>CM028137.1:583897500-585097500 GCA_016271365.2 Neoceratodus forsteri | reverse complement strand
CTATCATATTAGCGTAGGCAGCTGGCATCACCTGAAGAGGGAGAGAGGTGGAGCTTTCAACCAAGTGAGGCCTTCATCAGGTAATTGGGGGTAGGGGAAAGGGTTAATAAAAAAAGTGGTATATAGCTGAAAGATGTAGAGAGGGGTAGTTAGGTAAGTAGAAAACTGGGGGCAAGGTACTATCGCATTAGTGCAGGCAAGTACAATTCATTTTAGAGCCAAGGAGAGATTTGAGCCCAGCTTTAAAGGTACTAATCTTATTAGTATCGGTGAGGACAGCAGGTAGTTCATTATACCATTTGGGACCTTGATACAGGATGGAGTTCTGGGCAAGTTTTGTCCTTTTGAAGGGAATCACCATTTTGTCAGTGACTGTACTATGGGTAGATTTCGTTGGGACGGCCAGCTTAAAGTGTCCACCCAGTATGGGGGATGTCAGTCCAAGTAGTACTTTTTCTAGAAGTAGGCAGGTTTGGTATTGCCCTCTAAGATGGAGTGTGAGCCACACAGTTTCAGTGTACAGTGAGCAAGTGTGGGTGTCTAGAGTAGCCCCCAAAGTAAGATGACATGCCTTATTGAGCAGTGTGTTGATCCTGCTAAGAGCAGTTTTTGTGCCCGCCCCATATATAAGCAACCCATAGTCAAGAGTAGACAGTATTGAGCTACTGGTGGCTAGTTTGAGTGTATCTGGTGTCATTGAATGTCTATGATGATAAAGTACACCAAGTTTTATATTTGCAGTCTTGATAAGAGTCAATGTGGTTTGAAAAGGTAAGCATGTCATCAAAGGTAATGCCGAGATATTTGAAGTTAGATACTTGGTCTAGGATTGCACCCTTTTGGTTATGAATATGCAGAGGCAGGTATTTATTTTTGCTTTGGGAGGTGGTGAAGAGCATACTCTTTATTTTTTTTTTATGTTTAGTAGTAGCTTGTTTTCCGTAAACCAAGATTCAGGTTTATGGAAGCTGCTTTGGAGTTCAGTTGTGATGGATTGTTGGTCTTTGCCAGTGACTGAGATCACTGCATCATCAGCATAGAGAACTGTGCTTGCTGAGCAAGCCATTGGGGTGGAGTTGATGTAGAGGCTAAAGAGTAGAGGACCCAGGACTGACCCCTGTGGAACCCTGAGGTGCACCTCCTTAGCTGTGAATAGGGTATCACCAGTTTTGACTCATTGTGATCTGTTAGAGAGGTAGCTGCCAAACCATGGTACGGTATCTGGGGATAGACCTGTAGACAGAAGGCAACTTAGGAGGAGGTTGTAATTAACAGAGTCAAAAGCCTTTGTGAGGTTAGTGAAGACTGATCCAACTGTCTGACCACTATTCAAGGCGTTATATAGTTGGGATGAATAATCAACTAGAGCAGTGAGTATGGAGTGCTTTTTACGGAAACCATGCTGTTGCGGCAGAGTAGTGAGCTGCTCTGAGACCATTCTTTTGAGTACTTTCGAAAGGGGAGAAACATAGAAACATAGAAGTGGATGGCGGAGAAGGACCACAAGGCCCATCCAGTCTGCCCATTAATTTTCTGCCTTATGAATGTGCCATCAGCCTTTGCTCTGTCAATAGCCTATCTATTCATACTCATCTGTATTGCTCCCTTATGCCTATCCCATGCCTGTTTGAAGCACTGCACTGTATTCATATCCACCACTTCCTGAGGTAGGCCGTTCCATGCATCCACCACCCTTTCTGTGAAAAATAACTTCCTCACATTACCCCTTAATCGGCCTTCGTCTAATCTCATGCTGTGTCCTCTTGTCCTGCTATTTTTCTTATATTGAAACATGTTAGACTCTTTCACCTTGTTAATGCCCTTAAGGTATTTGAATGTTTCAATCATATCACCTCTCTCCCTCCTTTGCTCTAAGGTATACATATTGAGGAAGGATGGATATAGGTCTGTAGTTGGATGTTTGGGTTTTATCCCCCACTTTAAAGACAGGTGTTACATTAGCTGACTTCCATGCATTTGGAAATACTCCTGATTTTAGAGACATAAAACACCAAAGTAAGAGGAGAAGCAAGTTTGTGAAGGAGTAGACCAACCAGCTTCATGTCAAGCAGATCTGCCCTCATCCTTGTCTTGCCAAGTGCCCATTTAATATGCTTGATGGTTTCGGCTTTGGTGACATGTCTAAAGTAAATGGGTGGTACATCTTTCCTTGGGGGATCTTGAGGGACAGTTGGGCATTGCTGAACATGCATATCTTTGAAGTAGTCACCAAGGAGTACACTTGAAAGGTCAATGAATGCATTGTTGAGCTCATTGCCAATTTCAATGGGTTCCTGTAGGGGCCCCTTCACAGTCAACAGTAGATCTGGGGAGGGTCTTGGGGGCTTTGCCCATTAAGGATTTAAGAGAGCACTAAAAGTCTCTTCCAGAACCCCAGGTTTTGCTTAGTAGATCCTTATAGTAGGAGGCTTTAGTCTGTCCCATGAGTCTGGTGCAGGTGTTTCTAGCTGCCTTGTAGGTATTAAATGCAGCAGGTGTACCAACTGCTTTTGCTATATGCCAAAGATTGTCTCTGTTCTTCATAAGTCCAATAAGGGAGTTGGAGAGCCAGTGATTGGCGGTTCCCTTAATTGTTTTAATTTTGAATGGTGCAAAATTATCACAAGCATGGTTGAAACCCATTATGAAGTAGCTAAGTGCCTCATTACCATTGATATCCCCAGCCAGTGG
This sequence comes from Neoceratodus forsteri, assembly GCA_016271365.2. Lineage (NCBI taxonomy): Eukaryota > Metazoa > Chordata > Ceratodontiformes > Ceratodontidae > Neoceratodus > Neoceratodus forsteri. The sequence goes on along the minus strand of CM028137.1, from coordinate 585,094,809 downwards.
GGACCAATCCAGTTGTGTCATGTATAGCTTGAAATGTTCAAGTAGGCCAGGACTCAGACAGCGGTTTTTGCACACCTTGGGTAAACTCTTGGGAAAGTTATTAGACCAGGTACATTTAAACATTACAGTACAGTTAAACATTTTAAAGAACCGTATAGAACTTTGCAGTATAGGAAGGTTTCGGACCTTAATTTGCAGTCTTTTTTAGATGAAGTTCAGCTAATCGACTGGTCTTTTTTAGATGTTATTGATGATATTGATGATGCTTTTTGTAGGTTTTGTAGTTATTTTGTTGGCATTTGTGATAAGTTGTTGCCGCTTAAGACTGTTAAATTGAAAGCAGAGGAAAATATGGTTCAATTGTGAACTAAGGAAAACTGTAAGGGATAGAAATAAGGTTTGGAATAAGTTTAAGAAGTATAAGACAACTGGTATGCAACAGGAATATAAGAGATTATGTAATTTATGTAAGGCAAAAGTTAGGAAAGCAAAAAAGGACTACTTATTAAATAAATTGGGTAAGGGGTCGTATGATACTAAGGCTCTTTGGAAAGTTTTGAATGATCTAATAGGAAGAAGTAAGGGTTTGGATAATATTATGTTGCAATTAGATGGACAATTGGTTAGTGATCCAATTAAAGTAGTAGGTTTAATGCATATTTTACTGATTTGGAAAGGTTTAATATTCAAGGACGTGTTTCAAGTTTAGAATTAGAGGAGTTACTTGAGGAAAATTATGTGGGGGGGGTGCCTAAATTTCATTTTCGGGAGCTTACTGAAAATGAGGTTTTGATGTATATTTTGAAGACTGATCCTATGCCATACTTAGGGGTGGATGGAATAGATTACAGAATTTAAAAAAAAGTTGGGTCAATGATTGTTCTTATGTTGACTAAAGTTTTTAATTTTTCCCTTGCTAATAATATATATCCTTTAAAATGGAAATGTGGTGTTGTAAGGCCAATTTACAAAACAGGTAGTAAAATCAATGTTAATAATTATAGACCTATAACACTATTGGCTCCTTTATCTAAATTATTAGAGAATAGTTTCTGATCAGGTTAAAACCTATTTGGATCAACATTTTTATGGTCTCCTGCACAACATGGATTTAGGCAGGGATTTAGTACTGAAACCGCTGGTGAGGTTCACAGGGCAGGTGTACAATGCCTTAGATGAGGGTAAAATAGTAGCTGCTGGCTTTGTGGACCTCACCAAGGTGTTTGATTTGGTTGATCATAGAAGTTGTTAATGAGTTTGTTGGAGGTAAATTTCTCAAAGGAAGTGATATTATGGTTTAATAATTATTTAACTGGTAGGTGCAGAAAACTATGATGAATGGTGTGTTATCTGATGAGGTATTCTGATGTGGTGTTCCCTAAGGGTCTGTATTGGGTCCTTTGTTGTTTACTTTATTTCTAAATTCTTTGCATAAAGTATGTAAAGAAACAGAGCTTATATTGTTTGCAGATGATGCAATTTTATTATGTATTGGTAATACTTTACAGGCTGTACAGCAAAGGTTACAGGATGATTTTAGTTTGATGCATGGTTGGTTAATGGAGCAAAATTTAGTGTTAAATCATGTAAAGACAAAATGTATGGTATTTAATAATACAAGATCTAGTGTAAATTCTGAGCTAATTCTAAAGGATAATTTTGGGAATAATATAGAAAGGGTTACTGAAATGTGTTTTAGGCCTGGTTATTGATTGTAATTTATCATTTGAAATATATATTCAGAAATTAATAGGTAAGCTGCATAGAAGATTGGGAATGCTTTATAGATTGAAAAGGTTTTTAACAGATGAGGTTAGAATAATTTTGGTTAACAGTCTTTTGTTCTCAGTTATTGATTATGGATTAATTATATATTTTTTACTTCAGTTAGAATGCGTAATAAGTTGGAATCCACTTATCATAGTATTATTAGATTTGCTACAGGACAGAAGAAAAGAACTCATCATTGTTTATTATATAGTTCTTTGGGTGTCTGTCATTAGTTGATAGGTTTAGATTACGTATTTTAGTATTTCTTCAAAAATTAAATTAGAAATTTTTCTGGTATTATTTGTGATATGTTTACTAAATTGATTAATGGTGTAGAACCAGGTCGCAGGATAATCTAAATTTTAAATTTCGGATTCCCTACTATAAAAGTGTTTTGCTCAGAATTCTCTTCAATTTTATGGTGAAATTGTATAATGAATTACCCTCTAACATTATGCAATGTGTTACGATTTTGTCATTTAAGAGGATTTTAAAGAAATTTTTGGTTGTTAATTCAAAGTGTTGTTGTTTTAAATAATGTATTTTATATGTATGTTTGTTTCTTATATTTATATGTTGTATATTATTTATGTATGTATTATGTTGTGACTGGGCATCAGTGAAAATGGGCATTATTGCTCACTGATTATACAGAATAAAAATTAACAAACAAACAAACAAACATTTCACAGGGGAGTGGTCACTGAGGCTGTCAGACAGGACAGAAAGGCTCCTGACCACACATACCCTGAATGACATCAGATATATTCTCAGGGTGTGTGGTCAGGAGCCTTTCCTTTTGGGCTGGAGTGAATTTATGAGGTGGTGAGCCTGCCTGGTCTGGGTGTCTTCATTTTACTTAGTGGAGAACATGGTGTGAATTGATTTGGGTTCTGTCCCAACTGGACTGGCTGTTTTAATCACATCTTTCCTGTGTAGATTATTCGGCTTCCCTTTATTTGAACTGAGGGTATTATTGCTTAAATGTCTGGAACAGGGATAGGTGGAGTACATTGGTGACCTGGAGGGCTAAGTCAGTATTTGGACTGTTTGACTGATGAGGCTGTGAAAGGGCCTCTGGATTTTATGTTTCGTCTCTATTTATCTGGTTGCTGTGGTGAGAGAAGAGTACTTGGATCCTAAAGAGACAAAGAGGGGCCCCCCATGGATCTATCAGCTAGGGGGGCCAAAAAGATCTCCAAACTTTGGTATTTTCCCTAGGGGTCCCAGTAGCTGTTGCAAGAAGAGCTGGGGCTTCCTTGGGAGCATATCTCTGGTTGTAATTTTAACTGTTTGCTGAAAACATCTATCTACAAAGTGACTGGGACAGTGAGATGGCCCTTTGCCTTAAAGTAGTTTTGGCTGTGGACTGACATCTCTCTTAGATTACTGTTTAAGATTATCTGTAATTTTATGTGATCCTGTGAATTGGGATTTTGGGGTTTGGGGATTATTTAGTCAGGAGGGATGTGTCTGGGAAGGTTTGAGGGCCTGGGGCAGGCCAGAATAGTGTATGGAGCATCCCAGCTGCTTGATCTTCAGTCTTTTTTCAGCCTCCCAGTGTCTGTTACTACAGCAAGGTGCTATAGGGAGGTTGGAATAGGGAGGAATCATAGGATTCGATCGGGGTGGGGTGCCCCATGCACTGTGGTTGGTGGTAGGATCAAGGTAGTGAGGTGCAGAAGGTGCCCTGGGATTATATGGGCCTTAGGGAAAGGCCAGACATGTTTATTTCCCATCACCAGGGTTCCCACCAGACCAAGTGGGCAGGCAGCCAGAGGGGCTGCACTGTCCACCAATCCCCTGAGGGTGGTGCTTTGTAATGCCAGATTGGTCAGAAACAAGACTGCAATTATAGTGGACTTGGTTACTTTGGCTGATCTGGCTTGTATCACGGAGACCTGGATCAGTGATGATGCTGGCCCAGTTCTAGAGGCCACTGGCCCGCCCGGGTATACTGTAGTGCACTGCCCCAGAGTGGAACGCAGGGGTGAGGGAGTAGCCATCTGTTTTAGATCTGAGCTGGGCTTCACCCTGCACTCAGTGAGAGCATCACACTTATTTGAATGTGTGGCCATCCTTGGATGTCTGGTCGCAGATTGCTTGATTCTCCTGATTTACCGCTCTTCTGAGGCGGTGGGAGATTTCTTGCAGGAAGTGGCCAATTTCAACATCGGGGAAACATTGGAGGCCCCCAGATGTTTAGTGCTGGGGGACTTCAATGTTTGTACAAAGGATGAATCTTCTCGGCTTGGTTATAACTTCCTCCAGATGATGTCATCTCTGGGCTTTGCGCAAGGATTTTCCTCCGTGACCCATCAGGGTGGCCACATGTTGGATCTGGTGTTCTTACTGGGGCTTGAGATAGTCTCAGCATTGATCGGGTTGTTTGGTCTGATCATTGCATGGTGAAGTTCCGGTTCGGGCCCCCCTTGATAGCGCTCCCCTGCAAAGATGGTCAGCTTTCACCCTTTGAGGGGATTGACATCTTGGGGTTTTCTGGCAGTGGCTGACCTATCTAGTGTGGACAGTGCATGAGTTGGGGGTGTGTACATGGCAGTGGATGCGTATAACAATGCGCTGTTAGGTGAGCTCGACTCCCTCGTGCCCGTCCGTGTATGACACAGGTCTTCTCACTTGAGGTCCCCTTGTATGATGGGGATCTCAAGGTGATGAAGACTTTGGATCAGAGATTAGAGTGCTGCTGGTGGAAGTCTGGCCTGGAGATGGACAAACTGGCCTTACGTGTGCACTACGGTGCATAGCAGGGGGCAATCAACCATAAGAAGGCAGAGTTCCTGTCCAGGGAGATTGTTGCCTGGAGGAACCTACCAACTGTGCTCTTTCAGACTGTGGACAGGCTTCTCCATCCTTCCTGTCTACAGCCAAAATTAGCCATTTCAAATGTATTTTGTGAGGAGTTTTCTCTGTTCTTCTCAGACAGGGTGTCTGCCATCAGGTAGGGGGTTCCACCAGTGGGTCAGAGCTTGGCTGACAGTGGTCACATTGGGCAACCAGAGAACACTCCACCAGGTTGGGGTGAGTTTAAATGGATGGAGATGGCTGAGGTCATTGAGATTGATTTCAAGCTTCAGCACACCTTTTGTGAACTGGACCTGGTGCCAACTTGTTTCTTAATGGGATGTGTTGACTCCGTTGGCCCGGTGTTTTCTTTGATTGTCCAGTGTTCCTTGTCAAAGGGAGTCTTTCCTGATGTCTTGAAGGAGGCATTGGTGAGATCTCTGCTGAAAAAATCATCATTGGACCCCAACGTCAAGGCAAACTACCATCCCATCTCCAATCTTCCATTTGTGGGTAAGATTGTGGAGAAGGTGATGGAGCTTCAGATTGAGGAGCATCTCATGGCCCATGATCTATATAAGCTACTCCAGTCTGGGTTTTGTGTGAGACATAGCACTGAAACTGCACTAGGTCGGGTGCACAATAATCTCCATAGGGCTAGAGATCAAGAGGAGGGGACAATTCTTGTTCTCCTCAATCTCTCCTCAGCATTTGACACGGTGGACCGTCGCATGTTACTTGACTGCCTAAGGAATTTCTGTGGACTCACCGGCACTGTCATTTACTGGTTTGAGTCTATTCTAACAGGAGACAGAGGGCAGTGATGGGGAATTTCTCCTCCTCCCCGCCTTCCTGTCGTGTGGAGTTCCTCAGGGTTTGGTCTTGTTGCTGATGTTGTTCGTCGTGTATATGTTGCCCATGGAAGAGTTCATTAGGAAGTACAGTCTGAGTTTTCATTGTTATGCTTACCCAGCTGTATTTTTCCTTTGCCCCTGGAACATCTTGTACAGTGGAAGTGGAAGTGCTTAACAGCTGCCTCACTGAGATTAATGATTTGATCGCCTCCAGCTGGTTGCGACTGAACCCCAATAAGATGGAGGTACTGGTGGTGGAGTCGAACAGAGGGCATGATAGGTTGGCCTCTGGTGCAGAGACAGGGCTTTTTCTTGGCTCTGTACCATTGAAGGCCTCCTCTAAGGTGTGTGATCTGGGTGTTATTCTTGACAGCGGATTGTCACTTGAGTTTCAGGTGATGTCCGTCATCCATACCAGTTTCTATCATCCGAGAAACATTGCTAGGATAAAGCCTCTAGTTCTACAACTGGTCCTCCCCACCTTGGTACATGCCTTCATGACATCTAGGCTTGACTACTGTAATGCACTCTATCTCAGAGTCTCTGGGGGTACCCTACACCAACTGCAGCTGGTGTAGACCACGGCAGCTAGGCTGTTGACAGGACAGTCTAAGTACTGTCATATCACCCCAGTGCTGCATCAACTGCACTGACTGCCAGTTAGATGAAGGGTCCTCTTTAAGGTGGGTTTGCTCAACTTTAAGGCCTTATATGGCCTGGGCCCTGGTTACCTGAAGGACCTTCTCACACCTGCTGTTTTGGTCTGCTCCCTCAGCTCCTTTTTTAGGAGTCTCCTTGCAATTCCCAGGATGTGGTTAATAACATCTGGCAACAGAGCATTTAGTGTCGCCACCCCCTTCCTGTGGAATTCACTTCATCCATTTGTTAGGGAGGGCCCTTCTGTTGAGGTATTCAAGTCTCACCTCAAGGCCTTCTTGTGTTTGACTCCCCTGACTTGATTTCAGAGTTTCATGTCTAAATTAATTTGTGGCTACCTCTGAGTTTACTAGCTGCTGTTAAGGGTAGTATTTTAATTCCTGTAATGCTGTATATTTATGTTTAAAAGTGCGCTACTTATTTACTTGCAGTGATTTTGTATTTGCATGGGAATTTATATTTGCAGTGCCCAGAGCCTCCTGGATGGGCATCTTTTTAAATAAAATGTGCCTTACCTTGCCTACAAGAATGCTGAAACTGCATTTTTTTAATCAGAATAAATGCTGATTTGTAGCATTTACAAAATGTAAACAACAGTCTCTCCCAATTCAAATATCTCTCCTTTAAGTTCTCTAAAATGGCTGCCTGTGTGCAACATGATGACATCAATGAGGAGAGAGCCTGATCAACATGAGCATTACTGTAGCAACTCTTCATGCCGTAGTATTGAGTTCTTCATTAAGTTTACTACTAGTTTGTTAAATAGTGTAAACATCATTACTTTACCTATTCACTAATCATACTATTACATAAGTTAAGTGAAGATTTTAAGTTTGTATACTGTTACATCCAGAAAAAGCTACCAGTTTTACACATAAAAATCCCCAGTCTCATCTGCCAACCTCCTTGCATATGTCCAATAATATACCAATCCTCCTGCACCTATTTTTTTAATACTTCATGATCTTGTAGAGGAAACCAAGAGAGCCCCAAAGATCTATGTCCCATGAAGAACTGTGTTGCTTTCACTTCTGTAACCAGAGTTACTGCACCCCACCACATCCTGGACCTAGCATCACCCTCCTCTTCTTCCACGTGCCAATTGATCCTCCTTGAAATATCTAATTCCCCTAAGGAGTGGAATTAGACATTTCTGGGAGGATTAATCAGAGCAAAGGTTGTAGTGGGGGGGTGGGCTCTGTGGACTCCAGCTGGGGTATCAGTAAGGCAGCAGCATTAAGAGATCTTTGTGGGACAGTGTTGTTTGGCTCTCTCCATTTCTCCCAGTTGACCATAAGGTAATTTTTGCACCTACAGAAAGAGGGACACAGCAGGGGTATTGTTGGCTATCTGCACTAGGATGGTGCTACTACAGAGTCAGGATGCAGTGGCAGGTGGTGTTGAGTTTTGTTTCCAGTAGGAGTAGAAACTACAATACTTACTGGGACAACTAGGGATCTCTGCATCTCCCACTATATCACCAGACAATTTTTATAAACATGTTAGAAATACAGACATGCTGGGGAATCAGGCATGTGGAGGTGGAGGAAGGTGATGCTACAGGGTTCCATGTCACCGCAGTGACAGGAACTTTGCCGACCGCCCATACAGCGTTGACATAATGTTACCAACTGGCATTGTGCCGTCACTGAGGAAAACTGTGTTTTTTGTGAGGGGCTTTGCCCCTGCACCCTTTGCACTTTAGATAACCAGCTCTGAGTCGGAGTTGGTACAGGGAGGGGGCAAACACCCTGGAGATAGCAGCACTGGGAACTCAGCAGACCATCACAGCAAACTGTTGATAATGTCACTGCGATGGTATTCACTGTTTTCCTGTTGCTGTGGTGATGTGATACCATGCTACAGATGATATGTGGTGGTGGTCAATAAATCTCTTGGTTGTCTGTGGGACTAAAAATGCAAAGGGCCCTCAGTGCTTTTCACTTTCATGTGGTTACAGATTCAGACACAGATGGGCAAGAGTCCATGTGGCTGCAGAAGTGCATAGCTCTTGAAACCCTTTCATTCAGTACAGAAATATACTGTATGCAGTGGCTGAAAACCCTCTGTGCAGTATGCCAAGAAGATAGATATCTTCAGTATATGATTAGCTGTTAGTCATGCAGTCAGCACTTCACCATCCCCCACAAGGCTGCGAGTGATGCTGCAAAAGAACCCTCCACTCCAGCCTTGCTACAGAGTCACTGTGCTCATCCTCCAAACTCAGGTAACCAACATGAGAGTGCAACACACTACCACTATGACAATGGCAGACTCCATATGTCACATTTCTCCATGTGCTGAGCTTGGTGGTAGGAGGATAGGATGAGAGAGGGCACAAATCACAAATCAAAAGTAAAGAGATGCCAATGCTGCAGGAACCTCTGGACCCTGTACTTCCATGTGACTACAGATGGGGATATACAGGGACAAGTGTCCATCTGGCTATGGATGCAGATGTGCAGGGGCCTCTGGGCTCTGCACCAACAGAAGAATCCATCTGACTGTGGAAGCACAGCACCCAGAGGATCTGCACTTCTATGTGGTTAAAGATGCAAAGAATCCTTATGGCTGTGGAATGCTCCTTCTGGCTATGTACTGTAAGTGCACAGCACAGAGAACTCTGCATTTCTGTGTGGCTACAGCTACAAATAATCTGTAGGAATCTCTGGGACACATTAAAGGAAGCAAAGTGATGTCTAGGCACCACGCTGACATGTGACTGCATATGCAGAGGTTCAACGCCAGTACTCCATTTTAACATTCACTCATAACCTTATTGTTCCTATAAATCCCCTGCTGCTTCAAGGACTGGTTTGGCATTATCGTCCAGCCAGGTCTCAGTGATGCATGCCAGATCAAATGTTGCAACAAGATCAGCAATGATTGCTGACTTGTTTTTTATTGACCTGGCATTGCACAACACTGCCTGAGAAGGATAACTTAATGAAGCTGATCCGATCACTTGACCACTAACTGCAGACCCTTTGGGTATGGACACCAGGCAGGTGGGACCCCTGTCCTGGGCTCATTTCATCCCAGGGCACCTCCTGGACCTCACCACCCCAATCTGCCCCACATAGTATTCCCCTCCCCAGCCCCTGCAAATCTCCACCTCCTTCCACTATGCACTATCCCCAGAGCTCTACAACATATGTAGACTTCCAATGTTAGTGGGGGACATTCAAAAGGTGGAGATCGCAGAGCCTGAAGGGGGAATAAGATCTAACCTAGGGAGCCAAACACCAACTCATATCTACCCCTAACTTAAAACTGAACTAAACACACAGCAATAACACAGAATAATTTCACTACTCTGTACTGCCTTATTTCAACCCCTACACAAAGTATTTTAAAAAGAACTGAACAAAATTACCATATGCACACTCACTCACCCATTCATTCAACAAATCATACTAATAACTATCCCCAAGCCCCACCCCCACCCCCCAATTCAAAGCAGGCAGTCCTTAAATACTGTATATGTAGGCTGTGCTTTAGTAATGTTCTCCAGTACGCAGTGCAAAAGTCCTATTTAGTTCTATTCTTTACTCATTTGCAGTTGGACTCTCACTTCCCACAGCACAATAAAATTGAATCAGCTCCAGGGACTCTCACTTTCCAACAGCCAAGACTTATAACAAACGATGTGTCCTTTACTGCTTCAGCTCTCTCCCAGCCTGTTCAGTAAAATATGTTTAAAGAGCCCCTGACACCATTAGAAAAACTTGGAAAAATGTGAGATTTAGTTTATATTTCATGTATTTTCTATAATTATTTCTTTTTTTCTTTATTACTGAGGACAGCAGTATGAAAGAGGCTTACTGTCCCTAAGACTTAATTTGCTCTCTCTGCTATCTTACATATTTATTTATTTATTGATGATTCGGAAAAACCTTTGAGTCAAGAACTCATTTACAAAGGTTCCACGTCAGAAACATTGAAGTACAGAGACAGCATAATTACAGTTACAGTACATTTGCACAGGCATATGAGTACATTGTCATTCAGTGTAGCGCTAACAGACAAGTATAACAGAAAAAATTACTGGTCTTTAACACAACCATATAGTTTCAGTTAGTTCAGTCTTAAGGCTAATAGTTAATAGAGGAAGTGAATTCAGTGCATTTTAGACAGGCAAAAAAGAACCTAGGAGTTACTTTTAAACTAATAGTGAGCTTAGCACTAACCAGCAGTATGGGGGGGAAGCAGGCAGCGCCATTGTTACTGAAGGGAAAAGCAGTGGTTAAGCGAAAGGGTCAGAGACAATCACAAGGGTTCCCTGAGAAGGGATTTGAAGGAACCAAGTCTATTTTCATTAGTTATATGGTGTGGCAGCATGTTCAACCATGAAGGGGCCTTGTAGCTGAAAGTTCTTTGGAATTGGGAGGTCCGAGAGTGAGGAACCACTAACACCAACTTGCCAGAGCTAAGGGTGATTTGGCCGCTGTGGTCAGGTGTATGAATGAGGAGCGAGTGGGGGGGGGCAAGACCAAGTGCAATCTATTTGGCCATTAGGCAGGTATGAAACCTGATCCTATTGTTTATGTTTAGCCAATTTGTGTCCCTATAGAGGGAACAGGTATGGATGTAACAATCACAGTCGAGGATGAGATGGCAGGCTTTGTTTAGTGAGAGTTGGAGTCTGCAGAGGGCAGAGGTAGATGCAGCGCTGTATACTAGGATTCCATAGTCCAGCGGAGAGAGGACTGAGGATGAGATGGTGAGTCATAGGGTGTCAGGTGTGAGGCAGTGTTTGTAGCGATAGAGCAGGCCAAATCTAGAGTTAAGGGCAGTGGACAGGTGATGGATATGTTGATGTAAGTTTAGGGCTGGGTCTAGTGTGACACCTAGATATTTAAAAGAGTTCACTTTTTCAAGTGGATACTGGTTTGCATCAAGAATTTGGGTGCAGAGGTTCTTAAGGGTGTTCTGTGGGTGCACGAAAACCAGGACTTTGGTCTTTTTATAGTTGAGTATTAAGTGTTGAGCGGAGAACCATCTTTCTACTTCACTGAAGGAGTGTTGGAGGGCTTGGTGGAGTTTAAGTGGGTCTGGATTGGAGGCGTACAGGACAGCATCATCCACGTATAGGAGTAGATTGCTGGTGCAAGATAAGGGGAGGGAGTTTTGATACAGACTAAATAGCAGAGGGCCAAGAATGGAGCTCTGTGGTACCCCGGGACAGACTGGAAGGCTGGTGGACAGGGTAGTGCCAGTCTTGACCTGTTGTGTCCTATCCAACAGATAGTCAGTGAACCAACTTAGGGCATCTCTGGAAAAGCCAGTAGAGGAGAGAGTGGTCAGTAGGAGGGCATGATTGATGGTATCAAAAGCCTTAGATAGAACCATGAAGACTGCACCAGAGATGTGGTCACAGTCCAAAGTGGAGTGGACATGTGAGATGAACTCAAGAAGGGCTATAGTAGTACTATGTCCTTTTTGGAAGCCATGTTGCTGTTTACATAGTAGGTTATATTTGGTTAAGTGGTAAGTGAGTTAATCAGATATGATACACACTAACGCTTTAGATGGGGGGAGAATAGAGATGGGATGGTAGTTGTTGGTCAAAGTGCAGTCCCCACTCTTGTAGATAGGGGTAATGGAAGCTGATTTCCAGCTGGTGGGGAATTTCCCTTGACAGATGGAGCTGTTTAGAATGTAGGTGAGGGGGTCAAGGACTTTCAGTAGTGTGAGGTGTAGAAGTCTCAGGTCCAGGGAATCACTAAGATAGTGGGAGTGGCATAGGGCTTTTATAAGGTAGGGTTTTGCCACCTCTGGGGTGATGAATTGTAGATGAAAGGGTGGAGTAAGGGGGATGAGGGGTGGGACCAGGCAGTTGGGGGGTCAAAATATTTAGTGGGATGACATGCCTGAGGTCAGTGAATGTGGAGTTTATGGCAGTGGCGATACTGGCAGGGTTGGAGGTAAGGTTACCATCTAAAACTATCATAGGGGGTGGATCTGGGATCTTGCCACTGAGTTCCTTTATATTTTTCCAAAATTTACTCCCTGAACCCCAGGAGGTTGTTAAGGATGCTTTATAGTGTTCAGCTTTGGCTTTGTGCAAGGCCGATGTGCACTTGTTTCAGACCTCCCTATACTACTACCTATCTGCGGGCTGGATTGTTTCACTTGAGAGATGCCAAAAGGAGTCACAATGAAACATAAGATTGAGGAGGTGGTCGGTGACCCAAAGGGCAGGATTACCTTTGGTCATTCTCTTAATTAGGGGGGAAAATTGGTCACAGGCTGCATTGAAGGCTGCATTGAAGGTGATGATAAAGGGGTCAAGAGCACGATCCAGGTCGAGAGTGTTAACTAGAGGCATCCAGTCCCGTGTTCTGAGGTGGGATTTTAGCAGGGTGAGTTTACCTGGACCAAGCTTGCAGTGGAGACTAATTTTGGGGGGAGGGTTCGGGGGCTTTGCAGGTCTAGATCCAGAGGACAGGAGAATGGTCACTCAGTGCTTTAGGAAGCACTGTTATGTTAGTGATTGTGTGGGAGCAATTTGTGAAGACCAGGTCCAGGAGGGAAGAGGACCCAGTGTGGATGTTCAGCCGGGTGGCAGTGGAGACTACTTGGGTGAGATTGAGTGCAGTAGCAGTGTCTGTGTAAGGGGCAGCCGTCTTGGCCAGCAAATTTGTGTTGAATTTCGCCAGCAACAATTTTTTCATTTTGAGGGGGGAGTGTGGAGAGATCAGAAAGGATAGAGTGAAAGACCTGTTTCTGGTCCCTGGGAGGGATGTAGACTGCAGTGACTAGGAGGGGGGTAGTAAATCATACGAGAGTTAGTTTTAGCGCAAGGCCCTGGGTGCCCGGTTCCAGCTTAGGGGGTGAGAGCGGTTGGATGATGCTGGTGAACCCACCCGTGGAATGAGTCCCACTCTTTTAGCAGGCTCCAGATATTAATGGAGGCAATGTGGAGCCCATTGTCAGATGAGGGGTTAGACTGGGCATTGGTCAGAGGGCCAGGGTTAGGGTGGATATTGCCAGTGAGGAGTAGGAGGAGGAGGAGGAGGAGGAGGAGAGACCTAAGTGGGATGTTTCTGTCTAGTTTGTTTAGTTGATGCTTCTTGTACCGCGTGGTCCCAAGTCTGGTGGTGAAAGTGGGAGTGTGAGGGTGTGGGGGGCTGATAGGAGGAGGAGGAGCATGTATAGTGAAGGGTAGGGGTGGAGGTTGTGACTCAGTGGGAGGCTGATGGGAGGAGAAGAGAGTACAGAAGGTGGAAAGTCTTGGGAGGTGGCCATATTGAGGGAGAATAGGAGTGAAGGACTGTATGGTTATGTTTTCATCATGGTAGGAGGGTGTCAGTATAGTGGTGCCTCTCTGCCCTAGGTGCTGCATGAAATTCAGGTGCAACATAGTGTGAGGGGTCCTGTGTGGTGACTGCCATGTAGGCTGAGTGCAGGCAGTGAGATTATGATTCTGCTGCTCTGGGAAAGATGGGGGGAGACACAGCAGAGGGAACAGCATAGAGAGAGAAGTGAATTCTAGCAGAAGCATGATGGAATGTAGGAGGTAGCCTTTGGGTGAATTCAAAAAATGAGAAACTATACGGCCTCTAGTGGAAGGCTGGTATTATCTGCAGATGTAAAAATGGGCTGACTGGATTAATCAGCTATAGGCGTGATGATCATGCCTATATAAAGGCGAGTTCACAAATGGTGGTGGTGGGGGCGGTGGGGAGCCGATGCAGAGCATCGGCAGGGCCAAAACATAGTTCGTCCTCATCATGTAGCAAGAAGTTCGCTGTACCTGACTGCTTTTTCAGGGGCGGGGAGGGCTACTCTGGTAGTCCCTCTTGACCTCCTAGTGGGTGGAGAAACTGCTATGGAATACAGAAAAAGGCAGAGGTAAGAGACTTTTATGTTGTGGTCCAAGTTATTTGTTGCCTTAAATGGACTATGGGAAATGGCACTTTACACAGCAGATATGAGCCCTGTGGGGGAGGGTTAGGTGCTGAGGCACCCTGATCACTTTGAAGTAGTCTGCAGAGATGGGGACGCCGCTCTCTCGGGAAACTGAGATTATTTTACCCCTGACGGAGAAACACTCCATGGTGGTAGAAATGGATCAGTGTCCCTGATATTGAGTACATTTAGCAGGCCTTAGTTGCAACAGATAGGACCTGGGGTAGAAAAAATTGTACCCACAGAAATACTTGAAATGCCCTACAATTCCTGGCCAATTTGTGAGCTAGATTTAAGGCACCCACAGAATTAGTAAAGGCAATGTAATTTTTGACAATTTTGAGATAAGAGCACTGCAATTTAAATGGGGAACCTGAAATTAAAGTACCCACAAAAACAGTAACAGGCAATGCAAAATCCTGACAGAGGAGCCTGAATTAAAGTAACCGCATAAACAGTAAAAGGCAGTGCAATTCCTGACTATTTTGTGATAAAATGAACTATCTAAACTTGTATGACAACCACTAAAGGCAGTGGAGAAAAACAAGCCTATCAAGTCTTTTTTTTTTGTTTGTTACTGTTCTCCTTCCAATATAAAAAATGGTGCCAAAACTAGAACACAGTTTGTCCTCGTTGTGTAGCAGGTGTTCGCTGTACCTGATTGCTTTTTTTTTGGGGGGGGGGCTACTCCGGTAGTCCTTCTTAACCTCCTAGCAGGCAGAGGAGCTGCTGATTGCCTTTTCAGGGGGCAGGGGCCGGCTACTCCAGTAGTCCCTCTCAACCCCCTAGTGGGTGGAGAAGCTGCTGATTGCTTTTTTGGGGGGAGGGCTATTCCAGTAGTCCCTATCAACCTTCTAGCAGGCGGAGAAGCTGCTGATTGCTTTTTCGGGGGGCGGGGGAGGGCTACTCTGGTAGTCCGTCTCGACCTCCTAGCGGGCGGAGAAGCTGCTTGGAATACAACATCATAATCCAGGCTGCACATGGAAATGAGTTTCTGTTCATAGTGCTTTTCCAGGTTACCAACTTTTAAATACATAAATAAATAAAATAAATAATTCCCCATTTTATGGCATCATAAATATCCTCACAGCAACAGATTGTGATGTCATAAATAGAACTGTGATGTCAGATGTATGCAAGCAGCCAGAACATATAGGGCAGTGATCCTGTTTACATGCAAATGTCCTTAGTAATAAAGAAGAAGAATGAGAAATACAGAAACAATATTAAATTATAAGCTGACTTGTGCTAAACATTACATTTTCTCAAAGTTTTCATAAAGGTATTAGGGGCTCTTTAAGCCCATTCACTGTCCCACTGTCAGTGCTTTTAACTAGAAATTATGTTGTAGCTTTGGTGGAATGCTATAGTTTATACTCACCACTAGCCGGCTTCCAGTCAGCTCTCTAAAGCTTTTAGAGGAAGAACTCACAGGCCCAGATATTCAAAAGGGTTGTGCATGGCGCAGCAGTGTTGCACCATGCACAACTCACTGATGCGCCTCGGCACGATATTCAAAAGAGAAAAGTGTGCCGCACAAATTCCGATGCACAACAGTAACGTATGCAGGCACAGGTAGGGGGAGGCGTGCCCATGCTTAACCTGCACAGCCCGATATTCAGCCCGGGTTGTGCAGAGCCATGCATGCGCAACCCCTACTTGTGCATGCACAAAGTTATATCATGGCCACCCACAGGTGAGCTGCCGCATTGCAAGGCGCAACACGGAAGCTGCCACCTGTGGGTGGCCACCCGAGTTCCTGCCGCACCTGGCGGTGCCCCCCATGCCCCATCGCGGGCATCTGTGTACATAAACCCCCCCTCCAATATCCCTGGTGGTCCAGTGGACTGCTATGTACCTGATCGCGGGCATTTGTCTCCCAAAAAAAAGCCTTGTCTAATATCCCTGGTGGTCCAGTGGACTGCTATGTGCCCGATCGCGGGCATCAGTATAATAATGCCCCCTAGTCCAATATCCCTGGTGGTCCAGTGGACTGATCGCTACCCTATCGCGGGCATCTGTGTAAATCCCCGCCTCCAATATCCCTGGTGGTCCAGTGGACCGATCGCTGCCTGATCGTGGGCATCTGTGTAAATCCCCCCCCTGCCAATATCCCGGGTGGTCCAGTGGACCGCACTCTGCCCGATCGCAGGCATCTGTAAAACATAAAAGATGACCTATTACCCTGGTGGTCTAGTGTACCCCCCTCCCCACCAGCCCACTGAGCTCCACCGCCCCACTCCCTCCCAGTCAGCTAGTGGGCGGCAGCATCCCACCCGCATGCATAAGTTTGCCTTAAATGGTCCCAGCTTAGTTTCTTTATGAAAGTCTTCCCTCAGTGAGTTAAACCAGAGCGGCGCCTGGTATTCAGCTGAACGTTGGCCCTGAGAGGTATGACTGAAGGGGATTTTAAGGATATGGTTGTTTATGCCCCTAGTACTTCTGGCTGTATTGGGAGAAGTGAGGAGATTTTGCACTCCTGGGGGGGGGGTAATATCTAGGGTGAACTTTTCAGCCAGGAGGCAGATCTGGTATTTTAGTCTACACTCCAGATTGAGCAAGCCAGATTGGGCATACAAGGCACAAGTGTGAGTCAGCCATCTGCCCCCAGAACAAGTCTACAGACCTTGTTAAGTGTGGTCTTAATCCGTTGGAGCGCAGTGTGGGTAGCAGCACCATATACTGCTAGGGCGTAGTCAATGATTAACAGCACTGAGCTAGAGATGACAATTTTTAGCACTTCTTTGGTAAGGTAGTGCTTGTTATGGTAAAGTAGACCCCGTTTTGAGTTAGCCATGTGAGCAATATTATCAATGTGTTATGTGTATGAGAGAGTGCAGTCAAGTGTTACACTAAGGTATTTGAAACTTAGTACCATTTCTAAGGGGCAATACTGGTTATTGCAAATTTTTAGTTGGTAGGCTTTGTGTTTAATGTTGGCAGAAGCAAACAACATGGTTTTGGTTTTCTTGAAGTTAAGTAGTAATCTGGTTTTGAGGAACCATTGTTCCACTGTTGTGAAATTAGCCTGCATCTGACATTCGAGCACCGCAGGGTCATGGTGGCTGGAATAGAGGACATCATCATCAGCATAAAGTAATCCATTGTCTTTTACTGCCTAAGGGAGGTTGTTAGTAAACAAAATGGAAAGAAGTGGGCCAAGAATTGAGCCCTGGGACATTCCTGTAGTAACAGGCAAGCTATCTGAGAGAAATGATTGTATTTTCACTCTCTGTACTTTCTCAGATAGGTAGCTTCTGAACCAGGATACTGAGTCAGCAGATAGATCTAACCATAAGAGCTGGTTCAGGAGCAGTTCATGGTTAACAGTGTCGTAGGCCTTGGTGAGGCCTATATAGGTTGCCTCCACCAAGAGCCCTCAGTCTAGCATGTTGTGAATATAAGCCATAAACTCTTCAAGGGCAGTTGTAGTGCTGTGTTGTTTACAAAAACCATGTTGCTGATGATATTGTAGCTATTTGCCCAGGTAGTCAGAGAGTTAGTCTGATACTATGTGCTCAAGTGCTTTTGAGAGGGGGGGTATGGAAATGGACCTATAGTAAGAATGGAGGGTGCGGTCACCATTTTTGTGGACAAGATTGACCACAGCTGCTTTCCATCGATGGGAAAATCTTCTAGTAATTTCGAATAGACTCAGGATAGTGGTCAGAGGAATAAGAATAATATCGAGTGTGAGCTTAATGAACTTAAGGTCAAGCATGTAGCTACTGGCTCTGGTATTTCTGATAACTTTAATGAGGTACTTTTTAGCTGTAGCTGGAGTAATGATTTTCAAGTAGAAGGGTGTTGGTGGTGGACTGATGATGGGCATAGACCCCTCCTTGATATTGCCATTGCTCTGGGTTGGAGGAAATCAGGGGGGAGCACACTGCTGAGTTCGGTGAATGCCTTATTAAATGTATTGGTGATGACACTGGGGTCCTGGGTAGTGGAGCTATCCACATTTAGTAAGGTGTGGGGTCGGGATTTATTAGGTTTACCTGATAGGTTTTTAATGTTTTCCCAGAACCGTCTGCAAAATCCCCATGAGTTGGTTGGTTCAGTTCTTTAATGTTGGCTTTTTGCTTTTCTGATAGCCCAGGTGCATTTGTTCCAAGGAGTTTTGTAGTGCTGGATATCTACTGAGGACCCAGTACTTTTAGCTTTAGCCCATAGGTCATCTCTGTGTTTCTTCATATCAAGGAGTTGGGGGGAGATCCAGGAATTGTAGGATTCCCTAAGCTTACGTTTGGTGTCTGGGGCATAGATATTACAGGACTCGTTGAACCTGAGTATGAACCCTTCTAATGCAGTGTCTATGTCTATGTTCACAGAGTTATCTATGAAGCTTCAATCTTGATGGCTAAGTTAGTGTTGCAAACCCTAATGGCATATTTCTCTACTTTTTTGTGGCATTAATTTAAACCTTCACTGATGCAAATCTGCCATCCGAGTCCCTACCACACCACTGCTCTGACCAGACATATAAAACCTGCTCACAGGCCAACTAAAAAGGAATTCCTGCCAAACCACTCTCACTTTTATAGGAAAAGTGCTTGAATGGGTATGCACACCCAAAACATGTGGGCCCTCCCTACATGACAGAAAAACACTAGAAGATACATAAATGCACTACCACAGCCCACCAATAGATTACAGAAAAACCCTAGACTATGGAAATGCAGTACATCCACATGCAAAATAATCAGAAGTCAACTTGCTGGTCCTACTACTGGCAGTGGCCTAGAGGACCGTAGGGCCAGTGTCAGTGGAAATTTGTGGATGACAAGACCTGTGACCTGGAAGAGTGATAGTAGTGATAGTAGGAGGAGGAGAAGCTGATGTCATTAGGAAGTAATGACCTGATGTATAGAAGAAAAGGGGTTGTAATATGTGTACTGTTGTATAGGTAAAAAGTAAACTATGTGATGTGTGCAATTAAAAGTTATTGTGCTGTTAATTCAAACAGTTTTGCCTTAAAGTGATTTAAGGGTAACTACTTGACATGGACGCCAAGTTCTTTCCAGGCCAGGAAGGGTGTAACCCCCTCACAAATAGGGGTTCCTGGGAGCCTTCCAGGAGCTTGCCTAAAATGCTCCCTGCCTAACTGGTGTTCGGCACAATGCCACCTAAATGTGGGTGTCGTGAGTGCTTCCAAAGCCTCCAGTACTGTCTCTTTAAGAGCTGCCTGCTCGCAGGCTCCAGCGGGTTGATATGGGGGGAATGGTGTTTCCCTGTTCAATTCCACCTGAGCTGCGGAATCGCTCCCGTTTGGCAGTCACTATATGCGCAGGGGGAGCCCCTTTTGAAAGATATAACTGTTTGGGCATAATTATTTGGACTGTTGTTGGGGTTACAATTTGTCTAGCCTGCTTCTTCTGCAGCTGGGACTGTGTGTGCTGTGCCCCTCCATTTTGGACCAGGACATTCTGAAGGGTCCAATGGGGGTAAGTGGTGCCCCAAATGGAGTAACTGGTGACCAATCAGAATGAGGGCTCCCTAGTGAGCTGATGGACCAATGGAGATACCTCTAGTAATTGTGGGAAGTGAAGGCCAGATCAGGGCACCTTTTTCGTACCACTGAGAGCAGGACTAAGTGACTGGCACCTGTAGCAAGCCAATGGGATCGGGTGGCACCCGAGCTAGAGGATTGCCCCACACTGCTAAGAGGCAGAGATGTTGTGGCTGTGAACAAGGAAGGAGCTCTGGGCTCTTGCGCCATTGAGTTTTCACGTGTGGGAAGAGCGTGAGAAGCTGGATTCGGCAGTCTGAGTAGCTGGCAAGCTTCGGACTAAATCCGCGGGGCGGCAGTCAGAGGAGGCTATGTAAAAGCACATCTACCTACCAGGCTCACCCTGTAGAGGACTGGAGAATCTGCTGAATCGTGCTCGGTCTGTCAGGAAGGTGAAGCAGCAGTGAGACTCCCGAGTAACGGTGTGTTTGGTCGGGCCATAGGAGCAGCTGCCTGCTATGGTACCCCTCTGTTGCCTTGCATATAGATGTGTAGAGAAGTGTCTGAAGTTCAGGCTCGGCCCTGCAAGTGGTGTGAGAGTGCTTTTCCCTCTGGAGTCATGAGTACTAAATTGGGGTAGCTCCCCTGTTAAAGGTTTCTAGCAAGGGCAAGTTCTTATGGTTACGTTGCTAACTACATTAACTGAGCCTGCTGGCTCCCTCTAATCTTCGTAGGAATTAAGATGCTCATTTGTGTCAGGGCCCCAACCAGATGCATCGAGGAACTAGCCTTTAGGGCTTGGGTACCCATAGACAGTAACTTATAGGTTAGGCCTGTGCACAGAGCCCTAGGTAGATATGCATATATTGTAGTGGTAAACCAATCACCCTGATCCCCCCCAGTCCTTGTTATCTCCCCTTAAATAAATCAGATTGCTTGTTTTGCAAAAGTACACTGGCTAGTTGTGTATTAATGGTGAAATACTGCACAGTGAATATTATGTAACTGTACCTTACTTTTCAGGGGGTCCCTGGAGTGAGCTGAGTGGATCGAGCCGGGGGGGGTAAGTGTCTATGGTAAGGACACTGTAACTGAACTGTGTGGGCCACTAGTGGGAAGTGAGGGGTTGCAGCTACCCAGAGGGCTGTGACCAAGTCAACCTCAACTGTTCTAACCCTGACCTCTGGGTGGAGGCACCCGCCAACGGATCTGGGCCCCTCACCCTGTTACAGTTAAGGCAGGCAGGGGTAGTAGCCCTTAGGATAGCGCCCCCTGGGGGTTACATATAGTATCCCCTTCCCCTACCCATTCAACACTCATTTATTTACCCTTCCTACTCACCCCAGAAAAAAAAATAACATGGCATATATAAATAACAAGACTAGCGTATTATAAAGTAATGCTATCCCCAGTTCACCCTCTCAGCAAAACAACCCTGTCCTCTGGTGGCTCCCACCACCCTTAATTATTCAAACCAGTGTCTTGATAAAGTGCATGTGCCCAATACATTGAGATTTTTATCTGTACACTTAGCTACTGGGTCAAATTTATTGCTGAAACAAAGGATGTTTTTTGTATGCTTAAAACTGATTCCCATTACTCCTTCTACCTGGATGAGTGGTGCAGGTGTTCCTTTTAGTCTTGAATGTTTCCTTTTCAGCTTCCCCACAGTCACCCTGTGTGGCCTTTTCTATTCGGCCCTTCTCTCTTTTATGCCATTTTTTATAAGCATTTGCTAGAGCTTTAAATGTGTTTTTTAAAGCATACTTATATACAATTATTTTGCAAAGTGCACAAGCAAAAGCTTAACTAAAGCTTTTCAAACTGCAGCACCACTCTGCTTGCATGCATGTTGTTTTTCCGTTAATGATACCTTTCATTTTGGCTTCAGACTATCTTTCAACAAGGACAGCAACTAGCAACCTAGACAGTAAACCCACTCCCAAACATTTAAAGGGCCACTGTCATCATTTTGTTCATTCGTTTGCACATATCAAAAAGGTGTCTTTAGTCATCTGTATGCCTTTCTATGGTATATTGGTCCCTGATTGCAAATCAATAACCATTTATTTGATTTTACATAATATTAAGTATTCTAGCCAACCCACACTTATCCCTGACAACACGAATAGAAACATGGTGCCGAAGCCCCTGTAAACTCGTGCATGGATGAGTTTGAAAAATTTCATGCCCTAGCATCTGAAGACATTATTCTGAAAGTGAACAGTAAGCTGAAAGTAAGTCCATTTAAAAATGAATGCTATTACATAGTTAAATGAATGTTTGAAATCTAAAGCTGTAACAATGTTTATGTGCATCAGTGTTGGCACTTGTGCCTTAAACTGTGACAGAGATCCTGACTCTTTCAATATCCCCTTGGTAAGAGTGAACCCATTTTTTTTGTTATGACTGGTTACCACTTTGTTTTCTTTAAATTTCTGCAAACTACTTCATAAAAGCTGGAGAATAAGGAGTAAAGCATCACAGTCAACCTTCCTTCAGAAACTTCACTCCAGGGACACACACAACTATAATTAACAATTAGGATGATATTGTAACATGTGATGCATCCTTTTCACAATCTCCCTGGAGCCTACATATCATCAGAAGGTTTTGACTGAGACCTTTCCAACTGTTAGGGTCACTTTCATTCTCAGTGTCCATTACACCTAGCTCAAAACAAAACAACGGAATACACAATTGTTGTGTTAAGCCACTAATATATGAAACAAATTAGAATTTAATAGTGCGTAATATCAAGTACCACCATGTCATTCTTCAATGTGTATTCTATGTTGCATGCAGTACAGAGGGTTATGACCAGTTACAGCACTAACACAAGTTTTGTTTCAATAAGATAGAAGCATAAGGACTTCTGTTAAAAATTTTGGGGAAAACATTCCTCCATTATATTGGAACACCTTTTATCCTTGTTTGGGAACTCTCTTCCAATGTAGATAATGGGATCATCTTCATTCTCAAACATCTGACTCACAACTGGTTTTATACCATACACTGTGGTACCTTTCTGTAAAGGAAAAGTTCTGAAAATCAAAATGGTGCCTCCGGGCCACTCATACCACACTCTGAGGCATCTCTCTGTACAAAGAAAGGTTCTGAAAATCTGAATACATTTTGCTACCTCTCTTTCCCACCAGCACTTCTCTCCTTTTAGAATAACAGCTGCACTTCCAAACCCACCTTGACACTTCTAGTTGTCATCAGGTACCAACCAAGTAGTTAGGTATTTCAGCACACAGAGGGTTTTCTTGTCACTGCCAGGGCATCCTCTGACCAAATTAAAGTGTGCTTTGGTAATCCTGGCTTTGCCCTCTGTTGTCAGTTTATCCTTTCCAGAGGCCTTCCCAGATATGGAGGATGAAGTGCCAGAAGAGATCCTGTTACTGGCTGTAGGGGTCCTGATGGTGTACTGGAGAGCTGCTGGAATGTGGGAAATAGGGGCCATCATTTGGGGTGCCACTGTGACATTTCCACTGCTTTTCTACAACTTCTTCTCCTGCAAACATGTGGACTCTCATGGCTGGAATGGAGGTGCCTGTTGATGTGTAGTCACCCATATTGTAAATGGCACCTCCTCCATGCCACCAGGAGGAGTCACTGTATGAGCAGTGCAAAGGATTCCCCTTGGGAGAGGGCTTCCACTGGATGCTTTTGAGCTGCCCCTGTTGGCATCTTCTTCTGAATTCCAATGCTCAGAGCATGAACCTGAGTTATCTGAGTGTCAGAGTAATCCCCATCATTTGGTGTCATGAAGATTCTGAAACATTTAACAGAGGGGTGGCACACAGTGATGTCTTAATGACCCAGAATGCTTCATCATATTAAATTCATCCAAATAACCTTCCTGGGATATCTGTAGGCACCAACATCATAGCTGTAAGCACATATTGTTGTCATGTGTTTTCTTTTTTGCATTAGTCAAGTTCAAAGGTACATTCAATCTGTGTAATTAGGCTGCATGAGGTCACTAATGATGTGAGTGATAGGGCATTTAGATCCTTGTTTAGGGTTTCAGACTTACACAAGCCTGGGTTTGATATCCAGTGCAGAACATTTTTTTCTCACTGCAATTAATGTAATATTTGGGAAATTGTTAGATGCAGTTGCTGATGTTAGTGATAAGAGTTTCAGCAAAGTTTGAAGTTCCGCATTGCTGATAACTTGAAAAGTTCCTGCTGAGACTTTCAGATTTGAATGCAGCTTTAGGAACATTACTTCAAATTGACAGACAGGTGCATTACTAAATTCACTGCATCTGTGTGTGAGTGTGGGAGAGGTTTTTACTCAGTGCTGGATGTCTTTTGACAGACCATGCATTTCCTGTCTATGAGCCTTTGTACAATGGTAGAGCAACAGGCTACCAAGCAGTAGTAGATAGGGGGTTGGGGTTTGACCCCCAGTGTGGGACTTTTTTTTTTCATTCTCACTGAAATATCTGTAGTGTGAGAGAAATTGTTAAGATGTCATTGCTGGTGTTAGTGATAGCATTTCAGTAAGTTTTGAAGTTCTATGTTGTTGATAACTTGTAAAGTTACAGCTAGATTTTGAAGTTTGAATGCAACTTGGGAACATTACTTCACACTGAGAAATGATCATGCCAACTCCAGAGGCCTTTGTGCAGGAACTGATCAGGTCAAATGTTCTGAGTTTGTGTACTGTGAGGGTTAGGCTTGTTTAATCTTTTGAGGTGCATGTGTGTACTTGCATGCATGCATGTATGTGTCTGTATTGTGCAACATCTGTGTACATTGTTTTGCGTATACAGTATATGTGCATTTTACTATAGAAAAATGACAGTTCCATACCTTGGCACCACTCAGTACCATTGGTAATATGATTTTGTTTTGTTATTTTAGTGAGTAATGTAGCAAGGTCTGCAAGTTAGGCACAAATCTGAAATAACTGTAGGCTAAATGCCAAAAAATACTTGCTGTCCTTTGTTTTATGCATGCAGCTATTGGCTACATCCTTGATCTTGTGTATGTTTGACTTCACTTTACAACTTCCCAATATGAATGCTAGCCACAGGGTTCCATGTCATAATATTGAATGCAAATCAGTGATTGCTATTCTGGTGAATGTATATTGCCGAAAAGAAAATTGATGATATACACTTAAAGGTGATCTGACATCTGGACAAAAAAAAACTGTTTTTACAGGGGGATGCCCCCCCCACATGCCCCACCTCATGGGGGGCTTTGCTCCTCACACCCCCTTTAATCAGGATCCTCAGCTCCAGAGTGGTGCATATCAAGGAGGGGGCAAAAATCATGATGTTAGTAAAATTTAAGTGCCACAGCTTGTAGCTGCGGCAAAATGTACACTCTCCAAGTCCTGAACCCAGTACCTGCTGTGCCACAGCTAGCCACCAACACCACCATGCCACTTGGCTAGCTCAGTGGCAGCAGGTACACCAGTGCCTGAAAACCTTCCTTGTCCTTCCCCTAGCTATTCCCCCCTTCCATTCACTCTTCCACCTGGTCACTATCCCATACCCTTGCTATTCTGCAGGGTAACCTACAATTATAGCATCCAAAAAGAGTCACTATATTTCTAGTCACTCATTTTGGGTCACTATTATGACATGATACCAGCTACAGCATCCAGGGCTGATCTTATAAGCCTCCCTAAGATTGGCTCACCTTGCAACAAAACCCTGACTATGGCAAACTTGAGTGCACCAGGGATCTGGCACCTGATTTAGTGAAAATAAGGGTCCCAGCACCAACCCTCACAAGTTTGCCACAAGCCATTCTGTGTGTCACACAACCAGTACACAGGAGTGGAATGCTGCAGGGTGCAAAATGTTTGGGCCACAGTAGTGGCTGTGGAAGGGACACACCAGCAGTGCATCAGATGGCTTGCAGGGCCTGTAGGGGGGATAACCAGAGTGGCTTGGGGGGTGGGGCTAGCAACAGACCCCAAATGGGAAGGCATGGTAGCCTCAGTGCCAGGGACTGGGTGTGGTTGTGTGACTGATGGGAAGAGGGAGCCATGGATGTCAGCAGCCAAGGTTCTTCCACTGCCAGGACACTTGGCCGGTGCAAGGGGGACTAAAGACATCTGCTGGCAGTGACAGCTATGGAAGTCATGGACCACTTCCCACTCTTCCATGGGACCAGGAATGGAGCATGGGCCATTAGACCACTTTCTAGCTTGTCTAATTCCATCAGCCCATGTGGACTTTTTTGGGGGGTCTGGAATACCATTTAAGGGGATGTGGCAGCCAGGACACAGTGCAAGCCCTGTACTGCCATTTCACAGCTGTGCGTCTGGTACAAGGTGGTCTTGCACAGGGATTGCCACAAGCCTCATTAGAAAATTCTGAGTGCCACAAAGTATGACACAAGGTGCCCCTTGTGTCACTTTCTTTTTGACACAAGGCCCTTGCATCAGACTTGAACCTTTGAAAATCTGGCTTCTGGTCTCTTTAATGGCTATACCACATTCTTTAAAAGTGACAGTGATTCCAGCTTTTCTGATTTGACCAATGACAAATTTAAGTGTTGCAGGAGATTTTCTGGATTTAAAAAAAGATGACAATGCCATCTAGATAAGAAGATTAGTACTTAGCATGGGGTGCTAACAGCTAGTTCATAAAACACTGGAAAGTTACATGGGCAATACGTACTAGAAAGAACTTTACTGCTAAAAGCCAATGGTGGCAGGCTGTCATATTTGCATCAGATTGGGAAAAATAGGATCCACTTACCGGAATATCATTAAGTATTTTTATTCTTTTTATTATGTTGGTAACATCTCCTTCATACTATAGTCAGTGTTTCATGACTCACCAGTCACTTCACCAGGACAGCTTTTTTTTTTATAATACTATAGAAAATAACTTAATATTTATGACATGTAATTTATAAACCTTTATATCACACCGTTTTTTATTTTTTTACTTCATTAGTATATCTAACCCCTTAATGATCAGTAAGAAATATTAAAAATAACTCAGTCATATATCCTATTAATGCCTAAGCGCACCTTCATAGTTTTTCTTTTGTGCCAACTGCACAACAATATATTTGGAGAACTCGCCGTGAAGAATCTTAATTTTTTTTCAAGTTTCTTTCTTCTTTAGAATCAGTACAATAAGCTTAAATTCTGTATCACAATTAAAGGAATTTAATTATAAATAAAAATTAACAATAACATTTTTACCTTGGTGTATTAATTCTTTTTTGTCCCCTCTTATTTATTAGTGTTCTCTGCAATATGACCTCCTTTGTATATGTCAACACACCATTATTGACCTTAATCACAGAGATATAATCAATGTCTTCATATGTCTTTAAGAGCAAAAGGTTCACTTTTTATATGAATATTGTCTTTATTTGTTCTTACTATGCTATAGTCTGCTTCTTAAACGTGTTTTCTTTAATAAATAAATATATACCAACTGTAAAAGTCAGTTGTCTGTTCTCTTTGTTATTTACACGTTATAAATATCTTCTTTTTGTATTTCTAACAATACATAAACAAAAATATCTCACTCAAAGTTACCATTTATATGAGTCTGTATTTCATTTGAACATGCTTTTTCAACACCCCATAGAATCCCCATATAGACTTTTTATCTTTTCATGCTTTTGCTCATTGAATGCGGCTTCTTCATTTTTTTACTGTAGCATCTTACGTCAACTACAGTTGCAAATGATACTTACAGCCTCTAAGAATGTCTGCAAATCCTCTTTCATTTGTCATACTCCGTATGGCTAATGTAACAGTCTACTGTAGTCAGACTTTACCACATATTTAATTCTTTCTGAAACTCTACATCTCAACCATCTTTAGCTGTATGCACTGTTTTCAGTTCCCTCACAGTGAGCTGTTTTGTGTGTCCATAAAGCAATTTCACTAACAGTGAGCTATTTTGTGAATCCATGAACTTCAGCATTAGCCCAATTTTTTTATTAAAAAAAAAAATAAACATTGAATCTACATGCTTAGCATTCAGTATAATTCCTTTTGCTTGTTTCACATTAAGAATATTTTTTTTTTCATTATGGCCTCCTTACTGTATATTAGAAACATTTCGCTCATAGCATCTAGGCAAAATTAAGCACTTATGTTTGGTGCTTTGCTTTTTTATTTAGTGCAATTGTTTCCCATGACCATGAATTGTCATCATGCTAACCTGTACCATTTAACCATGAATGAATTACTTCTAGTGCTTGTCTCCTCCTTGGCCCTGGTCTGTCATCATGCTTTCATGTAACACCTTGATGCCTCTGTCCTCCCTTTAATACTGGTCTATCTTTCCGCTTTCTCCAGCCTTCTTTTCACAACTCTATACTGCACTCATTCACAATCTACATGCAATCATACTATAAAAGTCCTAACTCCCCTTTCCCTCTCCCCGTAGGCCCCCACCGCCACATCAGTTCTACCAGCCTATCCTTGGGACTTCACTTCTCACAATATTTATCCTTCGCTCACATATTACATGCCCCTCCTGGTACCCCATCTGCCATTAGCTGGTGATTCTCCAAGCCTTTTTCATGGCTAGTACCAGTGACTGCACCTGGTAAATGAACTAACTGGCACTTCTATACAGAGAACATGGTTTATATACAGTTGCATGGTTCAATGGTGGACCTGCCCCCTTGCATTTGAATCTTCTTCTGTTATGGCTTGCCTTGTCTTCCTTTTAACATTTGACTCCCCTATTACTGCACCATTGTGTTTGTGTTTATATACTTATTTACATGTATTTATATGTTTTTATGATGGATGTTACCTGACCCTGTTCTAACCAGGTCCATCTTGTAAAAGAGCTCTGCTCAATGATGTTCACCTGGATAAATACAGATTTTGATTGATTGATTGATTGACTGATTGATTATGTTTGCTTGTGCAAGAAACGTGTTGTGACAGCTTGCTGGAGAAGCAGGTTGTGGAGGTCTGGTCATGTTGTGACCAATGCCACCACTGCTTTTGGGGACTTGTGTGTCTGTGGCACCACTAAATGAGCACGCTGTCTATGACAGCAGCTCAGAAATGTGCCACCAACTTGAAACGATTTTGCTGCTGCAGTGAGGGAGCACCCTCTCATTGCAGGGTGTGCCTTGCCTGGTATTACATTTTAATAAACATGGCGGCTGTCACCATCTGCCTCTCACAGTCCTGGGAAAGCCATTGTGGGGGGTACCCAATCTGCCTGTTGGCATGGCCCCTCCCCATTTCATTTGCCAATGGGGAAGCCCAGTCCCCATGGGCATAATGTCCCCCAATAATTTGTTTGCTAAGGGGGGTGCCCAATCCCCCTCAGCATCATGACCCTGCCAAACACAGACCCTTTTCCTTTGCCGACGGAGTGCTCAGTCCCTTTAGGCTCCAGTCTCCCTCCCCAAAATTATAGGTGGCATGCTGGGAGCCCACCCCAGCATGTCAAATGTACCTGTAAAACAAGAAAACCTTCCTGCCAAGTTTTTTTTTTAAACCTGTAAACAAAAAAAAATGGTCCCTCGTTTGCGGTCCCCCCTCCCCCAACCTGCACCCACCTCCCCACACCCTCTCTCACCCCACACTTACCTCCAGAGCCCAGAGCGATGATCTTCAGTGGAGCAGGAACAAGTCTGCACTCTTGAAAGCCGACCGCAAACTGAAGTAATGCCGGTAAGCTGTATAATGGCATACATTTGGGGTTTTCAACTTAGGTGGATATGTTAGCCATTTCTGTGACCTTTAGCACCAAATTTTCAACATGGGGTTCTTGGGACCCCACCTCACGAACTCAGTCACAGTCATGTCGTTGTTCAGTCCCAAAAGGTGATTTTGTGGTCACTGCGTGGAATTACCTTCCAGGACCAATTAACTAAATTGCAATGTCACTGTTCATGAGGTGGGCTCCCAAAAAGCATGTTTTGCAAGTCTGGTGAAAAAATTCCTAAAAATGACTGTGTTACTAGCATGCGTTTTGCAGTTCCCATGCATGTTCATAACTTTGAGAATGTTTAATATTTTCACTACATATTTTCAATATTGCCATTTTTCCATACCTCCTTATGAACAGTATAGCTGACATTTTTCACATCTGGCCTGAAATGTGTTTTCACACATGTGGTACACAGTGGCGCCGATGCTGTTCGAAATCAATGTTTGGGACAGCTTAAGAAAATCACAGTGACAGTGTTCGTAAGGAGAGGTTCCAAAAAGCCCATGTTGCAAATCTGGTGAAAAAATTCCCCAAAATGACTGCGTTAACAGCATGCATTGCATAGTTTCTATGAACTCTCGTAACTTTGCCAATTTTTTTACATTTTCTTTCCAGATTTTCAACATTGTCATTTTTGCACACTGCCTGATGAACAGTACAGCTGTCATGTTTCACATCCTGCCCAAAACATGTTTTCGTGCCTGTGGCACACACTGGGCATGGTAGCTGTGTGAAATCTGTTAGGGACAGATTAAGAAAATCACAGTGCCACTGTTCATGATCGGAGGTCGCAAAATTCCTATGTTGATAATCTGGTGTAATAAATTGTCAAAATAATTGCATTATGGGTGTGCATTGCGCAGTTCAATGCACGTTTGTGACTTCACCAATTTTGTTATATTTTCACTCCAGATTTTCAACCTTACCATTTTTTTACACCTTCTCATGAACAGTACAGCTGTCATTTTCCACATCCTGTTCGAAATATGTTTTCGCACCTATGGCGCCAAATGGCACAGTCACTGTGCAAAATCATCTTTTGGCTAATGAACTGATAGTGTCACTGTTCATGTGGTGAGGTCACAAAATGCGCATGTTGAAAACTTGGAGTGAAAATATCAAGAAACGCCCAGGGTGTTAGGGTTTCCGACCATAACACCCTACCCTGTAGGGACTGACAGCATCAGGAGTGTGACTTGGGATTGTTGACAGTTATGCTTATGCCATTCTAACCCCAACCACACCCTGCAGCCAGTGACAGGCATCGAGGTGTGCCTTGCACTCTTCGGCCCCAAAGTTTACCCCATTCTCCTATACTGCACCCATTTCAGCATATTTCCTTATGGAATGGGATGAGTGTAATGCCCGAACACCCCAAGGTACACCTCAACACTTGTCGGTGTCTGCAGGGTAGGGTGAGATGAAATGGCATGAATGTTATGGGCGATGACACAAAGGCACACCCCAATGCCTGTCCATCTCTGCAGGGTGGGGGTGGGGTTGGCTTCACTTCAATACTTCAATGCCATTCCTATTTTACATCTGTCTAACTACTGTGCTTCCAATGCTAATGCCAGCAAGCAAACATTCAGCATTGACAAATGTTTGTTATATAACGAAACAGCATTAACATATTTGCTTTAAAGGAAAGATACTCGTAATTATTTTTGCAGTTCAAAGCCTAAAAATGCAATGCATTCATCAGTGCCACAAGTCATGTAGTGAGCCAGGGAGACAGAGCACCACTGCTACATAATCTTTACATACTTCCTCTCTTGGTATGATTACATAAATGCTTCCAAAATAGTACTCATGCACACTAGGTTCAAATACACTGTTAGTTATTGTTTTACTTCTTTTTGAATACAGAGGTATTCACAGTTCATTTTTTTATTACTTTCTACAAATCAGTTAGGCTGCATGGTTGCAGTTGGTGGGTAAAGTACTAGAGGGTGGAAGGATTAGGATGGGGATGAAGGGGCGGTGGAAAGGTATCACACCTATATATTATAATATAAGGGAATCACTGTTCTATAGTGTAGCTATCCTCTGACAGATAAATGAAATAGCAACAAATATACTATTAGACAATAAGTACATAAATAAAGGGGGTATTATCTGACTGATAACTTGACTTGCAGTGATTCCACTGTATATCAGCCTCTAACATACTAACATACTAAAATGCCAGCAGAATAGGCCTAACAGTCTTTTGTGTCTGCTCGTTTGGTCAGCCCCTACCCTGGGAGCTGACCTTGCTGACCCCCTCTCCCTCTCTGGCTTCTCCCTTCACAGTCCCAGATATTCTCACTGCACTGATTTTTGCTTCCAGAACCCTTCTTCTGTACCTGTCCCACCCCCTCTTGAACCCCTCTAGCAAATCATTATTTGAAGCTTAGAGTATAAAGGTCAATTGAGCGTTTGTCTACATTGCAGGGGACCATTACTGACCTAGTAACCATCATGCCAGTGTCAGTGGCTCAGCAGGTAGCACACTCACCTCTGAGGTCAGAAGATCAGAAGGCTGTGGGTTCTATCCCCACACCAGGTACTTGGGTTAATATCCCAATATTGACACTGCAGTGCAGCATGAGGGGGTTGCTGCACTCCTGAGGTGCCGTCTTTCTGATGAGATGTTAAACCGAGGTCCCATTTGCCTATCCTGGTGGTAGTTCAGGTGGATGTTACAGATCCCATGGCACTTCTTGAATAAGAGTAGGGGAATTTTTATTTGGAACATAAAGTAAAACATACACAAAATAATACTTCATCATATAAATCTTAGAACAACAAAATATACAGAAGTGTGTATTACATCATACAGAAAAACTAAACATGATCATGAAAATTTTTCTCCACGTAAATTCAAAAAATAAGAAAAATTGGTCTTTAACCAAGTATTAGATCTCATACATCATACACAGACCTGTTACATACAACCAACAAATGAAAATCTAAACCTTCTCCTAAAAAATGAAACCAGTATACCTCACATAACCTGGCTATCAATTATTCCCAGAGTACTTCACCCAAAATAGTGAGGAGAAAACAACATGTTTTTAGTGGATCATACCTTTGAA
This sequence comes from Neoceratodus forsteri, assembly GCA_016271365.2. Taxonomy (NCBI): domain Eukaryota; kingdom Metazoa; phylum Chordata; order Ceratodontiformes; family Ceratodontidae; genus Neoceratodus; species Neoceratodus forsteri. The sequence goes on along the minus strand of CM028137.1, from coordinate 585,062,595 downwards.
AAATTTATGAAATAAGTCACAAATGTCAAACTATCATGACTCATCTTACGTCTATGAGTGCCTTTTACATATACACCTTAATAATGATAAAGTACTAAGTCAAATATCATCTATCTATGCACATGATGCCCAATACTTCTGGAATTTGTCCTGGGATAAATAAGTTTGTTCCCTTTTATAAATAGTGTTTAGGTCTGCTAGAATCTGACTTACTATGTGTGCTCCAGTATATGTTTTCTGTTGTAACAATTGAGCACATCTGGCCTGCCATAAAATGTATCTACAGTGGCCAAAGGTTAGTCAAAGTGTGCTAGGATGGTATTTAGAGAATGTAACTGGAAACATGCCATACACCAACATTTCATACGATATGTGTGAGATTTGTTTATCTTTCCATTTATGGAGCCATTGAGTCCAGAAATCTCTACTAAAAGGGCAGTCTATATAAAAATGTTGCATAGATTCTATCTCATTTTGGCAAGTAACCCTAAAACACATTCTTTCTTCTCGAGATTTATGTCGATGGTTACCTCTCACTCCTAGCCTCCCAGGACAAGATAACCATGTTTCATCCCATAACTTTGGGGAAAGCCTAGTATCAAATCAAATCAAATCAAAATTTATTTGTAATGCACTTTTCAAAATATCAAAGTGCAGATATATAGCAAAATAATATCCAACATAATAAATGCAAACATAAAAACAATTAAAATGCAGCAGGAGACATTCAAAGGCTAATTCAAATAAATAGCTCTTCAGAGATGCCTTGAATGACTCTGTGGACAGGCACTCTCTAATCTGATGAGGTAGAGAATTCCACAGGGTTGGGGCCATGAAAGAAAAAGCTCTGGCCCCAGATGACTGAAGACGAACCCCGGGACTCTTTAGCAATCCCTCGTCAGCAGAGCGGAGTGGGTGGAGAGGGTGGTAGGGTTGAAGGAGATCTTGCAAGTAGCCGGTCCCTGACCATGTAGGGTCTTATAGGTCAGCAACGAGACCTTGAAGGTGATTCTCCATTGCACCGGCAGCCAGTGCAGTTTGCTCAGCACAGGTGTGATATGGCAACTTCTTGGTAACCCAGTCAATAACCTGGCTGCAGCATTCTGCACCACCTGCAGGTGATGGAGATCCACCCCCAGCAACCCTAGATATAGAGCATTACAGTAATCAAGATGCGAAGAAACAAAGGTGTGGACCAACACAGGAAGGTCATCATGTGGAACAAGGTGTTTTATCCGGGCTATATTCCTCAGATGGTAGAAGGAAGACTTAACAACAGCTGACACCTGTGTCTTCAGCGTCAACTCGCTGTCAAGAATTATGCCCAGATTCTGCACCTGTTCAGAAGGTCTCAACTGGTTACCCCCAACATGAGGCCAGAGGGAAACCCAGGAGTCAACTTCCCCACACGATGACCCACGTCCACCACCAACACCTCAGTCTTGTCCGGATTCAGTCTTAACCAGTTATCACTCATCCAGTCCTGAATTTCAGCGAGGCAGTTGTTAAAGACCGAGAATGCGTCATTCTGTTCGGGTACAATGGGTATATAGAGCTGAGTATCATCTGCATAGCATTGAAAACTCAGCCCATAATGCCTTATAATGTCTCCCAAAGGCAGCACGTACACCGTGAACAACATGGGGGAAGCACAGAACCCTGCAGCACACCACAGGACAGAGCAAAGGGAGCAGAGGAAAAAATTCCTGATACTACTCTCTGAGTTCTGCCCATGAGTAAAGAATGGAACCATCTGAGAACTGTCCCCAACAGTCCACAGAGCAGCCACAGTTGCTCTAGCAACATGCCATGGTCCACGGTGTCAAATGCTGCAGAGAGATCAAGGAAGACCAAGATAGAACAGCTCCTCCGATCTTTCGCTATTAGGAGATCATTCAGCACCCGAACCAATGCCGTCTCGGTACTATGCCTCTTCCTGAAACCAGACTGGAGAGGATCATAGACTTCATGGGTGGTAAGAAAGTTATCAAGCTGCAACGTGACTACTTTCTCATTAACCTTGCCTAAAAAGGGTAGGTTAGAGATCGGTCTGTAGTTAGCGAGACAGTCTGGGTCAAGGGAAGATTTCTTCAAAAGGGGTGTCACGATAGCCTCTTTTAGACACTCTGGGAACACCCATTGGTCCAAAGAGCACCAGACTATCTTGTCAAGGACTGGTCCAATCACATCCATGCACCCCATAACGAGGTGCGTGGGACCAGGATCCAAACTACAGCAAGTCGGTCACAAGCCCTGGACAATCTTCATGAATGCCATGATCGCTGGCTGGTCAAAATTTGTCCAGGCAGACCTAGGATCTGTAACCTTGCATCGATTACTGCCATGCTCATTTGAATGCGTATTGCGGATCTTCGACCTGATTGATGACACCTTATCATCAAAGAACTGAGCAAACTTATCACACTTTATTTGTGAAAAAGCTCTCTGACCCCGCAGATAGGCTGGATTGCACAGTCCGTCCATGGTCTGGAAAAACTGAGCTGGTCGATTTCTTGATGCAGCTATCTCCCTGAACAGGAACTCTGCCTTCTTACGGGAGATTTATGATTGAAAGTCCACATATTGGGCCACCAATCTAAGTCTGTCACCTTCCAGGCTGGATTTCCACCAGCAGTGTTCCAATCTTTACCCCACTCTCCTCAGCTCCCTCAATGTCCCATCAAACCAAGGGAACCGAGGGCGGAGGGTTAGGGGTGAAGACGGACAGGAGCTATGAAATCCAGAGCCCTCAGCACCATATTACTATAGTGCACTACTAAGGCATCTGGTTCCATGCTCTCCATAGACCAACTCAATAGGTCCAGCACCACCATCAGACCCTCAGGGGTAACTCCCCTCAAAGGGCAATACTGAACCATCTCCAAAGGGGTTGGTCTCATGGGGGGGCTGTGAAATTGAACCTTATAGAGTGATGATCAGACCACCCAACTGGTTCCACCACCAGTTCCGTGATCTCCATCCTCAGGGTGAACACCAGATTCAGAGAGTGACCCTGAATATGGGTAGCAGTGGTAACAGCCTGTGTAAAGCCCAATAAAATCATCAATTGGAGGAAGTTTTGACCAAAATGCGAGAGTTCATTTTCAACCCAGACATTGAAGTCCCCAGGACCAACCACCTGGAGGGCTCCAACACCAGGTCGTCAATGAAGTCTGCAACTTCCTGCAGAAAAACGTTCTCATCACCGGGTGGACGGTACATGAGTAAGATTCTGCTGCCCACACCTGCTCCCATGATACACTCAAAGGATCTAGGGGTCACCACTGGAACCTTTTCAAGGCCCAATTCCAATTTAAAACAAATAGCACCCCCCCTTCAATCCAATCTCAGGTGATGTATTACCGAGTATCCAGCTGGAACAGCTGACTCCAATATGGGACCAGCATTCTCGTCCAGCCAGGTCTCGGTAATGCAAGTCAGGTCAGATGACTCAACAAGATCAGCAATATTTGCTGTCTTGTTTCTTATAGACCTGGTATTGCATAACACCACCCGGATTGGATGACAGGCTTTGGAGAAGCGGGCTACTTGCCCACTATCAGTGGAACCCTTGGTTATGGGAACCAGACAACGCACACCCCTATCCTAAACCCATTTCACATCAGGGCCTCTCCCTGATCCCACCACCCTTATCCGCCCACTCCACTCCTCCCCAGCAGAAGAACCCCACTCCTCCTCCTCCATGCAATCCCCAAGGCACAATAGAGCCTATATACCTCAGGTTGCAACAGGAGGCTGTCAAAGGGGGGCAGGTCCCTCAGCCTAGAGGGGGAGAAGTGCCTGCCCACAGAAGCTCGATCCCGGCACATGCTGCCTAATATTTAAAATCTACTGTTAATCAACAAATTTGATTAGCACTACCAAAGCCGCTAGCTTATTTAAAATAACTTACACAACAAACATCTAACAAAAAACAATAATAAACTATTTTAAAACTAAATTAAACCAAAAAGCCCCTCCCCACCTCTCACGTAACAAGGGATAGCGCTTAACAAAAACCAAAATAAAACAACTGTCCATTTCCCTTCAGCCAAATTGTGGATCCTCAGAGAAAATTCAATAGTCATAAGCATAAAAATTGTAAAGAAATACTAAAAATCGAACCCCTATAGTCCTCACACCACCAAAGGGGATCAGATTAAGGAAAAAGTAAAATATGTCCAGGCTCTAAAGTACTAGGTACACTCTCACTGTACCCGGACCTAGAGAAGGCACTCTCACTGCCTTACAGTTTTAAATGTAAACACAAAAGGCATCTGACCATAGTTTGCAGAAAAGGGTCCAAGCAGAAGAAGTCCACCTCGATCAGGTAGCTATGGGGCCAGAAGAAAACCTCGATAAATCCCTCTGGGCAGACAAATACAGATCCACGGCCATTGCTAACAGTCCTCCCCCTGGGCTCACTCTCCAGCAATCCCCGGGGAGGGATCCTAAGGGGCACTGGGCTACACCACCAACTACTTGGCGGAATAAGATCGCGACCCCCACATAGCCGCACACCACAAACAGTCCACCGCCGTGATCAAGGCCTACACTCCAGCACCAAATGTAAAGCTATATTCCAAATATCTGCAGTTTTTTAAACACAAACACGAGCCACCATTGAGAGAACTCATGAAGTTAAATCCACATAGCCAGTAGTCCAAGAGTTAGATCCAATCGGACATGGAAATCCAAGTTCATGCACACAAAAAAGTTAATACCACTTCCCCGAGGTGGTGACTATTCCCAATATCCTTGCCAGTATCCTTTCAGCCACTCTCTAAGAACTGGCCAACACTCCATACAGTCCATACAATCTCCGACAAGCAACAACCTGTCTCCGAAGAAGTTTTAGAAGAGGAGGCAGTGACCAGTCCTACCAACCGCCAAAAAAACAGTAACGGACCACCACAAACCAACCTCAATATGTGCTGTAAAGTGGTGTGGAGCAAGCACCACGGCTCCACTCAAGCATATAATACACCCGATTGCTGCACTTTTGCTCCCGGTCTCCAGCAAATAAACAGAGGTACAGGCAGGCCGGAAACTGTCCCCTGAGGCAGACAAGACCACAAAACGTAGCTCTATACACACTAAATAAGCTATAAACTATATAAAACACATCAAATAAATTGAATTAAAATGATAAAAGCGCATAAGCTATACTAACAACTGACGGCTCGCCCAGCCTGGTGGCCATCATGGCTGAATCTGTAAGTTGCTGAAAAATTATATTATTGTCCAGCTCCATAACACTGATATCTATCAGTCTGGGGGTGTCTGAAAAATAGGATTGCAAAATATTACTATACAGTTGTTTTCTTGACATAGTTTGAATTGACTGATGGGTCAGTTTCCATTGCTTAATTTTAAGAAATGTGGAAAACATGAAGGAGCGTATACCATATGACCTAAAGTTCCTAGATATTTCTAAAGAAGGGCCATTCCATTTTTCACATAAGGGGGTTACTAATTCTACCAAAATAGAAACCCATTGAGGGGGGGAAGGGTGCATCAGGGATGGGAATAAAAACTTAATAAACAAACAATGAAAAAAACATGATTTATCATCCTCACTCCACCCATATAATAATCTAGGTATAAAAAAAGCTCTCTTTATAGGGTTCATCCTAGATCCCCAAAATCCTTGAAAGAAAATATTATTAATTTTAGCCTCTAAGACAAGGGGTAGGGGAAAAATAGTAGTTATATGTAAGAACAAAGGTAACACTAAAGTTTTTAAAAGCATTACACATTTTATTTTGGCAATAGTTTTTCCTTTCCAGGAATTAGTTAGGTTGAAATCTTTATCTAGTGCCAAATTCCAGTTATAGATGGAATAATCAGAAGTTCCAAAATAAATCCCTAGAATTTTTATTGAGCCTTGCATTATAGAAATTTTGACTGTGTAGCCAGGTTCTGAAGAGGCCACAGTACTCAGGATAATCTTTGCCATACTTTTATGATGATTTAACTTAGAACCTGAAAAGGTCTTGAAATCAGAAATTAACTTACTGAAACCTGCAGGATAAAGAAGGGGCATGGTACATACACATAAATCACCCGCATATGCATATGTAGTTGGGACAGATTGACCACTTGGAAGTAACAGTCTAGGTATAGCAGAGCATGAAGTGAGTTTTCTCAATAAAGGATCAATCTGGAAAACATGTAAGAGTGGGCTGAGGGTGCAGCTTTGTCTTACTCCCCTTTTGCCTAAAAATGCTTTACCAGGTGAATTGTTCATGTGTGGGGTGATCCATGTAGTATTATATAAAAGTTTGATCCATGACATGAATTGTTGAGGTCTATGATAATGTGCCATAACCTGAAATAAAAAAGAATGTTCTACTCGGTCAAAAGCTTTTTCTTGGTCTAATGAAAAAAATAAAACTGCCTTATTGTCTTCTGTACAAGAATGCACCACATCCCTAATGTTGGCTATAGTGTGTAACGTACATCTACCTGGGGTAGCACAGGTCTGTTTCTTTGAAATAACTATGGCCACAATGGGCAGTAGCCTTTTCAAAAGTATTGCAGCCAGAATCTTACAATCCACATCAAGGAGACTCAAAGGCCTCCAGTTTTTAATCTCAGCCCTATTGCCTTTTTTGAAAATCAAAAACATTATGGCATTGAAAAATGATTAGGTATAGAATATGTTTTTATAATACCATTAAATACTATAGTTAGGGCTGGGGCAAAAATATCTAACAAAGAATGATACAGTTCTACCATTAAGCCATCTACTCCTGGGGAGGTATGCTTTTTTTGTTTTTTAATAGCACTCACTGTTTCCTCGACTGAGATTGGGTTCAGTAGGACTTGAAGCAGCTCCTTAGGAACCTCCGATATTTCTAAGTCATAAAGGAACTGACCAGGATCTAAGGTTTCAGATCTTGTACCAAACATCCATTCTACATAGGACTGTACTATGTACTTTAAGGATGTGAGAGAACTATGTTGCTTACCTGTAGTGGGGTCTGTAAGTTGTTCAATAACCACTGAGGATATTCTATCTGAGCAATTTTTATATGGGTCTATGGAAGCCTTAGAAGCCTGTGTGCCACACTGAGCCTCAATTTTTAAAGAAATTGCTCGATCGTGGTGATATTTCTCCAAATCATTTCTTAATTCCTTGATTTGCTGGGAGAGATCTATTTGTGATTCATAAGCTCTAGAAATAGTGTCCAAAAGCTGCTTCTTAGCTTTGTGTATCTAAAATAAGTTGATTGAGCCCTAAATCCAGCAGTTTTTAGAAAATGTTTCCTCAGATTAGCTTTGGTATCTTCCCACCAAACAACAGGCAATTGCTATGCATCTAACACAGTGATCCTTACTTGCAACAAATTCAAACAGCCTTTGGAAATATAAGAATCATCAAGCAAAGAACTGTTTAATTTCCACCTTATCCATGAGGCTACAAGAAAGAGGCCTCCAGCAGGGGAACATATTAAAGCTATCGCCATATGGTTAGATGTTTCACAGGGAATCACAGAAGCCTGAGATACTTTAATATTTTTAGATATAAATAAAAAATAAATTTGAGTTGCCAGTGTTCCCCTACAAGAAGTTTTAGTCCCCCACCTTGTTGATAGATTTATATCCGTCTACCAAATGAGCAGAGTGGATCACTCTTGACAATGTAGCAGCATCACTAAATTTTTTCTGGGCATTACTGGACCTGTCTTCAACAGAGAGACCACAATTGAAATCCCTCCCAAAATAAACCTGCCAGGTGGCATATAAATAAGGTTGTATTTTAAGAAATGATGCAGACCTGGCTGCTACACTTTGCGGGGCATAGGTATTAACCAATCGGAAATTAATTAAACCATACTGTCCATCAATTAGGATAACCCTCCCAGGAGCCACATCTACCACCCTAGAAATTTTAAATTGGTGACCAAAAAATAAAATACCGACTCAGTCGCAAGTATCTTCCCCATGCGACCAAAATGAGGGCCCCACTGTCCACCTGTTTCTAATCCATTTGACCTCTTGCCTAGTTTTAAGCCTGGTGTCTTGAATAAAATAAAAATCCTTCTTCAACTTAAGTAAAAAACCTAAAGTAGAAAGCTGCATGTGAAATGATTTCATACTGCACATGTTCAGAGTGCAGCACCTAATTTGAGTTAGGATTGGCATAGTTACAAGAAGTCACTGAGAGGTGAATAGCTACATTTGACCCCTGGAAAAAAGAAAACTCTTCCAGTTAAAGTTAGCCCTTGTAAATAGACCCTCAACGTTACCTGTGAGGGAACTGTGCTCTCTGCATTTTCTCTAGTCAAGGGTTATCCGTGCCAGATCCTGAAGAGAGCTCCATATGGGAGGAAGAGGCTCTGGATGAATCAGAATCCTCCTCCTCACCTTCAGTATCACCCCACTGCCTTCTCTTGGCTAATATCTGAAACTTGTTGCAGGTAATAATGAATTTTGTGGGTGTATGGGACTTTGATTTCTGTTTACCTTTCCCTCGTTTTAGCTGGAGGGACAATAACAAAAGACCTTTCAGCTTGGGGTGGGGAGGCATACAATCTACCAAAACCAGTGCTTGAGGATGGGATGTTTCCACCTGAGGAGACTGTTGAATAGACTCTAAAACCTGATCAATAGTTGCATTAAGCCTGGGGAAGTGAGAGGCAGAGGGTTCTAATGGAGGGGGTACTTACAAACATGCAATTTCCATACTTTCACCTGGCATCAGTTCTTGCACTACAAGAGAGAGCTCCTCTTGCCATTTCTGTGCCTGTGTATGAGATTCAGAAATTATGTTTGTGTGGTCCTGTGGGGCTCTGTCAACTCTATTGTGCTCTGCCCATGGACATTGAGGGCAATTATGACCTTGTCCATCACATAAATTACAGTACCTTGCATTAGGACAACCTAAGCTGATATGACCATAGGTAAGGCATAAAGTACACCTGGGTTGGTCACAAGTGTAGCTCAAGTGGGTTCTAGAGCCACACATATGACATGAACTTGGTTGCCCAGGATAAAAACATATACCTCTGTCACGTCCTATATAAAAGCTACCTTGAATGAGCATAACCCCTTGTTCACATTGATGAGCTGAACGTTTAACCCATCCCCCTGTCCAGAAAAAAAATCCTCATCCAAAATAGGGTGAGGGGAATCTAACAAATCATACTATTGTCTGAGCCAAAACTGGATGTCATTTATGTTGACCCCTTCACTTCTAAATAACAATGTAAGAACTTTTACCAGTGGCTTAGTAAGTGGGATCAACATAGATGAAGTCCATACTGAGGTTTGCTTCACGAACTCATATTGAGTCCAGAATTTTTCCCAGGTTTGAACATTCTTGAAACTCACATAATAAACTGTCTTGCCTTTAATGTGAATAAATGTGAACAGCTCCAACAGGCTAATCCCCATAATGTCTCTGACCATACCATGGAGAACAGTTCTTCATGAGGGAGCCACTGAGGTGTCTCTTAGGAACTTTAATCATACAGTGTTCCTTCTCTGAGCAGGCTCCCCTACAGAATTGAAAAAATCAGTCATCCTGAATGTAGTAGCTGATGTATCTTGTTCAATACCCAAAGGAAATGTTTGCTTACTTTATGATGTGCACTGTTCATTGGGGCCCGTTGACTGGATCATGTTTCTCAAGGATCTGGCTGTGTTCTCGATGGCTAGTGGTTGTGCAGAGTAACATGTAACAGGTTCTACTAATGTGGAAGAGTCACTTAGAACCATGCTAGACTTAGCAGTAAAGTTCTTGGCAGCCATTTCAATGATTTCAGCTGCAGAAATGGGACCGGGTGAAGTCCAGGGCTGTCCCACTGATGATTGTCGCCAACCTGCAGCTCATAGGGCAGCTTCAGAAGACCAGGTAGCACCCGACTCACTAGAAATTCTGGATGTAGGTCTGAGATGCAGTTGTGATGTTTGTGGAATATTTTGCAATACAGTAAGTATTTCAGGATCCTTCCCAATAGGTTTTTGTGGGGCAGCATTCATTGAATAATCAGCTTCAGGGATGCTGTCTTGCATAGACGTTTCTTCTTGTAATAATTTTAAAAGGAATTGCTTATGTTGAGAGAACATCTGCCTCATCTGGGCTTCAGGAATATCAGCTTCTTCATGGCTTACCTGTAATTCAGTGTTCCCCTTCATATTGAAGTTAGTTGTATCTGTACAAACTTTACCATTGGTATTTTCTGGATTATCCAAGCCTTCTATGTCTGTCTGTTGAGCCCCAGATTCAATATCACAGAAAGGTTCTTGAAGTAAGTTAGTGTCCACAGGCAGAGCAGAACCACCACCTCCACCTCCTGCAGCATGACTGTCGGCCATTTTGGACAGATGGACAAAGGTTCCCTCTGCTGACCAAGTAGGGGAATTTCCCCGGTGTCTTGGCCAAATTTCCCCCATTCACTAAAAATACCACCAACAGCTTAATCTGGCTCAGTTTCAGTTGGTTACCATCTGTATCCCCCCTTCCCCTGGTCGCCCCTGAAAAAGGGACTTCTAGTCTCAGTGGGCCTACCGGGTCAACAAAATTCAATAAATAATAAATAAATGCTTTCTCCCCTATCAACCAAGAGAGGCTGCTTAAGGGACAGGGGACAAAAGTGTCCATTCCTCAAGGCAGAATATGAGGATACAAACTGCATCATGACCAAGAGGATCCTGACCAATCAACTGGTTCATTAAGGCCAAATCTCAGGTTAATGGCTCCTAGTTGTTAAATCCAGAATGCTTCTCTAGATCATAAAATTGTATCTAGGTTCTCTCTTCTGGGATTCAGGGAATACTACTCTTTCCAATACAAAGAAACAAAGCATTGGGATACTGTGCTTCATATTATTGAAGTGGTGTGCTACTGGGGACCACTTAGCTCACAAACATATAGCACTTTTATGTTCTACTATCTGGCGAGATAGTTGTCATAGTGTTTGCCTTACATTAACTGAGTCAAAGACACTTTATAACATAAACAACCTGCTCTGTTTTACATGTGATAAATCTTTAATTTCAATTTCTGTATCTTTATCTTTGTAGGTAGTACAAAATGATTGAACTGTTTGTGCATTGTTGCAGTATATACAGTCCCCACAAGTGTAACTACTCTTTATGGGGGCTGCTCATTGAACAACACCACTCCTCCCATGAGGAACCATTTTAACTTGTATTTTATTAGATTTTCTGTAATTTTTTACATCAAAAACAACAATGATATATGACAAAATAGAACAAAAATGAGATGAAACAGGCTACAATATTGCTGTTACTTATGATATAGGCGTGTCTAGACCAAAACATAGGTGGATGAGGGTATTATATTTTTTAAAATAAAATTAATGTAAACAACATGTCTAAAGTTGCATATTATTACTTGTCAAGTATTATTAACATTTCTAGTCAGCAGCATTTGCCCCATTTTTTCCCACAGTACTTCCCATATTCTGAAGTTACCCTCAACTCCTTAAATTACCTCTGCTATATGCCATAAATATTAAAGCACAGCAAATAATAACCCTCTTCTCAATTATTAGTTTTTTGCATTTTTAACATTTCTTCCTCTAAAAGCATTGGTGAATGAGTTCCACTATTTGGGAAATATTGAGTACGAATGAAAGTAGCAGATCAACATCAAAAAACAAATGTTGCGCCCCTTTATATTTCACCCAAACCTTTGTGGGGGTCAGGAACTGAAACTCAGCCCCCATCTCCAAATCTTCTTGATGATATCCAAGGAAACATCATCTTCTCTGCCATGTAGCAAACAAGTAGTCAGAAAAAGTGGAGAATTTAAATGATTTATAAATCAAAGGTGCTTTAAGTCAGGAAAGTCTCAATGAGGTCTCTGTCCGATTCGAAAGTAAACAATACAAACATTGTTGATTTTTTATGGTGTCGTAATTCTATCTCAGATTTTGAGGTAATCAGCTTTGGATCTGCACTTTGATAGTTTTGCTTCAGCATTATACGATATGTGTTTGTAATGAAAGGTAAGTTTTCATCCGGTAATTCAAAAAGTGATACAAACACATCCTTTAGCATGTCTCGAGTAGTTTGAAACAGTTCTACATTGCCAGCATGACATCCCCCACGGTGACATCCTCAACAGCATCAGAAACCTGTCAACACCCATGACACTGATGCATCCCTGCAATGACCAGCAACACTGTGATGCCCAATGCGAGGGGGCTGTGCCCCCACACACCCCTATGTGGGGAGCTGTGTCCCCTGCACAAACCCTGCTTTAGATATCTAACACCACATCACACAGACAGTGGAGTTAGATATATATATATATATATCCCCATCACTGCAAAGTCCATCAAAGTGAAATCCCTGTCGCATTTGATATGGGAGTGGTCAGGGTTTCACTGTGGGGGGTTCACTGTGCCAGTGTCACCGTAGAAATGGCATACCATTTGAAATGGTTCATCCACAGTATTAGGTAATCCTACAATTTGAAGATTTCTGTAATGTTGCTGGTTCTCTAGTATTTTTATTTCTTGTTATGGTGGAATTGTCTCAATTAAATAAGCTGTTGTATCCTCTAGACCAATTGCTTTATTTGTATTTTTGTCAATTTCTTCTTTATTTGCCTCCAGATCCCTTATAACTGTTTCAATCTTTTCCCTGTTTTGTTTTGCATCATTCTGAAGAAAATCAGCTTTTTCAGAAATGGCATGGAATTTATGATCAAATAACTGTGACCATTGAAACAATTTCTCCAATGTGTCTCCCATAGAGCCAATTGAGTGGCTAGAAGCTGTAGCACATGTGGCTGCCATGGCAATCTTTGTCTCTAAGTGCTCTTGCACAGGAGAAATAGTCAAAGCTGATGAAGCAACAATGGGAGATTGAGAAAATTCAGATTTCTTAATGAGTAGACCTGAATCTTAGCACTCTTGTGTAAAGTCAGAATTTGCCATTGTGGTGGCGATCTCCACTGCTAACAAAGTAGTGTTAACTGTGGAGGGTAATTTATTCTGTTTGAGAATTTTGTTTTGTGAGTCCTTTACTTTGATAGCACCAGCAGGAGAATTAGGAGCATTATAAGTTGTACTTATTGTTTTTGAGGAAGCTTACTTCTAACCATAATTTCACAGGTTTATGCTTGTCAGCAGTTGGCATCTCTAGTCCAGAGAGAGAGAGAGCTTTGTTCTCCTCCTCTGCTGATGCCCGTATTGTAGTGGTGGGTGAAGTGGGCTCAATCCGCTCCATGAAGCGATTCGCGGAGCAAAGGTGGATTCGCAGAGTGCAACACAACGTGAAGCAGAGTACATCACATTATAGTGAGGAACGTGAAGTCCATTGGAAGCAATGACTTTGCGTTACTCTGCCTCCCCAGACCACTACTCTGCCAAATTTAAGGCAAAGTGCATTGCAGACAGTGTACTTTGCCTCACTTTGCCTTGATTTTGAGCTCCAAAGGTGAATTCTGCAGTGATTCATGGGATTTTAGGTCACATGGGCTCTATATTGATCTGCACAGAGCCAATTTGGGGTAGTATGAGTAGAAAGGAGTAGGAGACAGTGCTCGGACAGCTGTCTGTTATAGGAATCTTGTAAAAGCTGTTGGAAAAGCATTTTTGCATTTTTTTTGGGGATCCAACTTTAGTTCATCGATTGTAAGAAACCCTCCTGTGCTCATATCATCGAGAGTTTTTGTTTTTGTGTGGATTTTGAATGTTAATTTACAACATTGAGTATGTGTGGTGAAAGACAGTGAAAGTGTGCTTTGGGGGAAGGGTGTATCTGTGGTGTAGGTAGATTTAAGTTGGAGAAATAATGATTTCTTTGTTTTTTGGTTATATTTTTGTTATATAACTGAATGTGTTAATGTACACACAGTAATATTGCCAGTAATAGTAGAAATGTTCTTGCTGTTTATTGTGTGGATGTGGTGCTGCAGTTCATAAGTTCAGGTTGTTTACATTATAAATTTACAATACATAACGTGGCATAGTATTGAACTTTTGCATTTGCTATGCATTCCTCATTCAGCATTGAACACAAACTGTTCTGTGTGTGAGTGTGTGTGCAGTGTCACGTGCATCAAATAATACATCTTTTATTGTGCCACAGATTAGTGTAATTGCAGATGCAGCAGTGTGAACCTACTATCCACTGCAGCTGCTTGATTTTGTACTGCGATTGTGGTATCTGTTCTTAGTTTTGCTGCTAGTGCCATAAAATTCAGCACTGTCTGCATTCAGTGCTCCCCCTCACCCCCATGTTCAAAAGGTATTTTGTACAAGATTGGATTGTTTTTGTGACTTCATCAGCACCACTGGTTACTGAAGTTGTTTTCATTCTGTCACAATATCAGAGCAGTCTCTTATCTGTTGCTGAAGCCACAGTTGTTTATTTGGCTTCACATCCAGCGTCCCTCCAATCAGAGAGTGAACATATCAAAATCTGAATTTGGTTATAATATTTGTGGTTAAACCCCCAAAATGCCTGCAAAGAGATGTGCAAGCAAAGCTGTTTCTCTCCATGGTAATGTCGACAGTAAGATGATCTGTGGGCGTGGTAGTAGTACACAGACACAGAAGTGCATTGCTGATGTTAGGAAAGGTATTTCTCCTCCAATGTTTTTTACAGCCCAATCAGTAGCTTCACTCATAGTTGGAGGAGATGATGTTTTCCCAGTCCGTGGTGTTAGTGTTACTGGTGTTAGTGGTGGTGGAGATAGTATTAGTATTGTTGCATCAAGTTCTAATTCCGACCAGTATACCATATCCAAAAATATTGAGTGTGAAGTAGTGCAAGTGAGTGTCAGGATAGATGATGTCATACTTCCCAGTAACATCCCAGTAACTGAACCTAAGGATTCTTTTTTTTTTTTTTTGCAAATAACTGCGCTTTATTAATAATTATTAACAATAACCATACAGAATACATGTTGGGTATTCCAGACAGGTTTAGAATCCATAATACACCACAAATACCCAAGGGAAAATCACAACAATCAAATTTATAAAAAAGAAAAAGCAACCAATCAAAAAAAAGGGGGGAGAGAAAGGAAAGGAGAAAACTAACCCCTCCCCCACCCCTACCCTCCCCCACACTATCCAAATAGAGTGCTTTAGCATAACATCCAGGCAGACATATGATATTATTATTAACACCTATCTATACAAAGAAACAGGGTAAGAGACATGAAAAAAAATCAGAAAGTAGGTAGAAGTAGGAGGAAGTAGACAGAAGGGGAGATCCAGAAATAGCAATCGTCCATGTATCATAGGATATTCAGCTCCAAGGAATAACCCAAAGAAAAGAAAAGGAAAGAAGAAAGAATAGAGAAAGTAAGGAACATGGGATAAGCGGACTCTAAGGAAAACAATGAAAAGCGAAAGATGGTAGGGGGAAAGCTACTAAGATTGTAGTGGGGCAGGGGGAATCAAATCTCAAAAGTTATATTTATTCTTAAGAGACTGAAAAAACCCACCCCAGCACTTATAAAATTTAGCCGTAGCATTTACAAGTGAATACGCAGATCTCTCTGCATGTAAAGTATTCAAAAATTCCACCCACCACTCTCAAAAAGAGGGAGACCAATCCTCCCTCCAATGCCTTAGAATTAATAATTTAGTGACTGATGCAATCAATGCCATTTGATACCTTTGAATCCTATAAGGAATGTGGCTATACAACCCGAATATGCAGATCTCGATACTAAAGAATGGTTCTAGATCCCAATACAGGCTTACCCAACGTTTAACCAAATTCCAGAATCTGGATATTCTTGGACAGGACCACATTTTGTGCAAAGTAGATGCTAAAGGGTCTTGACACTCTCTGCATACCGGGGAGCATAAGCCATTTAAATGATTTAGTTTTGCTGGAGAGAGGTATAGATTATGGAGCAATTTAAACTGAATCTCCCTTAATCTATCTTGCTTGATATACCAATAAATGTCACTCCATACCTTCTCCCAAGTCGCCACAGGCCAATCCAAGGACAAATTAATCTTCCAGTGCCAAGGTACCAGGGATGCAGCTGAATCCAGACTTACTAAAATATGCTTGTAGATTTTAGAAATAACCTTACCTGATAAAGCAAGTTCACCCAACTTAAGCCACAGCCCCCCTGCTTTCTCAGACCGCTTACCTTTACTCAGATAAGACCTGATACTGCTTTGGACTTGTGCTAACCACAGCAGGGATTGAGGTTTGACCCCAAATTTAACAGAGAGGGTTGATAATGGTAGCATAGAATTGCCAGAATAAAACTCTGAGATACGGATCTTAGATAAAGGTGTTGGAAAAAATCTAAAAATCGGTTGGTCGCCAAACGTAAAATTGGGATTCCTTAACAAAGGTTGAGATAAGTCACAAAATGGGATTATTTTGAGACTTGAATAAAGCTGGTACAAAGCTTTAATGTCCCAGCCCAGTGGGGTATTTCTAGCCTTTTTAGGAATTTTTTTCCATGAGGTGTATAAAAGGGATTCCAGATCTAATTTCAAATCTTTTGAGAAAACACGATCCAATGCAAGTCCGGGAGAAGCTCCCCCAATACCAGATATCCATTGAACTGCTCTAGATGCATGAATCGCTAAATAATAAATGAAAAAGTCGGGCAACTGTAGGCCTCCTAACTTACGTTGCTGACAAAGTTTAGAATAGGCCCAACGTGGGGGTTTCCCTTTCCAGATAAAAGCCGAACAGAATTTGTATATCGGTTTAAAGAAGGACTTGGGGAGATAAATATTTAAGTTCGAGAGAGGGTAGAAAATCCTAGGTAGGATCACCATTTTAATCGTATTCATTCTTCCTGAAAATGACAGCGGAAGCTTGGACCATCTTTCCAAATCCTCCTTTGCAGACTTTAGTAGGGGCTTAAGATTTAAATTGGCTAATTTCTCTAGGTCTTTAGAAATTTGTATCCCTAAATATATGAGGTTTTTTTGCCACTGTAGGCCCAGAGATAGGCACCAACTACTATGCAGAAGGGGGGAGAGAGGGTATACCGTAGTTTTAGACGCATTTAACTTATAGCCAGAAAATTCACTAAATCTAGAAATGAAGTCTAAGATACGTGGAAGCGATGATGTTGTGTTCCGGATATGCAATAATAAATTGTCTGCAAATGCAGACACTTTATACTCTTCATCTCTTATAGGTATAGTTCGGATTAGGGGTTCAATATATAAGTTAAATAAGTAGGGGGATAAAGGGCAGCCTTGCCGAGTTCCCCTTGATAAAGGAAAGGCAGCCGAAATTAAATTATTGCACTGAATTCTTGCAGTTGGAAACGAGTAGAGAATCTTAACCCAATGCAAAAAGCTGTCCAGAACACCAAATTTAGTAAGTGTTGCAAACATAAAAGTCCATTCAACCCGGGTCAAATGCTTTTCTCGTCTAATGACACCAGAAGCTTCCATGCCTGGGTCACCAGACACAGAAATTAGGTAAAACAACTTCGGAAGTGATCAGCTGAGGAGGGCCTCAACAAAACCGGCCTGTTCCAACCAACAAGTTCCAACATACTTGCTTCAGCCTAGAGGCCAAGATTTTGGCAAAATTTTACATCAAGATTTAGTAAGGATATAGGTCTAAAGTTTTCCACAAGCTCCGCGATTTGCCTGGTTTAGGCAACAAAATTATTTTGGCCTCAAAAGTGTTTTATCAACTATTCCTGCTCAAGCCAAAAAGGAAGACTGGCTCAATAATGGTACTATATTGGATTTAAATTGCTTAAAAAGGGTGTAAAACCATCCAGGCCGGTGCTTTATCAGTCTTAAGTGAATGAATGGCTGTCCTATTTCTGTTGATATAAGACTACCAACCTCTGTATAGACTTCTCTGACAATTGGGGAGAGAGATTAATCAAAAATCCTGCATTTTAACTATACTTTGGCGGGAAAGTGGTTGGCTTGAGTAAAGGCTTTTGTAATAATCAACAAAGATCCCTAAAATACCTTTGGGATCTGTTACTAACTCCTTAGAAGTAGGGTGTCTTAGCGCTGCTACCCATTTAGCTTCCACTTTTTGTTTTAATTGCCAGGCCAACAATTTCCCAGCTTTGCTGCCCTGACCTAAATATACAGCTTTAATTCTAGAAGCAGAATCTACCACTTTCTCCCTCAATGTATTGGTATACCGTGTTCTTAAAGTGCATAACTGTTGCTCTTGACCCTCTGATCTCAACCCCTCCCCTATAGCCTCCAATTCCTTTATTTTATTTAAACAATCGGCCAGCTCCTTATTGCTTTTATTTTTTCGAATAGATGATAACCGAATTAATTCTCCTCTCCATACAGCTTTAAGGGCTGCCCACATTTGGTCGACAGCTTTAATAGAGCCCCAATTGGACTGAATTGCATTGGATAAAAACTCTCTGAATCGGGATAATGTTTGGGAGTCCTTTAGAACATTATTGTTTAGTGACCAGGAGTGAGACCTTGATAGGGGAGATAGCAAAGTCCAAATTAGCTTAATGGGGGAGTGGAGTGGTCAGAAATCACTCTGGGTAAGAGTTCAATTTCTGATACACCTGATAAACATTGCTGACTCATTAGGAAAAAATCTATCCTTGAATAGGATTTGTGGACTGGGGAGAAGAAAGAATATTCCC
This sequence comes from Neoceratodus forsteri, assembly GCA_016271365.2. Lineage (NCBI taxonomy): Eukaryota > Metazoa > Chordata > Ceratodontiformes > Ceratodontidae > Neoceratodus > Neoceratodus forsteri. The sequence continues at coordinate 585,044,021 of CM028137.1, read as the reverse complement.
GGGTAGCTGGGTTGAATAGTCTCCACGGGTCCACCAATCCTAGAGACGTAGCAAACTCTGCCAGTGCAACTTGAGCCGGTGAAGATTGCGGTCCCCTACAACCTGAGCGGTCCAACCTGTTAGACTGAACTAAATTCCAGTCACCTCCCAATATAATAACCCTCTCTTTAAAGGAGGATAGGATCGTAGCCAATTGAACAAAAAAGGAAGGTGACTCCACGTTGGGTCCATATATTTATCCCAATACCAAATGTAACCCCAAAGTCTGCCAGAAACAAAAATGTATCTTCCGTTTGGGTCAGAAGTTATTTCTGAATGGATAAACGGAATCCCTCGTGAGACCAATATAGCAACTCCACGACTATTTGAGGAAAAACCAGCCCCAAAAACCTGTCCTACCCATTTTTTTTTGAAGTTAGATAAGTGGTCAGAGAGTAAATGAGTTTCCTGTAGAAAAACTATGGCTGGGTTGTATTGGGCTAAGTGATTTAAGATTACAAATTTTTTGCAATTGTTCCTTCCCCCTTCAATATTCCATGACAAAATATTTACTTTGAAAACCATTCGTTTTGAATAATAAGCACCCATGAGAAAAAAATTTGGATAGCTGTGCCCCTAAATGCCCTTACCCTAAAAACCCCAACAACATAACCCCAGTCCCTCCCCCACCACCATAATATAACTAACTCTATGATCCCTCCTGAACTATCCCTCCTGGCTGACCCAACTCCTCCACCACTGGTACATGGTGCGCTCTAGAGGTGGGGATCCTCCTTCTTATCCAGTTGAGTTAAAAAAACCTTAATAATTATACTGAGAACCTGCAGGGTCTTTTCTCAATTCAACGACTGAGACCAACAACTATAGGTTGAAACGTAGTATACTAGTCCACATGTGCAGAGAGAGAGGAAAGACTGGGGAGAGGGAAAGAAAACAAAGTGTCAAACCCCGAGGTGGGCATAGAATGTAGGCCAGGAATTTGGCCAGAAGTAAATAATTAACCTTCCAAGGTCCTTGTTTAGGGCCGTGGTTAGAAATGCCCTGGATTTAACTTGAGCTAGCATAAAATTATCCAGAAATTGTATTGAAACTGAGTTAGTTTGTAGCTCAAATAATCCCTACACACCACCAGAAAAGGAAAATAGAGCCAGAGAAATATTAGATATAAGCTCCTATACAGCCACAGAGAATTGGAAGTTGGAACGAGAAGAAAAAAGGGAAGGTGACATAACCACCCATAACCCTATACACACTATCGCATACAATGAATTCGTCATAGGAAAAGAAAACCGGTCGCTTTCCGACACAGTCAGTAGACATAACCAGTAGCAAACAGTTAGAATGTACAAATAATAGGGCAACATGTAAATAACTCAGTCAATGTTATAATAAAATATGTGAATCGACAGCACCCTCTGTGGGCAGCTTCATATACTGCATCTCAAAATTGCAGGAGAGGCCCACTTAATAGTGGAAACCCCAAATGGTAAAAGAAAATAGCAAACTATAATTTTAAATAAAGTCCACATCTTGTAAAAAGTCTCTCCTTAGATCGTGACCCAGTGATGAAAATAGCAATGTCCAAAATGAACTGGCAAGGGCTATTTAGTTGTCAGCCAGAATCTATCCCCGAGTGGCAATCAGTATCAGCTTCTGCCACTTCCCGACTAGTAGAAACTTCATCCCTTTGAAAATAGGTCAGGGAATAACCCTTTGAGCGTTGATAGGGCCTCATCAACCGATTCGAAGCGCTTAATACCATCTTTAGTCGTGATTTCTAACTTCGCCGGGTAAAGCATACGATGGCGGATCCCGGCCGCCCAGAGCTTGGAGGTGATGGGCCGAAAGTTTGCCCGAGCTTGTCTCATCTTCCAAGTTAAATCGGTAACCAGTCTTAACCTCTTGCCCTCCATTGAAAGGCTGCTAACTTTTTATCTCTCAAATGTGCTCCCGGTCAAGAAAGTTCAATAGCTTAAAGATGATAGGCCTCGGTGGGTCCAGAGGCAGCTGGCTTAGCTCTAAGGGCTCTATGGCCCGTTCAATAATATACTCCGGCCCATTAGGTGAAAGCCCTACCGATTTCCTCAACAACCTCTGTAGAAACTGCACAGTATTCGGGCCCTCCTCTCCTTCGGGGAGACCCAAGAGCACTAGACTGTTGCGCCTGCTTCTGCCTTCTAGATCCTCCATGCGATCTTCTAGCTTCACCAATGCCCTTTTGCATTCATTCAATGCAGGCCCAGTCTTCTCCATAGATCGTTCGATCAACGAAATACGAGCTTCTGTGTCCATCACCCGACGGGCTAATTGAGTCAGCGCAGGCTTGAATTCTGCCACCTCGTCCACTAACTTAAATAAGGCCTCCTTTATAGTGGACAAATCACTATATGTTTTTTCGGGAGTGATGCCTTCCTCTGCGCTTGGTGGTGACGAACTGCGGCGTGGCCTCTTAGCTTCTAATTCTTGGTTCGAAGCCTGCATTTCGAGTTCCTCCAAAACCAAGTAAATCGCTGATGTTGCCTTCAAACTTTAAACTTCCCAGTAAAGGCAAAATAAAGCTGAAAGATGCATTTTAGCAGCAGGTTCAGGTTTTAGAAGCGGGAGCCCCGAAAAGCTACAGCTACTCCTCCATGCGCATCACGTGATCCCCCTGAACCTAAAGATTCTGATAATCATGTCAACGATAGCATACAATGTGATATTCTGTCCACTGTGGCACTTAACATCACACATTTTCCATGCAGTGATTCACAGTGTGGTGAAAAAATATCAGGTGATGGTGGTGTGGATGCTGCTGCTGCTGCTGATGATGATGATGTTGCTGTTGTTGCAACATGCAGTCCACATGCTAGCATCCAAGCAGAAGATGTGGATGTGTGTGACATTGATGAATATGATGATGATGTAAAAGACCCCAGCTGGGAACCGGAGAAAAAGAAATTAAAAGTGGCTGTGCCTGAGTCTGTTTGCAGGAATCCCCCCCATAAAAACTTGTGATCTACCAGTTTTAGTTGATGATGATGATGACCCAGTAATCAATATGGTAGGTAGTCGTGGTGGTCAGTTGCAGTCCAGGTGTGCAGTGCCCAAAACATCACATGCACCCCCCCGCTCCAGTGCTTAAAATAACAGACTTAAATACGTCACATCATGGACATGTTAAAAGCAGCACATCACAATCCCTTGTTTGGGATTTTTTTTTCAAGATGCAAATTATGATTCAGTTGCAATCTGCCAAGTTTGCCATGTGCATGTGAGTCGAGGTAAAAAGGGGAGCCATCTGGGCACAGGAGGACAGCATACATATCTTAAGAAAAGGCACTTGGCACTGTGGATCCAGTACAAGCTGGCAGCTAATACCACAGTGGGGCATTCACCCGTGTCACCGGCAACTATAGCTAGCATGTTATCCCCTTCCATGACTGTTAAGCCCAGTAGGAAATTAAATGTGTGCGGTAATAACAGCAGAGGAATACTACAGGCATGATGAGGTGGAGGACCATAATGACTTTGAAATGTTGTCCAGTGCTGGTGAGAGTAGCAGTTTTGTGGTGGTGGTGGTGGTGGTGGTGGTGGTGAATGCAGTATGTCTAGTGCAAGTGGTACATCAACCCTGGTTGGCAAATCTGGCAAAATAACAGCATTTCTGGGTTTGTCATCATCACCTGTGCAACTGTCTTCAAGTGTCCACACTCCACCCCCTGCCAATCCCATTCATCACAGAGTACAACCATTTGTGATCAACACACCCCATGTAAAACGTTTAAGTCAGCCCACATTACAGAGTGTTTTTGAGCATATGCTGAAGGCCTCCCAAATCATACAGTGTCACGTGAACTCAATGCTGCTGCTGTAGCAGAAATGCTGGCAATTGATCTGATGCCCTTCTCCTTTGTGGAGAATTCTGGGTTCTGGCAGTTTGCTGCATGTGCCTGTCCAAAATGGAAAGTCCCATCCAGGACATACTTTTCTACCCATGCTGTCCCTGAGTTGTTCCGCACTGTGTCCGACTCAGTAAGACATGCCCTTCAACATTCCTCCTCTCCATTCATCCATTTAAGTATGGATATGTGGACAAGTGGCAAAACAGTGGGGAGTTCATATTTGTGTATAACTGCACACTGGGCACAGGTGCCGGGGGTTGTTTGTGATGCTGGTAGTGTGAATAATCAGTGCAGTAAGGTGGATTGTCATGGTAGCAATCTTCCAGGAATTCGACAGCATGCAACGATTGCTATGTGCAATGTGACCTGTTCACACACTGGTGAGAACATGTTGGATGTGGTACTGACTGAAATTGACAAATGGCTAAACCCTCTGTCCCTGAGAACTGGGTTCATAGTAAATGACAATGGGTCAAATGTGGTGAAATGCACCACTAATGGTGTTTTTTTTCGTGTTCCATGCATGGCCCACTGTTTAAATCTTGTGTTTTAGGAATTTCTGCAACACCCTGATATAAAGGAAATGCTGACCATTGCACGACGTATCTGCTCTCACTTTTCAAGATCTGGAAAGGCCCGTGACCAACTGTGGCAGTTGCAGATACAAAACAGCCTGCCTCAGCGACGCTTGAAGCTGGAAGTTGTCACCCAATGGAACTCAACTTTATACATGGCAGAGAGGTTGTATGAACAGTACAAAGCAATCTCAGAATATCTTCTTATGTACACTAGCCGTGACGATTCCAAGGCCTCCATGTCTACGACGACTGAAGAGTGGCACCTCATGGACTCTGTAATAACAATTTTGTGGCCTTTCGAACATGCCACACAGGCAGTGAGTGGTGAATCTGCCTCCATTAGCCAATCAATTCCACTGCTGTGGGTACTGAGGCAGACATTGGTGAATGTACAAAATAGCCTTGATGTTGCCGGAGATGGTGGTAGCAGTCTGTTGCTGCAACACATGCTGACAGTATTCGACCAGAATCGTCACATTGTGAGCATTCAGCGTAGTGACAACTTTGCCATAGCAACAATGCTGGACCCATGATACAAACATGGAATTGCATCTGTACTGGAGGGAGGGCCAGAACCATTAAAAAATATCAGTGGTCAACTGGTGCACTTGGTTCATGAGGCACAGAAGTCACGTGCCAAGGTCAGCAAACCTCAGCAGCATAATCCGGCTGAAGGTGTACCTGGAGGACCATCAAGCATATCCTGCAAGGGAAGGGGACTGCAGTTCCAGGTAGTCTGTCATCCAAAGTGGCTGGTGTCAACCCACTTTGGGAGGCTTTGTCCCAAGTGGGTATATGTGAAATAAATGATTCGGGAGAACAGGATGATGCATCAACAATTGGACTTGGTGCAGCACAGAGAATGGTTGAGTCATATTCGTTTGAAAACAGGTATCTGACAATAACTGAAGATCCTCTTTTGAACTGGAGTGGAAAGGTCAGTGAATGGCCAGAGCTGACTGCAGTGGCACTGAAGTACCTCACATGCCCACCTTTCAGTGTAAGTGTTGAGAGGGTGTTCAGCTCAGCAGGTGCAATAGTCCGGGATAGTCGGACAAACCTGTCTCCTGCAAATGTTAGTTTGCTAACATTCATTAATATGAATGAGAGGCACATACCAGCACAGACTGCCACCTCGGTATTTGTACCCCGGCCTACTCATGGTGGTCTTGCTGATGTAGAAATGGAGCATCCTGGAGGCACTGCCAGTGGCTGCCTGAAACAGCCCACCACTGACGTAGATGATGACACAATGGAGAAAGAATTTCCTAGTGGCCAGACTTCAGACATCGATGACTGCAAGGGCAGCTTTCTTTATGAGGATGATGATGTGGTTAATGTTGGCAGGTTTTAACTGAAGTTTTTAAAAGGCGGTGTGCCCCCTGGACCACCATCACCTGGACTGATGTTAGCCACTGCCACCATGAGTCTGTCTGCCCCCCAAACCACCACCACCAGGACTGATGTTAGCCACTGCCACCATGAGTCTGTCTGCCCCCCGGACCACCACCACCAGGACTGATGTTAGCCACTGCCACCATTGCCAACATGAGTCTGTCTGCCCCCTGGACCACCACCACTGGGACTGATGTTATCCACTGCCACCACTGCCACCATGAGTTTGTCTGCCCCCCGAACCACCACCACCACCACCACCACCGGGACTGATGTTAGCCACTGCCACCATGAGTCCATCTGTCCCCGGACCACCACCACTACCACCTGGACTGATGTTAGCCACTGTCACCATGAGTCTGTCTGCCCCCCAGACCACTACCACTGGGACTGATGTTAGCCACTGCCACCACTGCCACCATGAGTCTGTCTGCCCCCAACCACCACCACCAGAACTCATGTTGGCCACTGTCACCGTGAGTCTCTCTTCCCCCAGACCACAACCACTGGGACTGTTAGCCACTGCCACCACTGCCACCATGAGTCTGTCTGACCCCCGAAGTAGCACCACCTCTACTGGGACTGATATTAGCCACTGCCACCTTGAGTCTGTCTGCCCCCCAAACCATCACCACTGGGACTGATGTTAGCCACTGAAACCATGAGTCTTTCTGACCCCTGGACCACCACCACCGGGACTGATGTTAGCCACTGCCACCACTGAGACTGAGCCTGTCCAGACCACCACATCCATCAGCCAGAGACACAAAACTTCTTAGTATTTAAACCATAAAGTGAGTATGTGTGCCCATGTTTGTTATGCTGCTTCACTTCCTTTAGTTGTATGTTTTGTTTTCAGTAGCTTTTCAGAGCCTTAATGGTAAAACACATATGGTACACTTCTTTTGTTTCTTTTACAGGGTAACAAAAAAGGCTCCATCCCTAAAACTCATTGGGAATGGTACTGTAGCTGTACCGTACAGAAAGGAAGTGATGTAATATCCGTGTGAAATCCATTCTGGTAAGTATGAAGATTTTATTTCATCCGTTTCATTGTTTTGTAAAGATTGCAGCAAATATTGCACACAGGTTGTGTTAGCTGACAAGATGTGGGTTTGAAATGTAACTTGACTTTAGATTGATATTTGAGAACCAGGGAGGGACACATAACAATTAAGTTGTAAGAAGTCATTCATTTCTTTTTTTAGGAAACTTCCAGATATTTTGTTGTTCTGTCAGAGTGGCCTTATCCAAAAAAGTTCTTCAACATCAGGCACCCCCTCCCCGAGCTTGGTCACACATGCAACACGCAGAAGTCATTTCATTAGATGACCATGACCATCCTAACACAACCAGACTCCAGAAGGATGCTGAGGAAATTTGTGAAGAAGTAACAAAATAAGAAACCATTAGAGACAAACCTGCAAATATGATTCCCCCTGCCCACCCACAAAAAAATACTTACCTCCATGTGCTTGAGAGTTATCCGTTTCTAATTTCAGAGCAAAAAATTCTCATTGCACTGGAATGTGCACACCAACAGTTTCTGTGTGACCTGTGATGCAGAACAATACCATGGGTACATGTCCATGTCAACCCCCCTCCTCACTTACAAAATACACAACACAACCTATATATATATATATATATATATATATATATATATATATATACACACACATATATATACTCACCAAGGCTACTATTAGTCAACAGCCACAGGGCACCCTTCAATCCAGTTGAGATGATCACATTGCATTTGCTAGAATCATCTCGCAGAACACATTGGACCAGCAACACGACGCTCACAGTCATCATTTTATACTGGGTTATGTGCTGAAACACTCTAATTCTACTGTGTTAACACTTGTCAATTTTCTGCACACAAGCAGGATGCATTTTGGGCTGGCAGAAAATATCTGGGGACTCTGTGCCACTTTTGTGTGCATGACTGAGTGCGCCATTAATTCTGGGGCACTTTGTATGTGCTGAAACACTCTCGTTCCACTGTGTTAACACTTGTCAATTTTCTGCACACAAGCAGGATGCATTTTGGGCTGGCAGAACAAGTCTGGGGACTCTGTGTCACCCCTGCGCACATGACTGAGTGTGCCATTAATTCTGGGGGAATTTGTATGTGCTGAAACAGTCTCATTTTGCTGTGTAACCACTTGTCAATTTTCTGCACACAAGCAGGATGCATTTTGGACCTCCAGAAAAAAATCTGGGACTTTGTGCCACTTTTGTGTGTTCTGTGATTGTTTTTGTGAGCTTATGATGTCATACTGATATTTTTACAATTAAAGCAGCATTGCAAAAACGTCCTCACAGTTTTGAACTGTACTTTTTTTATGCTACTTTACATTGCCACAGCCACCACTAGTTACCTCCGAGTCATGACTTGAATGATATGATTCTTTTCACAATTTATGTCTGCTTTACTTACTTGACTACTTTTTTTCATGTATGAAAAAAAAATGAGCATGCCTTCCAATATTGTTCGGACCAGGTTTGTATTTATTTGCAGATGCTTTTCAGTAACTATTGTTCCGTGGTGTCATAAATCACTGCATGATGCATAACTGTTAATTAACAACAGAAGTGATATATAACAATTAATTGATGTGATGGAGAAAAGCAAAGGAAAACAATGACAAAGACCTGGTCAGCACCAATTTAAAAGGAATGCTCCTTACATTATTTCACATATGAAAAAAGGTAGTACAGCAGACTCAGCTACTGCAAATTCTCATATCATTCCAGTCATTCAGGATGTAAGTAAAGGAAGTTGTAACATAGCATTAAAAAATATAGGTCAGAGTTCTTAACAGATTGTTGTGCTGCTGCTTTACAGAGATTCACCACATTACATGGTTATGGTGATGCACATAAACTAATATGTGGGGGCACTACTCCCACTGGAATATTTCTTGATCCACAAAGTGCAATATATTTCTGTGAAAACTGCCCATAATTTAATTACAGTGAGTCACATGACGGAGGAATTACTGATCAGAAAAGCCACCCACATTCTGCCCCCCTTTCTCAGTAACGTTAGGACATGATGCCAGGGGTAGCGCAGGCACATGCTCCACTATAGTGAATGTCCGGCAGCTATCCCAATGTTTCCTTATGTTATAAGGTTGACCTTGTGGAAAAATGTGGGAAAGTTTCCACTAACAAGGCTCTTCTTACTGGAAACGTGCCCATACATTTTACCACAAACTGACCATTATAACATAAAGAAACGTTCGGAAACCTGCCAGACAATCAGATATTCACTGTAAGGAGTATGCACACGTGCTCTCCCTGCCATCTCATCCTAACATTGCTGAGAAGGGAGGCAGAATGTGGGCAGATTTTCAGAACGAGAATTCCTCCATCACGTGACACACTGTAATGAAATTACGGGCATTTTTCACAAAAATGTATTGCACTATGTGGTAAAAGAAAGATTCCCCTGGAAGGGAAAATGTGTATGATTAAACAACAACAAAGAAAAAAACACACAAAAACAGTACAACACAGTAGTGGGGTGGGGTCAGGGGTCGGGGTGAGGGGGCAGAAAACAATCCCGTCACTTACTGTAGCTGTGGGATGCCATGGTGGTCCAGCAGCAGGTGCAGCATTGAAACTATTTGCTGCTGCTGTGCTTCTACTCTGTTCACCTGCTGCTGCAAAGTGTGGAACAGCTCATTATTTTCTTCAAGGGCTGCCCACACCAGGCCGATGTCAGACTGTGTCACAGGGATTGTGGCGGGGTCCACTGCAGCAGGGAATCCAGGTAGTGGGGGTGGTGGTGGACAGGGTGGTGCTGGTTGCTGTGGTGGCGGTGGTGGTGGTGGAGCAGCTGCTGTAGTGGCCCTCCTCCTGCTGCAGTGGTGACTGAGAGGCACAACTCCCACCCCAGCAGCACCCTCAGCCATTGCCACGGAAAGGCCAGCAGGTGGACGCCTGGCCCCTTCCATGGAAGTCTGCCACACTGCCCTCTCATGGTTCAGCATCTGGGTGCACTGGCCACTGGTCCCCAAATGTGTCCCATGGGGGTCACAGCACACCACCATATCACACACACAGCACACCACCACTGTGTTGTCTCCCCCCCCACAGTTAAAAAACTCCCACACTGGGGATCTGTTGGGGAGGACGAGATACAGTCCTCGCACGAGTCCCACCACCACCCACATTTTCTGGGGCCACCTCCTGTGGCTGTGGAGGTGGTGGATGGGGTGCTGCTGGAGCCCCAACAGCTTCTGCTACCGGTAGCGGTGGTGGCAGTGGTGGTAGTGGCAGAGAAGGCGGACACACAGCAGCCACTGGTGGCACTGGTGCTGATGCTGCTCCTGTTGCCAGAAGTAAGGAGCAGTCCAACATGACATGACCGCCCCAACCCCCCATGGGTCAGCACTCCCCTCCTACCATGCTCACGGGCCAGTGACTCGCCTTCTCCTAGGTCCATCCTCCTGAAGTCCACAGGCCGACACACATGCACAGACAGTGGATACACACACAGTAAGTCACACACACAAAACAAAACAAAACTTATACAAAAAAATTCACTAACAAAAAAACCCACAAATACAATACAAAAACTAAATAAAGATATAGCTTTTAAAAAAAGCTGTTGGTTTTCTTCTGGAACTGAAATACAATGAAGTGGCAGCAAGGCAATCAAGCACGGGTAACTCCTCTCCTCTCACAAATACTTTCTCCCTCTACAAATGCAAAGGAGAAAGTGAAACTGCTTCTGTGACTGACTTCCTTCCTGCCTGGCTAAAGCATGTGACTTGCAGTACTGCAAGCCATGTGATGTGCCTCTTCTCTTCTCACATTGCCTTACTTCACGTTAAGGCATAATGGCAGCAAGAAGTGGTAATAATGATAACGCGAAGCGAGCACTTTGCAGTGCCCACTTCGTGTTGTGCTCCGCTAACGTGAAGTGGCCACTTCGCGCCCACTTCACAGGCGGATGAAAAATTTGCTGCATCTCTACCATATTGTCAGTCTCAAGCTTGAAATATTTTTCAAGTGACTTTATCCTTGGTGATACAAACTCCTCTGAAGATGATGAAGAAAACACATTGCTTTTGTCAGCCATTCATGGAATCTTAGCAACAAATATAGTCAGTTGAAGTGTCCTAAAGTTGGGGTCACAACAGAAAGTAGCAAAAGGTGCCCAAGTCATATAAAGTGCCCCAGTGCAGTAAAGAGGTGCCCCAGAAATGCCAAGGCATCCAAACTACAGACCCAAAATAATGCAAATCAAGCCAGATAATACAAAGCTAATGTTGCTATGCCAGCACGTAGCAAATGTAAACACTGTGCCCAGGATAGAATGTTGTGTTGAGCTGCACATGCCCTGCATTCCAGTACCAGAACCAGAACACAGAGTGTTGCTTTTCAAAAATTAAAGTGGTTACAGAGAGAATTATGGTAGCTGTGGAGGAGAGAGGACACAGAAAGCATGGAGGGATGAGAAGAGCTTACCTGGAAGGTTGAAGCTGTCCCTGATGGCTTGTCTGCATGCCTCTTCTGCCTCCAGCTGCTGAAGACTGTTCCCCCTGGTGTGCTGCACCATCTGTAGTGCCATGGGATGTGACAGAAGAAGAGGAGTTGTCTTGTTTTCCAGACGGAAGGGCCTGGTGCTCCGTTTTATTATTTTATTTGAAAAAAAGTAAAGTTTTGTTCCCCCGGAGATGGCGGTAGCAAAGCCACATCATGTGCGCCAGTCTAGGAACTTGAAAGGTCCCCCAGTTGACTGCCCAGCTCCCCAAAACCCTCCCTCTGCAAGCATCTCCTCCCACCTCCGGTTCCAGCTTCCTTGCACCCCAGTCTGGGTCGATGAGTCGGTGGCAGCATGCCAGCAAAGTGCTGGCCATCAGTAAAGAAAACAAAAAGCATTTATTTCATTTCCATTTAGCACTAGGCGCAAAGTGAAGCAGCTGATGGCCGAAGGCAGGAGGGACTGAAATCTGAGTATAGGGAGTGGCGACGCCTAGGGGAGGGTCCTGACCTATGGTCCCAAAGGGGAAAAGTATTTAAATATTTAAATTTAGGGTGGAGCAAACGTGGGTAAGGTGCAGGGTGACTGACAGGCCCTTCATAGGCCCACCAGATATTTAAAAGGGCAACAAGGCCCAAAGGGAGTTCTAAAAACAGCAGCTAGGTCTGATATTAAAGGGGCCCAGCCACATAGGCCCGATAGTTAAAGGGGCAATGTTAGGCCCAAAGTAGTACAGAGGGGCCCTACTACAGTAGGCCCAAAGTTTAGAGGGGCAATAAGGCCCACAGCATTTAAAGAGGTTCAGCACCCATATAGGTCCACAGGTGTTAAAGAGGCCCAGCAAGCCATGATAGGCCTACAGGTGTTAAAGGGGCCTAGCTATCCATTTAGGCCCACAGGTGTTAAGGGGCTTAGCTAGCAATATAGTCCTACAGGTGACAAAGGGGCCTAGCCAGTCACAGTAGGTCAGTTAGTTGTAAGAGGCCCAGCGTATCTAAAAGGGTGCCCACCCAACTAGTGTACCTTACAGTCTAAGGAGGCCATCCAGCATTTAGCCGCCAGTGTACCCACAGTAGCAGGAGAGCCATTTTAGTTAGAGGGATCCCACTACAGTTTGTTCCAGAGTTAGCAAGGGCTTCACCAAGGAAGTGCCCTAATAGAAGCAACCAAGTGTCTGTTATTTACTGTGGTCTGCGCTTTCAACGACTAGAGATGGGCGAAATGGCCCCAATTCGCTCCGCGAAGTGATTTGCGGAGTGAAGGCGAATTCGCGGAGTGCTTCACAATGCGAAGCGGAGTACTTCATGTTATTATGGGTAACACGAAGTCCACTGAAAACAATGACTTTGCGTTACTCCGCCTTTCCAAACCACTACTCCACCAATTCTTAAGGCAAAGTACATTGAAAACAATGTACTTCGTCTCACTTCACCTTGTTTTTAAGCTCCAAAGGCGAATTTTGCAGTGATTCATGGGATTTCAGGCCACATGGGCTCTAGATTGCTTTGTACAGCCTCAGCTTGGGGTAGTGTGTGTAGGAAGCTGTAGGAGACATTCTGGTCTGAGAGCTCTCTGCAATTCAAACCTTCTAAAAGCTGTTAAAAAAGTATTTTTGAGTCATTTGTTTTGCTGAAACTTTATTTCATCGATTATAGGAAACCCTCCTGGGCTCATATCATTGAAGCGTTTATTGTTTGTGTGTGGATTTTGAATATTAATGTACAACATTCAGTCTGTGTACTGAGAAACAGTGGAAGTGTGCTTTGGGGAAGGGGCGTATCTGTGGTGTAGGCAGATAAACTTAGAGAAAAAGACAGTGCTTTCTGTTTTGGTGATATTTTTCTTGTATAACTATGTTAATGTACACACTAATATTTTCAATAATTCTTGCCATTTTTTTGCTGATTGTTGTGGTGCAGCAGTGCATAATTTGAGTTTGTTTAAAATATGTGGTTATATTACTGAAGTTTTCAATTTGCTATGCATTACTTAGTGTGTGTGTATGTGTGTGACATGTGTCATCAAATCAGACACCTTTTATTGTGCCACATAATAATTTCAGCAACGTGAACCTGCTATCCACAGCAGCTGTGTAATTTTTGTACTTCTTTGTGGTATCTTTACTGGTACTAGTACTGGTGGCTTTTACTGCAGCAGTGCAGTACACTGCCCCCACCGCTGCAGCCCGCCACAACCAGCAAAAGTATTCTTTTCCAGATTTGAATTTCTGATGGTGAGCACTGGTTAGGTGGTGTGCCTTTGCATCTGCATCTCTTCAGCGCGCAGCGCAATCTTAATCTGTCTGTGCATTTGCATCTCTTTGGGGCCCAATCTCCATCTGTAACTTAAGTCACAGTTGTTTCTTTGGCTTCCCTTCAGAGTACTGGACAGGTGTGCTGCATAATTCTGCATGAACATTGTACTCATTAATATGCGTTTTTAAGTCAGGACCATCATCATGAGTCACTCGTGATACAAATCATGTTCTTCATCATCACAGTCACAAATGTAGTCACAAATCACTATTCATGATAATGTCATGAATCACAACTTTCATTTTTTTTCTAGTTACTTGGATGTATTGTAAGCCTGTTTTGTAGTATCTCTCCAGGCTTCACCACCCTGCCATTGTACTCATTAATGAGTGTTTTTAAGTCAGGGTATTTGTGCTACAGCTCATAGGGGAAGTACAGCCATAGGCATTTGTGTTCCCCTCCCAATATAGTTTGCATATTGGTTATCTCACACCATCAACACCGAATCATGTTCTTCATCATCACGGTCACAAATGCAATCACAAATCACGATTCATGGTTACGTCACAAATCACAACATTCATTGTTTTACTAGTTACTTGGATGTATTGTAAGCATGTTTTTTTAGTATCTCTCCAGGCTTCACCACTCCACCATTGTACTCATTAATAAGCATTTTTAAGTCTGGGAGTTTTGTGCTACAGCCCTTCGGGGAAGTACAGCCATAGGCATTCGCGTTCCTTCCCATACAGCATGTGAGTTACAGTACTGCAAGCAGTGGTGGGCAAAGTGGCCCCAATTTGCTTATAAAGTGATTCACTGAGTAACGTGGAATCCATGGAGAACTCCACAATGTGAAGCGGAGTACTTCACTTCATAATGAGGAATGCGGAAGTCCATTAAAACCAATGACCTTGCGTTATTCCGCCTTCTTCAAACCACTTCTCCACCAATTTTAAGGCAAAGTACATTGAAATCAATGTAATTCACCTCACTTCACCTTGTAATTGAGCTCCAAATGAAATCCTGCAGTTATTCATGGGATTGCAGGTCACATGGGCTCTAGATTGTTTGGCACAGCCTCAGTTCTGGCCTGGGTAGTGTGTGTGCAGTGGTAGCTGGAGACAGTTTGCTCTCAGAGCTCTGTGATTCAAAACCTCTAAAAGCTGTTTAAAATGTCTTTTGAGTAATATATTTTGCTCAAAATTTAGTACATGGATTGTAGGAAACCCTTCTGTGCTCATATCATTGAGTGTTTATTGTTGTGTGTGGATTTTGAATGTTAATTTAGAACAGTCATTCTGTGTACTGTAAAGTGTGCTTTGGGGGAGGGGCGTATTTGTGGTATAGGTAGATTAGCTGAGAGAAAAAGGCAGTCTTTCTGGTTTGGTTATATTTTTCTTCTGTAACTGTTAATGTACACACAGTAATATTTTCAGTAATTCTTGACGTTTTTTGCTGATTGTTGTGGTGCAGCAGTGTGCAATTTGTCTGTTTAAAATATTTGGTTATATTACTAAAGGTTTTCAATTTGCTACACATTACTTGAGTGTGCATGTGAGTGTGTGTGCAATGTGTGTCATTAAGTCAGACACCTTATATTGTGCTACAGAGTAATTGCAGCAGTGTGAACCTGCTATCCACTGCACCTGCATGAATGTTTTATACTGTTTTGTTGTATCCTTACTGGTAGTGGATTGTTACTGCCATGCACTAATCCCCCAACTGGCAAAATGTATTCCTTTCCAGATTTTGATTTGTGACTTGTGAGCACTGGTTAGGTGTTGTTGTGCCTTTTCGTATGCATCCCTTGAGTGTGCAGCGCAATCTTAATCTGTCTGTGCTTTTGCATGGCACCATTAGCTCTGGGAGACTGCATTTCTTGTTACTCTCTCATTTCACTTCGTCAGCACTGAGGAATTTTCTGGACACAAGACAGTAGCATTTTGGGGATGCACATTAATTCTGGTGACTCTGTGTGTGACCTGACCACTGCATGCATGACTGAGTGCGCCATTAATTCTGGGAGACTTTGCATTTCTTGTTACACTCTCATTTCACTTCACCAGCACTGGGGATGCACATTCATTCTGGTAACTGTGTGGGTGGGATGCTGCCAGTATTGTTGTCACTCCACCTTACTTCACGTTTAAGGTGGAATGACAACACAAAGTAACAATAACAAGGCGAAGTGAGCCTTTCCTATGGGGCACTTCATGTAGCGATGTGTCAACACGAAGTGGCCACTTCGCGTTCACTTTGCTGGCGGATGTTAAATTCACTGCATCTCTATCAGAGACTGTGATATTGAGCAAAACTGTTGGAACTGAGATCTTAAGCAGCATTGTTGCATTGTGCCCGCACCTTGTGCTAGTATGTTTCAGAATCAGTCTTCAGCAATCCTTCAGAGACATTCCACCAGTGTGTTCCTGAATCAGTCTTCAGCAATCCTTAGGAGACATTTCACCAGTGTGTTTCCAAATCTGTCTTTATTAGCCCTCAAAGAGGTATTCCACAAGTGCACTCCAGAACCAGTTAACAGCAGTACTCCTGAAGAGAACAGCCATGTTCGTAGTCGTACATTTGCAATGTCATGTTTATTATTTTCCTCTAACAATCCACAGTGTATGGCCTGGCACAGTGCAGAGTCTGCCATCCATTTTCTTGTTTTGTCATCCGCACCGGAGTGCCGTCCAGATCTTCTGTTCCAGTTACCCAAGTCAATGTCCTGTTTATTGTCCTTGGCTCCTCCAGTCTTGGCGCTCAGAACTCTGTCATTCTCCAAAGTCTGAAGATTTTTTCATACTGATTCCTGATTTCTGTGGGTCCTCCCATCATCTTCTGTAGCCAACAGTCCACCAGTGTGTTGTGGCAGGGTGTTCTGCATCATTTTCTTCACCCGGCAATCCAAAAGCAATCAGTGGCTGGGTGTCTGGCATCTTCACCCGGCAGTCCAGAAATGAGCTGTAGTAGGATGTTCTGCATCATCTTTTACACCTGGCAGTCCAGAAGCAGGCTGTGGCAGGGCATTCTGAATCCTCTTTACCCAACAGCCCAGAAGCGGTTTGTGGCAGGGTGTTCTGCAACTTCTGTACCCAGCAGTCCAGAAGTGAGCTGGGGCAGTGGTGTTCTGCATTGTTGGTATCCAGCAGTCCAGAAGTGGGCTGTGGCATGGTAGCCACTGTACTGGTCATCTCAACCTGACTGTCCACCAGTGGACTGTGGCCCAATTTTTGTGCTTCACTTCTGGCAGCCCTCAGTGGGTTTTCAGCTGAGGAAATCTTAGTGCTTGTTCTTAAACTCCAGCAACCCAAGAGAGGTGTGTGTAGCTGAGAAACTCATGGCCTGTTTAAAAACCCTCTCTGTACCTCCTTAGTCTCTCAAGAAGTTCCCAGAGGTGCACTGTCCAGTCAGTCAATTTGTTGCTTGCTACACCAGTTTCTTTGGTCCTATTCTCTTCCCAACAACAGAAAAAGTATGACCGTGCATGAACTGCCATTAGTAACATGTCTAGAATCTTGCTATAGTGTGCTGCATGTTTCATAATTTGGAGTACTCCAGGTAATAGGCCTTAGTTAGAGGTGCACCTCGGGGTGAGTTAGAAGGATTTGCATAAGATGCTCTTAAAGCATAGCTGTTACACTTGCCTGCCCACCAATGCAGTGGTTGGATTTCCACTTGTGACACCAGCAAACCGGGTTTGGGAATGAGCCCAGGAGTTGGAGGGCGAGCCGGAGGGGAGGAGGCTTGAGCGCCTAGGGACAGCTCGCCTTCTCCTGGGGGGAGGGAAGGATCCTGATTTGGCACCTTTACGGCCTCGGGTGGAAACTCAAGGTACAACAAGTCCAAAACAATAGGGGGCAGGCGTGCCGGACGTCAGCGCATATAGCGCCTTGATGTTAGGGGCACACGGCACACACAGAACGCCGGGAAAAACACCCTTAGCACCTCCAGTAGATGGAGCACCAAGGTCCCAACCCTCAATACCACTGCCCGCACCGGAGACAGCATTCTGATGAAATTCAAGACACGTCAGGGTGAAAGGGCCCATACCATACCCACCTGGGGGGGCAATCATGGCTCTATGGAGGATGGACTGCAACAGATGCTGGGCAGGTGAGTGAGGGCACAACAGATCATAGGTGCCTCCCGAAGAATGGGAGTGCTTAGGGCAGGAGGTGGGGAAAAAGAGGGAATTAGAAACAAAAAAAAAAGCATAGCTGTTACAGTCAATGTACCAATTGTGCCAGTGTTACCACACAGTCACCCTCTTACAGGGACTTTAGGCTTAGAGATGCTCTTATAGCTTAACGGTTACAGCTGATTTTGCTTTACAGCTCTCCTTGTATAGGAGGTTAGATATAACAGTTCTCCTCTTTTCCCTGTGACCATGTCGTCCTTCCCCTTGTTTGAAGAATACAGCCTGTCAATCATTTGAAATCTATTACCAATCCGTGCCTCTCTTTGTTAGGTGACAACATCCACCTATCTGAAGTGTCCTCCCACCATTCCACCTGCAGAGAGCAGCACTGCTGTTGATAATTTCTGTGCAATTTGTTTGGGTCATCACAACACTGTTGCTCAAATCACTGTTTTAACTTAGTGTATCCCAGCATACACTACCATCAGGGCACTACAAAAAATATTGGGTGCCCCGAGCAGACTGTAGAGTGTTCTCCAAAGGGTCCAAAGCCAAGAAGGAATAAAGTACAGATGCTGTCAGGAGCTGGAAATAGCAGCAAGATGGATGGACAAAAAGGAGAAGGTGCAGAATGAATGCAATCTTCCTCAGTGACCATGCCATACTACTTTTGGGTGCCATGGCTACCCAGCTACATATGAGAGTCAGGTGGTGGAGAATCCAGTAATTTAGGAGAATTTAGAGCTAAGATGCAGTCAATGTTCTGACTCTACCATGTTCCAGAGCATCAGTGAGTAGAGATCCTATTGTGACAGTTAAAGGGAGTTGCCCAACGGGGAAGTGCAGTCATGGCCTGAGAGAGACAAATCGACTGCTGATTGGATTTTCAACAGGCTACGAGACACCTTTGATACCTGGACTGTATCAGAGTTAGATATGAGTTTCTTCTCCTGAATGGAGAACCCTCAAGAAATAGTGAGAGAGTACACCCTATGTTTGCAAGAGGTGCTCCAAGCCATAGAGATGGTGGATTCCAGAGAGGTGCGAGACCTGGACAGGACCCTCAAGGAAAGGTTCATTGATGGAGTGCATAGCAAAGCTGTATGGATAGAATTATGAATGCTTCATCTGCAAGATGCCCCCTTCTTAGACTTTAAGGAAACGGCAATCCACATTCTTGGCCCAAGCTGGGAAGGAGAAGAAGTTGCCATGTGCCAGCAACAGATGATGTTCCTGGGTGTTGTATGGCCAGAATACCCAAATGGAGCATGAAGACAAGAAAATCTATAGATGCCAGGACCATGGTCGGAAAGTCTGTTTCAGTCAAATAGTTACTCCAGTACTGAAGAGGCCTATACACAGATGGCCCGGACGCAGATCCCATTTCACAGACCTAGTCCAGGATCTGGGACTGAATGGACTGAACAAATTGCTGCTCTCACTAGGAAAGTCACAGAGGTGTGTCAAGAGGTGAGAGACCTTAACAGCAGTTGGAAACCAGGACCTGAAGGCGACCGACCACAAAGAAACCAAGGATCCAGAGAAATGATGTCCCAACCAAGACAAGGAGAAAGGCGATGCCTGACAGATCATTTTGATGGTCGGGGGAGACCCTCTGTCAAAGATGTGGAATTGCAGGACACATGGAAAGACGATGTGGTCAAGTTACCACAAGTGCTGTGGCTTTAGACAGAGAAGCTCTAGGAATGTGGCCCAATTCTCGGAGAAGCAATGGAACAGATCCAACCTCAAGACAGGACAAATTCCATTTCATAGGAAAGTGCCCAGCTGTGGTAGTGAAGGTAAATGGACATGACTTCCTTGCATTATTGGACACAGGATCTCAAGTGACTACTCTGCAATGGAAATATTTCCATCTGTACTGGAACCCTCAAGATTTAAGACCTCCACTGTGATCCTGGATTTGACTGATAGCTAGCGATGGTACTGTAGTTCCATACCTTGGATATATTGAGACTGATGTTTAACTGGGAAGTCATATTCAAGCTCAACAAAGTATAATAGTCAGTGACACTGACAGAAATGAATTACCTCCACTCATCTGAGGAATGAATGTGCTGCAACACTGTTTTGAAGAGCTAGTTCATATTCTGCATCAACGTGCTAAGCAGTTACCCACAGTGGACAAGCAAGTGCTATGGCAAACCAACCAGTTGTTACAATGCCATCAGCATTTCATTAATGCAGACGGAGAAATTGGGAAGGTCAGCATGATGGATTCCTTTCCCATAACCTTAAATCTCGGAACTGAAACCACCCTATGGTGCAAAGCAAAAGTAGGTTCCAAAGGACAAGACCATGATGCCCTGGTAGACCTGTAACATGACGCTAAAGAAGAATCCATTATCATCGCATGCAGTGTTGTAACAGTCAGCAAGGCACAGATTCCCATCCAAGTTTTCAACTATGGAGATCATGCAGTGCAGTTCTACAAGAACCAGTCCATCGCCAAGTTACACACTGTCAATATCCAAGATGTCCTAGAGCTGGAGGACCAAATCAACATGATAGCCTGTCAACAATCAGCAACCAGAGAGCAACAGCCAGTTCACACTGAAATAATGAACAGAAAAGAGTAACACAAATGTCAATGCCTCATCCAGATTACCTCAGCATGTGGAACCTGAAAATGATGATTCAATCATGGAGGATGTAGAAATGCCTGCATTTTTACACATTCCTGCAGAAATGGTACATGCATGCTGTCATATTAGTCCTGTAATCATAAACAAGCCGGAATCTGATCCCTCGACTCGTGGCAGAGCAGAATAACCTATGGATCCAACTTCAGAAACAGAGTTCTGTGTTGCAGCAAATCAGAACTCTATTAGAAACTAACCAAGGTCTTGGGCCTACACTTAGAAAAGACGCAGACCCTGAACGTATAAAATTGTGGTGACACCGCAGTCGGTTGGTTGTACAAGGTTCTAAGCTAATGAGACAAAGCAGAGATCCTCACACCCACTGCGAAATCACACAAATAATTGTACCACAGGAGAATGCACCAGTAGTCTTAGAAGCCTATCACAACATGTCTGGACACTTCAGAAGTAAAAAGACAGAATCTCTAACGTACTAAAAAGATTTTATTGGGCCAGTATGAAAATCAGAGATTCAGAAATGGTATGAAAAATGTCCAATCTGCTACTTAAAGAGAAGTAATAAAACTGATCAGAAAGCTCCTCTCCAGCCTATCATCAGTCACGCTCCTCTAGATTGGTCACTCTGGACCATTTGAAACGTAAGACTAGCTGAAATGGGGTTAATTATGTTCTAACCATGGTGGATCATTATTATAAAATCATCATAGCCACACCAGTTAGAGAGCTCAATGCCAGAAGTACCGCAGCAACTTTCCTTAAATACTTTGTGCAACCATATGATTTTCCAACCACAATCCTGACTGACTAAGGCCTGTTATTTGAGTCACAATAGCACTGTACAAAGCTCAACAGGGTACACCCCTTACTTCTTATTGTTCAGACACCATGGTCATCTTTCTATGGACCTTGTACTTGATGTTGACTTAAGAGACACCCCTACCAGTAACCAGTGCACAGACTGGGTTACAGAACATAGCAACAAACTCCAAGAAGCAGGGCAAGTTCTAGATAAACATATGGCTCAAGTACAACTGAAAAAAAAAGTGATGTACAATGTCAAGACTAATGCAAGCCCGTTACAAGTTGGAGACTGAGTCCTGCTAAAGAAAATACAGAAACTGACTAAGCTATTCTTAAAGTGAGAACCTGAGCCATATCTCATTGTTGAAATTGTGTACAGAAAATTCCCAGTGTACAAAATTCAAGAAGAAGCTGGGAAAAATACCAAAATTGTACACCGAAACTTTTTAAAATCATGCATATTCCAAGCTGGATCAGATATTCCAGTTAACTCAGACTCAAAACCTACAGAGAGGTGAGAGAGTCATTCCAGCAACCTCGACTTTATTGAATTAAAAGCTGTTATAGACTTGTTCTTCAATCCTTGGAGTTACCAATATATTGCTAACTCAGACTGTGCTGAAAGGCTGACACCTGAAAATGCAACAGAGACAGAACCTGGTATTACAGAACCTTCTGTTCCTTTACACTGCAGATCTCAAAGAGTAAATTTTGGGGTACTCCTAAAAGGTTCCTCTTAGAAAGTCCTTAATCCTACCTTTCTTAAGTACCACCCATCCATAAGTTAATCAGACATGGTCACTTAAAATTTATAGTGCGTTCTTTAAAGTTATAAGATGCACCTTAGAAGTTAAGAGATATTTAGAGACTTGATAATTAATTTTACAGTTCTAGTTCATAGTACCTATAGATTGTAATAGAAAGAATTGCCTTCAAACTTTTAAAGCCTATATAAAAGTAGACTTAAGAAAACTGCTGTACAAACTGTTTAAGAGTTTTAGAAACATTTCTTATCTAGGCAGTAATATAGTAGCCAATTTAAATGCAATAGGTGTTATCAAATTTTTTGGGATACATTTGGACAAGTATCGTTTGACAGGCCTGAATCTGTAATGCCCCAACATTGGGGCACAACAAAATTACAAAAGGTGCCCCAGTCATGTAAATAGCCCCAGTGCAGTAAAGAGGTACCCTAGAAATACTAAGGTGACCAAACTACAGACCCAAAATAATGTAAATCAAGCCAGATAATACCAAACTAATGTTGCTATGACCACATGTGGCAAATGTAAACATTGTGATCAGGTTAGAATGTTGTGCTGAGCTGCACACGCCCAGCATTCTAGTACCAGAACCAGAACACAGAATGTTGCTTTTTAAAAATTAAAGTGGTTACGGAGAAAATCATGGGAGATTTGGAGGAGAGAGGATGCAGAAACCAATGGAGGGATGAGAAGAGCTTACCTGGAGGGTTGAAGCTGTCCCTGAGGGCATGTCTACATGCCTCTTCTGCTTCCAGCTGCTGAAGACTGTTTCCCCTGCTGAGTTGTGCCACCCATAGTGTCGTCTGACATGCTAGATGAAGAGGAGTCATCTTGTTTTCCTGAAGGAAAGGGCTTGGTGCCATGTTTTATTATTTTATTTAAAAAAAAAGTAAAGTTTCAGTCCCCTTGAGGCGGATTTAGCAGAGCTGCATCGTTTGTGGTCGTCTAGGACCTCACAAGGTCCCCCGGTCAACCGCCCAGCTGCTTGAAACCTTCCATCTGCCAGCAACTCCTCCCACTTCCTGTTCCAGCTTCCCTGCACCCCAGACTGAGTCAGTGAGTTGGCGGCAGCATGCCAGCAAAGTCCTGACTGCCAGTAAGGAAAACAACAAGCATTTATTTATTTTTTTATTTAGCACTAGGTGCAAAGTGAAGCAACCAAAGGCAGGTGGGATCCAAATCTGCATACGGTGCATGGCAACACCCAGGGAAGGGTCCTGACCAGTGGTCCCAAAGGGAAAAAGTATTTAAATATTTAAATTAAGGGTGGAGCAAAGGCCAGACAGGCGCAGGGTGACAGGCCCTGCATAGGTCCAACAGATATTTAAAAGGGCAACAAGGCCCAAAGGGAGTTCTAAAAAAGGCAACTATGCCCTATATTAAAGGGGCCCAGCCACACAGGCCCAGTAGTTAAAGGGGCAATGTTAGGCCCAAGGTAATACAGAGGGGCCCAGCTAAAGTAGGCCCAAAGGTTAGAGAGGCAATCAGGCCCACAGCATTTAATGGTGTTCAGCACCCATATAGGTCCACAGGTGTTAAAGAGGCCCAGCCAGCCAGAATAGGCCCACAAGTGTTAAAGGGGCCTAGTTAGCCATTTAGACCCACAGGTGTTATGGGGCTTAGCTAGCAATATAGGTCTACAGGTGCCAAATGGGTCTAGCCAGTAACAGTAGGTCAGTTAGTTGTAAGAGGCCGAGCATATCTAAAGAGGGGGTCCACCCAAATAGTGTACCACACAGCCTAAGGAGGCCACCCAGCATTTAGCTGCCAGTGTATCTACAGTAGCAGGAGAGCCCATTTTAGTTAG
This sequence comes from Neoceratodus forsteri, assembly GCA_016271365.2. Classification (NCBI taxonomy): domain Eukaryota; kingdom Metazoa; phylum Chordata; order Ceratodontiformes; family Ceratodontidae; genus Neoceratodus; species Neoceratodus forsteri. The sequence goes on along the minus strand of CM028137.1, from coordinate 585,020,269 downwards.
AGGGACCCCACTGCAGTTAGTTCCACAGTTGACAAGGTCTTCACCAAGGATGTGCCCTGATAGAAGCAACTGAGTGCTTGTTATTTACTGTGGTCTGTGCATTCAGAGACTGTGATATTGAGCAAAACTGTTAGAACTGTGATATTAAGCTACAATGTTGGAACTGTGACTTGTAATTGCATTGTGCCAGCATCTTGTGCTGGTGTGTTTCTGAATCAGTCTTCAGCAATTCTTCAGACATTCCACCAGTGTGTTTCTGAATCAGTCCTCAGCAATCATTCAGAGACATTCCACCAGTGTGTTTCCAAATCCATCTTCATCAGCCCTTGAAGGGGTATTCCACAAGTGCACTCCAGAGCCATGTTTGAAGCTGTCCCTTTGCAATGTAATGCTTATTATTTTCCTCCAACAGCCCCAGGTATACAGCATGGTCCAGTACAGAGTTTGCTGTCCATTTTCTTGTTTTTGTGATCCGCACCGGAGTGCTGTCCAGATCTTCTGTTACAGCTACCCAAGTCAATGTCCTGTTTATTGTTTTACGTCAGTCCTTGGCTCATCCAGCCTTGGTGACCAGAACTCTGTCATTCTCCAATGTCTGAAGACTTTTTCATCCTAATTCCTGATTTCCATTGGGTCTTCCCATCATCTTCTGCACCCTGCAATCCACCAGTGGGCTGTAGCAGGGTGTTCTGCATCATTTTCTTCACCGGGCAATCCAAACGCAGGCTGTGGTTGGGTGTTCTGCATCTTCTTCTTCATCCAGCGGTCCTGATGCAGGCTGAGGCAAAGTGTTCTGTATCGTCTTCTTCACCCAGCAGTCCAGAAGTGGGCTGTGGCATGGCATTCTGCATCCTTTTTACCTAGCAGTCCAGAAGCAGGCTGTTGCAGTGTGTTCTGCGTTTTCTGTACCCAGCAGTCCAGAAGCAGGCTGTGGCAAGATGTTCTGCATCTTCCGTACCCGGCAGTCCAGAAGCAGACTGTGACAGGGGTGTTCTACATCGTTCATATCTGGCAGTCTAGAAGTGGGCTGTCGTGGAGTATCCACTGTATTGGTCATCTCAACCCAGCTGTCCACCAGCAGACTTTGGCTGGATCCTTTGTGCTTAAATTTCGGCAACCTTCAGTGGATTTTCAGCTGAGAAAATGTTAGTGCTCATTCTTAAACTCTGGCAATCCTAGAGAGGTGGATGTGGCTGAAGAACTCATGGTCTGTTTAGAAACCCTCTCTGTACCTCCCTAGTCTCTCAAGATGTCCCCACAGTGGCACTGGCAAGCCAATCAATGTGTTCCTTGCTATGCCAGTTTCTTTGATCCGGTTCTTTTCCCAAAGACAGAGAAAGTACAACCATGCATGAACTGCCATTAGAAACATGTCTAGAATCTTTCTGTGGTATACTATATATTTCATAGTGTGGAGTACTCCAGGTAATAGGCCTTAGTTAGAGGTGAACCTCGGAGGTGAGTTAGAAAGATTTGCATAAGATGCTCTTAAAGCGTAGCTGTTATAGTCAGTTTACCAAGCCAAATGGTTTATTGTTTAACAAGTTATGTTGTTACAATTAAAAGCAATGCTTACTCTTACAAATAATACATAAATATCTAAATATATTGATATATTAAAAACATGATATACATAATTTGTTGCATACCACATATTGCAGTTAGATAATATTTTCCTGTTTTTCACACTTTTCTAGCTAATTATGAATCTTATTCTAATTTCATTCTTGTTATAATCATATCCTTATTTAATATCTAAGTTCATAGTTTATATTTCTTTAGTCTTTCTTTAGGTTTTTCTTTGATATGTAGTCTTTGTGTATCAATGACCTTGAGAAAAGATATTACTTTTTCCAAAGTTTTTGTCAGCTCTGAATTCAAGAGATTGGCTGCCATCACCTGGGGGTTACCTTCTATGTGACCCAGAGTTTGCTCCAATATTTTTTTTTCTCATCCTGTCATAGAGGGGTTATATGATTAATAAATGTACTATGCCATCTGTCTCTAAATTACATTTACATTTTCCATTGGAATCAGATGTTTTGCTAATAGTGTATTCTAATCTCTCACTTTTGTGATATTCAGACCTGTATTTTACAAATAAATTCCTTCTATAAGGATTGTTGATTTTAACTAAATACTTTTCTAAGCCAAAACCTGCATGTTTAGAGCTAGTCACTTACTAACTCTGTACTCTGAACATCTTTCCATATGCTTCTGTTTGAATATGTCCCCTATCCAATTTGCTGTGTCTCTGTTGATTTCTTCTGATGGTTTTCTACAGGTATCTACAATATTTTGTATGATCCCATATGGCTTAATCCACTTTTCTGTTACTTCTCTTATGGGAAATATGAATTTTCTATCATGATAGACTATGGCCTCATCCAGACACTGTCAAGGTAATCAATGTTCTGGCATCTTGTACACTTTTAAAAAGTATAGAATTATTCTTTCCTGTATTAGACATTCAAAAGGGACCTGACCCAATTCAGCTCTAAGCAAACAGTTTACCAATTATGCCAGTGTTACCACAGAGTTGTCCTCTTACAGGGATTTTAGAGTTAGAGATGCTATTATAGTATAGCTGTTAAAGCCAATTTTGTTTTACAGTTCTCTTCATACAGGAGGTTGGAGATAATAGTTCCCTTCTTTTCTCTGTGTCTTCCTTCCCCTTGTTTAAACAATAAAGCCTGTCAAGCATTTGAAACATATTATCGGCTCGTGCCTCTCTTTGTTAGGTGACAACATCCATCTCTTGGGAACCTGAAATGCCCTCCTACCATTCCACCTGCATGAAGCTGCACTGGTTGGTAAATTGTGTGCAGTTTATTTGGGTTATCACAACACTGTTGCTCTAATCACCCTTTTAACTTAGTGGATCCCAGCACACACTACTATCAGGGCACCACACAGTTACCCCAGTCACTTGTACAGAGCTCTTAATAGAAGCATTAGGCTTTAGCCATGTTGAAACTCCTCCCCCTTTGAGGAACTTTATATGCCAAATGTGTGTATTCTGTATCCTATAGTATGTATTCTTTGCTACTGTACCACCAATGGCTCCTTCTTTAAAGCCATCTCCCCTACTCTTATAATATGAAGAATTTCTCAGTGTTTATACAATGTTTCAAAAAGCCAATTTCAGTTTGGGAAAAATACAATTCTTTGTTCCTCAGATTTCAGTTTCTATGTCAACAGTTCTTCCCATATTGTCACATTTCTCTCTAGTTTTACTTATAATGTTCCACATATATATGTATCCCCTTTCCAATAATCTTTTTTGTTAGATCATATGATGCATTGGCATAATCATCCTCCTTTGAACAATTTTAATTCTCAAAAATTATCCATTTGAAATATTTGTTTTTAAAACTCATTGGTAGAAGCTAGAATGATGGGGCAAAGTGTTCCAGCCAGTACTTCTATATTGCCTATATTCAAATAATTCTCATCAGTGATAATCCATAATTTTGGGAAACAGACCCCTATCCTACTGTGTTTCACAGTGAAACTTAAATAGTGTGTTGCTTCGTTAACATAGGTGACAAAACTTTGTTGTTTTTGCCAGGCATGAACATAGAAACATAGAAACTGTTAGCAGATAAAGATCGCTAGGCCCATTCAGTCTACCCATTTTCCCTAACTACTTCAAAAGCCACAGACCCTACTTTGTCTTCAGCTGTACCATCTCTTTCCTATCCCTAGGGTTCCCCTATGCTTGTCCCATGCATTTTTTAATTCCCTCACTATGTTTGCCTACACCATCTCTGCTGGGAGTCTATTCCATGCATCTACCACCCTTTTCATGAAGAAATACTTCCTCACATTGCCCCAAGTGTAACCCCTTCCAATCTCATGTCATGCCCCCTCATTCCTAAACATCTCCTTTTCTGAAAGATACTACCCTCTGGTACCATATTTATGCCTGTTAGATATTTGTAGGTTTTTATTATATCTCCCCTGTCTCTTCTCTCCTCCAGGTATACACACGGAGGTCTTCCAGTCTCACCTCATATTACTTTTGGTGCAGGTCCTTCAACATCTTTGTTGCCCTTTTTGAACTGCCTCCACCCTGTCTACATTGCTACAGATATGCCGCCTACAGAACTGGACACAGTACTCCATATGAGGCCTCACCAAAAAAATGTATTCTGAAATGTGACTGTGTAAGGCAAATATGGCTCCAGACTATGGGGCTCCAATTTATCAAACTAGCAAGCTTCTTAACATTGTCTTTCTATCCCTTTCATTCCCATTTCATTCCAGTTTCTGCTCCTTCAGTGTTCCATTTTTTAAAGAAAATTAATCTTTTTTTACGTATGGCACAAGAATAATACTACAAACTGTTGAAGGCATGTGTCATTATTTATTATAGCATGCTGCCTCCTCATAATCCTGATTTTGGCTGTGCACTGGAAAGATATTATGTGTATTGCTTGTGTATGTTGGTGATTGCCTACTTTTAGTTAAATGCTGTGGAAGCCACAGATCCAGTCTATTTCTGTTAGATTAGGTTTGATTTCTGTTTAACTTACCTTCCATCTAATCATTGGATGTATTGGGCCATTTTAGGTGCTTGAAGCTGACTACTTATTTAAATCAACCACTCCAGCTATGCAAGACTTCAACCCATGAGGAAGAGGTATGTGCACCTCAATACACTGGGTAATGTTGTTTTGTCTACACTCATTGCTTTTTGTATTTGTCAAAACAATGTAAAGTAAATGCAGCTTTATTAAAACTATTTGATTCTCCTTTGGTAGAAAGGACTGTGTTTAGTATGCCTCCCTTTTGTTTATTTAGTACTGGCCATGGGAAAATTCATGGCTTCCTACTGCTGAGTGTCAAATTTGTTTTATTCCCCTTGTTCCTGAATAATGACTAAATACCCCATATCAGACAATGACTGGAAATGGAGTATTTGGTAAGTCTGAGTATGGATACTCACCAAATATTTGTAAGAAGGTACTTTCCCACCCCAAGTGACATTTTAAGTGACTTACTTGTGGTTACAGAGAAAGCAAGTGGGATTTGAATCTTGGTCTCCTGGTTCCCAACTGGGTTCTGTAATAGACCACATTGCTAGTTTTATTCATTGTACTACTTTCTACCTACATACACTGTAATCAAAACATTTTACAAACAGTAAATTACATTTATTTAAAAAACTATGCTGATGCATCTGTTAGGGTTTCAGCACAATACATAAAAAGTAGGGAAATGAAAATTTAGCAAAAACTTCTCTGGAGACTTGTTGAATCTGTTGGGTGGTGTTCATCAGAGTTTGAATGCTCACACAATGCACTATTAGTGTTACCCTATTGTTGGCTCTGTTTTGACAGACAAAGTAAAACACTGGCAAGCAACTACTTCTCTGATAGGATGCAATTGGTCAAATTGGAGTCCTCAGTTTCCTCTCAGCTCCAAGACTCTTTAGGGGTTTTGTGGAGGCCAGACCTTAGCCCCCTTCTGTTCTCTGTCTTCATTAATGAGCTACCTAGTTGCCTCAAAACCTACAGATCACACGTGTACATGGACAACACAGTCATTTTTAACTCTGGTCTATCTCTCTCTGACATTGAGCTTTCTCTTCAGTCTGACTTCATTAATGTGTAAAAATGCTTCTTTGCCAATCAATGAACTATGAATAATAAGAAAACAGTTACCATGTTCTTTGGCACTACCCACTGGTTGTGTTTATCACTTTCATCTCTGAAAATGAGCTCCTTATCTGGGGACCCCATTGACTTTGTAATATCCTATAATTACATTGGGGTGATTGTAGATCAATATTCACATAAATTATATAGTGGGAAAATGTTTTGTCAAACTATAGGCTCTCTACAAGGTTAAGAGCTGTCTCCATTTTAAAACCAGAAAAACAGTGATTGAGCACTTGATCTCTCCCTTGCTTGACTATGGGGATGTAGTTATCTCTGGATCCTCCTCCTCCTCCTCTGCCTAGCTAAGCTCAGCATACTCATCAACTGTCTCAGTAGATTTGTCTTGGCCTGCTCTCCATGTACCCATCATTGCACAGTGTATAAGAACCTAGACTGGGCATCCCACCCTATGAAGCAGTCCCTCAATATTGCTTTGTTAGGCACCATATACTGGTCCAGGAATCTACTGGGGTATCTCTGTATCATATTTACCCTTTCTTCCAAAGTTGCATGCTTCTTAAAGTCTGAGCATGAAAGAAGACTACAAACTCCAAAATGTAGGCTGTCTGTGGGACAAGTCTCTGTGAGGCACAGACTTCACAGTACTGTATATGGAACAGTTGTTCACCCCTCTGTCACCTCTATTTGCAGTTTGTAGTCTGTGAAGATTAAGCTTAAGGAACACTACAAGTACAGTGCCCTGCCCAAACTGCCCTAGAGGTATGCCTTAACTTTTATAGGGACTAGTCGTGGTTAGTTTACTCCTTCCTTGACCATGTTTTCAGTTGGGCCTTCCTTATATGTAGTCTGCAGAGCTGTAAATAACATCAGCATATTGTTATGGAATTGTGCTCTCCTTGTACCTGTGGTACCTATGTGTGATTCGACTATACGCATACACTCTGTAAACTGGCGAATTGGTAAATACCGTATTGGTTCCTGTACATTGGATGACTTTGTATATATAGTGACTTGTACATTTTTACTGTTGAATTTGTTGTATTTTTTTAATTCTCTGCTGTTACCCCCGGTCACAGTTGGAAATGAAACCATTTTGGATTCTGTTTGCGTACTGGTAAAACATGTTAAATATAAATAAATATAACTAAATATTTCGATAGATGGTGCCAGCATTATGGGAAATCCAGTGCTGGATCATGTGATCTTTCAAACCCTGAGAAACACCACAACACAGATTCAGCAAGTTGCCAGGGACTATTTCCCTAATTTTTGATTTTCCTACTTTAATGGGTTATACCTCAACTCTAACAGATACATTAATATAGTTTTGCAATTCATTTCCTTAATGAGGATCATTCAGCACTTAGAGCCCTACTCACAAGTGTGGGGCCGGTCCCAATTTGCACCTTCTGTGCAAAGTCAGTTTTTTTTTTATACTTATTGTTAAATACAGTATAGCAATTGTATCAGGCTGATTCAGGTGACTTGCAGGTAGACATCTGCTGTAATCAGAAATCCCAGAATCCCCTGCAGTTGACATAAGAGGAGGGTTGCAGCAGTGGGAGATTCAATACACTGCAGAGCATGCAGAATTTTATAAGCTCTGTTCTTTTGTTTGCTGGTCTCACTGACCTTCCAAGACTAAGTACAGTAACAGAGGACTGTACTTAACCCTTGGAAATTAGCAGGCCTGGCAAATATCTGATCTGAGCTTATAAAATCTCTAACATGTATTGCAGGCCTCTGATGTCAGCTGCAGGAGATTCTGAGATTTATGGTTACAGCAAATGTCAGCTTGGAAGTCAACAAAATCAACCTGATACAATCTACTATACTGCAGTAAACAGTAAGTACAAAATATAATCTTTGCACACATAGTGCAAACTGGGACCAGCCCCACACATGGGTGTGAGGATCTCAGTGTTGACTGTTCAGCTTTAATTAAAAAAAAGATATATGACTGACACCTGTATATCTATCTCCATACAGAGCCTTGAAGGCCCTATGCAAAGCATCAGATACATTTAACGGGGTCAGTGACCCATAACTTGCTTTTCATAGGGCTCTGAGGAACAAGTGTGAAGCAGCAGACCAATCTGGCGGGGCCTCAGACCTGTAGCTTTCTTTTACCCAGGTTCTGTGGCTCCCACATAAAGCAGCAGACTTGTCATGCATGGTGCCACACCTATAGTTTGCTTTATGCAGGGCCCTTTGGGCCCTATGCAATACAGCAGACCTCTTTGCAAGGGCTTGACTAACAGCTTGATTTATGCAGTACTCTGTGTGCTCTATGTAAAGTAGCTAAACCATTGAGATGATGCTGGAACTAACGGTTGCTTTGCAAAGGGCATAGACTTTTAGAAATACCACAGGTCTGTAGCATGATTCCACAATGTTGTGTGGGTGCTATGTGATGCAGAAGACCCATCGGACAGGTTTGAAAATTGCTTCTTATGTCGTCACAACAGGGTGGCACTACCTAGCCTATCCCTGAAATCTGAAATAGCAGTTTTAAAAACTGCAAAATTACAGGTGATAAAAAAACTGAAAATAAAAGTATGTTCCTGTGCACACACAATTTGTGTTTTTTTTTGGGGGGGGGTGGCAGTTTTTTCTTCAAGGATATTTCAAAGGGATATATTTACAGCATCCATAGGTTTTTTTTTGGTTAATTTATTTAAATTGTTTTGTCACATTTGAGGAAAAGGATGGTTACCACTCACCTTCTTGACCACCTAGTTGGCAGGTTTCAAGTTTGTCTTGGAATGCATTTTCAGAGGCAACAAATTGAAGCCCTTTTTCTGCTATAAAAAGTCATCCCTGTGCATATACACTATGTTTAGACAGTTTTTAGACAGATTGTTTTGTAAATGAGTACACTAGAGCAGAGTTCAACAACTGACCTAGGTGTAAGGAGGGTTGAGCCAGTCACCCACCTTGGGACTGAAATGTGTATGTCCCTTTGTTGCCATGGAAGGGAAGGAGGGTGACAGTTGTGACAGAAGGTGGGTGAGAGAAGGGGTTATAATTTATTGTATGGCATGGGTTGTGGGAATGTGGTGGAAAGGCTTTTACCATAGTAGTTGGGTGGAAGGGTTATTGAACTCTAACACCTTGATTGGGCACCAAGAACCAGAATGGAAGGTAATTGATGGCAATGAGGTCAAGCTCTGGTGACCACTTCATTTCTTTAGTAATAGTGGCATAAGGGTTCTAACTAGAAGACTGATTCATGCAACTCTAACTGTTCTGTGCATGCCAGAGGCAGTGGAACATAAACTGACCTTTTTTATTTATTTTTTTAGGGTGAATGTATTTTTCATTAGAGACGTGTGAAACCAGCAAACTTCATTCCATGAATTAATTTGAGAATTTCGCAAATTTGTGAGGCGCAGTTCATGAATTTCATGCAATTTGTGGAGCGTTGATCGATTGCGGTGTGTGAAATTTTGCCAAGAAGTAAGAATTTTGCAGGTGAAATTGTGCACTTTGTAGCACAGTTCCCAACTTCGCAGCAAAAGCTTTGCAATTCGGGCAAAGTTTCTCAGGTCTGGGAAAACTTCATGAAGCTCCACAAAGGGCAGATTATTGCCACTTCTCGTGAACTTTGCTGACAAAGATAAACTTTGCTGCATTTCTATTCTTCATGTTTTTGCTCACCTCTACACATAAAAACACTAAACTAAAGTTCAGCAAACTTTCCACATCAGGCTATTCTGTGACAATCTGTCACTATGTAGCCAAGATATAATAAGCTGAAAATCGTGATTAAACATTAAAATGCCTTCTCAATCCTATCTATAGTGGTGCTATTACGTCACTGTCATACTGGAAATGTATGGCATGTGGTGTTCCTTATTTTGTTTTGTTTTTGGCAGTTACTCTGCTCTTTTACTCTTCTGAGTGCTTGAATAGGAAGCCCCCCCCCCACCATGAATAGCAGGAATGCAGTAGAGGTAGGGAGCTGATTGCTTTGTACTACATGGCAATAGAAAAAGTAAGAGATTTTTTTTTCTATGTTTATGGACTTCAATCCCATCTCAGTTCCTCCACCCACTGCAGTCAGCCTGACCCACTCCCCAAGCTGAAGTGGAAATGGGAGCTCTCTTGCTCTCATAGACTGTGGAGCTTACTCACTGTTTCCGCCACCTCGCTCTCCCAGCCCACAATGCTTGGACCCAATAACCTATCAGAACTCACTCACTCACTTACTCTTCTGGTCTGAACTAAGTACCAGTGCTCTCACTCAGTCTTCTGGCCCTCAGAAACTGCTCAAATAGGGTTGGGGAGCACAGGAGGAGCAGTTGTCAGCATACACAGCAGGAAACACATCTTTAATTGGACCCCCCCCTACCCAGCAGGATGATTGCTGAGTTGCTGAACATAAACTCACTCCCAGAAGACTACCCATGATGTTCAGCAAGTTCAGCATTTCTACAGCGGGTGAAGTCTCTACACGGGTTTCTCTGTGTCGAGGATGTCTGTCACCACAATCCAACCTGGAAATCAGTTATTCCTGGCTGTCCACCACGTGATGCCAGGGAATTGATTAACCATAGCAGTAGCAGCCAGTTTATTTGTGACTGTAGCTGCATAATCACAGTTTCCCCAGCCCTCTTTCCAATCAGCAGGTTTGAACTATCAATTGCCATTTAAAAAATTAAAAGCAGGAGTTGTCCCAGTGGTGCTCAGGGTTGAGGCACAGGATGCCAAACCTTATTCTATGCCCAGTGACCCGGGTTCAGGAAAGAACCCGGGTTGTCAGGGGTCACCATTGAGGGGAGGGCAAGAAGTGGGATTGAGCTGCTGTGAGGCAGCTCTCCTCTCCCAGGGAGGGATGAGGGGATTCTCTGGCCCTCAGCCGCCACCTGATGTAGAGCAGGTGGTAGTTCAGGTAATGGGGAGCCCAGCGACAGCCATGGGGTGAGGCAGAAGGGGCTGAGCTGGTACCCGGTGTGCATGTGGCCTCTATGTGCATGCACAGCTGTGTCTGCCTGGGTCTTGGGGTCTGTGAAAAAATGCTAAAATATAAATTAAAAAAATGCATGACAGTTTTTTTTTAACTTCTAATTTATAGGTAGGGGTGGCATAAGGATTCAGAAAACAGCTGTAACTGTGGTATGTATGCATGTGTTAGTGAGTGGATCATTAGTGGAAAGTTTAGTTTAAACATTGTTGGTTTAGGCAGAGGCCTCAGAGCTTCATTGAACTATGGGTAGTTTACATTTTTTGTAAATAGTAGGGAAATGTTGTTTTTTATGGTGCTATGATGTTGGCAGGGTACTTTCTTTGTGAAAATGTTGGGTTTCTTTTCCAAGAATTTAGTTTTTAAAAATGTTGCAGTAATGGCTAGGATTTTTAATATGGCAGCAAGTGGATGTTTCTGTTCTAACTTTCTGTTTTGAGGCTTAGTGATATTGTTCAGTAAGGAGGTTTTGGGGGGGTATAAAATGAGATTTATCAGCTAGCTATCCATTTATAGAGATTTAATGCATAGTCAGCTGATGTGTCTTGGCCAATCAAACTGTTAGTTTTTTTGTCATTTTGCATATCATGTTAAACACCTTTATTTGAAAAAAATGTAATTTCAATTTAAAATCAAACTGTTTTATTTTGTAGACTTTGTTGGAAATTAACTGTCCAACTAAACACAGAACTTCAGAATTTTAGAACTATGTGTGTGAGACACATTCCTATGGTTATGAAAGTACCTGGAATGTTTAGAAATAAACAATCTTCACTGGCTAAGAAGGATGTCATGATTTATATACAGAGTAATGCCCGTGCAGGTGTGTGTTATGAGGATTTTTCATACACCCGAGGATTGTGATAATCCATAGACCCTGTGAGCAAAGCTTGAGGAGTTTATGAGATTATCACACACTGAGGGCGTGTGAAAAATCCTCATAGAATAAACTTTGCACAGGCATCATTGTTTATATTAACTGCTGCAAGGTTTCAGTGAGAAAAACTGTAACCTGTATTTGTGCCAGTGAGTATGTCCCTCAGTGGCCACTGTATTAGTACAAATGTAGTGTGCTTTTTTTCATGCTTCCGTGAAGTGATGGTATGAGGAGGAAAATGCCATAAAAACCTGCTATTGAGTTATTATGGAATTCAACGGGTTATTATGGTGTTTATAAATACTGGATATCCAGTCATTATGGGGGGGTCACCCGTTATAATAATATTATAACAAGTGCCATGGATCTTTCACTTCCATGTAGACAACCATAGGTGGGAAGAAGGCACTTCTTTTCAACAGCATGTCTCATCTTATAGATGTCAACTCTAGCAAAGCTGTACCTCCTGCACTGTATCATTATTAGTCATATCCAATTTCCTGGGGTGACTTGAACCTACAACTGTCTGACTAGAGCCAGCAGTGTAATCACTGGTGACACATTGAAACTCACTCCTTCCTTAGCTTCAGCTATTAATAGTTAGAGAAGTTTCCCAACAAATTAGACAGTGGTCATGATATTTCAAAAGGAAACACTAGAACAGTAGTGAAGCTTTATTTCTAGGTCAAGCTTAGCTCAGCAGCTGCATGTTTCATTTCAAAGTGTACTTTCTGTTCTGATTACTCCTCCACATGTCTAAAACAGGTATGTGTCATTTTGACTTGTCTGTCACCTAATTGATGTATAGTAGATATACAGCTATGAATGTCACCATTAGAAAAATATTTTACAGAAAAAACATTATTGTGAGTTTGTTTGACTAGACAGTTTTAGAAGTGGCACCTTTTTATTTCCATTCAAGATTTCCACTGAGTAAAAATTTCATAAATATGCACAAATGTAGACTTCCTGAAAGTTCTGTTCTGTAAAAAGCTTCATTTGACAACAAGATATGGCAGCTTTAAAAATCCATTTTATCTGTGATTATAAAGTGAAGCCACAGAGTCAGGAAATCAGGTTTCCCTGAGGTGTCTAATTTTTTATTCATTGTTGCGTGTTGCAGCTCCTTGGATGAAAGGACAGAGTGCACCCTTGTTTTTTTTTTTCATTTAGTGTTTCCAATATTCTTATATGAATAATTCTAAAGATCCTTGTAAATGTTCTATTACGAAATGGGTCAAGAACATCTAAATACCTGATTGGCTGAGGACCTCAGAACCCTGTGCTGATATGCCAGCACAACAGTACAGGAAAATGTTCTGGGTCCCATTTACCCCATTTAGTCTCTTTGATATTACACCCCAAAGCTGTCAAAGGACCAGAAGGTCACTCCCACAGACTAAATCACTTCAAAAAGAAAATAATGACACTTCTCCTGTGCTGCAAACTGCTTCCCTCAATAACCTGCTGATGGACCATAATAATGGTCTCTTCTCCCACTTGAATCACACCTGCACTGCTTATATTTAAAACAAAAACAAGGAAACCACGTGCCTGTTTCTCCTGGAAGTGAAAGTACCCATAATGATCTTTCCTGCTGCTTGTCTCATCACACTCCTTACTGCCACAGACTCACACAAGCATGGCTCGTGGTGTTCTCTGTGCTGTACTGGAGCTCATATCATCTGGAACTCTGTTCTCCTGTCTCTGTTCCCACTGCCTTTAGATATTCTAATAGAACTCGTAGTAACCTTGGCTAAATGCCTGCCATCTACCAACCAGACTCATGCACACCACCAATGTCCCAAAGTTGTCAGCAGATGTACTGGATGCCATCTACTGCCCAATCAATAAGAAAGCAGTTTAAAAGGGGCCTTTTTTGGCAACTTTTCTTTTCCTTTTCTCTTTTTTCACAAATGTTATTGCTCACTTAATTAAATTAGCTTAATAATTCAAGCTAAATTACCCATTTCATAATCATAGTAAGGTACTACAGTGTGTGCATTGTGCTTGTATAATGACACTTCTTGGGTGGTGTAAGCACTCCGTCTTCAGTATTGTGTTTCAACCCACCCGCGGTGTACCGTTATCCCAGCACAACCTACACCTAGTTGTGCCTTATTGCTTGTTAATGTGATGTCCCTTTTCACTCCTTCTTATGTTCAACTGAGGGTGTGTGAGTGTCTTTCTTTGAGTACTCTGTGAGAGTATTCATATTTATCAAGTATTCATACTCAGCTCCCCAGATAATTGTACATTTGCTGTTCATTATTCAGGGTCAAACCCACCCAAAATTCTAGTCTTTTATGACCTGTCCACCACAACAGCAATCTCCTACCCTCCACTCCCAACCAGGTTCTCATAAGACTCATTTGAAAAAACTGCATACACCTGGTTCTTTCCCAAAGGTTCACATTAAGTTTAATCAAACCCCTATCCCAATCCTGACTTCCTAATTCACAGAATTAAATTATTTTATATTTTTTGCGCCCCCAATAATTTGGGGGCCAGTAGTATTTAAACCAGACTAGTCCAGTTGCTCCAGTCTCCCCACAGTGTGACAGTTCTTTATTCAGCTATATCAATTCAGCCGACAATATATAATGATATAAGAGAGCAACTGGGAAGCAGGAGCACAGAAATGAAAGTCACTGATGATGCTACAGTAGATAAACTGCTGTCTAGTGTCAGCAATGACTAATATTGCTCAGTGCCCTCCCTCCTATTCCCACCTTCCTCTCATATGCGCTATCAATCAGCTGAATGAGACAATGATGCATTGTGAGAGTGTGAGACCTAGCTAACATAGTCTAAGTACTACTGGCACCCCATATCATTGATTGGAGGTCACGGGGGGGGGGATTTAATATACTGCAATTCTGGGATGGGTATGAGGCCAGGGATGGGAGGCTGATTCATCTTATGATGTCATGTCTTTGCATAGTTTCAGAACCATGTGCTTTTTTAAATGAAGCTTTGGGAAATGGGGGAGGGGGGTGACTGCACAGGGAAAGGAGTCACCATGGGACTAGCCCTGGATACCTAGGGAGGGAATAGAGTTTTCTTTAAAAAAAATTTTAATTACAGATATTAGTACCATAAATTGTTAAAGTATTCATTATTCAGTTCAAGTGCCAAGGACCATACTATTTGTCACATTGTACCCAACTACTATAAATATCTGGGTATAGATGAAGAAAGAGGTGCACTAAACACTTTGAAATACACAACAGATTTTTTTTTTATTAAATTTTTATTAAAATAGGAAGGAAATGGGAAGATATACATACTATCTCCTACATGAACATGCATAAAGGCCTCAAAAAGAAACAACACAGTAATTCCAATCAATACAGCCTACATCAACCAACATTCATCCTTACAAATTTACAACTTCACACAACAGAAATGTAATTGGAATCTTGTAGGAATCATTACTTTATGTGTTGTGTATTTGAAAAAAAAATATATTGCATGTAGCATTGGAGTCCTTGGGAAGTTTCCTCTATAGCAAGGATGCTGACCCGAATCTCTGGATAGAGATAAAGATACAGTAACACATCAACAGAAACAGTTCAAATCCTCTCTGAGGGAATGTGCATTAGAACATAGAACATTAGAACATTAGAATATTAGAACATAGGAATGTAGACTTAAGAAGACTTAGAAGCCTACGAAGACAATTTCCTATTGCTCAGCAGTTAAAACTCTAAAGGTAGACTTCCCCCATACATATGACCAGTTTTACCTTGAACCTTTGTGCTAGAATGTATAATTTCCTTTGATACAGAGATACACAGAAGGTGATGGCAGATAAGGACCATGTGGCCCACCTAGTTTGCTCCTTTTCCCTACCTAATGCATTACCGAAGGCCCTAGCTGATCTGTGGCTTATCCTCTCTTCCCTATTGCTAGAGTACTCTTATGTCTATCCCATGCATTATTGAATTCCCCTACTGTTTTTTCCACCACCACCTCCACAGGAGGCTGTTCCAAGCATCCACTATTCTTTCTCTGAAAAAGTACTCCCTCACGTTGCCCCTGAGCCCACCAGCCCATCCTCATATCATGCCCCCTTGTTCTTATACACCTTCTTTTCTGAAAGATGCTACTTTCCTGCACCTTGTTTATACTCTTCATGTACTTGAATGTCTCTATCATATCCCCCCTCTCCTCTCCTCTCCTCCAGGGAATACATATCGGGGTCCTCTAGTCTTTCCACATATGACTTCTGGTGCAGTCATTGCACCATTTTTAATGCCCTTCTCAGGACCACCTGTATTTTGTTTATGTCCTTCTGGAGATGCAGCCTAAAGAACTGGACACAGTATTCCAGATGAGATCTCACTAGTGATCTGTACAGTGGCATAACCACCTCCATTTTTCCTGCTGGTGATACCTCTCCCTATGTACCCTAGCATCTCACGTGCTCTCCCCACAGCCTTCTCACATTGTTTGGTTATCTTTAGATCATCAGATATGCTTACCCCCAGATCCCTTTCTTTACTGGTGAGTGTCAGTACCTTACCCCCATCTTGTACTCCTCCCTTGAATTTCTGTGCCCCAAGTGCAGGATTTTGCACTTTTTTGGATTGAATCTTAGGTGCCACACTATCAACCACTCTTCAAGCATGTTCTTATTTTTTCCACCACCACCACCCCCGCAGTGTTGACATTGTTGCAGATCTAAATGTCATCAGCAAAAAGGAATAACTTCCCCTCTATCCCTTCTGCAATGTCCCTTATGAAGACAGTAGAGGACTGGCCCTAACATGGATCCCTGTGGCACCTCACTGGTCACCACCCCTCTCCTCGGCCTGAATATCATTTACCACCACCCTTTGTGTCCTGTCACTCAACCAGTTTCTGACCCAGTTTACCACCTTGGAACCCACTCCCAGGCTGCCCAACTTATTTATCAACATCCTATGTGGGACTGTGTCAAAGGCATTGCTGATATATATGTAGGCCACATCAACTACCCCTTCCCTATCTATCTCCTTGGTCACCCAGTCTAAGAAATCTATCAGATTTGTTTGACAAGACTTTCCTGCTATGAATCTATACTACCTTAGTAGCCTTTGGTAGACTATTCCAGACACCAACCACCCTCTTTGTAAATAAAGCCTTCTCAGCTCACCACTAAACTGCTCCACTGCTAGTTGTTTATTGTGCTCCCTAGTTTTGTACTCTGTTTTACTTTTAGAGGAAACACTTATTAAGATTACAAGCCCATACCTATGTTTGGGTCTGCCATTGATAATTACATTTTTGCTATTAAAAAGCCTTCATGTCACTGTGTCTCTTGCAAGTTTAATATCTAGCTGGTTGATGCAGATGTTCCCCAAGTCAACTATTTTGAGTGATGCTCCATCACATCACATAATTCTTCATGGCAAAATGCCTAGTAATCTATTTTCAGAATTTACTATAAGTCAGGATATTTTTACAGAAGTTGTGTGGAAACCAGTGTTGGGTATGCCTTAAGTATTGATTTCTGAATAGCATGAATAATAGGGCCCTGAATACTCAGGACTGAATAATGAGTACTTTTCATAGTTTGTGGTAGAAGTATTTGAGAATTAAAGAAAAGTTTATAAAAAATGTATTAGAAACTCTATTTCCTACAAGGTGGACAGGACTAGTCCAGTGGCCCTCACCTACCCAGTCATCTTCTATATACCTCCTTCCTCATCCTTCCAGAACTTCATTTAAAAAGCCTACTTGTGCCTTGCACGATGCTAGGAGTTGACACCAAATGTTCAATCAAACCTTCTGATGTCCTTATTCAACAACTCGTTAGAAACAGGAGCAGTTTCTGAGCTCTGTAGGAGAGATATGTAGTCCCACTCTACTGCCCATATGCATTAAGGGTCAGTTTGCCTATCCACCATGATCTGTGGTACATAGGCAATCCTGCAACAGAATGGCATTCACTGAGGGTCCAGCAGACTCTGTGACAGCATTCATGGAAGGGATGCGCATTCCTTTCTTACTGGATCCCCCCACTGGTCACTCAGCTATGTACATGGACAGTTCTGGGGGTTTCTGGGGGGTGTGCCTACACTCTGCAAGATTCACAAAAATGCAGAATGCTGTGCAAGGGGGGTGCAGGATATGGTAGCAGGGACCCTGCTGTATCCATTGTACACTCCCTGGATTTCAACTGCTGGGTGCAGTGGAACTGGCCACCTCCTACCATGTTGCCCCAGTCCTCTGGATAGTCAGTGGGGTCTAGGAGCAGCCATTTGGGCACTCACCCATCTTTTTAAATACTGAAATAAACATACTTTCCCAGAATCACCTGTTCTGCATGAAGCAGAGTATCCCCTATGGGACCAGGATGGACATCCGATTGGATGACCACCTCTGTCCTCTGTTCTGCCCCTGCTCAGCTGTGTCCTCTGTTCTGTGTGTTAGGACTCTTAGTTCACATATGTAGTGACTATTTACTTTCTTCTAACTAGTTTTTCCCCAGGGGGTTAATTTCATTGAGTTTTTACTCAGATTCCTCAGATGTTTGCTTTACATATAGCAGTTTGATTATATATTGTCACTTTTCTGAACTCTTAACATATTAGGATGCATGTTCTCACTCATTTGGGGTGCCTCAATAGGTTTAATTCCATTTGGTAAATATTGTAATGAATGGTGTAAATGATGGTGTGTTAGGGCCCTTGGCTCACATTCCTAGTGTATATTTACTTCCTTCTAACTAATTATCTTACCGGGTGGAGGGAAGGATTGTTTATTTCTATTGTGTTTTTATTCAGATTCCTGAGACTGTTACTGTACATATAGTAGTTTGATTATATACTGTCTCATTTTTGAACTCTGTACATTATGGGATGCATGATTCTATTTAATTGGGGTCCTTGACAGCTTGAATTCCACTGAGTTATATTGCAGTGATTGGTACACATTGAACCCTTAACATGTTAGGATGCATGGTCTCATTTTCTTGGGTGGTGTTTGAAAGGTTTGTTTTTTATTTGGCTGTTACACTGACAAGTGATATTATCTTGTATGATATCATGTTACTGCACTGAAGATCTTAAGGCTTATGGAATATAGTAACCAGCTGAGTGTATAATTGGATAAATGTCTCCAGATAGGTTATATAATGTATAAATATGTGAAACAGTTGCTCACACTAAGGAAACTTTACTTTAAACCCTCTTTATGCCATATTTAGAACATTTCTGTTCAATATATTATTTACTTGTTTTAAAATACGACACATTAATATTACATTTTAACTTGTACTTAAGTTAGTACTGAATCCAAAGTTCTTGCCTTTCATTAGAGTGTGTTCATAAAGCACACTGAGACAATTAGAATTTATGATAGTGGAGCTTTCTGCTTGAAGAGTTGTTATCTCATATTGGTGGCATTTGACCTGCAAAGGCTCCTCAGATTAAAACAAACTGGTGAAATGGGATTCCTCTAATGTAAACTGCTGTTACAGTTTAAATGAGTATTTGAAACCAATGAGAATTCTTTCTGGGGTTTTTTTATGTATGATCTGGGTGCTAATAGTATGTGTTTTTCTAAATAACTGTCATAAGCTTCCAAGGAAGGACTTGGTTGGTCCAAAAGTTTAGGCACTTTGTTCATTTTGTAACATCTAAGTTGGTGCATTAAAAGGTATCAAACCATTTGCTTCTGGATCTGTCCTTACAAGGACCAATACAACAACAAAAATAAATCTGTCAGAATTTTACTGGACTTTCCAGTTAAAAACCAAAAGCAGTGTTCTTGACTATAGGCAGGTCAGTCTCACATCAGTAGTTGGGAAATTAATGGAAACCTTGTTAAAAGAAATGCAAGTGGAATATCTTGAACCCAGTGGGTTTCAAGACCAAAAGCATCATGGATTTAGATGGAGAAGATCATGCCAGATGAATCTGATTAATTTCTTTGACTGGGTTACCAATGAAATAGATCAAGGAAGGGCAGAGGACATGGCCTACTTGGACTTCAGCAAGGTGTTCAACACTATGCCACACAGGAGACTGGTAAAGAAACTGGACAGTTTAAGTGTGAGATCCAAAGTGATAAACTGCATAAAAAACTGGATTATAGATAGGCAACAGAGGGTAGTGGTAGGAAGAGTGACCAGTGGGGTGCCACGAGGCTTAGTACTGAGATTGGTCCTATTAACGGTCTTCTTAAGTGACATTGAAAAACAGCTGGAAGGCAAGGTATGCCTTTCTGCAGATGACACCAAAATCTGTATTGGGGTGGCTACTTAAGAGGAGTGGAGAGAATGAGTAGGGACCGTAGAAAACGTAATGAGTGTTCAAGGGTATGGCAACTGTAATTCAATGCCAAAAAATATAAAATCATGCATGCAGGACATAGAACTCTAAGAGTTGAGTATTAAATGGTGGGGATAGGTACTGACAGTAACCAAGTAGGAAAGAGACCTTGGGGTTATAACATCTGATGACCTTAAAGTGGTAAGGCAGTGTGACAAACCAGCAGGCAGGGCCATTGGGATGCTGGAGTGCATAGGGAGAGGTATCACCAGCAAGAGGAGGGAGGTGGTGTTGCCACTGTATTGTTCGCTGGTGAGACCCCCATCTGGAGTACGGAGTCCAGATTTGGAGGTTGCACTTCAAAAGGACATAGACAGGGTGGAAACAGTCCAGAGGAGGGCTTCTAAAATGGTGCTGGGGTTGCATGTGAAGCCCTATGAGGAGGGCATCTCAGCTATAATGGAGTTTGAGGGGTGAGGGGGGCAGTCACCCCACCTTGACCCCCTGGCTGTGAAACTAGTGACCCTCACCAAAACATGTGCTGATTCCTGACATCATCTCTCTAAGATAGGGTAACCAAATGTCCTGGTTTTACCAGGACAGTCATGAGTTGTTTTGCCCTGTTCCATTGTCCCTACACTGTTTTTAAAACTGATCCTTTGTCCTGGTGTTAATTGCAAACCCAATTTCCATCACTGAAAAATCAGCCCTTCAGAGTAGCAACACTACTGCTGGCATCCTGGCACTTTTAACATTAAAGATTTGCTTGCCTTAGTTGTCTTGCCCTGGGAATGTGGCTGGACTCTTGCTCCCTGTCTGCCTTCCAGCTAGCTACATGTCTACTCCTTCCTCTGAGACCTGGACTCATATATAATGCAGCCAGCCTACAGCTGTGATTGCCCCAGAGTTAGCATAGAACTCTGTGGATTGCCCAGTGACAGTGCTCTACTGCTTTGTTGCCAGTATTCTCTTTTTTCCATTATTTCTCTTCACTAGTGCCTCATTAATATAATTACAAATTAAATCCTGAGGTTGGGTTGGAGATAAGACAGGACAGGAGGTGGGAGCGTGACATGAGTTCAGTGGGAGTGGGAGACGCATGAAGCTGATCTGGACTGCCAGCTGCTCAGTGAGAGAAGGGAGAGGAGGTGGTGTGAGTCATGTTAGTGAGCAAAATTTCTGTAAAAAAAGAAGTCAGTAAATTAAAAAAAAAATCAGTCTATAAAAAATGAAATCCTGAAGAGAAGAATGCAGAAGAGCCAGGCTAGGAGGTCAGAGTAGTGTGAGGTGGGGCCCATGCCATGCAGATCAGGGCTAACATCTGTGTGACTCTTTGACAGTGAAGAGGAAAGCAGTCATTGGTGTGAGTAAAATAAATGAGTCTTTAATCATCTAACCCGCAGTCTTTAATTAGAGAGTAAAAAATACTGAGGAGGATTAAAATTCACCTTGTGGAATCACATGTAGGCTGAGACCTAAAACAAGTGTTTATTTCTTCTCAATAATCCCCAAAGGCCAAAATGCACCAGAGAACTTCTAAACCTCCATTGCTTTGTATGGGGGGGTACCATCATCTTAGACCCTGCCCCCCAGCTTTATGTCAAATGTTTGGCATCTTATATCCAGATGTTTCGGTGCTTCTGTCCCTCTTTCTTACTTAGGAAATCTGGTCACTTTACCCCAAGAAGATTTCAGCTCTAAATCTGCATAGTGCTGCATTTGGCTACTAGACACATGCGGCAGAGCAAGATACCTTTATTTCAGTGTAAAATAGAACAGCAGACAGGTATGGTGAAGTGAGTGCATGCACACATGCAGAATGATGCACTTGCACACTTGCAAACAGACTAGGCTGCTTTTAGTATGAAATGCAGAGGACTGGGCCAGATGCCTACTGAAGTGGGGAAGGCACCATTCTCAGGATCTATCTACAGCCTCACTACTCAAAAATGTGAGTGTCTCTCACTAGACTATAATAGTTTAGTTTAGTTTAGTTTATTGTTCTAGGAATTATTACCTTTGAGCCAAAAGCTCTTTTACAAAGGTTCCACGTCATCAATGTACAAACAAACAAGACATGTTACATAGAATGGTCAGCAAATTATAAAGGTTTCAATAAGCCAGTATAATACAGTACATCACAGGAAAAAAACAAAACATTGGAGGAATGGTCAAGGTGGGAAGGGTAGGAGGAGATATGGGGAGGGAAGCAGACATAGAGTAGTTAGAGGTACTCAGATGCCTTTGTCAAGAAAGGAGCAGAGGAGGAGGAGGAGGAGGAGGATGAAAAACAGTAAAAACAGCCATGAGGGAGTTTATTTCAGCTCCTGCCTTCTTGTCAAACTTAGGACACAAATTTTTCATTGTGGGGGACACAAATACTGCTCCCATGAGTCAAAATATACAAACCACTGTCCATTCATACTGGCACCCTCTTAATACTTTTGTAACTGAAATACAATTCGTACAAGTTTTCAGGAGGTTGTTTACTTTCTTGTTGTCCATTATAGATTAGAAACAGAAACAGAAACAGACTTTGATGGCAGATAAGGACCACTTGGCCCACCCAGTCTGCCCATTTCCCTACCTACTGGATAAGCTGCAGATTCTAGTTAACCAACAGCCTATTTCCTGCCACCCCCCACTATAATTGCCTTATGTCTGTCCCATGCATGTTTGAATTCCTCCACTGTTTTAGACCCCACAACCTCTCCAGGGAAGGCGGTTCCATCGTCCACCACTCTCCGTGAAAAGAATTTCCTCACATTACCCCTGAGCCGTCCCCCTCTAACTTTAAATTGTGCCCTTGTTCTTACACATCTCTTTTCTGAAAGATGCTACCCTCCTGGACTTTGTTGATTCCCTTGAGGTACTTAAAAGTTTCTATCATGTCCCCCTGTCCCTCCTTTCATCAAGGGTATACATATTAAGCTCTCTCAGTCTCTCTTCATATGGTTTCTGATGTAGACCCTGCACCATTTTAGTTGCCCTCCTCTGGACTGCTTCCATCCTGTCTATGTCCTTGCGTAGATGGGGTCTCCAAAACTGCACGTAGTACTCCAGATGGGGTCTCACCAACTGTCTGTACAGAGGGATAACCACTTCCCTTTTCTACTTGTGATGCCCCTCCTATGCATCCCAGTATCCCCTGGCTTTCCCTACTGACTTCTCACATTGCATACCCACCTTTAGGTCATCTGATATGACTACACCCAGATCCCTTTCCATTATTGTTGTTGTTAGTACCTCCCCTGCTATTGTGTACTCTTCTCCTGGATTTTTATTTCCCAGGTGCATTACTTTGCACTTCTTTGCATTGAATCTACGTTGCCATATGTCTGACCATTCCTCCAATCTTGCCAAGTCACTTCTCATCCTTTCTACCCCCCCTTGTGTATCAACTCTGTTACAGATCTTTGTGTCATCCAAAAGAGGCATACCTTTCCTTCCAGACCCTCTGCAATGTCACCTATAAAGACGTTAAAGAGGACTGGACCCAGTACTGAGCCCTGAGGTACTCCACTAGTAACCCCCTTTCTTCAGAATGTGTTCCATTCACTATTACCTTCTGTGTCCTGTTGTGCAGCCAGTTTTCTACCTTAGCTACCACCCTGGGACCCACTCCCAGGCTGGCTAACTTGATTATTAATCTTTTGTGTGAGACTGTGTCAAATGCCTTGCTAAAGTCTAGGTAGGCCATATCCACAGCCCCTCCTGGTCTATTACTTTGGTCACCCAGTCAAAGAAATCGATTGGTTTGTCTGACATGACCTTCCTGCTGTGAATCCATGCTGCTTTGGGTCCAGTGCCCTGCTGGCCTCTAGGTACTCAACAATTCTTTCTTTCAGAAGTGATTCCATCATTTTCCCACCACTGAGGTCAAACTAACAGGTCTGTAGTTTCCTGCTTCTGCCTTGCTCCACTTTTGTGAAGGGGAATCACATCTGCCCTCCTCCAGTCCTGAGGTACCACCCCATCTTCCCATGATTTGTTAAAAAGTGTGGTTAGTGGTGTCACTAGGTCCTCCCTTAGCTCTTTTAGGATTCTAGGGTGAATCCCGTCAGGCCCCATTGCTCTGTCCACCTTGAGTTTTATAAGTTCTTTCAGGACTCTTTCTTCTTTAAATGGACTAGTATCAACCCCACTATCCAGAGTGCTTCTACTGTTTGGTTTAGGTAACTCCTCCTCTTCTTCTTTTGTGAATACTGAGCAAAAGTATTCATTCATTATCTCTGCCTTTTCACTGTCTCCCTCTGCCCACCTCCCCTCTCCTTTATTAATCTTCCCTATCCCTCCCTTAACCTTTCTATGTTCCCTAATGTACCTATAAAAGGTTTTATCCCCCTTCTTAACTGAGTTGACTATCCTTTCCTCGGTTTGGACCTTTGCTTTTCTGACTGCCTTCCCCACTTCTTTCTGCTTTAATTAAACAAAACAAAAACAAAAACACTGATTATGCAACAGACCAAATCATATTTTCAATTTGACAGTCACTTGCTGGCATCTTGGTGCCCCAGGTTGACTGTTGTGTCCCCATGGTCTCCAAACTTGACTCCACCACTAGATCTCAACATGTACACCCTGGAGGACGGGGTGGGGGGCTGTATTGTACTGGATTAGCTACCTATTTTACAGCTTAATTTAACAAATGTATAAGATTGAATTGTTGATTGTGTTTTATGTTTGTAATCTGTGGTTGAATATTTTGTCTCAAAGTCTTTTTTTACATTGTTGGATTGTTCTTAGAAAATGTTTGGTTATTCTCTGACCTTTTTTGCACATATGTGTACTCTGTGTTGCACCACTTATGACCATGCATTCTTATGAGAAATTGTTTTGCACAGGTATTCTATTGTTGGCACTCTAATGTATTATATACATATCTATAGAGACAGTGTGAACATGATATCTATTCAGTAATGTGTTACCTGTACATGGTTAGGGAATAGTGCGGTCACTTCAGGTATGTTTAAATACCAATTTACACCTTATGTTTCTGTGCCTGGTGTAAATCATGTTTTTCTGTTTTTTTCTTAATAGCTATTTTACTATGCTAGATACTGTATATGATTAGTTTGCATCACCTGGAACCTTGTATTTTGGTGCACAGTTATTTTTGTTGAGCACTTTATTTTAGGTGCTCTAGTGTAACACGTATATTAAACACATAATAAACATGTTTTATGTTTTCCAAGCTCTGGGAATCAATGCTGATATCTTGTGCATTCTTTGAACATCAACTTATACTTTAACTCATTGTACCTGATTTAAACCATGATCTTTTCATTATATGTATTACCATGTTTGGAATGCATATGAGATTGCATATAAATGGCACTTTGGTGTATTGGGTTAACTCCTGAAGAAGCCAGGGAGTCCCCAAGTGAAACATTAGTTTGTGGTGCAACCGTGACATCATACAGTTGCCTCTGACAGGTGATGTTCATTTGTAGCTGATTTCTACTCATAATGATGATTTTGCACATTCCTCAATAAAAGTGGTAAGATATTTTTATATTACTGTTGTTGGGTGTATTTCTTTCTGTGGGTGCTCTTCTATTGCCTTTCTTTTGAGTTTCATCATGGATGAAGCACTGCAGCTGTATTTTGGTGCTAGTTGTTTTTTTCTGCTCCTGCCAATTAAATTACTAAATGTTTTTCTTGCCATTTTGCAAATCATATTAAACACCTTTGTTTTAAAAAAAGTGGATTTTAATTTAAATCAAACAGTTTTATTTTGCAGATTATTATAGAATCACCTTTCTTGGAAATGAACTGTGCCAATTTAACTGAGAACTTCAGAATTTTAGAACTATGTGCATGAGACACATTCTTATGGTTATGGGAGTACCTGGAATGTTTAGAAATAAACAGTCCTCACTGGCTAATAATGACAGCATGATTTATATAGAGAATAATGTCTGCGCAGGTGTGTTAAAAGGATTTTTCACACATCCAAGATGTGTGATAATCCATAAACTCTGAGAGCAAAGCTCAAGGAGTTTGTAAGATTATCACACATCAAGGGTGTGTGAAAAATCCCTATAAAAAAACTTTGCACACATATTATTTTTCACAAAAAATGGTGCAAGATTTCAGAGAGAAAAACAGTAACTTGAATTTGCACTAGTGCACATGTACCTCAGGAGCCACTGTACTTGCACAAATACAGTCTGCTTTCTTTTGCACTTCAGTGAAGTTAGGGCACAAGGAGGAAAACGCTGTAATAACCCTCTATTGAATCATTACAGAATTCAGCAGTTTGTTATGGCATTTTATTAAGACTGGAAAGCAAATTATTAAAGTTTAGTTATAGAAGCTAGTTGGGAGACACTGTTTGCTGTTACAGTGTTGGATTGATAAAATCCTACTCCAAACTTTCCTATGTATGTGTTGCTGTCAAGAGATACATTTTTTTAAATACAAAAAAAAGTCCTCCTGCAGGGGTTGTGTGCTGGTTTGTTGCCCTGGTGACAGCCTCTAGCATCTCAGGGAAACATATTCCCTCTGCTGTAAGGAGAATAACATCCTTGTGAAATTGTGTGTTTTTCTTCAATAACATATTCCCCACAGTAACCTAGCACAGGCTGGCTGTGTAATCGTATTTGATCTTATTGTTTTAAAAATTTTTTTATTTCAAATGCTTGCTGCACTCTACCCAATAGAGTCTCATTTCTGGGCCCCACACCTTACAAATCAGCTCCTATCATGCAAAACTGCGTGCAAGCAGATTCGAAGCATGGGCGGAGGCAACACAAGGACAGAAGCAAACATGTCTGCCTGCATCTGCCGAGGGAAGTGAAGGAGGTAGTCTACTCTCTTTATCTGAAATTTTTAGTCAGTTTCTTGTTTTCTTTCTTTTTAGTGTTATTTGTTGTGATAGGGTGTGGGTGTTCGATAACTCAATCCAGGCACAATCCAGGCACAACAGAGACAGGACAGAAAGATTTAAGGTATGACACGCAATAACGTCTTGTGTGTCATTTATTAAAAATAACCAAATTAAACTTCAGACATTAATATTAACTCAGAAAGCAATAAAAAGGCAAATCCTGGCTCACTAAGAGCTGTGAGAATTAATTTAACATAACGTGGAAGTAGCAAGAGACAGTAGTCTACTAACATCTATGTTAACTTGGAGAAGAGATAGAACCACTCTCTCCCACCTCTCTGATCCAACTGAGCTCTGAGAGTACTTTTATATGTTTTAAGACAGGCCTTATTGGACATGTGGTCTGATTTGATCCATCCTTATTTCTAATAACATAAAATTCCTAAGCTAATACATAAACATGGGGGACAAACAGCCTTGATATCATAGAAATGTCTTTCATTATTGTACTGTAAATATTTCATAATATTTTATTGTATGGGATAGTAAAATAAACCACTTGCATATTTGATAGCCTAATTATCCCTAGAGGTTCCTCCCACTATGTGAGGCCATACTTTCTTATCTCATATAAATAAGCCTCTTTCTGGGCTGCCTGCCTGCCTCCTAATGGCAACCCTGACCCCTGGCCTAGCAACAGAGCCCAGGTAAGAAACAGAAGAAAATTAATTAAACAGAAATGTTACACCTTGCACTGCTACATGCTAAATACTATCATAGGAACTATTTTAAATGTACCAGTATAAAAAACAATATGTTGTCCTGTCAGCTGAACATTTCAGCTGATGAAAATAAAGTTTAAATAGGTCCCTTTTTAATTGTTTACAACAAAAAGGCAGTAACAGTGTTCCCAATCTCTCAGGACAATCTCTCAGAGACTGTGCGTCTCCCGGCACGTTTGTTTTACTAATTTGGAGCTTCATTTAGGTGAATTCTCTTGCTTTAGACTCAGGCACACTTGGTGCTCACACCAGAGTCTATACCACTCCTGTCAGATTATTCCCTAGCTACAATTGCGGCAGGCCCACATTGTCAGCACCTGAATATATTTCTCCCTGCCGTTTCTTATACAAATAGCTTCGAGGAACACTGTGAGTGTATTTCACTCTGCCTGTGCCGGTAGCTACAAAGGTGCAATTGCTAACCTCGTAGCACACCACGGCACATTAAACAGGAGTCCTGTAATTTTCACTTAGCGCTATAAGTGCTTTACTTTCCTTTTACTTGTTTACTCGCTACAGAACACCGGGACTTTTTGGGACATTGGCAGAGAAGTAATCAAATAACAGGGAAAACAATTCTACTTATACATAGCCCACTGTGATACAATGTGCCTTTTTTTTAAATTATATTTCACTTCAAAGGCTACAGAGCATGCGAGAGTTAGTGGGGTTCCAGGCATTTTTTTCTTGCCTAGCAACCTATAGCAACCTAGGCAACCAATCATAACCTAGGCACCCGAGGCAAAAAAGAAGAATAAAAGAGGGGACAGTGATAGACAGATATACTACAGTAGGAGGCTACCCTACTGTAGTAGAAATATGAGGAATAGACAAAAGGATAGTGAGAACTGGAACTGCAGCAGCAGACTTTGGAAAGGGGATAAAGGTGAGAGGAATGCCTCGGGGTACCTCCACTGTACTCTACTCTACTCGGGGAAGGGACTCTGCAACATTTATGTTTCTATTGTAAATAAATATGGAATTTGTAAATTCCTCTGAGGATTTTCTGGAGCTCCTCTGTAATGAGGGCTGAGTGATAAAGTGTTGCAGCTGTTTTTATTCTTTTTTCCAAAAATATATTATTTTTTCATAACATAAAAGACATGCCAACACCCATTAAATTATTAAACAGTATTTTAGAAATTCATACATTTGCATCTTATCATATAAACATTACATATATAAAGAACCTTACTTCTTAACAGATTCCCCACCAAGCTGGTCCTGCTATACTTATGAAAAAGTAAGTAATGGTGGTAAGATGGCCCATATTTCTCTCCAAGTGGGTTCTGATGTCTCAAATAGTTGATCATTCACTTCCCATAAACTTTCAAATGGTGCTAATTCATTTACCAAAAACCACTGTTTCATGTGGTCAAATTTCCCTAGCAAGGGGGAATTCCAGTTCTCAAATGTTAGTCTCTTTGTAGTCATTGTCTAAATACAAAAGTTTTTTTTTTATTTGTCTGCAATCTCCAGCAGTGATATATAATTTAGGACCATTAAAGTGAATATCAGAGGGATTTCCATATTTAGTATTTGAGATAGCATGGCAAAATGCACAAACAAAGAGGACTCCCCTCAGACTGGCTTATCTACAAACAGCTCAGGAATAAGGGTAAAAATGCTGTACAAAAAGCTAAAAGATATCATCTCAAATCTCTTCAAACAGAGCATCTAAATAACCCAAAGGAATTCTGGAGACAAGTTAATGCTTTAGTAAAAGGAAAGGCTGTAGAAAACCCAAGCTCTATTTCTATCAATGGCACCACCCTCGACAACCCACTCTCCATAACCACTGGATTAAACAATTTCTTCACTGACCTCCAAAAATACACCTTGATTTTCCACAATGCTCCCTCTCTTCCCACAACTCTCCCGCCCAACCTAGGGGGTCATCCTGAATTCCATCTGAAACTAGCCACACTCAAAGAGGTGCAGCAACTTCTATCTAGCCTAAAACTGGAGGGCTATCCCAGATAAGACTTGCTGGAACCAAAATTTCTTAAGCTGGGTGCCTCTGCCTTAGCTTGCCCCATCCACAACTTGTTCAACTGGTCCTTTCTTTCTAACATAGTGCCAGATAAGTGAAATGTGGCAGTAGTAGTCCCGGTCCACAAAGGAGGATCTAACTCTATCATAGAAAACTTTCGCCCTATATCTCTACTTTCTCACCTGGCAAAAATCCAAAAGTGTGTCATTTATAATCATCTCCAAGACTACCTTGACTCCCACAAGCTACTATCACCCTGCCAGCACAGTTTTCAAAAGAATCACAGTACCCTCACTGCACTCATAAAAGTAACATTTGACATCTTCCATGCAATGGATAAGGGCCAGTCCACTGGAGCCATATTCATGGATCTCATGAAAGCATTTAACCTTGTGAATCATGGACTACTGCTTCAACAGCTGCATCTACTTGGCCTGGACTACAATGCACTGCACTGGATGAAGAGCTATCTGTCTGATCTATCCCAGAAAGTTAAGTGGGATGGCTCCCTGTCTGGACAAAAAACTGTTTCCCATGGTGTCCCGCAAGGCTCAATACTGGGCCCCTTGTTATTTTCGCTCTTTATCAATGACCTTCCCAACTTCTGCAGAGGTGCTGCAGTTCACCTATATGCAGATGATGCCATCATCTACCGCTCCTTTCCAGCTATTTACCAAATCAATTGGAGCCTTGCCTCAGACTTCAAATCCCTGGAAGCCTGGTTCCAATGTAATCATCTTGTTCTCAACTCAAAGAAAACAAAATGCATGGTCTTCACCCATCAGCCTGGAAAAAAAGCCTAACCTACCTACCCTTAGTATTTCCACTAACAAGGGTGACCCATTAGAGGTAGTTCGCTCCTTCAAATACCTGTGTGTGACCTTGGACCCTGCACTATCATTCAACTCCCATGTCTCTAGCACTATCAAAAATGTCAATCAGAAACTTGGACTCCTACATCATGTGCTCCCGCACCTCACACTTGCCTCTTGCCAAAAAATTGCTACTGTATCCCTCCTCCCACTACTATCCTATGCTGCACCCCTCCTCCTCTTCACTAATTTCTCCTCCATGTCCCTCCTCTCTCAGGCATACCACAGGGTTGGTCGTTTTGCCATGGGGGCACCTACCCGTTCTCACCATTGTGATGTTCTCACCTCACTGTGGTGGCCCTCCTATGGGGCAAAACTGAGGTACTCCACCTAGAGTCTCATGTTCAAGCTTGTCCACAAATTCACCACTCCCTGCCTCAGGGAACTTATATGCCTCAAACCAGCACCATGTACACTTCGCTCTCCCCCTCTTCCCCTTCTCATTGTCCCCAAAATACATCTTACTGTAGCCAGATGCTCCTTTTCATGTGCTGCTCTAACTGACTGGAACTCTCTCCCTTCCTCCCTCCATTCTCTCCTGCTTCTCCCTCTCACAATTTCAGTCCCATCTGTCTGCCTTTCTGTCCTCTAATACCTGCTCCTGCATTTGCTAAAGGTTGCCCACCCATGTACCTAGCCTAATATGAGACTAATGTGTGTAGAATTATCTGGTCCTAACCACTCCCATGTATATTACTAGTATGTTTACTATGATGCTTTGTACTATAACTGCCCTGTATATAGCCCATCAGGCACTCAATTTCATGAATCGCTTGTCAAATCTGTTGTCAATTGTTTGTATACTTGCAACATTTTGTCTTGACATGTACTCTGCCTAATGCCATCCCTGTAACATGAGAACTGCATTGCTTGTTGCACTTATACTTTCGTGGTTGATTCTCGACCCCGGGTCGACCCTGAAAAAGGGACTGTAATTGTTTCAGTGGATTTACCTGGTTACCAAAACTCAAATAATAATAATATGTCTCTTTTCACCAATTCAGAATATACTGGTAGTCCCATATGCAATGGTACAGATTTCCTAAAGCTCAACAATTGTGCCAGCATTGATAATTTCCACTTTTCATTATTTTTTCTAAAATCTGAGGAATGTAATATTCTCTATTACTTTTTTCTGAATAGCTTTATTTTTAGCATATGTATAATCTTTATTTATTTTTATTCTCAAATTCCTCCACTGCTGTTCCTCATATTTCAATTTTCCTTCCTCATTCCATTTACTACTGGTTTTAACCCATGAATCTCCTTTATTAGTAATCATAATAGTATATATGTTTTGGAGCAACTTAACTTTTCCTTTCTATATAGTCATAAGTTGTTCTTGTCTTTATTTGCTGCAAATTACATTTTTTCCTGGTAGTATTTGGTTGTTAAGTGTTTTAAAGGTTTATTTTATTTTAAGATAAAGAATGAAGTTTATCTTTGCTATCACTAAAAATAAACTCTTAACTTTCTCAAAGGTCACAGAAGTGCCATTCTCTATTATTTTATGTTTTATTTTATTTTTTAATTTTAGTCTTTGGTAACCAGGTGAGGCCCACTAGGCACAAGTGCCTGTTTTCAGTGGCAACCTGGGAGCACTGGGTGGTTAAGTGACTTGTTCAGAGTCACACAGTATGCAAGTGGAGGTTGAGAGAATCAGTCTCAGGTCTGGTCTGCTAGATGTACCAAGCTTATTCACGCCTCATTCCTCTAACCTCTAGGCTATACTGCCAGCCTCAAATAAATGAACCCAATATTGAATAGTTATTTGCTGCCCTAATATATATTTCTTAATGTATTTATCCATATTGATCCCTGGATTACCAAATCTATTTAAATGCAGACAAGGAAATAAATTGCCTCCTTTTATTATTTTAATGGATTGTATTATTTTCTTTTTTAATTATCCATTCAGCTGTGGGATTTGCAAATCTCTATTTAAATTACTTATGAATTACGACAAATGACTCTCAAACTCCTGCTCCTCCTCCTCTTGATGTCAGGAAGTATCCATCCAAATCCTGACCCTGTTTCCTCCAGTTCAACTAATCCTGCCAAAATGGAGGGGGGGTCTCACCATCACCACCCTAAATATCTGCAGTCTCCTCCCAAAACTGGCCTCCCTTCAAATCTTTGCCAGCCAACACAACCCCGATATCCTAGCCATTGTTGAAACCTGGCTGACACCTAACACTCCTGACCATGCCATCTCTCTACAAGGCTACAATATACTCAGACTGGATAGGACTACTAAAAGGGGAGGGGGTTGTGCAATTTACATAAAGGACAACCTCACCAGTCACCCTATTAGTTATACCACCACAGACACTTCAGTGCAATTCCTTCCTATCAAACTACTCCTTGGTGCCCAAAACAAAGTCCTCACTGTTGCTGCTGTCTATATCCCACCTAAAGACCCTGGGTCCGGCCTCCAGACTGTCCTCAAATTCATAATATCACAACCTCCTGACACTGAAACCCGCCTCCAAAAACCATCTCAAGCAGAGTACTACCTTATGGCAAACTTGCTCATCTAAAGGCCTGTCTCAGGTAACAAGACTGGTCCCTAATATACAATACTCAAGATGTTGGCACAGCCCTTGATTACTTTATCACTACTTTCAATGCTGCCTGCGACACCTACGCACCAGTAAAAAAGCACAAAATCAAAGCACTCTCAAATCCCTGGCTCACGGCAAAGTTATTGGCACAACTCAAAGGTAGGGACCACCTCTGGGCTATTGCAAGAGCCACAGGCTCTCTGACAGACATTCAAAAGTATAAACAGGTTCGCAACCACTGTACTAAACAAATCCGATTGACGAAGCGCTCCTACTTCAAGAATGCCCTCTCCAACTCCTGGGGCAACGGGAAATCCTTCTGGGACAACATTAGAAATATCACGGGTAAGCAGTCCAAGTCCTCTCCTACAATAATGACTGTGGATGGAACCACTACCCTAGACCCAATGGTCATGGCAAAGACCCTAAATGAAACCTTCACAGACCTTAGTGGTGTCCTCCCTCCGGACTACTTCTCTGATGCTAGCTTTCCAAAACCAATGTCTCCTACTGCATCTCCAAACAAACTGCCCTTCCATTTCAAAATAGTCAAGGCACATGAAGTCTGCAAATATATAAAGAAGGCTATTTCAAAGTTCCAAGCAAGTAGCGATACTATTGACCTCAAACTTCTGTCCCTTACTCTGGAAGAGGTACTGCTCCCACTCACCAAAATCTTCAATCTCTCCCTCTGCCTCAGTCAATTTCCCAGCAAATGGAAGTCTGCAATTGTCACCCTGGTGCACAAAAGTGGTGACAAGTCCCTACCTGGTAACTATCGACCCATATCAATACTCCCACCCCTCTCCAAGGCCCTTGAATGTATAGTGGCGGACCAACTCACAGACTACCTGCAAAAGTATAACATCATCTGTGCTCAGCAACATGGATTAAGGAAAGGGCACAGCACATCGACCGCCCTACTGGAATTCTCAGGAGCAATCCACAATGCTTTGGACAAAGGATACCAAACCGGAGCTGTTTTCATTGACCTAGCTAAGGCATTTGATACTGTTCACCATGGCTTACTCGTCAAACAACTACAGTCTCTTGGGCTCTCTCAGGGTCCTGGTGCATGGGTAAAAAGTTACCTCGCACAACGCTCTCTAGCTGTAAAAATCACTGGAGTTCTCTCAGACTCAAAAGCGGTTCTCTCAGGTGTTCCCCAGGGATCCATCTTAGGCCCTCTCCTTTTCAGCCTTTTCCTAAACTCACTCCCCAAATCCTGCCCAGAACAAATAATCCTCTATGCTAATGATGCCATGATTCTTTCCTCTCATAAAGATCTGAAACCCTTACACCATAGCCTGCAACTTGCTTTTTCCAAGGTTGAGATGTGGTTCCTAGATCACAAGCTGGTCCTAAACCACAAAGAAACAAAATCCATGCTCTTCTCCAGCCCTCAAAACAAGAAAAGGCAAATGCCACTTACTATCAATATGTACCTGGGAAGTACCCTCGAACAAGTGACAACATTTAAATATCTTGGAATCACCTTTGATCAAGGCCTAACCTTTGCGACCCATATTGATAGTACAGCGAAAGTGGTAAATCAGCGCATTGGTATCCTGTACCGGAACCGACAGTTCCTTACCCAATCTGCGCTGAGGATTGCTATTCAAAGCTCTGTCATCTCAATCATTGACTATGGCTTAATTATCTATGGGTCTGCCTCAACCACCACACTTAGGCGCATTACAGCCTCCCTAAACAAGGCCTGTCGACTGCTCACTGGTGCTCATAGATGTACTCACACATGTGAGCTCTACACAGAAACAGGTTGGTTGCAACTCTCAAACCATTTAAAGTACCTTACCTGCTTGATGGCAAAAAAATCCACCATGGGCCTCACTGCACCGTGTATCCAAGACCTGTTATGCCTGAATACTAGCATCCGTTTCACCAGAAGATCAGAACATCAGCCTCTCCAGGTCCCCCCATGCCGGACTACTCAGGGTCAAAGATCATTTGCCTATTGTGCCCCCTGCTGGCTTAATTCCCTCAGCACTCTCATCACCTCCTCCACCTCCCTAGGAGTTTTCAAATCTAGGCTATACTCTCAGCTCACAGCAGCCTCCAGCTCCTGTGACTGCCTTGATTAATTTTTTTTATTATTTTTTCCCACCTGACTGCTCTATTGCTATCATCTACCCACTCTGCTTCATTTCTTGACAAAGGCATATGAGAATCTCTTTTCTCACTATGTCTGCTCCCCTCACCTCCTCTTACCCTCTCCATCTATACATTTCTCTAACGTTTTCCCCACAACTAGCTTGTTTTGTTGTATGATAAGTATTTATTGTTTTTTTCCTGTCTTGCACTAAGTTTGTCATTAAGGGACTGTGTTATACTGGCTATCGACACAACACAACTTGTTTGCCATTCTATGTAATTTGACTTGTTTGTACTCAACTGACGTGGAACCTTTGTAAAAGAGCCATGGCTCAAAGGTAATAATTCCTAGAACAATAAACTAAACTTATCCAGTTATTACTGTCTGGTGTGTTAGGCTTCTTCCAAAAAATGGTTTCCCATATATTTTCTGCTTGTGGGACAAAGGTTCATTCCAAAATAATCTTAACTTGATATGCTACAACATATTTTATTGGAGCTGGACAAATGCACCCTTCCCTTCCTAGGATATGTTAACTGATGCCAGGCTATTCTTGGTTTTCCACCTCTCCTTAAAAATGTAAAAAAAAATTCTCCAGATGTCATTAAACCATGACAGAAGAAGGAATCCAATTACATTCTGAATCACAAAGATCAGGTGAGGCAGGGTCTTCATTTTTATGGTTTCAGTACAACCCCATAAGGAAAGAGAAAACTTCTCCCAACTTTCTAACAGGAATTTTATTCTGTCTTTAGCATTATTGTAGTTTATTTTAACAAACTGTACTTGATTTTTAGTCAGAATTATTCCCAAGTATTTACAGCTTTCAGTTACATTAAATCCTTTAATAATTCTGTATCAAAATAATAGTCTTTACTATATATATACAGTAATGACTGAGTTTTGGTTATTTAAGCTGTATCCTGAAAAATATCCATAATTTTCTATTTCTTCCAACTGTGTTGCAATTGTTTTATGTATACTCTGACATCATCTGATTCATATCAAGAAAAATGTGTATGCCTTAAGTGTACTGAACAGGCTCAGTTATTAATGGAACTACAGGATATGAAAGAGAAGTTATGAGAGTTTGCAGACAGACACAATACTAATGTAAATTAATATACTACACAGTTTACACACACAGTTCATATGGACAGCAAAAAGAGAACAAAAGAGGATAGCAGGGATTCACACAATGGTGAGTATTCTAATGAGGGAGGAATTGGAGATTTAGGAAGTGATGATACAGAATACTGCCCTTACAGAAATATAAGTGTGCTGTGTACATGCAGAATGCATGTCACATGCTTAATTGTGCAATGTTTGCATGCACACAGTGAACCTATGTGAATCAGGTCTAAAAAAGCAAATCAGGTTCACATGCTGCAAGCTTGACATGTGTGCAGCAGGTAAGCTGGTGGGAGCATAATTTAAAAATCACATCAGGTTCACATGCTGCATGCTTGCCATGTTTGCAGCAAATAAGCTGGTTTAAATCTCATCTAAAAAACACATCAGTTTCCATTTCTCATACTACTGCTAGCTATTAAAGCAATTGAAATACATTTTTCATTTATTTCCCATTCAAATTAGGTAAACTCAATAATTCTGACCCTTCTGCAAGTTGTTTAATGTCTTTTGATTGTTGTCATCAAATTTCCATTAATTTGTAAAGTATTGTTTGCGTAATGCATTAACTGCCTAGGATATAGTCATCCAACATCCCCCATTCCAGATGTGCGAATAGGGGCCTCAGTGTTGTGAAGCCTGACCTTTTTGTTTTGGGCCATGCAAATCCCCTTATACATATTTAGTGCTACAAACGTGTTTCTCCATAACTGATTTGGCTCACTTATTTTCCCTTTGTCATTCTGTATGGAGCATATACAATATGACCATGCTCAGCATTCTTTGTGCTAAGCAGGGTCTTGAAGCATGCACCATACCTCACATTTTGTTACTGAAATGAGGGACATGAACATTCAGAATGAGGGACAATGAGGGACACTAACCCACACAATATTCAGGACACATCCTGAAACATGGAGCTACAGTAACTCAAAACACAGTGGAAACCACTATATTACTTGTACTGTTATTAGCACCTGAGAATGAATTTCTACCATAAAGCAGGGGTGTCACCCCTCCCCTACATTTGTGCCTAGGTTGCTCTTATGGTGTCACAATAATGGCAATAAATTTGGATTTCATTTTTTGAACAATAAGTGTTCACCTGGCCTGTATGCACTCACAATGCAGGTGTACACCTGACTCAACTGTGTCTGTATGGTGTTGTTCACTGTCTCCACTTTTTATCAGCAGCAGCATCACACATAACACGGAGGAGCTCCAGCCAAGCAAGAGCATATGAGTCCTATGGGTCTGACACTGTCTTCCCACCAGAGTGTAGACAGGCTGCACATTTCGGGTTAAAGGAGTTGGTGAGCACTGAACTCTAAATAACAGTGCTGTGTGGTACATTTTTGTTGGTTTACTCTTAGTGTGTATCCATCTCCCTTGGTGGCTGAAAGGACAGAGGGTGAGCTGGAAGCTAACTCGAGACTAGACTACTTACTCAATATGGCTCACCACACAAAAACAGCACATGCCCCCTGCGACAGAAAACTAGGCCTAACAGCAGCAGTGACAGTGGTGTGGATGGCCTTCATAGGCCTTGATTTGTGCAGTGCAGCAGCAGCCAAGCAAGAAGCAAGCAACACAGGTTGAGTGGGTTCGGTTGGTGAGGTGACTTGGTCACAGACCATGCTGGGGGCCTGAGAGGGTTGGGTCTAGCATCCAGCTTCTGTCAGACGGATGGCAGACAAGCAGACTGAAAATTGGGGTGGTGGCACACTGGGTCAGACTGCAGGTTATGGCCAGATGGACAGATAAGTAAAAGTAAATATTTTTTTAAAGGGGGATTGGGGAAGGAGAAAGGGCTGAAATATTGATTTGTTTTTCATGTTTATGTGCCTTTGGGTGACTTCAAGGCACATATTAGATGTATATTAACTGGAATAGAGTCAGATAGACAAATCGGGACAAAGCATTTTTTTGTGGGGAGAGGGGTCAGAACTTCAGCCAGGAAATAAACTGGTTGGTAACTGAGTGGGGTAAGTCCAAATCTGACACGCTGCTCTGGGATATAGATTGATGAATCTTATACATTTGAATTTTTCCTGATTTGAGTATCTCTTTTCAGTCACAACAAATACATTTTACCTTTTAGAAACATTCCAGACATTCTAGAGCTTGCCACCAAGGAGCTAACTAGCACCTGGCCTTCACTGGTTGTTGGCTCCCCCTGCTGAAATGTGAAATGGTGCCCCCAACCATAAAGTCTAAATTTACAGAACACCTTCAGCATGAGCAGCATGTTTCCTAAGAGGGATGGATGAGGAGCAGAGCAGAGCAGAGCAGTTTTCAGGGGTAAAATTAGGGCTGTCCCTTGCATTCAGGGACAGTTAAGAAGTATGGTATGCACAGACTATTGGAGCCCCACTATAGTCAGGCTTATACCTCACAAACAGTGAAGTGGACATCCACATCCTCAATCTCAAGCACATTATGATATAGGACAAGTGAGACTGCAGGGTCGTGCACCATCAAAATGAATGGGGGTATTTTTTTATTACTATTTTATACATTATTAATGGAGAGTTGGAGATTAATGAAGGTCACTGCTAAACTAACAAGGTCCTTGTTAGTAGAACAGAGGCCTTCATTATTCTCCAACTCACCATCATAATGTATAAAATAGTAATTAAAAAAAATTCCATTAATTTCAAGGGGTACATCCCAGCACTCTGACTTATGGACATCATCTCTTAGACTCCTGCCTCTGGCTCCCTAGTAAACAGGTAAGAGACTCTCAGCTTATATGTGTACTTGGTGGGTTGTCTGTAGCAGCCTGGCCACACCTGCTGCAGTGTGTGCATGTGTGTGTGTGTGTGTGTGTGTGTGTGTGTGTGTGTGCATGGGAGGGTGGCTGGTCATGTGGGTGGGTATCGCATTATCACTACTTTTATGTTTGTTACTTAAAGTCTGTTCAAAACTATGGAGAGAAAATAGTAGGAGTACAGGCCATACAGAAGTAATTAAGTAGTTTTCTGGGTAACTGTGTAGTGGGGGCTGGGAAGAACCACATGTGTTTCCATTGGTATGTACTGTATGCTACAGTTCAGCTGTACAGCTGAGATGAGAGGGAACAAGAAAACTAAAAAGTATAAAGTGGCTACAAGCATGCTGCATATGTACACAAGTATGCAGATTTGTATTAAAGTACAAATGAGCCATATGTGTGCAGGCAGTATAGCTTTGTGGTTAAAAGCACTGAACTGCAAAACAGGGGATTTGGAGACCTGAAGACCTAGGCTTGAATCTCATCAACACCCACTTGTATGTGGTATGATCCTGAGGAACTCACTTTACTTTTATGTGTGCAGTAATCAGTGACCACTTGCTTTTTGCATGCCTGCCACATGCATGCAGACTGTTCTAGTTTAACATTAAAAGCATGCTTTCCACACTTGCTTGCTTCACACATGCCACATGCTTGCAATCAGTTCCAATTTAATACCTAAAACATGCTTGCAGCACGCATGTCACATTGGTAGTTTTACGTGTGCAGCATGAAAACATTTCATATAATTTTTTCTGTAAGGGTGGTGTCTTGTAGCAAAAACTCCTCATAAGAAGGGTAGAAGAGCACGGGGTCATGAGGAGGCTATTTTATCCAACAGATATTCACCTCTTGCTATTGCAGCTGAATAGAGGTGTGTAAAAAAAATTCTGCTGTTGAAATTTCCACAAAAGTCAGACTATCACCTCTGTGAAAGTTCAGAAATCAAATTCTGACATTCACAGAAATTCGACTGCACCCTACCATTAATATTTCCCTGATGCCCAATGCCCCCCCGCGCTGGTCATCACCAATCATCGCCCATATCAAACATAATTAAAATTAATTCCCAGTGTCCAGTGCCCCTTCCAAAGCACTGCTTAAAATAGTAGTGAAATTCTATGGTTGCTAGCCATCCCTCCCCCCACCCAATCACTCACCCCATAAAAAATAAAATATAAAAAACCTCTGTTTCCGGCTAGCTAGCAGTCCCTCCCCCACCCAATAATTTGCCCCATAAAAAAATACTTCCCTGGTGGTTAGTGGTCCTTCCCCCTACCCGATCAACCACCTGACGTGTCCAGTGTAACCACCGTCCTGATCCCCCACATAGTGATTATATAAAAACATTCTTGCTGATGGTCTTATGAACCCCTCTCCCTATCCCCGATCCCCTGTATGTGAAGTTATTCCCTGGTGGTCTAATGGACCCATAGCCCCCCAAACCCTGGCAGGTAGCAGCCCATCACCCCACTCCCTCCATCTTGAACCTGAGCCAATGACCAACACAGCCCCCCTCTCAACATCACAGCCGGCCACCAACTGAACTGTCACTGAGTGTGTTCTGTATACAGTACACACACACTGATTAACAGCCCAACTCTTAGTTGTCAATCAATGAGCATGTACTCTATAGAGTACATGCTTGGTGACAACCCAGTCAGCAGCCGGCCATGGTGGTGAGAGGATGGCTGTGCCAGTCACCAGGTTCAGTTTTGGGATGGAGGTAGCAAGGTTGTGGGACACTACCTGCCAGGGTGGGGGGTCCATTAGACCACCAGGGAATAACTTCACATACTTGGGACTGGGGATAGGGAGGGGTTCACTAGACCACCAAGGAAAATTTTTTTACATAATTGCTATCCGAGGGATCAGGATGGAGGTTACACTTGACATGTTGGGTGAATGATCGTGTGATGGAATGGGATGGGATGCCACCAGGGAAGTATTTTTTAGTGGGATGAGTCATCAAACAAGGGAGGGACTGCTAGCCATCAGGGAGGTATTTTAATTTTTATTTGGCAAGTGATCAGGTGGGGGGAGGGACTGCTAGCCACCAGGGAATTTCACTGATATTTCAGGCAGGGTGTCGGTTTGGGGGGGGAGGCACTGGACACATTATTGTAAGTGGAACATGGCAAAAATTCACAAAACACATTTGGCAGATTTCCGATCTGCCACATACAGAAGTTTGGAGACTTCCACGAAAGTTCCACTAAAGTGAAATTCACAACTTTTGCCCACCTATACAGCTGAATTTATTGCTTCTGCAGTGGACACTGAGTCATCTGGGTCAATGAAAATACCTTCCAGAGTATGCAAAAGCATAAGTAATTGTCAAAATACCAAGCAAAAATTAGTCATTGGTGATTCTATTATCTGCTTTTCCAATGCTACTATCTGCAAACATGAAAAATTCCACACCACAGTTACTTGTCACCTAGGCAGGAGAATAACAGATACCAATCAGAGAATAGACAGAATGATCACTAAAGATCATTCTTCGGTTATCTTACATGTGGGTACCAGTGATGCTGGGAGGCATCATGAGAAAGATATATGATACAATCTGCTGGCCTTAGGGAAAAAGGTCAAAGAGAAAGGGTGTTCATTTGAGGTGTCCAGTATATTATCAGTCCCATGGGCAACATAGAAAAAATCATACCATAGCTCAGATTAATGCCAGACTGTCTAACTAGTGCAACAAATAATCATAATCTTCATTAATAAATTGAATACTTTAGGAGGTAACACATACTATTTTTCCAGGGATGGACTTCATTTGAACAAAAAGGGAGCAAAAGTATAAGGTGGCAGTTTTAAACCTGCTTTTGAGAAAATGAGCTTAAACTAGTATGCTGGGGGGAAAGTCTGGAAATTCCATAAATCCTAAAACTCTCAAAAAAAGATACAAAAATGTAATTAAGCCAAGCATAAAAATACATACAGCACAATGAAGTGGTGCCTTTTAAATGCCAGAAGCCTCAATAATAAATTTGGTGAGCTACTATCCTTAGCTTCTAAAGAAAAGCAGGATATAATAGCAGTTACAGAGACATGGTGGTCAAACGATGTTTGGGGGAAGATGTCTGTTGGCATGATTTATTTTATTGCAGTAGGGTAAACAAAAAAGGTACCAGGACTGCCTTATTTATTAATTCATGTTTTGACCCCATAGATATCAGTAATAAGATTAATAAAACAATTGACACTGAG
This sequence comes from Neoceratodus forsteri, assembly GCA_016271365.2. NCBI lineage: Eukaryota > Metazoa > Chordata > Ceratodontiformes > Ceratodontidae > Neoceratodus > Neoceratodus forsteri. The sequence continues at coordinate 584,978,262 of CM028137.1, read as the reverse complement.
AGGCTATGGATCAAATTCCTTGGAAATTCATCAGATTCTTTTATCATGGGGCTATGCTATCACCCCTCAGGTGCCAGTTTTGTGGTTATTTAACAAATAATTGGAGAAAACTTTACAGAAACTGAATCTGCCTGCAAGCAAGGGAATGTACTTTTTATGAGAGACTTGAATCTTGGGGACATAGAGTGGAAAACATACGTGGTTACCTCAGCCTCTGGTACACAATTTATGTTAGACTGTGAGCAACTTCTAACGTGTCAGCATGTGTTAGAACCAACAAGGGGTGCCAGAATTATAGATATAATTTTGAATTCACCAAATTTAAATATTAAAAACTGTCATACCAGTCCACCTTTAAGTACCAGTGACCACAATATGATTTGGTTCAACATTGATTTCTCAATTATCAAGCTTAAGAGGGGAATCATATTTCTGTCTTTACAAAGAAACTGATATAAATAAAATAAACAGTGTCCTATGTAATATAAAGTGGGATACCTCACTGTCAAATTTCCATGCTGAGACAATGTAGAATAAAAAATAAAAACTATTATACGGGACCGTAGTTCTAGATTCATTCCAAAATGTAGGATGTTTATTAATAACAACAAGCCAATGCCCAAGTGGTTAAGTAAAAAAACCTAAGACTTACTAATAAAAAAATAGAATATTTAAAGCCTTAAAAAAATCATTGCGTGAGATTTTCGAAAACCAGGGAATGTTGAATGGTTCTTGCGTCAAAAACAACTGACGCAAGGAGCAGGATGTGTCAAAATGTGCGTCAATTTTGATTTTCAAATGGTGCTTGCATTAGAAACAGGTCTGTATGCACCATACTGGCTTGCACCATGCTTGCACCAAGAAAATGCTTGTGCCATGTCAGAAGGGATGCCTGTATCACTGAAGTGATGCACCATCCCCCTTATTTGGGATTTTCAAGGAATGTGAATCATGTCCTTGTGTCTAAGATGCATATCGCTGTTAGACCAGCCAGAGCTGGTCTAAGGGACACTAGAGCATATGAAGAGGCTCACAGCATTTGGTCAGACCCAACTATACTAGTTTTAAGGGCCAATATTCCCCTACAGGACTAGTTTAGAACATTTGGGGGGCTTAGTCTTGGCCATTTCATCTGCTGTATTGTTTGACTTAGCTTGCATCATTCTCATGCTTTGTGTCATTTTTGACTCAACTTGCACCATTTGTTTTTTGAAATTTCTTTTTATCCCCCATGTCCTGCAGACCCTGACCCTTTGGGACCCCCAAGGAGTCATCCTCCTGCCTCACTCACCCTACCCAGACTTACCTCTCAGTCCCCATGGAGCTGTGGCTTCTCCCCCAAGCAGGGCCAAGATGGGGCGGGCAAGCACCCTGATACTGAAAGTTTCATTGGACCAGAGGTAGTTGGGCAGGTGAGGGCACATAGGAGGCATGCTCCAGGTGCTCCTTCTTCCTGGTGTGAGCAGGTGTTTTCCCATTTTCTTGTGGAGGAGTGGCATGCACCCCTATGCCAAGGCATTACTGCTGGCATTGCCACTCCCCCTTCCCTCAGTGTCTGCTCTGCACTTGCCATGCCACTAGCTTCCGCCAGAGGCCAGTCAAACACCAAGCATGTACCCCCCTCCCTCCTGGGAGAGGAGAGCATCCTCCGGACACTCAATCCTCTCCCTCTCCTGCCAACCCCCAATGACCGGGCCTGTTCCAGAACCCCAGTCACCGGTGTGGCACGAGGAGTGGCATCCAGTGCCTCAGCCCTCAGAGCCACCGGGCCGGCCAGCATGCATCAATATTTTGACTCTACTTGTGTCATTTTCATTCCTTGAGTCATTTTTTTTTACTCAGCTTGCACCATTTTTTTATGCAGCTTGCATCATTTTTGTCCCTTGCCTCATTTTGTTGATGCAGTGTATCTGTTGTGTTAGTCTGGGGGACTTTGTCACAGAGAATGCATTTCTTGAAAAATATGGCACACAGTATTCAGTGCACCTAAATCTGATGCAAGATGGTTGTTAGACATAGCTTGCATGGATCTAAGGGCCCTTTGAAAATCTGGCTGGTTAAATTCTTTGGAAAAAATATTAGATTATACAGAAAATATGTAAATTTGAGATTAAAAGAGTGAAAAGTAATAAGGAGCTGAGCCTGGCAAGAAATGCTACCAAACAAAATAGGCTTTCTATTGTTGTACAATATCAACTCCTTGAAAAACCCTAGATGCAAAGTGGGTCCTTTACTATGTGATAATTCTATTATCAATAAAGTTGAAGATATTGCAGAATTATTAATAAATGTTTCTGCAGCATTTATGGGAAAAAAAGAAAACACACCAGCCCCACCAAGTATTGACTCCTGCAATGAAATAGTCATTTTGGTGGACAAAATTAATTCAAGGATATGAAACATGAAAGCAGACTGCTCCCCAGGCTCAGATACGGTTACAACAAGAATGATTAAATTAATGTATTTTTTCAAGTTTATTGTAGGAAATCTCCATTGGGCAGGCTCATTCACAAGAAGTTCCTGAACATATACCAGAAATGTACAAAAAACAAACATGAAAAGGAAAACATAATGACAAGATACAGTACAATAGCAGGGAATAAAATAAATTAGATGATAACATGACAGTGAATAAAATAAACAAAGCAATACATTCAGAATGTGTGCAAATACAATGTAATTACAGGAATACATACGTGCAAATACAGTAGCGAGGCATTTCATAGAGAACAATCATACTGCTTGTTTAAAACTTGACATTGCAATAAGTGCATTGTAACATAATGACTCTGTTAGAAAAGAAAGGGAAGGATGTGGTGAAGGTAAGGAAGAAGAAAAAAGGAGGGGATGGTATAACAAGGGGCTTTGATGTATGTGCCGAAGGTTATGCAGGATGGTAGGGAAAAGTGAGAGTGATGGAATGTCTGGTCATCTATACTCTCTTAAGTTGTTATTTGAAAAATGTTTGAATAGTGTTGTTGTGCCAAGGGACTGGAGAATTGCAAATGTTGTCCCTTTATTCAACAAATTCAAGCAAGATCCAATACAGCTGCAGCCAAGGTCAAGTGGAACATGACATTGCCCACCATGTCCAAGATGGCCACCAGAGTTCTTTGCACATGTGCAAGTCATTGCATATGCACAGAGAACACCAGCAGCCATGGTGGACACAGCAGACACTGCTGTGTTTCATCTGTGACTGGTGGACAAAATACTGTAGTGGACACGCAGTAATTGCCATCCAACTCCACTATTAAAATTTCCTGCTGGTATCCTGTAAGCTCCCTTTTATTCCACTGTGCTCACAAGACATGTAGGTGTTAGTTGATAGGATGGGACTAGTTATCTGACTCCCACTGCCTCTGGGCAGCTAGAAAAAAGACAAAGGGTGGGACTGTGAGACTAAAAAGGGAAGGAGGGGAGTGTGCAGAGGGGGACCAAGAAAAAGCAGAAATTCTGAATAAGTATTTTTCTTCAGTTTTTATGGAAGAAGGGGAATGTGAGGGACCACAGATAGAAGTCAGAAGCACCACTGGGAGGAAGGTGGACAGCAGTTCATTTATGGAGGAGAGGGTCCTTAAGGAACTCACAAAACTGAAAGTAGACAAGACAATGGGGCCGGATGAGATACATCCAAAAGTGTTAAGAGAACTCAAGGAGGTGATGACTGCACCACTTACAGATCTGTTCAACAGATTGCTAGAAACAGGGGTGATACCAATGGACTGAAGGAGGGCAAATGTAGTCCCTCTCTACAAAACTGGAAGCAGAGAAGAGGCTGCCAATTACAGGTAGAGATGTTGTGAAATTACATTTCACTGGAGAAATTGCCACAAAATCGGCAGTTTCACCATGTGAAACATTTCACAAAATTCTGCCCTTCTGCTATTATTTTTGTCACTCCAGGAGTGGAGAAGAAAATGAAAAGGGACCTAAGCAAGTTTCAGGAGTGATCAAGGGCATGGCAACTAGGATTTAATGCAAAGAAGTGCAAGATCATGCACTTGGGACATAGAAATGCAGGGTAGGAGTACATGATGAGGGGGAGGCACTGATGGCTACCAAACAGGAAAGAGAAATGAGGATAATCATATCTGATGACCTAAAGGTCACCAAACAATGTGAGAAGGCTGTGAGGAGACTCAGTGGAATGCTAGGGTGTATATGGAGGGGGTATCTCCAGCAGAAGGAGAAAGTGGTGATGCCATTGGAAAGAACATTAGTGAGACCTCATTTAGAGTATTGTGTCTAGTTCTGGAGGCCTTATCTCTGGAATGACATTGAGAAAGTAGAGTCACTTCAGAGAAGGGTGATAAAAATGGTGCAGGGATTGCACCAGATGTCATGTGAGGGAAGACATAAGGATCACAATATGTATTCCCTGGAGGAGAGGAGAGCGAGGGGGGGTTATAGTAGAGACTTTCAAATACCTTAAGGATATAAATAAGGTACAAGAGAGTAGCATTTTTCAAAACACAAGGGTCCAGATATTCAAACTGCGCCAGGCTGTGGCACAAGCCTGGGCGTAGCTCAACTTGACTGCGCAGGGGCGTGGACTGGGTGATATTCAACGGAGCTGAGCCATGGTTCAGCATCATTGAATATTGCACCCTAGCCACCCGCAGTGCACATGCGCAGTGGCACTGCACCAGCACCAGTGGCCAGAGTGGAGCATGGGGATGTGCTAGCGCAAGTTCCATTGCTCTAGGCACAACTACCATGATATTCAAAAGTTGACATGCAAATGGGGCCATAATGTATATAAGGCACAAATGGGGCAATTTGCATGTCATTATGGCACCATTTGCATGCAGGTGGACCGATCCCTGATGACTTGCGCCTGGCGCCCTGCCAGGCAGCAGCCATCAGGGACTGACGCACCCTGCAGTGTGGCAATGTGCCCCACAGCCCGATCGCGTGCATTAGTAAAATAAATAAAATCTCCTACATCCCTGGTGGTCCAGTGGACCGCTATCTGCCCGATCACAGGCTTAAGTAAAAATAAAACAGTTCCTATATCCCTGGTGGTCCAGTGGACTGCTGTCTGCCCGATCGTGGGCTTAGGTAACTAACAGAAGAAATCCTATATCCCTGGTGGTCCAGTGGACCGCTGTCCGACCGATAAGCGGGCTTAAGTAAATAAAAATGAAAACCTATATCCCTGGTGGTCCAGTGGACCACCTGCTTACCATCGCCGACTGACACCGTTAGTAGGGCTGTCGCCCGTGGTCCACAGCGTGAGCCAATGGGCAACTGCTCCATACTTCACATTCCAGATATGTGAATGGGATCAAATTCACATATCTGGAATGGCAATGCGGTATGGGCTGCATGCCCATTGGCTCACACTGTGGACAGTGGGCATACAGTCCTAGCAGTGTCAGTCAGCGGCGCGGGTATGGCAGGCGGATGGGGTACTGCTGACCGGGGATGCTAGCGGTGGATTCAGTGGGTGGGTGGGGTGGGGGTCCACTGGACCACCAAGATTTTGGGGATCTGATTTTATTACTGAGCCAGCGGTCAAGCGGGCAGGTCCACTGGACCATCAGGGATATTTGAGAGATTATTCATTTATTATTACAAATGCCTGCGATCAGGCAGACAGTGGTCCACTGGACCACCAGGGATTTGTGTTTTCCATTTTTTTTACTGCAGCCCTCGATCGGGCTGTGAAGCACATTGCCAACTGCTGGGGGTGTCGGTCCCCAACGGCTGCTGCATGGCAGGGCGCCAGGTGCAAGTGGTCGGGGATCGGCGCACCTGCATGCAAATTGGGCTATGATGACATGCAAATGGCCCCATTTGTGCCTTGCATACATTATGGCCCCATTTGCATGTCAAGTTTTGAATATTGTGGTTGCTGTGCATAGCACAATGGAACTTGCGCTAGCACATCCCCATGCTCCACTCTGGCCACTTGCTCTGGCACAGTGCCACTGCGCCATGCACACTGCGGTTGGCCAGGGTGCAATATTCAATGATGCTGTGCCATGGTGCAGCTCTGTTGAATATCACCCAGTCCACACCCCTGTGCAGCCAAGTTGTGCTGTGCCCAAGCTTGGGCCACAGCCTGGTGCAGTTTGAATATCTGGGCCAATGTGTTTATCATATGGGACAGCAATGAGGATGAGCTAAAGGAGTTTCTGATGTTTGTTAATAGACAGAAACATAGAAACATGGAATCTGAAGGCAGATAAGGACAGTTTGACCCACCTAGTCTGCCTATTTACCTACCTGATAGAAAAGCTGCAGATTCTAGTTAATCAACAGCTTACTTCCTCCTATCCCCCCACTAGAATTGCCTTATCTCTGTCCCATGCATTCAAGAATTGTCCCACTGTTTCCGACTCCACAACCTCCTCAGGAAAGTTGTTCCATGCATCCACAACCCTCTCTGTGAAAAAATACTTTCTAACATTACCTCTGAGCCGTCCCCCCTCTATCTTCAAATTGTGCCCCCTTGTTCTTGTATATCTCTTTTTCTGAAAGACGCTACCTTCTTGTAGTTTGTTGATTCCCTTGAGATACTTGAAAGTTTCTATCATGTCCCCCCTTCCTCCTTTCCTCAAGGGTATACATATTAAGCTGCTTTAGTCTCTCTTCATATGTCTTCTGGTGCAGATCCTGCACCATTTTGGTTGCCCTCCTCTGAACAGCCTCTGCTCTGTCTATGTCTTTGCGGAGATGGGGTCTCCAGAATTGCACACAGTTGTCTGTACAGTGGGATAACAACTTTCTGTTCTCTACTGTTGATGCCTCACCCTTTGCATCCCAGTATCCCCCCAGGCTTCCTTACTGCCTTCTCACATTGCTTGCCCACATTTAGGTCATCTGATATAATTACTCCTAGGTCTCTTTTGATTTTTGTTATTAACTCACCCCCCATTGTGCACTCTTCTCCTGGGTTTTTGTTTCCCAGGTGCATTACCTTGCACTTCTTTGCATTGAATCTGAGCTGCCATATATCTGACCATTCCTCCAACCTTGCAAGTCCCTTTTCATCCTTTCCACCCCACCTTGTGTATCAACCCTGTTGCAGATCTTTGTGTCATCTACAAAGAGACATACTTTTCCTTCCAGGTGCTCTCCAATGTCACTTATAAAGACATTAAAGAGGACCGGTCCCAATGCCAAACTCTGCGGTACCCCGCTAGTTACCCTCCTTTCTGCACTGTGGACTCAGTTTACTATTACTCTTTGCATCCTGTTGTCCAGGCAGTTTTTGATCCAGGCTACCACCTTGGGACCCACTCTAAGGCTGGCTAACTTGTATATTAATCTTTTGTGTGAGACTGTGTCAAATGCCTTGCTAAAATCTAGGTAGGCCATATCCACAGCCCCTCCCTGGTCTACTATTTTGGTCACCCAGTCAAAGAAATCTATTAGGTTCATCTGTCATGACCTTCCTGCTGTGAAACCATGCTGCCTGTGATTAAACCTGAGTATGTAACAAAGTATGACAGAGAGTCACTTCCTGGATGTTTTAACACTAAAACTGAGATGGTCATCTGGAAACAACATTTGCAAAAAAAAAAAAAAAAACAGAAAGGAATACTTTAGTAGAATATACTAGCTACCACACAGAGCATCTGAAAGTCAATATTCCGGTTGGTCAGATGCTGCAGATTGCAAGGAACTGCAACAGTGAGGATGACTTTCAGCTGAAAGTGAAAGAAACGTGTACTAAGTCTGATAAAAAAAATTATAGACCAGAAGTAATAAATAGGGATTTCAACCACTACACACCTTCGGAGCACTGGCCGTTGTGCACCCGTCATTAGGACTCCAAACTCACAAGTCATCCCCCACTCCCCAGGCCCCCTGGGTTAGAGTCCTAAGGGGGATGTGGAGCATAGCCCCTCACAAGGGGTGTGCAGGCACACAGCCCCCCATATGAAACGCGATCAACGATTTGTGGGATTGGCACCCTAATGACAGGGTGCAGAACAGCCGGCGCATTCTGAGAGTGGAACCGATTTCAACAGAGTTTTCAAAGCTCCTAGAAATAGAATGTTTACAAACAGGAACCATACAAAAGACAAAGAGGAAAGGACAAATGTTTATTACAGAATGCAATGCACTAAGCTATGAAGTGTTTAAAGCCATCAATAAACATTGGGAAGTCTAAGAGTGGAGGAAAAATTAAGAAAGTTCATAAAAAATAAACTCCTTAACAGTTACAGAAGATGTAACAAGGTAGTGCACAGCTTCTACATGGAAAAAAGAACAAGGCAAACTATAGGGCTAAGACCAGAGCCACAAGGCAATTTCAAGTGCTGAAACTGCATCCATTCTAATAATACTATGAATACTGCATTAGACACCTGTGGTCTGGAAAAAATTATGAAGTTAAATTATTCATCACATGTAATACCTTTTATATACATGCCTACATGTCCTTGTGCAATGTGGTATATAGTTCAAACAAAGAGATCTTTGAAAGCACATACGAGTGAAAATAAAACTATAGTTAAGACCAAGAACATCAGCTATGCAACTGCACATCACTTTCAGGAGGCAAGACACAAGTCCAAATTCAGGCTTCACTTTCTGGCCATTGAAAGAGTGCCACCAAGGGGTGGGGCCTTCAAAAATTGCCTCCCCCCTTGCTATTACTGGGAGAAGAATTGCCCAGTGGCCACTGGATCAATCCCATAGTCCTATCTTGCTGGATGGCTAAACCATTGAAGGCTGGGCCAATGGTCAGTGATCCCTTGCTGAGCTTGGGGCTAGGATTTAGCCCCCAGGGTGGTGGGATCAAGACAGGTTTAAATGGCTGAGACATGCCAGCTCAGTGGCACTGAGGGTTGAGGCACTGGATGCCACACCTTGCACCTCACCGGCGACCCAGGTTCGGAAACAGACTCGAGTCATTCAGGGATCGGCCGTGGGAGGTAAGGATTGAGCATCTGGAGGACTGGTCTCCTTCCTCAGGGAAGGGATTTGTGCTGCATGCATCAGCACAACAAGAGGAGTTTGATCCATGCCCAGGATGCTTGGCTGCCTCTGTGGAGATGGAGACAGCTGTTGCGCCCATTGCACAGGTGCAGGTGTGGGAGAAAAAACATAGGAAAAATACCAGGATCAGGCAGGACTCATGATGGTCCTGATGAGCCAAAGGATATACCCCTCTGGGGGGGGGGGTTGTATCCCCTTCCAGATCGGCAGAAGTGGTGGCAAAAACAATACTGTGATAAAAAAAAAAAAAGAAAAGGCTGAGACAGAAGAGGGTCATCCTCTTTTGTCTTGGCTGCCATGAAGGAAAGAAGAAACAGATGTCTCCAGCCTTCTTGGCTAGACACAAGGTGGGTCATTCTGGCCACTGGGAGAGGCCTTCTGGCATGGTATGAGCTCAGTGCAGCAAGGTCTCAACAATGATGGTTGGGTGGCAGCCTTAAGAGTGGGAGTTAGACTCCCATTTGGATATGACGATTCCAGCACTGCAAGTTAATGGGATGGCCCTTTTTGAGTAGTATTACTGCTGCCGCCAACAAGTGAGCTACAGAACCCTACACCTTTTTTGATTCTTTTCTCCTTTCCTTCTCCATGGCATTGTTCTCCTGGGTGGTCCCTATCTCACATGCTCCCCAAACACACATGTGGGCATGCTTGGTCAGGAGGGTGTGTGATTAAGGTGCTGGTGGTGAGGGTGCTGCAGAATAGGTTCCATGGGTTCAGATTGGGTAACAGTGGTCCTGCTGGCTTCCCTGTATGGCAACCACAAGTTTCACACTGCAACCTGACATTGCCACACAAAGTATGGAGGAACCCAAAGCTGTGAAGTTCTAGAACCAGGGATCTTCAGTGTGAAGACCTTACATCATTAAGACTCAATCACCACATTTGCACACAGTGTTTGTTACCAGGAAATGGAAAATTTTTGGAGTATTCAGGGTAGCTCACTAGTGAAACAGGCACACAAAAGCAACAGTTTACAGGAAACCAGTTTTGTCAAGTAAACGGGAGGTTACCATTATAGGGTATCCCATTAATGCTTCAGCTACCAGCTAACTATGTGCATGAATCACAGTGAATGAAGAGTTCAAATCAGTGACAGTCTTGCTATCCCTCATATTTGCAGGATCTTGCTAAGTTAATGCCCACATTGTGTAAAGATCTGATCCTGATATGAATACTCGAGTTCCTTGTGCATGCCTGAGAACACCGTCAGCCATGTTGGACATGGTGGATAATGCCGTGTTCCACTGGTGACAGGCTGACAAAATAGTGCAGTAGACACACAATGATTGATGTCTACCGCCACTATTAAAAGGTCCGTCTGGTATCCGGTAAGCTCCTTTTTACTTTACTGTGCTCGCAAGATGTCTGCAGTGCTATGCCCACGGCAGCCATAAAAAGGGATACAGGCATAACAGCAAAAACTATTAACCTATTAGCTTAACATCTATTAAATGCAAGCTTTTAGAAGGCATTATAAAAGACAAAATTCAACCAACCTTATATAATATTGACCGTGAGTAACATGGTTTTAACAGGGGTAGATCTTGTGTTACAAATCTATTATGCTTTTACAAAAAACTTAGTAACCACTTAGATTAGATAGCTTCTTGTGATGTAATCTTTTTACACTTTACTAAGGCTTTTTGCCATGTCCCTCATTGGGCTGTAATAGAAAAACTACAATTGAGAGGAGTAGACCCTAGACTGGTCAAATGGATATCGAGCTGGGTGGGGGATAGAACTCAGAGAGTGATCAATGGGGTACTTTCACAGGAGGGTAGGGTATTCAGTGATGTGCCTCAGGGGTCAGTTCACAGCCCATTAATTTTTCACATCTTCATATCTGACCTTAGACTGAATTTAACTAGTTGGTCAAGTAAATATGCAGATGATTCCAAAATTGGTGGAACTTGTACTACCTCTGAGGAAGCAGCCAGAATTCAGGATTACCTTGATCAAATCACACAGTGGGCTACAACTTGGGAAATGAGATTCAGTCTTGAGAAGTGTAAGGTTATGCATAAAGTTACAACAATGAGAAACATGAATATTATCTATGTGGTAAAAAATGATTAGAAACTACACTCAAAAAATATATTGAGGTCTATGTATCAAATAATTTGACTTCCAAGCAAATAAATGAAGTTATAAGTAAAGCAAATAAAGCCCTATGGGCAATACGAAAGAATGTTAGATCTTGAGATCATGAAGTTTTGGCACCTCTGTATAGATCATGGGCTACATATTCAAAGGAGTTGCACCTGGCACAACTGAGTTGCACTGGCACAACCCAAGAAATGCACCCTGGGGCTTTATTCAAAAGGGGAAATTGAGCTGCACAATTCCCGGTGTACTGCGGCGAAAAGATAATGTATGTGGCACATCTCCAGAGGGCATGCCCCTGTGTATGCGGCACATCCCAATATTCAGTCCAGGATGTGTGATGCATCTGTCAGCACATCGCAGAGATGTGCTGAATACATGGGCACAAAGTTGAGCCCATAAAAAAAAGGTTCAACTGGTAGTCACCCACAGGCGGGCTGCTGGAGAGCAGGGTGCAACACAGCGGCCACCAGCCATGGGTGGCATCGTATGCCCTGGTAGTCTAGTGGAGTCCACCTTCCCGCCCAGAACCCTGATCACCATAAAAAAGTATAAATTCAGTTCCTGGTAGTCTAGTGGTACCCCCTTCCTGCCTGGAACCCCAATTGCCGTAGAAAAGTAATAATTAATTCTCTGGTGGTCCAGTGGTTCTCCCCTTCCTGCCCATATCCCCGATCACCATAAAAATAGTAAACATTAATGATCTGGTAGTCTAGTGGTCCCCCCAACCCCTCACCCACACAGGACCACCAGCCCCTCGGTCATCAGCGGGCAACAAACCCACCTACATACCTCCACGGCTGCCTGCTGAATGACAGCTTACAGTATCTGCTGCAAGCACGTTGGTCCACACTGTGGACCAATAGGCTTGCAGTGCATACTGTAATAGTCATTCTCAACTTTGTGAATTAAGTCATTCATTCACAATGTTGAACCTGCCGATAACTGGGGAGGGGGGAGCTGGTGGTCCTGTGTGGTTGGGGGGGACCACTAGACTACCAGGGCATGAATGTTTACTATTTTTATGGTGATTGGGGTTATGGGCAGGGTAGGAGGAATCACTGGAATTCCACTGACAGTGCCACATGCTGAGCAGAGTGCCAGGTGCATTTCACTGGCCAGCCCTGCACAACTCATGCAAATGGGGTCATAATGACATGCAAATGGCCCCAGTTTCATCTTGCATACATTACGGCTCCATTTGCATATTTGGGTCTGAATATCAGGAATTTGCACACAGTGCATTTTTGATGCATTAGCACATTTCCCAATCCTGGTATTCAGACCTGTCATGGGGATGCACTGCACATTATATTTGCGCTCAGGCATTTTTTGGTATATTCAGACGAGATGTGCCATGGCACCTGACTTTTGAATATATCCCTTTGTTGCTCCAGCACAACTCAGTTGCATGGAGCAACCACGTGTGCCATTGCCAGGCACACTTTTGAATAACTAGCCCCATATGTCCAGCTACACCTTGATTATTGTGCTGAATTTTGGTGCTCTTATTAAAGAAATGACTGCATTTAAATTGAAAGGGTACAAAGAAGAATGATGTGGTTTATGCTGTGATTAAAGGACCGAGGCCCAGATATTCAGACTGCGCCCAAAAAGTGCGCAACAGCAGGTGCAAGCACAAGTCCACTGCGCACATGTGCAAGAAGTGCAATATTCAAAAACTGCGCAGGCCAAGATGCGCCTACGGCAGACAACTGAATATCGCACCACCTGTGCCATAGTGCAACTAGGGAGGTGAAGCTGAGCATATCTGATGTGCCATAGTGCAACAAGGGATGTTCAGCTGAGCAGTCCAGATGCACCATAGCGCAACCAGGGATGCCCCCTGCAGCAGGGCAGCAATGCAACAGCACAACCAGTGATGTAGGGACCCACCACCCATGCCACAGATGGGCAGAGGAACACACAGCAGAACAGACATCATCCCCCACACCCCATGCACTACACAACCAAGGGACAGCTGGAATAACCACTGACCCATGGATACCAGCAACCAACCCACAGCCGGGCCATGGTGCCCCAGCACATCCCCTGGCAAGCTGTGACAGACACACAAGGAGGGCCGACCACCGCATACCACACCATCCCACCAATGCAGAGCAAACCCTGCACCATGATCCCCATACACCCTGCCCAGGAGTAGTGCCCAACAGTGCGGGACACCCCATGCATGCTACCACCCCCACTGTGACAGTGCAACCCTGTGCACCATGGAGCCATGCAAGGCAGCCCCACCATGAGCACCCTGCAGCAGGTGGCAGCAGACAGCGATGCAACAGATGCATACACAGTGCCACCCTGCACGTCCCCCCGAAGTACAGCTGAGAGACCGACCATGTGTCAGCACATGAGGCACCCCACTTGCAACAGGGCATGCCCCGGACCCCACCTCCAGTGGTACAGCACCCTGCACACCCTCCCAAGGACACATCCCATCCCACAGTGCATGGACAAACACACACCCATACTCAAGGGCACACCAACACAGAGACACAGTAGTGGCTCAACCAAGCCACTGGCATGTAGCCATGGCTGATGTGTACACACAGCCAGCACCCCTACATTGCACAGGTGTGCCAGCCACCCTGCGCAGGCACCATGAAACTGTATGCCACCAGCATGCTGCTGGAGCACAAGTGACAGACACTGGAGCACATCCCCTGCAACAGACACACGTGACAGCATGGATGGGGGACAACAACAGCGGAGGCCACAGTGCCACCAGAGACAGACGTGCACCATACTGGTGATGGCAGGCAACCTGGCATTGTGCCAGGTACAGTTGTTATCCAGCATGGACAGCCATCACTGACATGCCAGCAGACCGTGCATATCACAGACATGCAAGGGTGTCAGCTGCACAGGCCATGGACGGTCTGAGAGGGGTGCCATGCACACAGTGCAGGCCCCGTAGACCACTGCACACATGCATCCAGTGCACAGAGTACAACGCACAAACCACAGACAGTGACTGATCCCCCTGCCCACACCATAGGCAGTTCACCTCTGCACACACACACACACACATGCCCATGCATGCACCACCCCTGATGCCATGCACACCACTGCAGCTGAGCACCTGTAGCCCACTGAAAATCAGAGACCACCACAGTTGTCATAACAAAATGCATATATTTAAAAGATGTCAAGAAAAACTATTTACAAGAGGGGGAAAGGGCCACATAACAGGTGGGGGTAGGTAAGGGGCAGGGGTGAACATATGGGAGAGGGAAGAAGGGGTGTGAGGGTGGGTCAAAGGGGGGGAAGGTGGTAGTCGGGGCATGGGGACATCAATGGCCACCCCGGTCCTCCTCTTCCTGGTGCCGATGTGAGCTTCGCCATCGCCTCCTGACCCTGTGGTCTGTGTATGCACCGCAGGAGCTGCAATGTCTCCTCACCACCTGCAGCAGCTCTTGAATATCCTGCTGTATCTGCAGGAGTAACTGGCCATCTAGGATGAGGGAGCAGAGTCAATAGGTGTGACTGTCCATCCCCCTGTAGCCCACCCATTGTGCATGGCATATAGCCATGTGACATGCCCCTGTGATGGTGATGGTGTGCGACCACCCACAGTGACCATGTCCACAAGACCTGCCCACCCAGGCAGCCACAGCCATGTGGACCACTGAACAAACCCACTGCCCATGTCCTACACAGCACCACCATGGCCGTACAGTGACTTGGCTATGTGGTGTGAAGGTAGTGCCACAGCCATGTGCCCGGTGCATGCATGGACCACCATTGACACACTCCCAGACATACAGTGCTACTGGACAGTGCTGACTGTAACAAGCTGCGTGCATGGCAGTGGTGTCAATGGATGGTGGCCATGCCCCACTGCCTGCCCAGTTATACAGCATGCATTAGTAATCATGGATGTAAGGCTCTCACCATCAGCAGGCTGGTTCACGCACCGAGGACCACCATCACCCATCCTGTCTCTCAGCTCCACCATGCGATGCCTCCTCTCCCTATTGCGCCGCCGTTCTTCTGGACAGAGGAACATCAGTACAATCTGGTAGCAAAGTCCCCCCACCCCCATGTGTGTGCAATCCCACACAGCCATACCCATCCAACCCACACCCCAATACCACCACCAAGGCCAACACTGGATGCCCCCCCATATGCCGTACACATGCAACCGTGATATCCGTATGGACAATAAAAGTGTATGGATGTTGCACCTACCTGGCTGTGGCACTGTGCCTCTCCTGGCACATGCCCGCAGCGGGTAAGCAGGTCCGGATCCCTGTACCTCAGGTCCCCATAATGGTGGCGGCACTGCTCTGCCATCTGCCTCATACCGGTGGCCTCCTCCAGGGCATCGGCCACCTCCTGCCAGATAGCACTCCTGGCCCTGTCCAGGGGTGCCTCTCCAAACAAAGCCCCAGCATGGGGCTCAACTTTCGCCACCAGGTTGGTGAGCAGTACCTGGCTACAAACCACAGCATGCCTCCGCACCATCTCTGCTGTCTGGTGCAAGCAAAATGGCACTCTGCAGTGCAGTCCTGCCATGTGCAGATGCTGCATGGTACAGTGCTGCCATTCCCTATTGCGCTGTCACTGGTGCATGGGGGCAAAGGTTGGGCACAGGGTCAAGGGTCTATGATGCAAGGACAGCCACAGCGTGACTGGAACCCAATGCGTGTAGTGAGATTGGGTGCCTGTGTGCCACCTCCTGTAGTGGCCTACAGCACTGGCAGGGATGGACCGGTTGAGGGAGGATTGACCGCTGCCATTGACAGGCAGACACAGACATTCACAGCTGTCATGGCCACAATGGGCACATAGTTATTTGTCCATGCATTGCAGACACCATGCAGTGCAATGTCCAACCCCCATTCCCGGTGTCATGCGACAGCATCCTTGTCAACAGTGGGTTCAGCTGTGAGCATCCCGAGCATGCCTGGCACAGGCATGTTCGGTGTGCTGCAAACCCCTGCATGAGCACAGTCGCGTTCATGCAGTGGAACCCCTGAGGGACCGTCAGTGCCACCCCATGAGGCCAGTGGTCAGCCTGTCACTGCTGGCGGGTCTTGTCAGGACCGCCCACGCATCTGCAGCGGCCTTGGCACTGTGGCATGTGACTGACCTGTCTCCCAGCATGGCTACTGTCTGATGCTGCCCTGTGTGTACTGTGTCATTCAGCAGGCAATGCATGGGTGGGGTACCCGGCCCTGCACGCACACACACATTCTATCTGCACACCCTCCCGGCTGCTGTCCACTGTTGCGTGTGCATGATGATGCCTGCGTTGTGCTGTACTCCACTGTGCAATGATGCCCAGCGTCTGACACAAGCACAATGACAGGCAGTGGGCGTGGTGGTCTGTGGACATGTGTGTGGCTAGGGGTGGCAGTCTGGGTCACCGTGCCTCCTACCCTTTGTGCATGTTCTGTGAGGTATATGTGTGTGTGTGTGTGTGTATGACCATGTGCCATGTTAGACCTTGCTCATCCCTGATGGTGTGTGCGGTTCCATGCTTAGTCACTTCCCTTGATGGCATGCACCCCTGGTGTGTGTCCATACGTGTTTGTGAGTTGTGCCTTTGCCACTGGTGGTTGCACATGGCCCCAGTACTTACCTGGGTTGGCGGATGTACTTCTCTGTGATGGTGTCCTGGTGCAGTTGTGCCAGCTGGAGCAGTCAGGGGTCCTGTTGCCCAAGGGGGGGCTGCCTATCACCATTATCACTGGTGTCCTCATCGTACCCATCACTGTCCCCCTCTTCGACCTGTATGGCTATCTCACAGTCGTTGGCTATGTTGTGCAGGATTCAATAGGCCAGGAATAGCCCACAGGTCTTTGAAGGGCTGTACTGTAGGGCACCGCCGGAGGTGTCCAGGCAACAGACACGTGCCTTCAGCATTCCAAACATCCGCTCGATGACATTGCATGTGGTGGCATGCTCCTCATTGTAGCGTTGCTGTGATGGGGTCGCGGGCCACTGGTATGGTGTGAGCAGCCAGGGACAGAGTGGGTATCCACTGTCACCTGTGTGTAGAGGGTGGAGGTTAGTTTGGTGATCAGCATCGCCCTGCCTTGGGCCATGTAAGCCACTACCCATGTCACCTCTGACCATGCCCCTCCCTGTCCATGTGGTTTGCATACTCACCCACTAAGTGGCCAGTGGGGATGTCCCCACTCTCGAATCTGTGGCACAGTGCTGACTAGTGCCAGATGAAGACATCATGTGCTCCCCCAAGGTACGTGGCACAGACATTGATTATGAGCTCCCTGGCATCGCACACCACCTGGCAGTTGATGCTTGCATAGCCCTTTCAATTGATATATGCGGCCTCCTTGGGGCCAGGTGGTGTGCGGATGGCCACATGGGTGCAGTCTATTGCCCTTAGCATGCCAGGCATACGTGCTACCCTGTGGAGCTCCTGTATGTTTGCTGTGCGCTCCGCCAGTGTGCTGGAGAAATGGATGTACTCCGCAGCATGTGGCAGCAGTGCGCTGAGGAACTGGGTGAGGTGGCGTGATGTGGCAGACTGGGTTATGACTGTGGTGTCCCCTGTTGGTCTCTGGAAGGTATCTGTGGTGAGCAAGCACATGCAAGCTGTCACTTTATTCTCCACTGAGAGAGTATGGCTCCATTGTGTGAGTGCCTGCATCACATCACATCACTGCACAGCTCACAGAGTCGCCTCAGAATTGCCCGATTCAGGAGGTACCAGCCCACGATCTCAGTATCGCTGTACAGCTCATAGCTGGTGCGGGCTCAGTACTGCCTGTTGGGGCATACCACCAACGGGCCCTTCCATGGCCGAGCCCCCCCTGCTGTCTGCCTTCTCACCTCCCTCATTACTGCCTCCATCTGGATGGTGGCACTGGCCATGACCAAGACTTGTTTTCCCCCTCAGCAGCTGTTTCTGTGTTCCCCCTGCTGTCCTGGCTGCTACTTCCCCTGCACCGGGAACACCTTCCTGTGGTGGCCTCAGTGCTGTGTGGCACTTCCCCCTTCTGCACTGGCTGTGGCTGTGGCTCCCCACACCTTCCCTGTGCCTGTGTGCTCAGGGTGCCCTTTCCCTGTCCTGCCCTGTGTGTACCTCCTGCCCTGTTTGTCTGGCTAGAGTTCAGCATCATGTGCCTTCCCTGTTGCATTCTTGTGCCTCTCCCTTGTTCCTTTTTAATTTGGCTCATTTCCGCTATTGTGCAACTTCCGCTTGCTTCCCTATTGCGCATGGCGCATGTTGTTGAATATCGCACTTCACCATTTATGCATGGTTCCTCCCCCTTCAGTTGTGCATGCATTCATTATCATTGCACTCTTGCTCAGCGTGATTTGGGGGGCGCATCTGCCTCCCGCTGAATATCGCAGAATGGCACATTTTCAGACTTGTGCTGGAGCAACCCTATTGCACGTCGCAACCCTTTTGAATATCTGGGCCCTATACTACAACAACAGACTAAGAAAGTTAAATTTTATGTCCTTGAACTATGAAGGATAAGGGGAGACCTGCTCCTGATATGGGACTAGCTGCATGTTTCTCTCAAAAGTGTACTTTCTGTACTGCCAATGAAATAGGGCTCGAGTTCAAATAAGAGCTGTTGGATACACGGGGGAACCCACTAGAATTGCACTGCTTGAAATTAAATAGTACTATGAGGAAGTTCTACTTCTCACAGAGAGTAGTGAACCTCTGGAATGCCCTTCCCATTGGGCTAATATTGAGGGAAAGTAAATCTATTTTCAAGAACAAACCAGATGTCTAGATTTTGAAAAGAGGAAACATGCACTATTACAGGAGATGTTCTGTATGGGCAACATGCCTTTTGTTCCTTGTTTGCCTCAGTATGAACCTTGGTATTATAGGGGGTCACCCGGTTTAATAATATAATAATATAACAAGTGATATGGGATCTTTTACTTCCATGTAGACAACCACTATAGATGTGAAGAGGGCACTTCTCTTTTACAAGACTGTTTGCCTCTAAAAAGACAAGCCCCATTGTTATAGGCCTGGAAGCTTAGAAGGAGGGACAGAGAATGGGGGAGGGGGAGGGGGAACAAGGAACCAAGGGTCTGGGTTTGGAGAGGTGGTCATGGGGAGGGCTGGGGAAGGGAGGGGTCTTAGCTCTACAGAGGATGACATGGGTGGGGCACTAAGAAAAGAGAGCCAGGGTTAAGTTGAAGGGAGACAGGGAGTGAGAGAAAGAGAGCAAAGGGGGAAGGTTAGGGCATGCGTTTATGCAGCCCCTGGCTCGAGCCATGGTGAAGGCAAAAGGAACCACACTATGGGGTGTTTTGTTTGAGTATAGTGGGCAGGGATAACATGAAGGAAAAGGACACGAGCCCTTGAGAGAGTTTCAAACTGTCAGAAGTTCAGTGCAACATGGAGGTGGAGAATCTTTATGTTCAAGGTGCTGCTTATTAAGGAGCACAACAGCGCCGACCTGAGCATTATGTGGATGCAGGGTGGGGTTATGAAACTGAAATCTGGATTGGGGCGGATGGATGTTCCCAATCTTTAACACTGATCATTACCACCAGACAGAAGTGGAGGAGAGTTTTACTTCCACTTCTGAATAACATGCAGGTGTTAGAGTACCAGCTGGCAAGAGATGATTCAGCAGCATTCTTAGGGAGGATTGAGGGAGTTGGTTTGAAGCAACAAGAGACTAAACAGACTGGATTGTTCAAGCTACTGATCTGAAGTAAGTTATGGGTGACTGGGGGAAGATCACTGACCCAAGAGCCTGTGGCCGCTGAGGCCCAGAGCATACAGCAGAACTGTCATCTTGCTCCCACTGTAACTACGGAGTCCAGGGATCTTTGGTCTTCCTCATTTCAGGAGTGGAAGCTGCTATGGTCTACTGTTGGGCCAGAATAATAGAGTGTAATGCCAAAGAGGATGATGGTGGGATGGCAGTTGAGGACAGGGAGAGCAGGGGGCAGAAAGCCCATATGGGAATAGTTGTAGAGTAAATTGGCAGAGGTGCTGCCACAGGTTTGCTACTTGACATGCAAGATGAGCAGTTTTTCAAGGTAGGGTGCAGGGACAGTGATGGGGGGGCAATTCTGATGGGAGCCATAGAGCCCAACAGCAGGGTGCCTCAGTATCAGGATTGTAGTGAAGGGCTGTCTGCTGGAGCAGAGAATGGATGATAAAATTCTGGTAGATCTAAAAGTGGATCAGTGGAGAAAAATTGGGATCCAGGTTCCACTACAGCAGCACAGGAGAGTGGCTCATTGCGCAGTTCATGGAAGGCGCAACAGGGAATCAGGGGTAAAAAAAAGGGGGGGGGCATGGCCCCATGAGGGAAAACCCAAAAAATTTATTATCACATGCAATAAGTTGAGAGCAGCTTCTGAGGCCTCAGCTCACTGGGTGTTGAAGGACGGCTTGAGAAAATTGAGCGGGGTAACACCCAGCTGCGCAAAAAAAAGAAAAAATCTAAAGTGGAAATCACAAAGGAAATGTTTCAGCTATCCAGAAAAAAGGAGGAGGTGGGGGGGAGCAGTATGCATATAAAAATAAACGGTTTTGAATGATTTGTTAATGTGTTATAGAGACCGGCTGCAGGACAGAAGTACTGGAGCAGCAGAAGACATCTCGGATATGGCATGCCAAAAGACAGGCCGAACAGAAGGGGGGGTGTGAACAATTGATTTTGAGCAACAAAAGGTATGGATCCAGTGGAAGGGCACAAAAAGGGGCATTGGGGGCCCTGTTATTGCCATTGATGGATAGAAGCTGCCAGACCAATTCAGATCCTAACTGCATTATTGTACACCTGGGTGACAAGTGATTTGGGGCAAGTTAGGGGTTATTCATATTTTATTATTTATTTTAATTATTTGTTTAACCAGGAGTAGCACACTAAGCTGAAAGGTTTTTGCAGAAGCGACCTGGGAACACAGGGAAGTTGGGTGGCTTGCTTGGGGTCACACAGTGTGCGGGTGGAAGCTGTGGGGTCGGACCCAGGTCTGGTCTGCTGGTTGTCGCCGGATTTGTAGCACAGGGCCTTGAACCACTGTGCTATACTGCCTCCAATTATGCAGATATGGGATGAACAGAGAGTCCATGAGTGGAGGGACCTAGAGTCAGGTTGGGTATTGGAAGATGGCAGTAAGAAGGGGATGGGAGGCATTCTCAAAGAACACAAAGGAGGACATGGATGCAGGGCTGAGATTTTTGCAGGAAGGAAGGAGTTTGGGGGAAGCCCGCCTTCCAGCGCAAGCTGGAGATGGGCTAGTGGAAGAATGAACAAGGAAATATTTTCTGGAGGGGAAGGGAAATAATTCTGGAGTTACACCAAGGTGGAGTGTAAGAGAAATGGGTATGGACACCTAGGAATAAAATGGGGAACAGGAATTGGACCAGGCCCAGACAAGAGGAAAGGGTGTGGACACCCAGGAATGAGAATGGGGGCGAGGAACTGGGCCTAGCCCAGACAGTGAGAGATAACCTCCTCAGCTTTACAGCTGGGGGTGAGAGAGAAAAATGAGCAAGAAAGAAAGACCTCCCTCGAGTTTACACTCGGGAGTGAAAGAAAAATGGGATATAAAAGGTGTTTATGAAATGTGACATAAGTTGTGATATGTTGAAATAAAGAGAAGATGGAATAAAGAAATACGTTAAAGATGGTATGTAAAGGAACTCAGTGTTGTTTGTAAAATTTGAATGAAAAGTTTAATAAATGGTGTGCCAACTGAGCAGCCAAAACAATACTGGGTGTGGTGTCCTTCTTTGGGTGAAATGCTCTAGAACAAGACAGTTTGTCTCTAAAAAGACAAGCCCCATTGTTATAGGCCTGGAAGCCTAGAAGGAGGGAGAGAGAATGGGGAAGGGGGAGGGAGAACAGGGAACCAAGGGGCAGCGTTTGGAAAGGTGGTCATGGGGGAGGGCTGGGGAAGGGAAGGGGGATCAGCTTCAGAGAGGATGACCTCACATATGGGGTGGGACATTAAGAAAAGAGAGCCAGGGATAAGTTGAAGGGAGAGAGGGAATGAGAGAAAGAGAGCAAAGGGGTGGGTGCAAAAGGAGGGATATAATGGGCTGCACAAGGAAGCTCTCCCTCACTTTTGCTAGGCAAAATTTTGATTTCCCACCCACCACCCAAGGAGTTATGGGATACAGTGCAGGATGAATGAACAAGGATATATTTTCTGGAGGGCAGGGGGAAAAAAATTCTGGAGTTACACCAATGTGGGGTGTAAGAGAAAAAGGGTATGGACACCTAGGAATAAAATGGGGACAGGAATTGGACCAGGCCCAGACAAGAGGAAAGGGTGTGGACACCCAGGAATGAGAATGGGGGCAAGGAATTGGACCTAGCCCAGACAGTAAGAGATAACCTCCTCAACTTTACAGCTGGAGGTGAGAGAAAAATTAGCAAGAAAGAAAGACCCCCCTCGAGTTTACACTTGGGGGTGAAAGAAAAATGGGATATAAAAGGTGTTTATGAAATGTGAGATAAGTTGAGATATGTCGAAATAAAGAGAAGAAGGAATAAAGAAATACGTTAAAGATGGTATGTAAAGGAACTCAGTGTTGTTTGTAAAATTTGAATTGAAAGTTTAATAAACGGTGTGCCGACTGAGCAGCTAAAACAATACTGGGTGTGGAGTCCTTTTTTGGGTGAAAGGCTCTAGAACAATATGTCTTATATATGGAAACACTTCAGCAAGACTGTATCCCCTGCTCTGTATCATTATTAGTCATATCCAATTTCCTGGGGTGACTTGAACCTACAACTGTCTGACTAGAGCCAACAGTGTAATCACCTGTGACACACTGAAACTCATTCCTTCCTTAACTTCAGCTATGAATAGTTACAGAAGTTTCCCAACAAATCAGGCATCGGTCATGAAATTTCATGAGACCACTGGAACAGTAGTGAAGCTTTATTTCCAGGTCAAACGTTATTTAGCAGCTGCATGTTTCTCTCAAAAGTGTACTTTCTGTATTGCCTACTCTGTCACATGTCTAAAATAAATGTGTCATTTTGGCTTGTCTGTCACCTAATTGATGAGAATATACAGCTACCCAAGTTATCATTAGAAAAAATCTTTTACAGAACAAACATTGTGCAATCCTATGTCTAGACATTTTTACAAGTGGCACTTTTTTGTTTCTTTTCAAAATTTCCCCTCAGTTGAAATTTGATAAATATGCACAAATGTAGACTTACTGAAAGTTCTGTTATGTAATATGCTTCACTTGAGAGAAAGATATGGCAGCAACAAAAATCCATGTTGTCTGTAATCATGAAGTGAAGCCCCAAAGTCAGGAAATCAGGGTTCCCTGAGGTGTCTAATTTTTTTTTTTTTCCATTTACACTTTTATTTTTTCATTTTTTCTCCTGTGCCCCGGGGCCGTGGTGTACACATGTGTGTACGTGCATTGAGGCACACATACACATCAGGATACGGTGGTCCCTTCCACCCCTCCCCTGACATTTTGTCTTCGCATCGTGCTGCCTACGTGCCCACTGGGTCTCCACCTCTTGGCAGCGAGTCTACAGATGGGCAGGCATCCACCCCTTTGGAGGGGAGATTCATGGCTCAATCCTGCTCCAACCTACACACCCCGAGCCAGCACCCCAGTGACCGGAGTTAATTTACAAACTCAGGTCACCAGCATAGCATGAGGTAAGGTGCCAGTGCCTCAGCCCTCTGAGCTACCGGGCAAGCAAAGTGTCTAATTTTTACTGCTACAGTGGGCATAATAGCTCTGCAGCCATCTTGTAAGTATAGGAGAGAAAAGGGAGCTTTCTGAATACCGACCGGACTTGTTAAATAGTGGAGGTGAACGGCAATCACTGCGCATTCACAGTGCTATTTAGTCTATTGGTACTGGTGGAACATGACACAGTCTGCCTTTTCTAAGCTGGCCACTGGAGTTCTTTGCACACATGTGTGGCAACTAGTACATGCACACTAGGCTCCAGTGGCCATCGTGGAAATGGCAGACTGTGTTGCAGTGCCACTGGAGTTCAGTGCACATGCATGAGTCATTGCACATATGCACAGAACTCTGCCACTATCTTGGACATGGTAGACAGTGCCATGTTCCTGCCTCAGGTTGGCTGCAGCCATACCGCCTCTGGCCAGAGTTTGTTTACTTAGTGTTGTATGTTGCAGCTGCTTGGATAACAGAATACAGTGAACCCAGCTTACATTTTTAAAAATCAAGGAAACCATGTGCCTGTTTTTCCTGGATGCGACAGTGCCCATAATGACAGTTCCCGCTGCCTGTCTCATCACACTCTTTACTGCCATGTACTTATTCTGTACCCGCATGGCTCGCTGGTGTTCTCTGTGCTGTACTGAAGCTCATACCATCAGAAACTCTGTTCTTCTATCGCTACTTGCACTGCATTTAGAAGTGTTGGTAGTGCACATAGTAAACTTGGTTAACTGCCAGTCACCTCCCACCATGACACATGCACACTGCTAACATCCCAAAGCATCAAGGGGCTGCGCTGGATGCCATCTGCTGCCCAACTTATAAGAAAGTAACATCTTAAAAGGGAGTATTTTGTTAGTTAACTTATCTTTTCCTTTTTTTCCACAACTGTTATTGCTCATTTTTTTTTTAAATGAACTTAGTAATTTAAGCTAAACTACCCATTTCATAATCACAGTAAGGCACTCCAGTGTATGCATTGTGCTGGGATAATGACACTTCTTGGGTGGTGTAAGCACTCTGCCTTTAACATTGTGTCTCAGCCCAACTGGGGCATACTGCTATCCCAACACAGTGTACACCCATTTGTGCCTTACTGCTTGATTATGAGATGTCTCTTTTCACTCCTTTCTTATTTTCAACTGAGGGTGTGTGAGTGCCTTATTTTGAGTACCGTGTGAGTATTCATACTTGTCAGGTATTCATGCTTAGCACCCCAGATAAGTGGACGCTGGCTGTTTGTTATTCATGGCCAAACCCACCCAAACTTCTAGTCCTCTATCACCAGTCCCCCACCACCAACCATCCCCCACCCTCCACTTCCAACCATGTTATCCTAGGACTCAGTTGAAAAAATGTCATACCACTGGATCTCTGTACACACTAAGTAATCAAACCCCTCTCGCTATCCTGACCCTCTAATCCATGGAATTGTATTATTTTGAATTTTGTCACCCTGACCCATTTCCATAATTTGGGGGGGGCAGTAGTACTAAAACAAGGATAGTCCAGTCACTCCCCTCCCTCCACAGTATGACAATTCCTTATTCAGCTACATCAGCTGATAGCATACAATGATATAAAAAAACAACTTGGAGGGAGGAGCACAGAAATGCAAGTCACTGATGATGATAGACTGCTGCCTAGTGTCAGCAATAATGTTGCTCAATGCCCTTCCTCCTATTCCGGAGGTCTTCGCATATGTACTATCTGTCAGCTGAATGAGGCAGTGATGTACTGTGGGAGGGGGGTGACCAGACTAACATAGTCAAAGTACTACTATTGCCCCAAATCATTGATTGGAGGTTGGGAGGGGAGCAAGCTTCAATACACTGCAATTCTGGGATGGGTATGAGGCTAGTAATGGGAGGTTGGTTCATCTTATGTTGTCATGTCTTTGCATAATTTCAGGATCATGCACTTTTTTTAAGTGAAGCTTTGTGATAATGGGGAAGGGGCCGTGACTGGACAGGGTAAGGGGTTGCCAAGGGACTAGCCCTGGATACCTAGATATTAGTACCACAAATTGTTAAAACACTCATTATTCAGTTCCAAGTACCCAGGACTATACTATTTGTCATGTTTGGGGGATACAAGAAGTAGTCCGCCCAAAATGTGCAAAAACATATGTTGTGCTGTGTTTTGATTTGTGTGCAAAGTCCTAGAGTGTCCTTCCCTCTGTCTGCTATTAGAAGTTTTTCCTAAATTTGCTGTTTATTATATTCCTTGTTCCAACAATGCATCCTGTCTCATGTGATAGTTATGTAGCCGAGACCATAGATTCAGCACACATATGCCAAACAAACCTATATATCTTGGAAACGTTGCAAGCTATACAAAAATGACCAGGAGCAAAGTTGTTCAGGACAAAAAGACATTTACAATGAGGGTAGTCACTAAGCTGAATGCTATAGATTTTCAAATATAGCCATCTCAACTGTTGTGATCTGATTGTAAAGCAGTGCTTTCTGCTGAATATATGATTTCAGTTACAACACTGTTGCATGAGACAGGATGCATTATAGGAACAAGGAATGCAATAAAGCTAGCTCAGATGAAGATCCCCATGGTTTGTAAAACTGCCATAAAGCTAGCAGGCTAATTTAGGAAAAATTCCTAGCAGACAGAGGGAAGGACACACTATGACTTCACACACAAATCAAAACACTTTGCACAACATATGTTTTTGCAAATTCTGGGTGGACTACTCCTTTAATATTCGGGCATCCCCCCCCCCCAGATTGTAACACAGAAACATAGAAGTTGGCAGCAGAGAAGGACTGTATGGCTCACCTTGTCTGCCCATTTTCCCTACCTAATGCAATACCGCAGATGCTAGTTGATCTGAGGCTTACCACTCCCCCCCGTTGCAAGGGTATTCTTATGCCTGTCCCATGCATTCTTCAGTTCCCCTATTATTTTTGGCCCCACCACCTCTACAGGGAGACTGTTTAAGCATCCATAACTCTTTCAGTGAAAAAGTACTTCCTCACATTTCCCCTGAGCCCTCCACCAGCCGCATATCATGCCCCCTTTTTCTTATACATTTTCTTTTCTGAAAGATGCGACCCTCCTGTACCTTGTTTATACCCCTGAGGTAACTGAATGTCCCTATCACATCCCCATCTCTGTCCTCTCCTCCAGGGAATACATATTAATGATCTTCTAGTCTTTCATCATATGAATTTTGGCACAGTCTTTGCACCTTTGTTGTTGCCCTTTTCTGGACTGCCTCTGTTTTGCCTATGTTATTCTGGAGATGTGGCCTCCAAAACAGGACACAGTACTCCAGATGAGGTCTCACCAGAGATCTGTACAGTGGCATAGCCACCTTTATTTTCTTGCTGGTGATACCTCTTCCTATGCACCCCAGCATCCCACTGGCTCTCCCCACAGCCTTCTTACATTGTTTTGTTACCTTTAGGTCATCAGATATGATTATCCCCATGTCCCTTTCTTGATTAGTGACTGTCAGCACATCCCCCCATCATGTACTCCTCCCCCCTCAGATTTCTGTGCCCCAAATGCATGGTTTTACACTTCTTTGCATTGAATCATAGCTGCCACACTCTAGAACACTCCTCAAGCATGTTTAGGCCCCTTCTCATTTTTTCCACTCCCCCAGGGTGAAAACCCTGTTGCAGATATCAGTGTCATCTGCAAATAGGTTAACCTTCCCTTTCAGTGCCTTTGCAATGTCACTTATGAGGACTTTAAAGAGTAATGGCCCCAGCACCGATCCCTATGACACCGTGTTGGTCACCCCCATCTCCTGGGATTGAAAGCCTTTAACTTCTACCCTCTGTGTCCTGTCACTCAACCAGTTTCTTGCCCAATTTACCACTTTGGAGCCCACTCCCAGGCTGCCCAGCTTATTTACCAACCTCCTATGTGGGATGGTGTCAAAGGCCTTGCTCTAATCTAGGTAGGTCATGTTCACTAACCCTCCCTGATCTATCTTTCTGGTCACCCAATCAAAGAAATCTATCAGATTTGTTTGACAAGACCTTCCATCTGTGAATCAATGCTGTCTCAGATACTGTATTCTGCTGGACTCAGGAAATATCTCAATCCTTTCCTTTATTAGTAACTCTATTAATTTCTCCACCACTGAGGTCAGGCTGACTGGCCTGTAATTGCCATCTTCCTCCCTGTCCCCACTTTTGTGGATAGGAACTACTTTCACCCTCCTTCAGTCTCCTGAAATCACCCCATCTCTATGAGTTTGTTGAATAGGGCTGTTAATGGTGCTGCCAGCACCTCTCTAAGTTCCTTTAATATTCTCAGATGTATCCCATTTGGTACCATAGCCTTGTTCCCATTCAGATTCTCAAGTTCCTTCAGGACTCTTTACTCCATAAACAGTTTGGTGTCCACTTTTCTCCATAGGTGCTCTTATCATCCAACAGTGATCCCTCTCCCTCCCTTTTTTCTGTGAATAATGAACAAAAACATTTGTTCAGGATGGTTGCTTTTTCTAGACCCCCTTCATGCACACCCCTTCCTCCATTTTTAACCTTACAATTCCACCCCTGGTCTTTTTCCTTTCACTTATGTAACTGAAAAAGGTCTTATCTCCTTTCTTAACTCATTGCCTCCACAGGAGCTCTCTGAAGTTGCACCACTTGTCTCCTGTATACTGTTAACAGTGAATCCTGGGCCTTTCTAAGCAAAATCAAGCTATAGTCAGCATGCCACAAACAAATCCTAATAGCTCAAGAATCACAAGTGCTAGACACAAAGTATGAGTGGCAAAGTTATTCAGCACACAATTACCTTTCCAATAGTGGTATGCAAATAATAATATGTAATTTCATTTTTTTTTCTATGCTGGTTGAAACAGCAAAAAATTTTTTTTCACTAAAATAGGCAACATAAGCCATACACACCATACCATAAAGAAATGCAAATAACTCCTAAAGTATAGATGATATACACAAAATATCAGTGGCAAAGTTATTCAGCACAAAATTACCTTTCCAATGGTGCTATGCAATCAAATATATATTATATTCTGTTATATTATATATTAAAATATATAAGTGACATCTCCAGATGTTGCAAAGGCACACAGGAAGTCAGTAGCTGACTTCTGTAGGCGTTCTCAGGACACACCAGTATATTTTACTGATGACTACAGGTGTCTGCTAGGAGACAATCAGTTAATTGCCTTGGCTATTTTTCCTCCCATTCATGCCTTTGTGCTCCTGACTGCTTTCCTCACCTCCCTCTGGTTTTTCCGGATACAGTTCCCTGTCCTCCCCATCTGTGTTTCCTAGTACCTCCTGAAAGCTAGCCTTTTTTTCTCTTACCTTCCTGGCCTCATCTTTTGAGAACCATAGTGTTTTTTTCTTTCCCATGGCTTGGAGGGACAGGGAGCGAATCCTCAGGATTGCTGGAGCAGCTGCACAGGGCAGGGAGCTGGATGTCATTGTCCACCTAGGGACAAATGACCTGGCTAAAAAATGGATTAGAGAAGTGCAGGAAGAGTTTGTGGAATTGGGGAGGGGCCTTAGTCAAGTAGATGGCATGGTAACCTTCTCGGAGGTGCTACCCATCTATGGCATAGGAGAGGCTAGGGTGTTCCGCACCATGGGATTCAATCAGTGGTTGAAAAACTGGTGTGGATCTCAGGGATTTGGCTTCATTGAGGACTGGGGGTCCACCTGGAGTGATGCAAGCCTATACTGGCATGATGGGCTGCATCTGTCCGGGATGGGAACCAGGATCCTAGGTGATGGGTTTAAATGCTTCATTGGCAAGCTTTAAACTAGCCAAGGAGGAGGCACTGGAAAGGAGAAGGAAGACCTAGCCCCCAAATAATCATGGTAGTAAGTGCAGCAAACACCAACATAGAGGTGTCGATAGGGAGAAGGGCAGGGGTAAATGGAGAAAGTGACAAAGGCAAGAAGGACAGGGATGGGGCAAAAGGAGTAAGGCCATCAAGAAATGGAGGGTAATGAGTACCAATGCCCATAGTCTGGGCAACAAGCTCCCTGAGCTGGTAGCCTTAATGGAAGAGGGATGCCTGGATATCGTAGCAGTCACAGAAACATGGTACACAAAGAACCATGATTAGGATGTTAACATACCAGGGTACATAACCTACAGGAGAGATAGGCAGGGGAGAAGAAGGGGAGGAGTAGCACTCTATGTAAAGGAAGGGATAAAAGCAATTGAACAAAAGAGTAAACAGGGAGCAGAGGAGGCACTGTGGGTCACCTTAGAGACTGGAAAGGGCACCACAATCCACAGAAGGGTTGTGTACAGACCCCGATGTCAGGGGGAAGGAATGGACAAGGATATGATAGAAGGCATTCTTAGAATGGCAGAGAAAGGGGAGATACTGTTGATGGGAGACCTGAATATGCCAGATGTTAACTGGAACACATTTGCTGCAGCCACATCCAAGAGCAGGGCCATTCTTGATGCCCTACAGGTGGCAGGCATTAGACAGCTAGTTTTGGAACCCACTCATGAGGGAGCAATCTTAGACCTCGTACTCTCAAACGGAGGCAGTGAGAGGATCTCAGATCTAGAAGTGGGTTGCCATCTGGGGACAAGTGACCATCAAACAGTGTGGTTCATGTTAAACTCGGCTACAGAGTCAAGCCATACAAAAGTGAGGGTACTGGACTTTAGGAGGGCTGACTTTGGCAAGATGGGAGAGTGCCTCAGAAAAGCACTAGCAAATAGGCTAGAAGGAGGTGTGGAGCAACAATGGGGAATTATCAAAACTGCCATCACAGAGGCAACAAGCCTTTGTGTGAAGCAAATAAACAAATCAAAATGAAAGAAAAAGCCACTATGGTTCTCAAAAGAGGTGACTGTGAAAGTCAGGAAGAAAAAGATAGCATTCCGGAAGTATAAGGAAACACAGAAGGAGCAGGACAGACAGCTGTACCAGTTAAGGCAGAAGGAAGCAGGGAGGAAAGTCAGAATAGCAAAGGCCCAAACTGAGGAAAAGATAGCCAACTCAGTTAAGAAGGGGATAAAACCTTTGTAGGTACATCAGAGTAGAAAGACAAGGGAGGGATAGTGAGGCTGAATAGAATGAGCGGTGGGTGGGCAGAGGGACAGTGAAAAGCAGGAATACTGAATGAATATTTCTGCTCAGTATTCTAAAAGAGGAGGGAAGTGCCTAATCCAATTAACAGAAGCACTCTTGATAGAGGTCGATCCCAGTCCTTTCACAGAAGAAAGGGTTCTGCAAGAACTCCTAAAACTGAAGGTGGACAAAGCAATGGGTCCTGATGGAATTCACCCCAAAATTCTAAAAGAATTAAGGGAGGAACTAGTGAAACCATTGGCTACTCTTTTTAATAAATCATGGGAGGATGGTGTGGTACCCGAGGACTGGAGGAAGGTGGATGTGATTCCCCTTCACAAAAGTGGGACTAAGACAGATGCAGAAAACTACAGACCTGTCAGTCTGACCTCTGTGGTAGGGAAAGTGATGGAGTCACTGCTGAAGGAAAGAATAGTTGAGTACCTAGAGGCCAGTGGAGCACAGGACCCAAGGCAGCATGGGTTCTAGCAGGGAAGGTCATGTCAGAAGAATCTAATAGATTTCTTTGACTGGGTGACCAAAGTAGTAGACCATGGAGGGCTGTGGACATGGCCTACCTAGACTTAGCAAGGCATTTGACACAGTCCCATACAAAAGATTAATAGTCAAATTAACCAGCCTGGGAGTGGGACCCAGGGTGGTAGCCTAGGTAAAACATTGCCTGGACAACAGGACACAGAAGGTAATTATAAATGGAGTCCACTCTGAAGAAGGGGTTACTAGTGGGGTACCGCAGGGTTCAGTATTTGGTCCAGTCCTTTTAATGTCTTCATCAGTGACATTGCAAAGGGACTAGAAGGAAAAGTATGCCTTTTGCAGATGACACAAAGATCTGCAACAGGGTTGATACACAAGGAGGTGTGGAAAGGATGAAAGGATTTGACAAGGTTGGAGGAATGGTCAGAAGTATGGCAGCTAAGATTCAATGCAAAGAAGTGCAAAATAATGCACCTGGGAAACAAGAACTTAGGGGAAGAGTACACAATGGGTGGGGAGGTAGTAACAACAACAAAAAAGGAAAGGGACTTGTGGGTAATCATATCAGATGACCTTAAGGTTAGCAAGCAATGTGAGAAGGCAGTAGGGAGGGCTGGGGGTATACTGGGATGTATAGGGAGAGGCATCATCAGCAGAAAACAGGAAGTTGTTATCCCTCTGTACAGACAGTTGGTGAGACCCCATCTGGAGTACTGTGTCCAGTTCTGGAGACCCGATCTCCGCAAGGACATAGACAGGATAGAGGCAGTCCAGAGGAGGGCAACTAAAATGGTGCAGGGTCTGCAAGAGAAGCCGTATGAGGAGAGACTAAAGGAGCTTAATATGTATACCCTTGAGGAAAGAAGGGAGAGGGGGGACATGATAGAAACTTTCAAGTACCTCAGTGGAATCAACAAAGTCCAAGAGGGTAGCATCTTTCAGAAAAAGAGACGTGCAAAAACAAGGAGGACACAATTTAAAGATAGAAGGAGGGTGGTTCAGGGGCAATGTGAGGAAGTATTATTTCACAGAGAGAGTAGCCGGAGTGGATGCATGGAACAGCCTTCCTGAGGAGGTTGTGGGGTCTAAAACTGTGGGAGAATTCAAGAATGCATGGGACAGACATAAGGCAATTCTTGTGGGGGGTAGGAAGAAATAGGCTGTTGGCTAACTAGGATCTGCAGCCAATCCTGTAGGTAGGGAAATGGGCAGACTAGATGGGTCTAGCGGTCCTTATCTGCCATCTAAGTCTATGTTTCTATGTTTCACTTTGTTTTGCTTATTTACCTAACACAAAGGCTTGTTGCATCTTCTATGGCTCCCTTTATGTTAGCCCATTGTTTTTCTACATCCCTCTCTTCTTCCTCCCTTGCCAGGGCTTCCTTGAGATATTCCTCTACTGTTACAAAGTCTGCCCATCTTATAACCAGGACCCTTGCTTTTCTGTGGTTTGACTCCTCCACTGTTCTCACACTGAACCACACCACACAGTGATCACTGGACCCCTGGTGGCTACCCACCATTACATTGGTGATTCTGTCCCCATTGGTGAGTACCAGGTTCGGTATTGCTCTTTGTCAGGTGGGATCCTCCACATGCTGCTTGAGGCACATCCCATGCAGGACATACAGGATTCCCTTTGCTCCTGGCTGTGGCTGTAGCCAGGGTGCTTTAATCCACATCAGACAAACTGAAGTCTCCCACCAGCAGCACTTCACCTTTGGCCGTCATTTTGTGGATGGCTTCCATTACTACCCTGTCCATCTCCTTCCCTAGTGCTGGAGGTCTGTAGATCATGCCAGTGTGAATGATGATGTAATTTCCTGTCTCCAGGGTGACCCACACTGCTTCCACTCCCTCATACATTCCCTGAGCTTCAGTTGCTTTAATTCCCTCCCTGATGTAGGTAACTACCTCATCGCCCTTTTTTCCCACCCTGTCTTTTCTAAATAGAGTGTAACCAGGTATGGCTATATCCCATTCATGGTTCCCCATGTACCATGTCTTGGTAACAGCAATAATGTTCAGGTTCACCTCTGCCATTGAGGCCTCTGGGTCCAGGAGTTTGTTTCCCAGGCTGTAGGCATTTGTGCACATGGCCTTCCATGTACTGAATTCTCCCCTTCAAGTAGCTACCCTCCTATTCCCCTATCTCCCCTTCCTTCCCCTCCTGTTTTTATTCCCATTCTTCCTTATCTCTGTCATTCCCTTTATCTTGGTTTTAGGTTTTAGTGTCAATTTCCCAACCCTAGAGTCCTCCCTACTGACTTCTTTATCCTGTGGAGGGGGGAGTTAGATTCCTCCTGTCTACTTTTGCCTTCCCCCTTGGCTAGATTAAATGCTTACCAATGAAGCACTTAAACCTCTCCCTGAGGATCTTGTTCCATCCCCCAGATAGATGCAATCCATCCCACTTGTATAGGCCTGCATCCCTCAAGGTGGGACCCCAGTCCCCAATGAAGTCAAATTCCTCTGCTCTGAATCAGACCTTCAACCATACATTGAATCTTATGATGGCAGAGGGCCCTGCCCTCCTCCTTTTTATAGACAGGTAGCACCTCTGAAAAAATCACAGTGCGTGCAACTTGCCTAAGACCCCCTCCCCAGCTCCCTGAAGTCATCCTGCACTACCCTAGCCTTATCACCAGCTGTATCATTTGTCCCCAGGTGGACAATGATGTCTAGCTTTCCCTCCTAACCTGTTGACTCAGCAATCCTCTGGATGCACTTTCCTTCCATTGTACTCAACTACAGCTAATATCTGGACTTAAATACTGACAGGTGTACACTAAATACTTTAAAACACACAATCTAAATCTACTTGTAAACTTCAATGAATCATCACTTCATGTGCTATGCATTTTGAAAAAAATATATAATATTGTATGTAACACTGGAGTCCTTGGTATGTTTCTTCTATAGCAGGCAGGGCCGGCGTTAGGCACCGAACCAGAGCTGGGGCCCTAATGTGGTTGATTTTATATGTATATGTAGCGGTCTACGGAGGGCACCAGCAGCAACCCATTAACCAGCCCAGCAGTATGCTTTTTTTTTGTCTGTCCCACCCCACTCCCTGCCTGGATCACCACAGCATCCTATAAGAAAATAAAATACCACCCCCCCCCGGAGCAACATAGCTGAGCAGCATTAGTACCTGGCAAGCCCCTGTGCTCCTCGCTGACTGCACTAGCGAATTCTCTCTGGCTCCACTGCAGCTCCCCATCAACAACATGTGATGTCCTCATCCAGTTGCCCTTTTGTGTGGTTTATACTGTGAAGCTTTGCATTTGTTGCTGCCAGCTTCCCATTGTGCCCGAAAATCATGGCCCGATTTCCCCGAATGAACTCCAAACCATGCCACACAGTCCACACCACCATCCTGCCTTCAATTTTATCCCCAGGCAGCGTTGTTTCATGTTCCCCACGTTCCTCTGTTGTGCTGCACAGAACGTGCTGACGTGGGAGGAGGTGCTGTGCTGGAACCAATCACAGGGCTCCAATAGGTCCGTCGCTGTTTATCACACCTCCTCCAACTCAGACTTGAAAATTTGTGTCCCCCCCCCCTCAGGTTCATGTCTGCAGCATAAGTACGGGGAGATGGGAGTCTGGAGAGGTAGAGAGCAGCAGAGCAGAAGTAAAAAATATTACAGCATCTGGAGAGGAACATTTTATTTGTAGTATTGATCTTAAGGTCATTAATTTATCTTTGAGGCTGAGTCTGACAAATTATGCAGTAGTCGGTGGGGCAGTTAAGGAAGGTTTTTTGCAATTTATTCTATTAATTATCTGTAAGAAATGTAATACTTCTAGTGTTTCCAGGTCATTGTGTCTGAAAAATTGTGCAGTAGTTGGATTTATGTCCAAAGATTACTTGGGCGGTTTGGGGAGGGGGAATGGGGAAGGGGGTTCAGGGAGAGGGCCTGGGGAGGGGTGCAGGGGTCCATTTGTGGGGCCCCACTAATTGAGTTTGCTTGGGACCCCCAAAGTCCTAACACCGGCCCTGATAGCAGGAATGTTGACCAGAGTTTCTAGATAGAGATAAAGATAGAAATACTGTAACACATCATGTGGGACACCAGGAAACATTTCAACCCCACCCCCAACCGAGGGACTATATATAGGAACACAGGAGTATGGACATAAGAAGACTTAGTAGCCTATGAGGATAGTTTCCTATTACTCAGCAGTTAAAACTAAAGGGTTTTTTTTCAATAAAGATTTTCTTGGATTTTTTTTCCAAAACCAAGTATATAAATACAGCAAATAGAAGGTTCACATACTTAAAGCACTAAACAATGAATCAATATAGCATATACAAAGTTCATTAAAGCAGGTAATGATGTAAAGCTAATCATGAGAAAACTGAATTGAGATCTAGGATGTATAACTTATACAATTAAAAAACTCTAGTCCTTACATATATTAAACAGATAGGGCTAGTTGTAGATGGTATAGCACGTTACAACATAGTGTTTTAAATATTCTAGGAAGGGTTCCCTGGTTAGCTTGAACAAGTCTGGTTTCTCAAGAAGTAGGTAGCTTATCCTTTCATTATTGGGCAATAAGCTAAGAGAATTTAGCCACTCCCAATAGTCGGACAACTTGGATCTTTCCAATTTTGAGGAATCAATCTTTTAAAAGCAAGAGCCACAGCCAAAATCCACAATTTTGAGTGACATTGTAGGCCTTTTATCCTACTAGTATCTCCTAATATGAAAAGAACTGGAGAAAAAGAAATACTGATCTTGAGTGTAGATTGACAAAAAAGCACGGATTGTTTTCCAAGAATTAAAGATGTCAGTACAATATCAAAATAAATGGCTTAGGTCAGCATTAGGAGTACCATATCTCCAGCATTTGTCATCCGTTAACAAGCCCCTTTTCTTAAGCTGTGAGGGTAAGTAATAAAAATGATGCAGTATTTTATATTGTATAAGTCTTCCCTGCACCTCTCTACAATATTTGTAAGCATTTTCCCAGAATCCGGACCATGTATTTAACAAAACCTGGATACTAAATTATTTTTCCTATTTTGTTCTAGCAGAATCTGTTAAGCCTTTATCATGAGTATTTAAAACCTTATATATGAGGCTCGAGCCTTTTATGAGATAAGCAATTTTTAAAAAGGGGTCCCATCCTGGGACATTGGGGAGGAAGAAATCTGCCTGTAAAAACTGTTTAGCAAAGACATCCCTAACCGGCAGGTAGAACCAAAATAGAAATTTTTGTAGATGAAATTTTCTCTTCAAATTTTCCAAAGATAATAGTATGTTCTGAGCATCTAATAAATCTCCCAGCTTTCTAATGCCCATGCTACCCCAGCCAATGGGGCCAATGCACAAAACAAAGGTTGCTTACGTGCCACATATCTGAGATGTGCAGGTAACTCTAAGACAAAAAGTCATGCATGGGACCCCTGGTGGCATTCACTATCTGTGGCAAGGTGGATTCACGCCTGATCCCCAGGCTGCACAGACAGCAATGCACCTGAAGTAGGCCAGCACTAAGCACCATTCACTAAGGCACATAGTGCTGTGCACCTGGGGGGTGTAAGAGGGTGTCAGAGGATCCTGCCGTAACATCCCTATGCGTCGATCCCCACGCACAGCCCACCCACCCTGTGCCAGCATCTGTCCATTCCCCACCTACACACAGCTGTTCCCCCACCCATCCTGGCTGCAAGTGGACCCCTCCAGCAGAGCACTGGCCTGCAGGGCTGCCTCCCCCTCACCACAAGGCAGAGCCCCGTCCCTGTGGTGGAAACTAATGACCAGCCCCCAATACACACTGGTGCCCTATTCTGTGACAGTACATGGACCACCCAACACACGCATTCAGGCATCTGAACCATGAGGCTGTATAGAGCACCCCCCAATCCAAACCAACCCAACCCAACCCACACAGATGACCCATCCAGGTGATGTATTTGGCACCCCCCAGCACAGTGCATCACCATGCCCTGTATGCACATACGTGCCACCCAAAACCCAATCATAGCCCCCACCTCATAACTGGTGTTCAGTGGACCCCCCATGGCACTGACATCGCCCAACTCCCCATCCCCATACCTGTCTGTTGGTGCCATGACTCCAGATGGCCAGTGGCACAGCCCTCTGCACACCTGCATGACTGCTGGCCATCTGCCCTATGCAGGCAGTGTGTCACCGACATAAAGAGGTGCATTCCTTGGTAGGTCAGATGGCCAGTGGCTGTGGAGTTGTTTGGAGGGCTGTGCCACTGTTCTTCTGGAGCAGCAGCACCAACAGACAGGTATGGGTATGAGGGGATGATGTTGGTGATAGGGGTTGTGGGGATCTTGCACTATGCCAGAGAGGGGGCTGCAAGGTGCGTGTGTGTGTTTCTGTGTGTGGCTGCAGGTATGTCACTAATGCCACCATATACCAGGACCGGGCATTCCAGTGGTGGGGGATGGGAGGTAAGTCTGCAAGAGCTGGAACAGGCAAACCAATGTCAGGGGTGTGTTATGTGTACACCGAGATGGGGAAGACTTGTGAGAGGGCGGGTTTGTTTCATATGACCTGGCATCGATGGTGGTGCTTCTGGAGGGGACAATGGTGAGGCAGGTGCCTCCTCAGGGGTGGTTCTCAGGCAGGGTGGGGGGGCTGGACAGAAAGGCATGGCAATGCTGGTTCAGGTGCATGTGAGAGCTATCCATGCACCCGGACCCACACCTACATGTGCAAGGGATCCACTTCTGGACCCAGGATGGGCAACCGATTAGATGCCTGCCTGGGTCCACTACTTGACCCCAACCGCCCTGTGGAGTTCTGCATGCTGGGAGGATGGGATCATGGACAGGTGCCTCATGAGTGCATGTGGTGTTGTGTACCACTTACCCCGTGTCTGTCCAAGGCCATCGAGCTATGCAGTTGGAATACGTGCCTCTGGCACATATTTCTTACCTATTCATGCACAGGGCCCAATATCCTTAATCTTGTTACTACTATAAGTGCATGCTGCATTTTCCCATAATGGCATGAATCATACTGGCATAGAATTAACTTTAAATAAAGGACTAGTATTTTCTACAGGTCAAAACTGTTAAATAAATGTTTGGATGGTTATATATAGTACTTTACTAGGAAACGGTACAAACAATAAATCAGATAATGTCATGGGGGAAATCAGGTCCTTTTCCACTTTAGCACACAGCAGTAGAAGAGCATTATTGAAGGGTAAGAATCATGCAGCAGCCTGTAGAAGCCTAACTGCCCAAAAATAACCCTACCACCGTGGCACAGCAAAGCCTCCACACTCAATAGATGCCTGCAATTTTGAGGGAAATAACTACTTAGGCATTGATATCTTTGATTCTTTTGAGAAAATTCACAATTTTAATTTAACTCGAGTCTTGAATGAGCTTAAATTCAAACTAGATACATGGGTAAAGCTGCATTTATCCTTATCGGGTAAAACAAGCTCCATCAAAATGATAATAGCACCCAAAATGTTATATTTCCTTAATAATCTGTCACTTAACATAACAAGCAGTTTGTCAATGCTGAATGTTTCTTGCTGGTATTG
This sequence comes from Neoceratodus forsteri, assembly GCA_016271365.2. Taxonomy (NCBI): domain Eukaryota; kingdom Metazoa; phylum Chordata; order Ceratodontiformes; family Ceratodontidae; genus Neoceratodus; species Neoceratodus forsteri. The sequence continues at coordinate 584,939,446 of CM028137.1, read as the reverse complement.
GCACTGGTAGTGCAGGAGTTAGAGAGATGCATAATAGGAATGGCAGTGAAGTATTGAAGTAACGCCAACTCCCACCCTGCAGAGACTGATAGGTGTTGGGGGGGGTGCCTTTGGGTCATCAGCCATAACACTCACTCCATTCCTCCTCACCCCACACTGCAGACACCAACAGGTGTCACAGTGTGCCTTGAAATCTTCAGCCCTTATGCTCACCCCATTCCATAAGGAAATAAGCTGAGATAGGTGCAGTATAGCAGAATGGGGTGACCGTTAGGGCCGAAGAACCCAACTCACACTTTGATGCCTGTCAGTGGCTGTAGGGTGGGGATGGGGGTGGAATGGCATAAACATTATGGCCAATTACCCCAAGTCACACCCCTGATGCCTATCAGTCTGTACAGGGTGGGCGTTACAGTTGGAAACCCTAATGCCCGGGGTATTTGTTGATATTTTGGCTCAACATTTTCAACATGGGCTTTTTGGGATTCCACCTCATGAACAGTGGCAGTATCATTTTGTTACTCAAGCCCAAAAGGTGATTTCACACAGCGAGTGTGCCATTCGGTGCCACAGGTGCAAAAACACATTTCAGGCAGGACATGAAAAATGACAGCCATGCTATTCATGAGGGGGTGTGAAGAAATGGCAATATTGAAAATCTGGAGTGAAAATATGAAAAAGTGGGGAAGTTAGGAGTGCGCGTAGAAACTGTGCAATGCACTTTTTTAATGCAGTCATTTTTTGAAATGTTTTCACCAAATTTTCAACATGGCCTTTTTGGGACCTGCCCTCATGAACAGTGACACTGAGATCTCGTTAATCTGTCCAAAAAGTTGATTTTGAACAGTGGCTGCACCATTCTGCACCACAGGTGCAAAACCACATTGCAGGAAGGATGCAAAAAAAATCACAGCTGTACTGTTCATAAGAGGGTGTGAAAAAAATGGCAATGTTGGAAATTTCTGCACTGTGACTGCGAAATCACCTTTCGGGACTAAAAACAAAATGACAGTGCCAGTGTTCATGAGATGGTGTCCCATGAACCTCAAGTTGAAAATTTAGGACCAAAACTCCCAAAATTGGCTGAGATATCAACCTAAGTTCAAATCCCCCCATTAACTGCCATTATAGGGCTTACCGTCATTTCTTCAGTTTCTGGTTGGTCTAAATAGTGCAGACTTGTTCCCAGTCCACAGAAGATCTCTGCTCCCTACCTCCGGAAGCAAGTATGGGTGAGGGGAGGGTGCAGGGAGGTAAGGCATAGAGGGAGGTGTGGGTTGGGGGAAGGGGGCCCAGTGGGAACAACGAGGGACCGCTTTTTTTTTTCAGGTTTAAAAAAGACATTGTGGGACTGTTTTCTTTTTTACAGGTGAAATATTAACAAAATGGATTTTGGCACACTGGAGTGGGCTCCCAGTGAGTCAGAGTACTGGGGGTGGGGGGAATCAATGCCTACCTGGGGAGTGGGCACCCCAATGTCGGCTGAGAACATAGGGGCATGGGGGTGGTGCACCTGACACCGGGAGTGGGCATCCCGGTGTCAGAAACATCAAACAAGTATTTTTTGTCACACTGGGTTGGGCTCCCAGTGTGCCACATTAATGGGGGGAGGAGGTATATTTGCTGACATGGGGATTGAGCACCCCAGTGTTGGCAGGCGACAGAGAATGGAGGGTGTGGGGCAGGCAGCAGCAGTGTGAGGGAGTTAACATTTAAATTTGTTGTCTTGCTATGTTCCTGGTTGGGAGGGAGGGGGGACTGCCACTGCAATAATGAAACTGCCCCTGATTGCAGTGCGAGATTTCTTTTAAGAGTGGCACTTGCTCTGAAACTGCCATCATCAGCAGCTTCAGCATTAATTGACGGCCCAGGGTCGTGCCCATTGCAGAGTCTGCTGTATTGACCTCAACACTGCCACACCTCTGCAATGCTTTAGTATCTCAATATGTTTCTTGTGCACTGTATGCACAAGCAAACATAAAAAACACTTTGTTTGATAAATTAGATAAGTTAATTTCTTCCTTTCTATTGGGATAATAAACCACTCCATCTCTCAAAACTCTAAAGATTGACCTCGCCTATACATATGACCAGGTTTACCTTGAGCACCCTTTTTGTACTAGAATTTATAACTTCCTTTGGTAGACTATTGCAGACACCAACCATCCTCTTTGTAAATAAAGCCGCCTCAGCTCACCACTAAATTGCTTCCCTGCTAGCTGCTTAGCGTGCCCCCAATTATTGTGTTTGGTTTTAGTTTTAAAGGAAACACTCATTAAGATTATAATCCCCTACCTATGTTTGGATCTGCCACTGATAATAATATTCTTGCTAATAAATAGCCTTCATGTCACTGAGCTGCTTGATGCAGTTGTTTCCCAAGTCAACTTTTTCAGGTGATGCCCTTTCAGTGTACCGACTGCACGTCAACAGCACCACAGCAAAGACCATCACAGCAACAGAATTCAAAGAAAAGTGTTGGGTCACTGTGATGGTCCCTGTTGGCACCGGTACTGTATCTCCCTTGTGTTTCACCCCCTCCCCAAGACAACTTCAACTGAGTTGTATATATACTGTATATACTGGTGGGGGTGGAGCCCCATATGGGGGGGTTTGTGAGATGCAGCCACCCGAAGAAAACACACTGACATCCACGACAATACAATGCTGACACTTGGCATTGTGTCTGTCGCTGTTGGGGATGTCAGCAACAAAGGTGTTGCCTCAGCATAGGTAAACCCACTCCATCACATCCCAGAATCCTTCATGGTAAAATGCCTAGTACTGCTTTGTCAGACTTTACTATATGTCAGCATCTTTTTACATACGAACATACGAATCTGCCAGCAGAAACAGGCCTTGTGGTTTATCAAGTCTGCTCAAATGCGAAGTTAGCACCCTTACATTGCAGCTGCCCCACCCCCTCTCTCCCTTCCCCCTCACCTTTATGCCCCCCAGCACCCTGTCCCATCCCTGTTTAAAAATTCCCACCATCTTACAGGATACCATCTCCTTGGGTAGAGTTTCCATTTCGCCACCACTATCTCCGTGAAAAAATGTCTCAGCTCTCTTTGATATCTTCTACTCTCCAATCTGAGACCATGCCCTTTCACGTCCCTCCCCTTCCTCAACTTAAATACCCCTTCGATGCCTGTTTTGTTAACCCCCTTCAAGCCCTTCAAGTATTTGATGGTCTCTATCATATCCACCCCCCCCCCCGGTACCTCCTCTCCACAAGGGTGTACATATTCAGCTCACTCAGCCTGTCCTTGTAGCTTTTGCCCTCCAAACTCCTGGTCATCTTTGTTGCCCTGTGCTGCACCCCCTCCAGTAATCTGATATCCTTCTTCAGAAACAGATGCCAGTGCTATATGCAGTACTCCAAGTGTGGCCTGACTAGTGACCTGTACAGTGGCAGGATCATCTCCCAATTTCTGGTTGAGATTCTTCTCGCAGTACATCCCAGCATCCTTTTGGCTTTAGCTGCAGCCTTCCTGCGCTGAGCTGAGTTGTTCATGTTCCCTGTTATAACCACCACTAGATCCTTCTCCTCCTCAGTGACACCTAACTGAACCCATTCCAACTGGTAGCTTCTCCCTGGGTTCCTTTCTCCAAAGTGCATCATCTTGCACTTCTTCACATTGAAGCCCAACTGTCACTTATCCGACCACTCCTCCAGTTTTGTCAGGTCCTCCTGTAGCCCCTGCTACCCCTCTATGTCATCCACCACTGCCCCCATTTTGGTATCATCAGCGAACAGACTGTACAGTACAGTAGTTGTGTGGAAACCAGTGGTGGGTATGCCTTGAGTAATGATTCCTGAACAGTATGAATAATAGGGTCCTGAGTACTCAGGGCTGAATAATGAATACTTTTCATAATTTGTGGTACAGTACTAGTATTTGAGAATTAAATAAAAACTTCTAAAAAACATAAATAAAAAACTATTGCCACACAAGGTGGACAGGGCTTGTCCAGTAGCCCTCACATACCCAGTCATCTTCCACCATCCACCCTCTTCTTCATTCTTGGCACCCTTTCCTGTGTTGCTGTTACTAATACCAATTTTAATGTTTTATTTATGTTTTATGTTTAAACTGGTTTTGTATGCAAGGTTTTTACATGGTGTACACACACACACAGAACTGCCTTGAAAATAGGCTTTGCATAGTGCCTTATCCTGTTTAAACACAAATAAATTTGAATTTGAATTTGATCCTTCCAGGACTTCATCTAAAAAGACTTCTTGCACCTTGCATAATGCTAAGAGTTGACACAAAATTTTCAATGCAATCTCCTGATGGCTTTATTCAACAACTCATTGGAAACCAGAACTCAGTAGGTGAGTGAGAGAGAGAGAGAGACAGAGACAGAGACAGACATAGCCCTGCTCCATGGCCCATATGCATTAAGAGCTGGTTAACCCATGCATCACAGATCTGTGGCACATAGGCAACCCTACAACAGAATGCCATCCACTGAGGGTCCAGCAGACTTGCCAGCAGCATTTACAGAAAAGATGCACATCCTTTCCATACTGGATCCTTTTTTCAGTCATGAAGCTATGTGCACAGCCAGTCCAGGTGGGTGTCTGAGAGTGTACCCAGTCTTCACACCACTCACAAAAGTGCAGAATGCTGGGCAAGGAGGGTGCAGGATACGGTAGCAGGAACCCTGCTGTATTCATTGTGCAACCCCCAGATTTAAACTGGTGGGTGAAGTGGAACCAGCCACCTCTTTCCATGCTGCCCCACCCCTCTGGGTAGTCAGTGAGGAGTGGTGGCAGAAATTTGGCACTCACCTGTCTTTCTAAAAATTTGAATACCCATGCTTTCTTAGAATCCCCTGCTCTGCATGGATATGGGGATCCCTTAGGGGACCAGGATGGGCATCCAATTGGATGCCCAGCTGTGTACTGTAACTTGCTCTTGCTCAGCTGCCCTCCAGGGAGGCAGAGCCATGCACAGGTACACAGCAGTGGTCAGCAGTCATGTAGGCTGGTCATCATGTGTTTATCCACAGGTGCAGAACTACACAGGCTGGGTACATGTGAATTGTGCTTATCTGGCCAGGATTAGTGCATAGCCCTACATAACAGCAGCAGGGAGGAGGCTAGCAACTATATATACAGTAGGTCAGTCTCACATCAGTAGTGGGGAAATTAATGGAACCCTGTTAAAAGAAAGGCAAGTGGAATATCTTGTATCCAATGGGTTTCAAGACCAAAGGCAGCATGGATTCAATGGGGTGATGTCATGCCAGACGAATCTGTTTGATTTCTTTGACTGGGTGACCAGGGAAATAGATCAAGGAAAGGCAGAAGACATGACCTACTTGGACTCCAGCAAGGTCTTAAACACTGTGCAACACAGGAGACTGATAACGAAATTGGACAGTCAAGGAGTGAGATCCAAAGTGATAAACTGAGTAAAAATCTGGTTAACAGATTGACAATAGAGGGTGATAGTAAACAGCACTCACACGAATGAGGGGAGAATGACCAGTGGGGTGCTGCAGAACTCAGTAATGAGACCAGTTCTCTTCAATGTCTTCATAAGTGACACTGAAGAAGAGCGTGAAGGAAAGGTATACATTTTTGCAGATGACACCAAAATCTGTATTAAGATTGATACACAGGAGGGGTGGAGAGAATGAGTAGGGACCTTAGAAAGCTTGATGGGTGTTCAAGGGTATAACAACGGGGGTTCAATGTGAAAAGACAAAACAAAATCATGCACCTAGGGCATAGAATCCCAGGTGCTGAGTATAACATGGGGAAGGGAGGTACTGATGATCACTAATCAGGAGAGAGATCTTGGGGTTATAATATCTGATGACCTCAAAGAGGCAGGACAGTATGACAAGAGAGAAGGAAGTGCCAGTGGAATGCTGGGGTGCATAGAGAGAGTTATCATCAGCAGGAGAAGGGAGATGGTGTTGCCACTCTATAGTTTGCTGATGAAACCCTCATCTGAAGTATTGTGTCCAGATTTAAAGGTTGCATCTCAGTAAGGACATAGACAGGGTAGAAGCAGTTCGGAGGAGGGCAACTATAATGCTACTGAGGTTGCATTAGAAGCCCTATGATGAGGGAATCTCAACAGTAGTGTAGATAGAGGGGTGGGGCACTCACCCCCTTGATTTCCTGGCTGTGAAACTGGTGCACCTCACCAAGACGTACCAATTCCCAACATCATCTCTCTAAGATAGTGTGACCAAATGTTCTGGTTTTACTAGGACAGTCATGAGTTTTTTGCCCTGTCCCAGTGTTCTGACACTATTTTTTTAAAATTATACTTTGTTAAAACTGATTCTTTGTCCTGGTGTGAATTGCAAACCAAATTTCTGTACCAGAAATATTGCCCCTTCGGAGTAACGATACTATTGCTGATCTCCTGGCCCTTTAAACATTAAAGATATGCTTGCCTAAGTTGTCTTACCCCATCAGTGGAGCTGGACCCTTTCTCCTTGTCTGCCTTCCAGCTAGCTGCATGTCTACTCCTTCCTCTGAGGTCTGGACTCATATATCATGCAGCCAGCCTCCAACTGTGATTGCCACATAGTAAGCATAGAACTCTGTGGATTGCCTAATGAGAGTGCTGTACTGCTTTGTTGTCAGTCTTGCCTTTTTTAACCCATTATTTCTCTTCACCAGCACCTCATTAATATAATTAAAAATTAAATCATGAGGTTGAGTTGGAGGAAAGACAGGACAAGAGGTTGGACCGTGAGGTGGGGGGTCCATGGGAGTGGGAGAAGCCTGAAGCTGATCATGACTGCCAGCTGATGAGTGAGAGAGAGGAGAGACTTGGTTTGCTGGCCAAGGCACCTAGCTTCACCTGAGCTCTTTCCTTCTAAGACTGCTTGAAAGGCAGAGTAGAGAAACTTACCAGAGCAAGGGAGAAGGATTAAGACTTAGTTTGGCTAAGCAGATTTACTGTGTGGTGGTGTTTTTAATTTTTACTCACAGGGATTGCTACTGTTTGTTGCTAACATTTCATTGCTTTATTTTTTTCTCTGATTCAAATTGTTGTTGCTGGTATACCTTCTTCTGCATTATTACAAGGTGTGCCTACAGGTGTGTGCTAACAGATTACTGCTGTAATCTTCTGATTCAAATTGTCTTTGCAAGGTATATCTTCTGTTACTGCTTTTATTTTCTCTGGAGCAAAGTGTTTCTTACAGGGTATATCTTCTCTGAAATTATTACAGGTGGTGCTTTACAGGTTTTACAGTTTTATCTAACATTAGGTTAAGCTTTCAGGGTTACTGCATTTGTTGACTGATTGTTTCTGCTCTTACCTCCTTGTTCTTTCGTCCGTGGTTCTTCTTTTTAAGCAGGGGAAGGGCCCAGCCACCCACCCCCCTCCCCAACCACCCCACGCTACACTCCATTTATAGGGTACCACAGTTGTGACATTTCCTGTGGCAGAACAGGAAGAGGCGGATCAGTGGGGCCTCCACAAGGTGATCTCATTTACAGGGCACTAGTAATTTAACTTGTTATAACAAGTTAAACAAAACACAATTAAACCATTACTTGCATTTTTTTCCTTCTAATTACTCTGACTAGGTTACAAACCCAGCAACTTATTTGAATGGATTTCATTAACTGCAGGTACTGTGGAACAATTTTCAGAAGGACATTCTTACAGGATTTAGGACACTGTCCTACATGCTGGGCCTTTGGAGATCTTAGGTCTCAGCTCCGGGCAGCATGGCAGAGATTGCACGCCTCAAATTTCATATTGAAGAGGAAATACATTATAAGAACCACCCGCCATTTCCCCAGCATCCAACAGAAAAACCTCAACGCAGAGGGTAGTTGGTCCAGGAGGTTGGCAGGTGGTTAGGAGGAGCAAATCAGGTGCCCCATCACTCTCTGCTCTCCAACACATTACTCCAAAACCATATAAACACTACAAACAGGTATCTGCCTCTATCTCTGAAATCAAATAAAGAGGCAGAAGACACTGCAGAGCAGGACACTGCGCACAGGAGCTAGCACAACAATACTCACCAAATCAGGAACCAAAACTAAACAAGCACAAAGGAAATCCAAAAACTTCTGATCATAGGAGACTCCATGATTCGGGGAGTTGATACCCATCTCCAGCCAGGGTGATGGTCAGATGTCTCTCAGGTACATCAGCATGGAGAGACACTGACCGCATTGCTAAAATTGTTCTACAAAGCAGGAGAAAACATTGATGTCCTAGTACACATAGGGACTAATGATCTTGCCAGCCGGTCAGTTGTGGAGACCAAGGAACACCTGACTGGGCTGGGTGACAAACTATCATCTATTTCGTCCGGCATCTCCTTCTCTGAGATCCTGCCAGTCTGGGAGAGGGGAGCAGATGGACGGAAGGTCAGAAGAAGGGGATAGGGGCTAAACACATGGCTCAAGGACTGGTGCCAGGAAAAAGGACACAGATTTGTAGGAACTGGCAACAGTTCTGGGAGCGAAAGTTCTTTAAATTTGATGGACTGCATCTGACTAAAGAGGAGTCAGTGCATTGGGGCAGTTTGACGTCTTTGCAGAATATTTAAACTAGCAAATGGGGAGAGGTGCAGCACCATACGTTGAATGGGAAGAACACCTCCCTCAGCTAGTGGTCAAACTGAATCAAGTGTGTTTGCCGTTCTCATTTGCATCACAGGTAAGAAAAAGGTTTGTCTCCCACGATGCACAGGGTATGCCAAACCTCACCCCAACAACACAACACCAAAATCTGGCCAATGGAAAATCATGTACACAAATGCTCACAGCCTGAAATAAGATCCCAGACCTGCAGGCAATAATGTCAGAGGCTAAACTGGACATAGTAGCAATTAGTGAGACGTGGTTTACCAGTAACCACACTTGGAGACTTCAGTACCTGGCTATGTATTGTTCAGAAGAGACCGAGGTGCAAAGGGGAGAGTGGCCTGTATGTTAATGAAAATATCAAGCTACAGAAATTCAGAATACACATAAGGAGCCAGAAGAACTGTGGGTCACCCTGGAAACAGAAATGGGACAGCCATAAGAACTGGGGTTGTCTACAGGCCCCAGACCAGAGGAGGACATAGACACATTACTGTTAGAAGATATACAAAACATGACAGCTAAAGGGAGGTTCTGATAATGGGAGACTTCAACATGCCAGATACAGATTGGTCAATACCAGCAGGAACATCTGCCAGAACTAGACTCATAGTGGATTCCCTGCAGGGGAGGGCCTCAAACAACTGGTACAGCAACCCACAAGAGACAGGGCTATCCTAGATCTAGTACTGACTAACAAAGAAGGATCACAGATCTCCAGGTAGAAGGTCACCTGGGGGCCAGTGACCATCACATGGTATGGTTCAATTTGGCTACTACATCTAAATCATCCCATTCCAAGACAAAAATATGGGACTTCAGAGGAGCTGACTTTGATAAGATGCACAACAGAGTTAGCTAGCCCTGGCAAAAAGAAACACAGGTGAGGAGGTACAGGCAAAGTGGGCAAGCATTAAGGATACAATACTTGAAGCAACATCCCATTGTGTTAGACAGAAAAGGAAGTGCAAAAAAGAAGGAAACCACTTTGGTTCTCAAATACAGTAGCAGAAAGGTCAGAGCCAAAAGGCTGGCCTTCAGAAAATATAAGGGAACACAGCGGGATGAAGATAGGGGGGCATCCAAACTGCCCTAAGGAAGCAGGTAAGGCAGTAAGGCAGGCAAAGTCCCAAACTGAGGAAACACTAGCACAAACAGTAAAGAAGGTGACAAGACTTTCTATAGATACATTAGTGAAAGGAGAAAGTCCAGAGAGTGTGCTAAGCAATGGAGAAAAGGGAGCATGTGAGGAGGAGGACCCTGTAAAGGCATCTATCCTAAATAGATACTTTTGCTCAGTATTCACTGAAGAGAAGGTAGGGCAGGGCCCACAGCTCAGCATCATGGACACAGGGGAGGAGGTGAGCACTACCCTTCACAAAAGAAAGGGTCCTACAAGAGCTTGCTAAGCTCAGGTGGATAAGGCAATGGGACCTGATGGCATACATCCCAGGGTACTTAAGGAGCTAAAGGAGGAACTAGCAGAGCCATTAGCAGAATTGTTTAGTGAGTCTCTGAGCACAGGAGAGGTCCCAGAAGACTGGAGAAGGGCTCATGTGATCCCACTCCACAAGAGTGGTAGCAGGGAGGAGGCAGGGAACTACAGACCAGTCAGTCTTATCTCAGTAGTGGGCAAGATTATGGAAGCACTCCTTAAGGAAAGGATAGTGCAACACCTGAATCCATAAGGGCACGGGATCCAAGACAGCATGGGTTTACAAAGGAGGGTCCTGTCAAACTAATCTCATAGATTTCTTTGACTGGGTAACCAGGTGGTGGACCAAGGGGAGCAGTTGATGTCGCCACCTTGACTTCAGCAAAGCTTTTGACACTGTTCCACATAGAAGATTGATAAATAAGCTAGAGTAGGCTCGGGGTGGGTCAGAGTTGGTCAACTGGGTGGCAAACTGGTTGACTGGCAGAAAACAGAGAGTGGTGGTAAATGGTATACAGTCAGAAGAGATGCAAGTCACAAGTGGGTACCTCAGGGATCAGTCCTGGGGCCAGTCCTATTCAACATCTTCATTAGTGACCTAGCAGATGGACTAGAGGGTAAGGCTTGTCTGTTTGCAGATGACACCAAGATCTGCAACAGAGTAGATGATCCAGATGGGGTGGGCAGAATGAGAAGAGATCTGGATAAACTAGCAGAATGGTCAGAAGAGTGGCAACTGGGATTTAATGCAAAGAAGTGCAAAATCATGCACATAGGAAGAGAAACCTGAAGCCACTTATAGGCTGGGAGGAGTTGCTAGCAGTCACAAAGGAAGAAAGAGACTTGGCATCATCATCACTGATGACCTGAAATCATCAAGCAGACCTCTAAAGCAGTAGGTAAGCTTAGGGGGTGTTAGGGTGTATTAGTAGGGTATCATAAGTCGTAAGAGGAGGTAATAATCCTCTGTACAAGACATTGGTTAGGCCCATCTGGAGTACTGCTGCAGTATTGGAGGCCACACCTTCACAAGGACATTAACCAAATTGAGGCAGTCCAGAGAAGGGCAACCAAAATGGTGCAGGGACTGCATCAGAAGACATATGAGGACAGATTAACGGAGCTCAATATGTATACCCTTGAGCAAAGGAGGAGAGAGGTGATATGATCGAGACATTTAAACACCTTAAGGGCATAAACAAGGTGAAAGAGTCTAACATGTTTAAATATAAGAAAATAGCAGGACAAGAGGACACAGCATGAGAGTAGAGGGGGCCGATTAAGGGGAATGTGAGGAAATTCTTTTCACAGAAAGGGTGGTAGATGCATGAATGGCTTACCACAAGAAGTAGTGGCTATGAATACAGTGCAGGGCTTCAAACAGGCATGGGATAGGCATAAGGGAGCAATACAAATGACTATGAATAGATAGGTCACTGACATAGCAAAGGCCGATGGCACATTTATAAGGTAGAAAAAGAAATGGGCAGACTGGATGGGCCTTGCGGTCCTTATCTGCCGTCAACTTCTATGTTTTCTATGTTTTCTATGAGAGGAGGTGGTGTGAATCATATTAGCGAGCAAAATTTCTGTAAAAATATCAGTCAGTTAAGTAAAAAAAAAATCAGTCTTTAAAAAAATGAAATCCTGAAGAGGAATATAAAAAAGTCAGGCTAGGAGATCATAGTAGCATGAGGTGGTGCCCATGCCATGTAGATCAGGGATACTATCTTTGTGAATCTCTCTGACAGAGAAGAGGAAGGTGATCATTGGTGTGAGTAAAATAAATGAGTCGTTACTCATCTAGACCCCAGTCTTTAATTAAAGAATGAAAAATCCTAAGGTGGATTAGAATTCACCTCATGGAATCACATGTGGGCTGAGACCTAGTGTTTATTTCCTCTCAAAACACCCCCAAACACACCAGAGACCTTCTAAAACTCCATAGTTTTGAGAGGGCCACCATGCCCTCAGATCTCCCACCCAGCTTTATGTCAAATGTTTGGCATCCTTTATCCAGAATGTTTGGTGTTCCTGTCCCAGTTTCTAACTTAGGGAATCTGGTCACCCTGCTCCAAGATGATTTCAGCTGTAAATCTGCACAGTGGTGCATTTGGCTACTAGATGCATGTGGAAGAGTAAACTTTCCATGTTGGTACATGAAACAGGACAGCAGGCAGGTATGGAGAGGTGAGTGCATGCACACATGTAGAATGATGGATTTGCTCACTTGCAGACAGGCCAGGCAGCTTTTACTTTAAAATGCAGGGGATTAGGTTGGCTGCCTACTGAAGTTGGGTAAACACCACTCTCAGCCACTGTCTGCAGCCTCACTACTCAACAAGCATTTGTCAATGCTGAATGTTTGCTTGCTGGCATTAGCAATGGAAGTGCAGGAGTTAGACAGATGCAGAATAGAAATGGCAGTGATGTATTGAACTGACAAACTCCACCCCCATCCTGCAGACATGGACAGGCATTGGGGTGTGCCTTTGGGTCTTCGCCCATAACGGTCATGACATTTCACCTCACCCTACCCTGCAGACACTGATAAATGTTGAGGCATTCCTTGGGGTGTTTGGGCTTTACACTCTCCTCATTCCATAAGGAAATACACTGAAATGGGTGCAGTATAGGAGAATGGTGTGAACTCTGGGGCCAAAGAGTCCAAGGCACACCTCCATGCCTGTCACTGGCTGCAGGGTAGGATTGGGGGTGGAATGGCATGAGCATTACTGTTGACAATCCCAAGTCACACCCCTGTCACCTGTCAGTCCCTACAGGGTAGGGCGTTATGGTCAGAAACCCTAACACACTGGGCATTTCTTGGTATTTTTACTCCAAGTTTTCAATATGGGCTTTTTGTGACCCCACCTCATGAACATTGACACTATCAGTTTGTTAGCTGAAAGGTGATTTTGCACAGCGACTGCGCCATTTGACACCACAGGTGATAAAACACATCTCGAACATGATGTGAAAAATGACAGCTGTACTGTTCATGAGGTGGCACTATGTTTCTTGCACATGCATGCAAGCAAACATAAACAATGGACATATTAACCTTAGAAACATATTAACATTAGAAATAATGTACATCACAACTGTTAGAATGTCAACTAATAAACTACTTATTTAAAATGTTTTTAGTTGAACAGATTAACATGTTTTTCATTTTCAAAGTTTAAAATACTGTTATTAGTCTTGTTTGTGTGAAGTTTCCTTACTTACAGTGCTTGCCTTGCCATAGCTATGAAGGTGTTTAGGGATGCACAAAAAAGTAAGGAATATTAATCAAATTGTGAAGTTACTTAGTAACACACCCCCACCTCCCTTACTTTTTTAAAGGCATGTTTATGTGTGCAAGTAAGAACTAAACAGTTTCTAGTCATCATTTCAAACAGATGACAAAAATAATCTGCAGTTTTCATGTCCAGAGAACTGGAAAGAGTACCCAGAAGAGATACATGAAAACAGCACACCCGCAGGTATGCCTGATAAGGAATGAAGTTCAGTAAGATGTTGAAACTTCTGCTGATTCTTAACACTAAGGTATCTGCCGATGAAGTCTTTATCTAAGCTATAAATGCCTTGATGCCTTAGACAATAATAAGACCAAGTCCTTCAGATGTGTGTAGTGTGCCTGCCGAGCAGCAGTTCATGGTGGTAGAAATGGGCAAGACCAAACATGCTATCCTCTCATTGCAGATTGCACCACCTTACAGCATCCCCCATCCATTACCATCTGGGTTGACGTCCATCTCATAGGCTAATGATGCACATGTGACCAGATGTAGAAATCCAATCTGCCTAGGTCCTGCTGTGTTCCCCTGCTCTCCAGTTCCTTAATGTGCATCGCAGAGGCTACATGCACCTTGCCTAGCTCCTCAATACAACTAACAGAGGTAAGACAATCTACCTAATTTACTGTCATTATCAATCATACGACTCTAAGCAGGCAGTTGCTCGGTGGGGTAGCTGCTCTGCGATGCAAGCTAAAAAAAAAAAGTAGCACAGTGCGGCATTTGGATCTGCTAGCCTAGGAAGTTGCTTTCTACCATACAGATATTGCTTGTCTCAGAATGAAACAGTAGCTAACACTGCCCATCTAGCTTAAATAGTAGTTTTAACTCTGCAGTCAGAAGACTTGTTCAGAGTCAGGCTATTGAACGTTAGCAATTACAAACCTCTATGCAAAATGCCTTTACAGATATACATGACCTTCAGCTAGGGAAGCGTAGCAGTTAGACTTTCAGTTCTATCTGGTGCAACCTAGCGCATTGTTATCTAGCTCACAAGTCGTTCATTATAACAGGTATGCTTATGTAGCTCCGAATTGTTTATTTCAAACAGTAGCCTGTGTTTCTCTACTGTTCATTTTAAACAGCCGGTGTGTTTCATTAATTTGCACAGCCAGTGTGCTTATGTAGCTTTAAATTGTGTATTTTCAAGCAGCAATCTGTGTCTCTCCTGAATTTATTTCAAACAGCCAGTGTGTTCTTTCTCAGGTGATAATCATTTAACCTCACTATTAAAGCATCAGGGAGTTCATAATTTTAAAAATGGTGCCACACGCCAACAGTACCCTCCCCCCTAAAGCCAAAACCTGAACCTGGGACCCCTTGCGAGAGGTCCTAGGATTCCCCAACGTGGGTAGGGTCCCCTTGCGAGAGGACCCTACTGATGCACTGGGCTACCCCATGAAAGGAGTGGATCCTAATCTTGAAATAAAATAAAATGTGCGCCAAATGCTCAGAGTACCTGGCCGGTGACGCTGTACTCCCAGGTGGCTCCATGTCTCCTGGCCTTTACTCTTCTGGCACCCAAGCATATTGGATGACCACAGGGAGGCTTCAGGGTACTAGCATCTTCAGTGTCCCTTCTTTCAATGCTCCTCTGCTGTGACTGCCTTCTGACCTGCTTTTCAAGCCACATTGAGGAACCGGAGCACCCCCACACGCCAAAACAAACTCCTCCGGTCCTCTCGGATTCTATCGACGCCATACTGGAGAGCACGCACATGCGCACTAGTGCGATGTCCGCCATTACAATGGCTTGCACTGCCTTAAAGCAGCAATGCCACTAGATGGCCAAAGCACCTTAAAGCGGCAACGCCACTAAACAAGCACAGCATTTAAAGGGGCACGTAGTCAAGACATACTACAGACCTGAAGTGCCACACAGAACTCCAGTAGCACACTCTGTTACCATGCAACCCTATGAAGCTCACATTAACACTTCAGCCATTTTTTTCCAAAAACAACATTCAGACACATGCAAACTATTCTCTGAGCCCTGCAAGCCTCTCAAGACATTAGCCAGGCTGGGGCTACGTGGGCAGTGTGTGTGTTAGGACAGACACAGTCTCAGGGGCAGTGGGGCTGGAATCTGCTGCTCAGAAAATCAGATTCTGTCCATGGTGTCTCACACACTATTATATATTTTTATACAGAAGCGTTCACCATCACATGCTGAGCCCTAATGCATCCTCTCTGTCTCCTTCTCCTTTCAGACACTACCATGGTCAAGACTAAGAAGTGCAAGTCTTGACAAATGATCCTTCTCCCCAGCCAGCCAGGCCCCCGATGCCCCACATGCTCCACCCAACATGAAGGATTAGAACCTCAAGATGATCAGGATCCAGAGGCTTACCAGGGTGTGCAGGGTACAGACTCGGGACAGGAAGAGCTCCCTTCCATAGCCAAGTACTTCTTTAAAACTCAGCAAACCATTATGCTAAACATTCTGGAGAGAGTAGAAGCACTCTCGAAGTCACCAGCAACTACTCACACAGCTCTAAAGCACATGGGGGAAAACAGGGCAGTCTGTTCCATCGTCCAATGATGATGACACCCGAAGCCAGCCCAATACCACCCCAGACAGAGTGGACCCTCCCGACTCAGATGGTGAGGAGGCCACAATGGAAGAGGAGGAACTCACCCTCACCAAGAAACTCACAGCAACTGAATCTCTGCTGTAACTTCTACGAGCCATAAAACAGACCCTAGGCTTCGACCTGCAGGAACCACAACAACAGTTGAAATTAAACCCCCCTCATTAGAGGAAAACGGAAGCGGGATGAACACTTCCCAATCTGCAAGTCCCTGTCGGAGGTCATCACTAAAGAGTGGGAGTCACCAGACCCCTCCAGAATTTCGGAGAGAAAGACATTCGACAGGTTCTATCCCATACAGGAGGACACCAACAAGACTTGGTGCACTCCACCCATGGTCGACCATCAAGTCACTGGACTCTGTAGGAAAATGGTCCTACCATCTGAGACAAGCACACCCCTAAGGGACCCGACAGATGAGAAACTCGAGGAACACATGAAGAAGGGCTTCAAGATGACGGGCCTCACTAGCCGAGCCAACACAGCAGCGACCTACACATCCCAAGCCCTAGTGACCTGGTTGGAGGAACTGGCACCGACCCTGGACCCAACATCCGAACAAGCTGACATGATCAAGTATGCCATACAAGCAGCCAGATATGTGGCTGATGCATCAATTGATGCACTCAAGATGACCGCTTGACTAGTGACACTATCAAACAGAGCCAGAAGACTGATCTGGCTGAAGATCTGGAACTCGGACACAGAGTCGAAAGCAGTGCTAAACAAACTACTGTTCAAAGGCGGCCTTGTCTTCGGAGAAGGCTTGGAGAAATACGTGAAGCAAAAAGGGGATGGAAAAGGGCTGGACAAGGATAAGGGCTTCAAACACACATACTTCCTGGCCTTCTGGGGACGCTTTTGACTTTTCAGGGGAAAACAAGACAGGCACCAGACAAACCAATACTCACAAAACAAATCATATTCCTTCAAGCCCTCCTACTTCACCAGCTCCAACAGAGGGAGGCTAGAGGAAGAAACCAAAGTGGGAGATTCAACTTCGGCAACTCCCAAGGCAAGTCTCACTCCAACTGACTCAGACAAACTCCTAACCACCCTCCCAGCAACCCCATCCAGACACCCTCCAATCGGAGCCAGGCTCCTCCAGTTCGTACACATCTGGAGCACAACCACAACCGACAGATGGATCAGGGAAGCTATTTTGCAGGGCTACGCAATAGAATTAGAGCAGAAACCACTCAGAAACAGAACAGTGGTATACCCAGTGTCTCGGCAACCACAAAAGAGACAAGCCATGACATCGACTCCTCAGAGCCTCTTAGCAAACAGAGCAATATCCCTGGTACCCCAAGGAGAAAGGGACCAAGGTATTTATTCAGTCTTCTTTTTGGTACCCAAAAAGTCTAGAGACATGTGTCCAGTCCTCGACCTCAAGTTCCTAAATCAATTTGTAAGATACAGAAAATCAATATGGAGACCCTAAAGTCCACCTTCCACTCAATAAGACAGGGAGACTATCTGACCTCAATAGACATGAGGGATGCCTAGCTCCACATACCAATCAGACCAGCTCATTTCAAGTACCTACAATTCAACATAATGGGTCAGCACTACCAATACCAGACTCTCCCCTTCGGCTTGGCATCAACCCCCAGAGTATTCACCAAGATATCAATCGTGGTATTGGCATCACTGAGACAGAAGGGCATCCACATAATTCCCTACTTAGACGACTGGTTAATCAGGGCAAGAACATCAAAGCTGGCACACCAACACACAGGTCTAGTGCTGACTACCCTACAAGACCACAGTTGGGTGGTCAATTGAGAGAAGAGTTCATTAACACCGCGCCAGTCCATAGAACACCTAGGAGCCATTATAGACACCAAAGCCAGTATTGCCAAACCATCCCACATGAGAGAAGACAAGGTCATCTCCCAGGCCCAGGCCCTAGCTCTCAACCAGAGCACAACGCTGGCCTCCCTCCTCCAGACCCTTGGTTCCATGGCCTCCTGCATTGCTTTAGTACCCTGGGCACTATGGAACATGTGCACACTCCAAATACTAGCCATTCGAGAGGGTCATTGACTAAACCACAATCTATCCGGGACAGTCACACTAACAGCAGCAGCCAAGAAATCCCTACTCTGGTGGACACACCGACACAACATCAACAAAGGGGAAGCACTATCCACTGACCACGACATTGTCATCGATACAGATGCAAGTCTCACGAGGTGGGGGGCCACCATGAACCACACCCCTGCACAAGGCACATGGTCACGGTTGGAATCGAAGAAATCGATAAATGTCCTGGAGATGAGAGCAGTATTCCATGCTCTACATCATTTCAAGAAACAAATACAAGGCAAAAGGGTACTCATACGGTCGGACAACAGGGCGACAGTAAATTACATCAAAAACGAGGGAGGGACAAGTAGTATTCAGCTTCTACAGGAAGCAAGAAAAGTCCTAAACTGAGCGCAGACCAACCTACAGTCCATCACCGCCATACACTTAGTGGGAAAACTAAATGTACAAGCCGACTGGCTGAGCAGGCAACACATAGCCCTGGGGGAATGGTCCCTATACCCCAAAACTTTCAAAAAACTCAATAATCACTGGGGACCGCTATAAATCAACCTAATGGCAACAGCAAGAAACACTCAGCTCCCAAGCTCTTCTCAATGTTCAATGAACCCCAGGCCTCGGGGACAGATGCCCTCTCACAGGTCTGGTCCTTCAAAAAAGCATATGTTTTCCCACCAACCCCACTCCTCCAACAAACCTTGAACAACATCCGCCTCTCCCAAGCCACAGTTGTACTAATAGCACCTTACAGGCCAAGGAGACATTGGTTTACAACCTTGATATCCATGGCAATAGACTCTCCCTAGACAGTACACCTCCATTCAGAACTACTGACCCAAGGGCCAATCAAGCACCCGAACTTACACTCCCTGCACCTCACAGCCGGGCTCCTGAGAGGCACAGACTGCTGAGTAGAGGTTACGATGAGAAAGTATTCACCACCATACTCCATTCCAGACGTTCATCAACAACCAATACCTACACTCACCAGTGGGAGATCTTCCAGAGGTGGCTTTCAGACCACCACATATTGGGACAACCAGTACACTTGCAGCACATCCTATCATTCCTTCAACAAGGACTAGACAAAGGACTATCCATATCCTCACTGCGGGTACAAGCAGCAGCGATTGGTATGGCACTGGGTCCCATAGACAACTTCACACCCGGGTCACACCCAGACATGCTCAGATTCTTGAAGGCTGCCGCCAATCTTTGCCCCATACTTAAGCAACTGGTGGCTCCCTGGGATCTCAACACAGTACTGGACGTGCTGGGGCAACCACCGTTCGAGCCATTAGACTCTACAGACCTGAAGTGGCTATCATTCAAGACAGCATTCTTAGTGGCAGTCCGCTAGGCAAGAAGACTAAATGAAATCAGGGCCCTATCTTGCAAGCCCCCTTTTCTCATATTCCACAATGATGGAGTCACCTTGAGACTGACCCCATCCTTCATACCAAAGGTGGCAAGTCCTTTCCACATGGCACAAACAATCAAGCTCCTGGCATGGGATGGCCAAGGCATCGACGAGTGGACCAATCCCACTCCACAGTGGGACATGAAGAGAATCATTTCTGTATACTTGGATAGAACAAAGGACTTCAGATCAACCGACACACTCTTGGTGGTAACCTCAAGCCACAGAAAAGGCCAGGCAGCTGCATAATCCACAGTTGCACAATGGATTAAACAGACCATCACAGAGGCATACAGACTCCAGGGCCTACAACAGCCCACACATTTTACTACCCATTCACCCCGAGTGGTATCACCCTCATGGGCAGAGCGAAACAGAGCCTCCGTCCAGGACATTTGTGCAGCCACTTTATAGTCTTCTGTTCACACCTTCACCAGACATTACAGACTAGATATATCAAATACTGAAAGAACAAATTTTGCAAGGAAGGTACTGTTAGCGCATTCGAGCTCCTGACCGGGCCACCTACCCCACCCCTTCTCACTATCACTGCTTATTAGCATCCAGATGGTAATGGATGGGGGATGCTGTAAGGTGACGCAATATGCAATGGTAGTTTACTCACCTGGTAAATGTGATTGCATGAGCATCACCTTACAGCATCCCTGGCCCAACCCGGGTAATCAGTTAAGGCAGCCCGGATAGGATCACAAACTAGCGCACAACCTCAGTCAGAGATAATACAGCAAAAATCTGCTTGCGACCCAGCATGCCATACAGGCTGGTATATTATAGCATATAAATAATAGGAATTAAACACACCTAATGCAACCAATCTCAGAGAATGCATTTTTTCAGAATTTAGAATGCGGCCTATGGGCCATGTTTAACATATGTCTTTCCCAGTACTCTTTTCCTAGAATTCTTACAGCATTGGAAATCATGAACTGGAGAGCAGGGGAACACAGCAGAACCTAGGCAGATTGGATTTCTACATCCGGTCACATGTGCATCATTAGCCTATGAGATGGACGTCAACCCAGATGGTAATGGATGGGGGATGCTGTAAGGTGACACTCATGCAATCACCTTTACCAGGTGAGTAAACTCCCATTACATTTCCTAACCTTAAATATAGCCTAAGAATAGGAAGGGCTGGTGAAATTAGCACCATTTGCGAGAAATCACAGTTTACATTTACTATATGACATTTGTAATGATAACACCCAGTTATTTGATTTAGCAGTATGTGACATATGACATCATCCTTCCTAAGTTAAAGGATTTGACAAAGCCATGAGCACAGAAAGACTTCTAAAGTCAAACTGATTGAACATGCTAATTGATAAATACAAAAAAAATGCCTTTTATAGCTGAGTCGGGACAAGTCCACTTCCTACACATAGATAGTGCCAGAAAGAAATATTGGACAGATATTATCCCTTCCTTTACATTTTTCTGCCAGTTTGATTATATTTGCAGAATAAGCTAGTAATAGTTTCCTGATTAACTGATGTTGCTTCCCTGCAGAAAATGAAGTAGGGAGGAGGAAATGTTTGCCATTGGTTCTATTGTTTCTAAATGCAAATTAAGTACTTGTGGAAGAGAAATCACCACCCAAGTTATGGAGGTGAACCTTGGGGATTGACCTCTGACCAGCTGATGCCATATATCAGACTGTAATCCATAGAAAATATTTCAGGGGGAAATCTTGGAGTCTGTTCTGCAAATGTCTTACGGTGCAGAGATGGTTACATAGTGTGATAGTTCATACAAGGGAAAAATGATTCTCCATCTCTGGTAAATTACCATATGCTTTTCACATGTAGTGTTCCACTTTACTTTTATTTTTTTCTTTTTCAATATGTTCCCCAATGTTTCACCAGCATATGGTTTCTTCTGGGGAACTGTTAAAGAGATGTAAATTAAAAATAGTCAAAATATTTCAATTAACAAATTTTAGTAATTAGTTATAAAAACATTTTTATATTTTATATTTTATGAACACCACCACAATAATATTAAACATCATGCTTCTTTAAATATTTATAGGATGTAAATTTCATCTTTTATATAATCCGTGCTGTACTATCTCCACTAGCCCAATTGGCTACCAATAAAATAACTGGTTATTTGCTACCTCAAGATGCCAGTTTTCACTCTTGTTAATCAAAGTGTAATTTTATCCAAGCAAGACTCTCTAATACCATCCTTTAAAGTGATTATAACAATTATAAATATGTCTAAGATAAGATGTACTTTCCCTTTAAATTAAAGAATGTTTTATGAATTCATTCACCTGTTATATTTTCTTGTCATTTTCTACACGATTGTCTTCTGTATTCATATGTTTACAATATTTCTTAAAAGAAACACAGTATTTCAAATTAGCCAGTGTTCAAAGTGTACCATTCTCCTTTTCAAAATTCATTTCAAATTTATAATTACCTCATGGATGGTGGGGGCAAAGACGCACACGGTTGGGGGACTGAGAGTAGAAATATCAATCATAAAAATAATAAGTAAAAAATGTCTATATAAATATAAATGTTCCTATATATTTCAGTTACTACCAAGATGCCTGCTATTTAATTTCTTCATTCGGTCCCCAGTCTTTACAATAGGTACCTAACACGTAAATGTCAAGATGGATTTACATGTCACCAACCGTGTGATTCTTTTGCCCCCCCAATCCATTAACTTTATTTAATAAATATCCTCTTCTTTGTTTTAATTCGTGGACTTCTCTTTTGGCTCTGCTTTTACCCTCCCCCACCTCCCCTTTTTTCACTCCTTCATTATATTTTTAGCTCATTTATTTATTTATTGGAGAAACGTATGAATTAGGATTACGAATACAAACTTTTCAACATCTGAATAATGAAACTACATTAGAGATTAAAGGGTTAATAGTATTGATGAGCAGATTGAAAGTAATTTTGAAATATTAGTAGAAATTGATTCATCCGTGCCTGATATACCTGCATGGTAAGGAGTCCTTGCTATAGCAACACGTGGCAGCAAGAGGATAGCATTGGCCTATGCCTCTTATACCCGCGTGATAAGTGCTATGATGTAATTAGTCCACGTGAATAAGGCGCTGTTGCATAGCAACGTGTTGCTATAGCAAGGACTTCTTACCACGCGGGTATATCAGGTGAATGAATTCATAAAAAAATTATTTAATTTAAAGGGAAAGTACATCTTGTCTTAGACATATTTACAGGGCCGGATTAAGGCATAGGCAGCATAGGCACAGGCCTAGGGCCCTAGCCTGCCAGGGGGCCCCAGCAATCCCCAACATATATTTACTATTACATGTTCTTCTTTTTGCCTGAGCTGCATTTTTTTTTTGTAAAGGACTGGGCCACTGACTATTCTGAACAAGATGGGGGAAGAACTGTGACATGACTCTCACCTTCCTGATTAGGTGTTAAGTGCCGATGATAATTTAAGGGGCCCTGGCCAGGCTGACCTTTAAGGTGTGAAAAGGCCCATTTCCTTTACTTTATCTCCCATCCCATTTACAATTCCCACTTAGAATCAAGTATTACTCTTAAATATAATAGATTAATAGTACAATTCAATGAGTGTGCATTATATTTAATCTCTTTCCTAAATTCTAGAAATATGCAATGCATTTCAGTGGTACAATCAAAAATTGTACTCTTTTTTTAATTCCCTCATCTTACTCATATGGAAATTCTGACCTTGATATAGCTCTGTTTTCAGGGTTAAAAATTTGAATGTATTTCCATGATCCCATCAGTAAATTTTGCCATTTATTGATCCTGGCTTACTTATCAAGAACAGAAAATTTTGATCCTGGGAATCAGTTCTTCCAACAATCACTTTGAAATATAATCTCTAAAGTTCATGACTCCTCTAGTAAACTACCAACTTAATTCCTATACCACTTGAGGACCTAGCCTTTTTTAGAGATGGGTCTTTAACCCACCCCACAAAAGCACCACATAGTGGTTCATAGTAATACTTGACATGACAAAGTCCAAAGAAGCAGCAGCTGTGTCTTGCCAAGATAAGGTGGCGTGCACACCAAAAGGTGGCAAGCCCAAATGCTTAAGAAGTTCCAGAACAGTGTAGCACTCTGCAGTAACAGTTAAAAACATTCAAACTACTGTAGATGAAATTTCAAAATGTGTATTTTGTATTCAAGTTCACAGCACAAATTGTGGATCTATGGTCCAAGGGTTCACTGTAGTGTGTTAAACTGCTCTGGACCATACCTGAAAGGACAAAATGATAACACCCAGACTGCAAGCACATACATGTGTGATTTTTTTTTGGGGCGGTTGGGGTTTGGAGAAGTGCACATCATGACAATTCACACACCATTTTTTTTTTTTACCAGGCCAATTAGTAATTATGTTCTCTAAATAATCAAAACTCTGACTATTGTTATTTTTCCATACTGATATTATTAGTTTTAGTATTTGGAAGCATTTTAGTTAGGTTATTTATGTTTTATGCCACTTTTGAGGGAAACTAAAAACATAGGGAGGGGCATAACCAGCAGAAAGATGGAGGTAATGTTATCCCTGTATAGAGCGACGGTGATATCCCACCTTGAGTATTGCATCCAGTTTGGGACTCCCCATATCTGGAAGGACATAGATAGGATGGAGGAAGTACAGAAGAGGGCAGCCTAAACAGTACAGGGCTTGCCTCAGAAGCCCTACAAGGTAAGATTCAAGAAATTAAATATGTACTTTCTAGAGGAAAACATGGAAAGGGGGGGCATGATAAAAACATTCAAATACCTTACAGGTATTAAAAAGGTACATGAAGGTAGCATTTTACATAGAAAAAGATGCTTAAGGACAAGGGATCATGATATGAAACTGGAGGAGAGACTCAAAGGACATGTGAGGAAATACTTCTTCAGAGAAAGGGTGGTGGATGCCTGGAACAGCCTCCCAGTGGAGGTGGTGGGTGCTAAAATGGTAACAGGATTCAAGCATGCACAGGATAGACACAAAGGGAACCTTGGAAATAAGGTGGAGGTGAAGACTAAAGTGCGAGTAGCATTTGTGGTGGCACAGTAGGTAGAGAAAATAGAGCAGACTAGGTGGGCTAAGATGTCCTTCTCTGCCAAATTCTATGTTACTATGTTTCTATTTTTCTTCAAGTTTCAGTAACTGATATGCTGTGGCCAAGGGGTGCAGTCACATCAAAGGGGCACAGTCGTGGTGAATGGTCATGGCTACCGTGAGGGGGCCCCACATTTATCTTGGGCCTAGGGCCCCAGGTTGCCTTAATCTGGCCCTGCATATTTATAATTGTTATAATTACTTTAAAGGATCAGGATGGGATGAGAGATTCTTGCTTGGATAAAATTAAACTTTGATTAACAAGAGTGAAAACTGACACCCTGAGGTAGCAAATAGCCAGTTATTTTGTTGGTAGCCAATAAAAGTAAAGTGGGACACTACATGTGACTAGCGTATGGTAATTTACCAGAGATGGAGAACCATTTATTTCCTTATACATCAGAATGTAACCTAATGTTTGTGTATGGTGACCCATTGGACCGTAGTGCGGGGGGGGGGTGAGGCGCACCTCCCTTTACTTGCATTTTCCACCATTCCAAAATTTGGGCTCTCTCCTCCCATACTCTTTTTTTCATTGTTTCAACACCTGAGGGATCCCATCTGGAAGAGAAGGGAGCAACAGTTTTGAGGCAAGATTCATTAACCACACAGATTCAAGTCCGATGAGCATTTTGTGTGTTTCTGAATCAGAGTTGGAAGTTTGGTCACATACTATTGGTCAGAGAGCCTAATATTCGTCTAATGTTATTTGACTTTTGAAGTATTCTAAAACAAGCATGACTAAAGTTGAATTTGACCACCTTATTAGTTAGGCAAATTACACGTTGGTATCAGATCAGTCACTCATAGATTCATTAACATGGAGAAGTACACTGAGCGAAAGCATGTTTCCATTTGTGGGTTGTTGTTTTTTTGGGAGGGGGAAGCAGAATGGGAGGGGTTGCAACTGGACACCATGTTGTGACCCCCCCAACAAATAAACACACATACGCACACTCTCTTCAGGCTTTCTTTCTGACCGGAGCCAGCACGTCACCCTTGGGGTGTCATACCTCTCAATTAATGCTTTACTGTCCCACATTACACGGGGGACAATCCTACATTTGGCCATTCCAAAACCTGTCTCTTTCCTTCACTAGGTGCTTTTACATTGAGAGTATGCTGCTGTCCCAGTTCCACACTAAAAGGTAGACATCCTGGCGTTGTTTCTCAGTGAGCAGTAAACTTGGGGAACAGAAATGCACATATTCCCAAAGTGGTGTGCTGATCTATTTCGACGAGATACATATCCCACATTGTGCCCCCCCCCAAAAAAAACACATAGGGACACACACATTTTGACACATTTTGGGGGTTAAAAGGTGGTGTATTTTGAGATGGCACTCTGCTCATTGCTCGAAACCGGTAACGTGACATAAAAAAGGCACGGCTCAAATGTTGTGCTTTTAAAGGAATATATCGCCTTGATTCACACTTCTGTAACAATTCAGACTTCTTCCACTGATAGGCTTGAAGTGCAGTTAGTTTACAAGCTGTAGCTTTGCTTTCTGGTTCTTTTTTTCTAACACCCATTTCTTGGTTGAACACTAGGTACCCTACAATGCTATCTGGGATGTATTTTCGAAAGGCTTTTTTTTTTAGGAAGAAAAAATGTGGAGTAAATTATAATATGCATAAGCCGTCCTCTGAAAGGGGGCCCTACCTTGGAATCCTATGACAGCCAAAGTGAATTACTCAAGGGAAGGGGGAGGTTGAAGAGGGGTTTGTCTTGAAGAAATAAAGCAGCCCATGCACTCGACTTGCTCTCAATAGAAATTCGTCAATTGCAAAAGAAAAGAAGCAAATATTTACAAAAAGCAGATCACATAAGGGGTTGTAATAGGACTCTGGGAGGAGACACTGGAGAGAGAGAGAGAGAGAGAGAGGAATGGAGGAAGTCCTGTTGGGAAGGAGGGCAGTTCAGATGCAGTGGTGACATGTAGGCAATTTGCATACTGCCCATGGCAGTATGCAAATTGCCTACATGTTACCATTGCTGATTGTAGTGGTCATTTACTTTCAACTGTACTCCACTCCACTGCATCTGAACTGCTGTCAAAGACAGCTTGGACATTCATCGGAGTGGTGTGGCTGCTCCTGCAAAAAGGAGCAGGGCATTGGAAGCGGGGGTGGCACACCTACGAAAACTCGTAAGGTGGCACTATGTTTCTTGCACATGCATGCAAGCAAACATAAAAATGTGACTCTCTCACTAGACTGTAACAGTTTATTTCAGCTCCTACCTTCTTGCTGAACTCTGGACACAATTATTTCATGAGGGGGAACACAGTTACTGCTCCCATGAGCCCAAATATACAAAAAAATTTAAAATCATGCCAGCACCCTCTTAATACACATCTTATGTGCTGTCAGCCATGGATCATTAGTTAAGCTGTGTAAATGGAATACAGTTTTTACAAGTTTTCAGGTTGTTTACTTTCTTATTACCAGTTATAGATAAAAACCAATGCTTATGCAGTAGACCAACTCACATTTTCAATTTGGCAGTTACTGGCTGGCATCTTGGTGCCCCTGGTTGACTGTTGAGCCCCCATGGCCACCAAATCTGGCTCTGACATGGGATCATAACAGGTATTGCACATCCTGGAAAGGGGGGGACATAATAGACATCTACAAGTACCTGATAATGGTGAAGAAGTACAGGAGAGGAGCCTGTTTCAATTACAGAAGTGCACCAGGACAAGAAGGCGTACAATAAAGCTGGTATGGGGAAAGTTTAAGAGGGATATAAGGAAATACTACTTCACAGAAAGAGAGATGGATGCCTGGAACAGTCTGCTGGGCAGCTGTGCTATTTCTATGCACTGATTAAATCTATTTATAGTTTGCAATACCTGTGGTGCCATTGTTCTTTCCTCCTCCTACTGACTGTTATCACAAGTCAGCATGCATGTGTGAAGTTGAGGATTTTATCTTTCTAGGGTCTGTAGAGACAGAACAGGTAGGGAGAATCTGGGCAGACTGTTTGAATCAAGCAGTACTTTTATTCCAACAAATTCTATATGTCTACAGTATATTTCCTCCTCCCTCCAATTTCCCAGATCCAATTATATTGAAGTTTGCTTCCTTTCATAACACCTGATCCACCACTTGGGGGACAATAGTACTTGTATATGCTAGCCTTATCAGCACACTTTCACAGCATGTCACATCAACTATACTATGTCACCTGACACAGTAGAGCCTTCAGAATGGAACACAGTGTCACAGATTCCTGTATGACAACAAATAAAAGGGATTAACTGCCATTGAAATTCCTTGTTCCCTGCTATAACTCTGCTTCAGAGTTCTGCAGAATTGCACTGTATACAGATGGAGTGCACAGTAGCACACATGTAAGGCATGAGAAGCTGGGAGTGAGGGGGGCAGGGCAATGTGAATTGTTGATCACACCAGAAATTATTGTGTAAACCTGTTCTTAGCCTCAGAATACTAGCAAGACAAGTTACTACTAGAGGAGCAAAACTGAGAAATTACAAAACACTTTACCTGCTATTGAATCTCTTCTGCACAGCAAATGATGGGTTCACTGGAACACATATACAGGGAGCGCACAGCTGGGAGGGAGGGGGTGGAGCAATATGAGCTACTGTGGACTCTCGGCATAAGAGTGCAAACCTGTTCTTATACCCTCAGTAGGTCAGTGAAACCAGTGACTAGAGGAGTGAACTATGAGAAATCACTTATTACCTGCTATTGAATCCCCTCTGCACAGAAAATGTTTGCACTTGCTTAGAGGAGGGAGGATGCTGCTGCAAAGTTCAGCAGCCCAATGGGAAACCAAAAATAATAAAATGGAACACTCATCGGGACCACGTTAATTTAGTTGAAACAATTTATTCTACTTACCAAAGGGGATTTAAATACAAAACATGGAATAAACTGTTTAAAATAAAATAATGTCTTCCTGGCAAGTGCTCCATTTCCTATGTTTGGTCCTGCAATTGGCCTAAGCCTGTGACTGTCATTTGTTGTGGGTGATTTAGGGACGTACAGGAGTGATGCATAATTAAACAGCAGGATTCAGGAATGACAAAATCAACCAGGCAGACTGAATTTATAACCTGCTCAGTAATCTGTAGCTTTTTTTTATTTAGCTTAAATGTGTTAGTGAGGTGCAGTCCCACACTTAGGAATGTTACTTAATCTCACTAGTTGTCCCATGAAAGAATTATGCTATCCATTAGTGTTTTTTTGTTTACAATTTATCGTGCTCAAGTCTCCTCATATCTGCCTTTTCACAAGACTACACAGATCCAGCTCCTTAAATATTTCCTTATATAGTAACTCATACCTGAAAGTCTGCCCTGTAATCTAGTTGCTCTTCTCTACAAACTATACTTTGTACATGCAATAACCCTCCTCTAGCATGTCATTCAAAACTGACCTCTGAACTCCAACTGAGATCTCACCCATGATCAGTACAGAAAGACCACAACCTCTCGGATCCTTCTCACAAAGTTCCTCTTAACTCTAAAATCTGATGCCATTTCCAGGCCATCTGTTTGCACTGTGAGTAACACTTCAGTTTATTGGTTACAGTTGTAGTAGGATATAAATAAATGTGATGACGGATCAGCTGGTGTGCCATAAAGTATCATTTTAATTACAGGTTGTAGTCTGGGTAAGTACAGGTCAGAAATTCATGTGATTTGTCCGTAAGAACTGTTCGTCACAAAAGACAACTAGTATTACCACACAGGTTCACATATTAACTTTTCTCCAATATTGATTTCTCAGTTCTGTAGAAACTCTTTTAGTACTACTTTCAGGCCTCCAGTGCACATATAGAGTGACTTATAGTTTCTGTTTTTGATTGCGTGAAGAGTAGGATAAGAAGGTACTTGCCCTTCTGTGGTCAAAATTAATCTACCTTTAACATAGCTCTGGGTTGCTTTTATAATCTTTTCTATGTCCTTGTGACCTGCTCAGTTGTGCAAATTACATATTGCAAAGTAATGGTCTTATTTGGATATACCTGGACATTTCATATAGTATAACAAATAATGAATTAAGGACTGGTCATATGTTCTTTGCAATTATTTCTGCAAATAAGACATTTTTAATATACAGATGTTAAAGCTGATAAAGGAGTAGATTGGAAACTCTTGAGGGCCCACTGTGGAGAAAATTAGAGGTAGACCTTACTGGGGCATGTTCCCTAGCTCTTGCAATCTACTCTAAGAGGAGACCCCAGATTATTCCCCACCACCACCACCACATCTCTTTACAAAGTATATTGGGGAAAATTACATCATTGGCTTGGAGCAGAACAAGCACCATGGAGGTGATCCCCCTTGAGGGGCAACTCTGAACTGCAGATTGGGGTCAACCAGTTCGCTGGCCTACCTGGGGAAAACAAGGCATGCAGTTTATCAAGGACCTCCTGTCTCCTGACCTAAAGCACTTTAATTTCTTTGAAGGCGTAAGTCAGAACTTCCAGGTTCTGTAAAAGGACTTCTGGAGATTTTTGCAAATAAGAGATGCTGTTCAAAAATCACATCTTGAAAGGAATCATAAAAATACTCCATCTCTCCCTAAGAAGCACCCTCTGCAACTGCTTACTAAAGTCCAGAAAGGTAGAGCTTACCAGATACATAACACTCTAAGGGATGCCCAACCAGACCCTTACACACCAGTTGTGTTGGAATGGCAGGAGGACCTCAATTCTCACAACTCTCCAATGCGTTGTTATCTTCATTAGAACAGGCTCCAAAGGGCTCATAAACATGGCAGGAGCAGGCTCATAGAAAACAAACAAACAGGGTCATTTGGGACACTAGTCCCAGTTTCAGTGGGACAGACTGAAAAATATAAACAAAATCCATCTGTTGTCAATTTAGAATAAATAAAATGCTTATCTCACTGTAGTGAAACAGCTACAGATTTATTATGTGACACACTGTGAATAAAAACATGTAGCCAAAGTTTTTTGTGTTTTTGTTGTTTTTTTAAGAGCAACTTTGGCATTCTTCATTGGCAGTTTTTTTGTGTGTTGTGGTATGTTTTGTGTGTCTTCTCCTATTTTCTCCTTTATGTTGTTTTATCTCCATTTGCTTTGTTGTTTTACTTTCAGTTGCTTATAATTTAAAACCTTAGATCTATTCTTTACTTTATGCTAGTGAAATGATTGTAATGAGGCATCAAGCACCTCATAAATATTCATGTGCTCTGACTATTTCTAGGAAAGAGAGAGAGAGAGAGAGAGGTGAGCCAATCAGCTCTGAGGAAGGCTTATGCTGAAACATTAGCATACATCCATACACTAATCTGTATGCTAGCTGCACATTTGTCCACCTGGTCAGGGCATTTGACTATGGAAGCAGTATTTTAAGGGGCAATGGACATTTATTTTATTTACTTTTTCGGCTGAAGTACTGTCACTGCTACTGAGCACCTTGCACTTTTTTGACTAAGTGTTTTTTTTCACACTGTGTCACATAAAAAATCTTGAAGCTATTTCACTACAGTGAGGTAAGCATTTTATTTATTCTAAGTTGACAACAGGTGGATTTTGTTTATATTTCTCAGTCTGTGTCACTGAAATTGGGAGTAGCTATGCCCCAAATGACCTTGCTTGTTTGGTTTCATATTGTGAGTGCGCACTAACCCATTTATACTGAAATTGTTGTGAACCTCCCACCCCTTTGACTTCTGTGCCATCATACAAAACAAAACCTTACACAGATGGTACCAAACACCCAAACTGCTTAAGATCATGGACCTCCGAGACCATGACATCTGTTGGAGATGCCACGCCACTGGAACTTCCATGTAGTATATTCTCTGGAGCTATCCATCCCTCCAGTCTTTCTGGACACAGATTCAAAACATCTGTAATTCTTTATTCAATGGCAAACTTATGGTATTCCCAGAGGCTCTGCTCCTGGGTTGCTTCTACAAAGCCACACCCAGGAACTCCCTTGCAGTGCAATGCATCACAGCAGCAAGTTTGGCTGCCAAACACCTTATTTTATGTAAATTATGGTACCAAGAGGTCCCCACAGTAACTGATTAGCTTCTGGTACTTAGACAGTTGGCTACCTTTGAACGATTATCCAGCTTCACTGACCTTACTATGAAGCAGTACTTTCGATGCTGGGCCCCTTTTTTGAAATCTTTCTTCTGTCAACCTACAGATGGGTAGACCACTGTCTAAACTCAATACTTCCTACAGTAGTATTCCCCACATCCCCCCACCTCCCTTCACCTGATGTGTATTTAGTCCTTTTCATCAAAATTAGGCTGTTGAAGGTATATGCTGGTATATTTTATATGTTACTATTTATGTTGCTGGGTCAACTAGTTAGTGAGAAGTTAGACATTGTCATTAGATTACCTCTGGCTGTTGTCTCCTGCCATGTAATTTTCTTCCTAATGTATTCTAAACATAGTGATCTGAACTAGTACAAATGCCTAAGTGAACATACTGAATACAGGATATATAAGTTTCTGTTATTTCCCATCCTGGTATATGATGCAAGTTTGAACTATGTTTATTTTCATGATCCTGCTTCTTTTACATTCTTGAAGCTACATTTACTTGTTTTTGTACTGCAGTAAGTTGTTCATTTTTTTTCAATAAAAATTAATTAACCTCAAATAAAGGACTAGATTTATCCTTTGGCTTTGCCTGCATCCATCCCCTTCCCACAGTAGCATCCCTGCATTAAGGAGGCTCATTGAGGTCAAGCAGAACCAATGGGACACTTTCCAGACCAGGTTAGTATAATTTAGGTTTAGCCCAACTGATTGTATTGCCAACATACATGTTTTGTTTCTTCACTTTTAGGTACTTATTCTCACATTGCAACCAAATACTATATCTGTATTTTTTATACAAATGTCATTGTGCGTATTGTGCCTTTCTTTCATTTTATGTTTTATACATTATGTAATGTTTTCTTACATATTGCACACTTAAATGAATAAAAGGACTCTCCACATGCATTGCGTATTTCCTGACATGCTTTCATTTAAATAGTTTCTGTTCTTTTAAATAATTTGTGTCATTCTTGTACTTTTGAGAGTTTGATGTTGTTGTTGTTTAATATGAACATAGCACTTTTATAGTCTAAAGAACTCCCACGTAATGCTGCTTTGCTTCTTAATACCTTCTGGTGATAACAGGGCATCTAAATATTGTGAAGGGCTCAATATCCTTCCCAATAGCATGAATTAGTGTTTTGGTACTGTTAAGGAAGGAAAAGTAATGTAAGTATATTTTATTTCCTGCACTCTGCTGGCTGACTGACAGTTCCAGTCCACAACCTGGTTGAAGGAGCTTTGCAAAAGCCATGGAGTATTTAATCACCCCTTTCCCTTTAAGAGCTACTTTTTATTTACTACCGAAGGTCCACAAGACTTTAATCAACCACCTGGGTCAACCCATTGTGAGTGGTATCAGCTCTATCACAGAATCTTTGTCTAAATATATAAATTATTTTTTGAAGCCTCTGATTGCACTTTTATCCTTATATCTTAAAGATACCAAGGAAATGTTGAACCTCATTCCAAAACTAACAGGCATTTGTCAATGGTGACTATTGCTTGCTTGTATGTGCTGTTTAGGTATTTGGAAGTGACAGTTTCATGCCTTCATCCCAAGACATCCACTGTGTCTTTCCATTCAGTATTCACAGAAGAGTGGGAAGGGCAAGGGCCACAGCAGTACACCAGTTGCCAAGGGGGTGAAGAGGTGGACAATAGTCCATTCAAAGGCAAAAGAGTCCTGCAGGAGCTCACTAAATTGAAGGTAGACAAAGCGATGGAACCAGATGGCATACACCCAAGGATATTAACAGAACTGCGAAGGGAGATAGCAGTACCTCTAGCAGCCATGTTCACTGAGTCATTCAATATGAGTGAATATGGAGGAGGGCACATGTGGTCCCTCTACACAAGTCCGGCAGCAGGGAGGAGGCAGGAAACAATAGGCCATTCAGCCTCACCTCAGTAGTGGGGAAGATCATGGAGACATTGCTTAAAGAAAGGATAGTGGAGCATCTAGATGCCATCGGAACCCAGGACCATAGACAACATGGATTCACAGTGGGGACATCATGTCAGATAAATCTGGTTGATTTATTTGACTGGGTGACAAAGGAAGTGAATCAGGGTGGGGCAGTGGACAACGCTTACCTTGATTTCAGCAAAGCCTTTGACACCATCCCATATAGGAGGCTGATAAACTAGCTGGGTAGGCTGGAAATGGGGGAAAGGGTGGTAAACTGGGTTAGAAACTGGCTAACAGACAGGAGGCAGAGAGTGGTGGTAAATGGTATGCAGTCTAGGGAGAGGGGGCGACCAGTGGGGTGCTGCAGGGATCGGTCCTGGGGCCAGTTCTGTTCAATGTCTTCATTAGTAATATTGCAGAACATCTGAAGGGAATTTTTTCACCAAATTTTCAACATAGCCATTTTAAGACCTCTGCTCATGAACAGTGTCTCTGTGGTTTTCTTAATTTGTCCCGTACATTGATTTCGCACACCGACTGCACCATTGTGCGCTACATGGGCAGAAACACATTTTGGGTGAGATGTGAAAAATGACAGCTATACTACTCATAAGAAGGTGTGGTAAAATGGCAATGTTGAAAATCTGGAGTGAAAATATTGAAAATTAGCGAACTACGGTACGTGCATAGGAACTGTACAACGCACGCTCTGAAACAGTCATTTTTTTGAATTTTTTCACCAAATTTTCCACATAGTCATTTTAAGACCTTTGCTCATGAACAGTGTCACTGTGATTTTCTTAATTTCTCCTGTACATTGATTTCACACACCGACTGCGCCATTGTGCGCTACATGGGCGGAAACACATTTTGGGTGAGATGTGAAAAATGACAGCTGTACTATTTATAAGAAGGTGTGGCAAAATGGCAATGTTGGAAATCTGGAGTGAAAATATTGAAAATTCGCGAACTTACGAGCGTGCATAGGAACTGTACAACGCACGCTCATAAAACAGTCATTTTTTGGAATTTTTTCACCAAATTTTCAACATAGCCATTTTAACACCTGAGCTCATGAACAGCATCACTGTGATTTTCTTAATTTGTCCCATACATTGTTCTTGCACACCGACTGCGCCATTGTGTGCTACATGGGCAGAAACACATTTTGGGTGAGATGTGAAAAATGACAGCTGTACTACTCATAAGAAGGTGTGGTAAAATGGCAATGTTGAAAATCTGGAGTGAAAATATTGAAATTTCGCGAACTTACAAGCCTGCGTAGGAACTGCGCAACACATGCTCGTAAAACAGTCATTTTTTGGAATTTTGCATTTTAACATGGTTTGGACCTCTTTCTCATGAATGATAAACATTGCCTGGGCAATTATTCAGGCCCAAAGGGGTGATTTGTGCAGTGACTGTGCAGTGACTGCGGAAATCACCCTTCGGCCCGAATAACGCCATGACAGTGACATCATTCATGAGAAGGGTCCCAAAACCCCATGTTGAAAATTTGGTGCATAAATTCTCCCAAAATGCCTGAGATATGCAACAAAGTTGAAACCCCCATCTAGCCCATTATACAGCTTACGGCATTTCCTCAGTTCGCGGTCGCCTTTGAAGAGTGCAGATGTGTTCCCGGTCCACGAAGATCGCTATACCGGAGTCTGGAGGTAAGTATGGGGTGAGGGGAGTGTGGGGAGGCTGGGTGCACAGTGGTGGGGTGCGGGTTGTGGAGGGGGGTTGGGAGATGTGCACAGGACCGTTTTTGTTTATAGGTTTAAAAAAAATGACTATGTGGGATGTTTGCCATGCTGGGGTGGGCTCCCAGTGGCACAAGGACATTGAGGGGGGCATTCAGCCAACCGGGGATTGGGCACCCCCGTCGGCCATGGCATTTGTTGCCACGCTGGGGTGGGCTCTCAGCGTGGCACAAGGATGGAAGGGCGTTCAGCCGATGGGGGATTGGGCACCCCCATCGGCCAAAGGATCGCTTGCCATGCTGGGGTGGACTCCCAGTGTGGCACTTACTACTGGGGGGGATGCAGCTCAGCCGACAGGGATTGGGCACCCTGTTGGCTATACAGTGCATGCAGGGAGCGGGGGCGCGCGTGCCTGCGGGTGTCTGTGGGGGGGAGCTGTGCGTGAGCAGCCAATATCTTATCAGTGTTCACTGAAGCGTAGCTTCCCCTTTCAACTGTATGCCACTGCATTTTGGAGCATGTCATAGACAGCTCCAAAATGCATTGGCTTACAGGGGCCGTGCCTGCCAACACACTGACTGAATTGGAGGAGGAGGTGACACACATCCGAAATCTCCGATGATGGCACTATGTTTCTTGCACATGCGTGCAAGCAACATAAAAATGACAGAGGATATGTATTTGGTGACAATGGATATAGAGGTGCTTTATACTAATGTCCCCCCACGAAGAGGCATTGGACTCAGCAGCTTTTTACCTTAATAGGGCAAAATTGGTGAATGTACACCCTATAGATTTGTTGCTTAAACTACTAGAGTTTGTTTTAACACAGAATGTTTTTTTTTTGTTTGATAAAGAGCTGCACCTACAAATTAAGGGGACGGCCATGGGGGTGACATGTGCCCCTTCTGTGGCAAACCCATTTGTAGGATTATGGGAAGAGCAGGAAATTTTGAATGAACAGACTAATCCTTTTAAAAAACATTTAGTTGTTTGGAAACATTGCTGTCTTGACGAGGTGCCTTTGCAAATGAGTCTTTGACTCAAAGGTCTGTAAATCGATGATCTAACATTACATTGATGATTTGTTCATTGTATGGAAAGGTGATTTCAAGATATTTGAACAAATTGTTGAATTTATGCATGAATCAAGTCCACATTTGAAATTCACATATACCAGTAGTAAAACTAGTGTTACATATTTAGACTTATTGATTACAATAGATGAGACATGAAGCTTGCAAAGTAACATTTATAGGAAACCCACAGATGGCAATACTCTGCTCCTTGCCAATAGCTGCCATGCATCCCATGTAGCCAACAATATTCCATTGGGGCAATTTTTGAGAACCATGGAAACTGTTCTACCGAACAGTTTTATCAGAGTGAAGCAGATAAATTGACAGCAAGGTTAACACAAAGAGGTTATGACATACATAAGATAGAACAAGCTAGATTTATAGCAAAAGTTACAGAAAGGGCAGATTTATTAAAAGAAAAAAGTGCTCCTATTCACACAGTATCTAAATTTAATTATACTATACCACATATTTGGCACAAGCAAAATAATAGGAAAAAAATCTAAAACTACATTGGCATGTGCTAGCGGTAGACCCTAACTTAAGAGATCTATGTGAAATTCCACCACGTTTGTGTTATAGGGAAGCACCTGTCCTTAGAGACATCCTAGTGCAGAGCCATTTTGTGGATAGACAGGACAATACATGGCTGCAGAAGCCTAATGGCTGTTTTAAATGTAAAAGATGTATAATGTGTAAACATGTGGAACAGACCAAATCCTTCTTGGTAGTAGGTATAAATCACACTTATGAAATCAAACAATGTACCACATGTGACACACAGGGCATAATATATGTAGCCATTTGTACTTGTGGTTCTTACTATGTAGGGAAAACCAAATGAAAATTTAAAGATAGAGTGGGGGAACACATCGGAGCAGTGAGAAGAGGCGAGCCTACTTATGCTACAGCTCTGCATGTGTTGGAAACTACAGAACCACAGCAACATTTTTTTAAATCCTTAGCTGTGGATAAGGTGAATCGAAACCCGAGAGGGGGAAATTTTGAAAACCTCATACTCACTAGAGAGAGTTTTTGGATCATTATACTAAAGGCAAGTAAATATCCAGGGCTGAATACACATTTAGATATACACCCTTATTTGACAAAAGGTAGATGATTTGAAAACATGTTTGTAGACATGTAGAAGTAGAGTGGGGTGTCAAGGAGAACCCCCCCCCCCCGTGTATTTGTGGATGGATTGTTTGTTATTTCTGTATTCCTTGCGTATTTTTTTCTGGCCTTATGTCTGGAACAAAAAGAACTATAAGGGAGAAAGATAATGAGCAAAAGCCCTTTTTGAATATATCTTTGAAATATGTGTACTCTTGTCTTAAAATAGGAATAGAAATAGATTTGGGTGAATACTTTGTACTCCCCCCCAACCAGGTAGCCCTTTTACCTGTGATTGTTTTGTAAATAGGAGACCAATTAAGACAAGATTAATCCCTTTAAAGCAACCTTAACTGTTGATTTATTAATGAAAGAAGAACCTAGAATGTCTTCGACTGTAGCGGTGTATGAATTTACTTGAACAGTTTTTATAAGTTGTTTTTTTCTATATTTCCTTCTATATACTGGAAGGTTTTTAACTCAGAAATTATTTAAAATGTAATATCTGCTTGATGTTTGATGTTTTTGTATAATAGTGATTTCAATAGTACATAGGTGTGATTAGTTAGTCAATTTTTAGTTAGATTGGTACCACATGGTTTGTGCTACTCTATCTAAGCAGTGTCTTTGTTCGGTTCACACTAGCCTTTGAAAAAGGAGTTTTTCTGCTCCAAAATATGTCAGGCGTGGTGCTTTTAACACCATAAAATGTAAGTTGCACCTTATTCCCACTGTGGCATCTTTCTTTTAGGCTTGGTGTGTGCTTGGAACTTTAGTCTATTTTAGCTTTGCAAAAGTCTTGGTTTAGAGAGAAGCCCTGTTGTTCCCCTGCCACTCCAGTTGGTTAATACTAGTGCAGAGCATTAGTGCAGTTAGAGGGGGAAAAAGCAAAACACTCACATAATGAGTGGATTATATCCTGGATGTTCACTGGCTGTAGAAGGCTGTCACACATTCTCTAATTTTACCTTGGAACCCCTAACAAAAGTACCAGTGGCAGGCTGTCTCATGACCAAACAAATCCTTGAGCCTACTGAATTTCTACAACTCTTCCACAGAGCACAGTCAAAAAACACAAATGCACGGTTACTTTTTAAATAACATGGAGTAAGAAATACAGTCGGGTAATTGGCTGCATTCCACCATGTGACACTTCATTAATCACTGTTAATGAACAGTCAGGGTGGGAAGACCAAGCGGTAGAATTTGTGTGGAGCAGCCGGACACCTTAAGTGTGCAGATAGAGATTCTGAATGTGGCAGCCATTGAAATCCTCACTAAGCGAGAGGCACCCAACAGCATTTTTCCTCATGGACAGTGCCGTGCACTCTGTCATACCCACCTTCCCACCCCACAGACATTAATAGCCCCCAGAAACTGTCCGTATACCCACCCACCTGACCTGAGAATGTCCATGTCCCCTGAGCAGCTGACATCACCCTTGAGTCCGGTATACCCACACACCTGCCCCATGGATCTCTCTGCAAAGTGTGAAATGCTGTACAGTCCATGATACCCACTCAGCCACCCCACAGATCTCCATGTTTCTGCACAACCTGTCAGCTCCTGGGCCATCTGTTGTAGCCATCCAACTGGGCTGCAGTTTCTTCTTGCCCCCTCCCTGCAAAGGTGGCACATGAGTACCAGGTTTGCCTGTGTTTCCCAGTCAGCAGTAACATTATGGAAGACTGGGCAGCACTGTAGATGCAGCAGTGTGTGTCTGTTTGCAAGTGATGGTACAATAACTAAGCAGGAGATCAGTGTAGCAGCAGGCACACAGTTTACAACAGTCGATGTCACAGTGCTCCATTCTGTAGCACAGTGTAACTGAAGCAGTGTGTTCTTCCCAAAGACGGTGAGTAATTAGCACAGTGCATGCATAAGGACATCATGACCTTGTCAGCATCATTCCTTCCAGTGCCAGTGGCTGGATTATGTGACAGATCGAGACCGAATTTGGGTGGCATTTAGAAGTTGTTGGGGTTCCTGGCACTGATGAGTGAATTGACACTGTGACTCACTGAGACTCTCAGTAACTCTCTGCGTGCCTTCTGAAGTACTGTCTTGTATACTGTGCAGTACCTGAATGCATGCTGCATGGCTAAGTGGATTAGTGGTGTCAGACAGGTATTTCATGTTGTTTTGTGCACAGTGCTGCATATCAGTGTACAGTATAGGTTTGTGTTGGTACGTTTGCTTAGCATGTTGTGCCCCACTGACCCTTCTTGCAATTTCTATGTAAAGAAAAGTAAAACTGAAAAGACAGTAAAAGAAAAACAAATTAAAACCAACAATAGCACACTAAAGAAGACACACCACAACACAGAAAGCGGAACAGTTTACTATATTACTTTCTAATGGCAAATTGATCTTCCAGTGGTAGAACTATTGAACTAAACAAACACATTCATAAACTTCTTTTTCAATGTTTTTATTAATTTCTTAACAACGTAACACAAAACCCATGGTATAAGCATAGTAGTACACTCCAGGTTTACAGTCATGCTGAGATCATTACATGTACCGGAAATGCTAGGCCATCCACCTGCAGTGTCAGGCCTCAGCATGCCCCTGGGTGTGCAGTGACCTCAGCATAAATCTAAACTTGTCATGTTATTGCTTACCGAACATTGTTGTGTCACCAGCTCCCAATGGAAATGAGCAAGCTAAAATTCTCCATATTTTGTTTTATCCCCACAACCCCCCATTTGGGGGAATCAGCCCCTGTCGCACTCATTGCCCCCCCATGCCCATGCCTGTACCTGGGTGGGGATGCCAGGAGCGCATCACCTTCCCATGGAACATGGTCTTGAGCCCTGGCTTGCTCCCCAGGTGGGGCCATGGGAGTGTGACCTCCTCGGTGGACATCGGTTGCAGCATGAGTGGCTGCAGGTAGGAGGATCATGGATGGGGACAACTTTTTTTTTGCAGCAGAGATCCCTGGGGACAGGGACATGCAATGACAGCCAGCATCCACCGCGCTCCCCCGACATGAGGCACCAGCAGCAGTGATATCCTCAGCCTCTGCCAGAGGTCTACAGAGCACTGGACACTCTTTCTCCCCTCTCCCCAGAGAAAGAGAGCAGTCCCTGGGATGCCCGATCCTTCTCCCCATGTTTGGCCCTCCAACTCCCAAGTCTGTTTCCAAACCTGGGATGTCACTGCCAGAAGCATACATCTTGCTGCTGCGCTAGTGGGCTGGCATAAATTCTCCATATTTTAAACTGCCCGACTATGCTTTTGCAACATTCCATACAATGAAAAACAGTCTACCAGGTGTGCAAGCAAGAATGACAACATACCCCTTTACATAACCATTTTAAGGCTGCTTGGCATAGCTAGCAGACTTCCTGTGGGCAATACAGAATACAGGGTAGGTCTACAACAAGGAAGCAAGAAAATTACCAGCTAAATTGTGGACTACTTTTGTGTTTAGCAATGCCTACCCTGCCTGTTCAAAGATATTCCCCAAAAAAATAACATGTAAGAGCTTACATACTAACTCCCACATTCCCCACTAATGCAAGCATTACTAGAAGTACAGTACAGTATATGCAAATCACCATGCACGCACTCTTATTGATTCTTTACATTATCAGTTTTGGACTCATTGGCCCCTATGCACCAACGGGCAGGTAATATGAGCTAGAGATGCGTTAACTGCCCACGGAGCTCTGCACCTACGGACAGGTGTGCACTTGCGGCATTCATGACCACCAGCCACCTGTTCACAGCCCCATCCCCCCAGCATGCAGGTCTTCACAGGGTGGGCACAAGCAGAGTCACGGACCCAGCCAGGCAACCATTCAGATGCCTGGCAGGAGTTCAACATTGGACACCTTATGCAGCGGGGGGTGCATTGGCAGCATGCCCCATGGATGTCTGAGGGTCGGCAGCTGTGACAGGTGAGAGGAGGGCAATGCTTCCAGCTCTCCAATGGCACCAATGTTGTGAAAGGGATGGGGGGTATGTCAAGTGGTGGGGGGAACAGTACCACTGGTTGTGATGGGGTGGACATGTGGTGCCATTGAGGGGGAAGCATCCATGTGCCGGTGCCCCTGTGAGGGGTTGGGTTGGAGGGGTGGCTACATACACTGCTGTGTGCTGGGGTGGGTGGGTGAACCAGGCATCCATTTGCTGTGGCCCTGGAGGGTTGGTGGGCTGTTTACTCTGTCTTGCAGCATGT
Source organism: Neoceratodus forsteri (assembly GCA_016271365.2). Taxonomy (NCBI): domain Eukaryota; kingdom Metazoa; phylum Chordata; order Ceratodontiformes; family Ceratodontidae; genus Neoceratodus; species Neoceratodus forsteri. The sequence continues at coordinate 584,897,884 of CM028137.1, read as the reverse complement.
CCCAGGGTGTGCATGGGGTGTGTAGGGGGTTTATGGCACAGTTGTCCCTGGAAAACCCTGTGCCCCACTACACTCCCCCGTGGCCAGCACTATGTACCTTTGTACATGGCACATTGTGCTGGCACACATGCCCATGTGGTGCAGACAGTGGACCTGGGGGATTGGGCATGTCCTGTCAGTGCATCCCCCCTTATACATCCTACTTGGGGGGCACAATGGGTGCGGAGTGGCTACACTCCCCAGCTATGCAAGTATAGCCACTCCACTCCATTGCTGCATAGAGCCCATAATGACCAACATAAATGAGAAGAGGAGGCACATTGCTTTGTTTCCCAGTGTTGAGATTAAAGTAAACCCATATATACTTGCTGTGGTGGGTGGTAAAATATAGGGAACACAGAAGTCTCATTACAGTCACTCACTAATGCTGCCATAATAAATGGGTTTTGCTATATGTTGTAGAAGTATTCTCCACTGTGACAGTGGTGCAGCTGCAGTTATGCAAATTGCTTGTTTATGCAAATAATAGCATGTAAACTGTATGATCATTAACCTGCTAGATTACAACAGTGTAGGGGTTGGCCACAACATGGTACCAGGTGCATGGGGCTACTGCCAACATTTTTCCTCCACCTCCTTGTACCACATCTTATTGGCTGTTTCTTGGCCATACCAATATACTAGGAGTAAGGCACAACAAAAGGGGAAATGTACTACCACCTGAAGGTACTCTGACATAGCATTATCCACCAGCGGAATTCCTTATTTCAGTTATGAAATATTTTGTAAGTTTAGTTTTATTAATCACTGTGGTAGGGTTGTAATTTGGTGCTGCATCTTTAAATGGTCATCTTTAGTGTGTTAGCATAAATTTGACATGTGGCAGGGATAAGATTGCTTCTGGTAATTCTAAATTTTATTATGTTTCTTTTTTTTACTGTTTGTGCCCTTGGGAAATGGCACTATTTAAATAAAAATGTTTGCCTTGCCTAGTTGGATGTGGTTGTACTGCAGAGAGTGAGAAGTGGATGCATGTGATAGTGTAGTCCTAACATTCAACTTCCTGCACTTCCCGCATGATCTGTGAAGCTGAGCTGGAAGCCTGGGCTGTGCTTCCTGTACTTGCCATGTGATCTGAGTAAGACCTTGAAGCCTAGGCAGCTCATATGTCACATGACCCAATTCATGTGCTGCAGTGCAGTGGATGATGGGATTCAAGCAGGGAATTTGATCTGCCCTGTGTTTGTTTGCGCCTATCTTAATACCTTTAAGAACAATATTTGTAAACATTCTGTTGATGGTTCAGTGATATATGTATGTATGTTTTTTGGTTTTGTTTAGAATTATAGTTTTGGAATAAATTTTGTGTTTTCATTAGGTGTTTAAAATGTTGACTTGTGTGATCAGCACTGAGGCTTTTCGGGTTTGGGTTTTTGAGTAAGACATGTTTTTGAAACTTGTATTTCCATTGCCATTTGTGATTCTTGAGCAATGTTGCTTATGGGTGTATTGTCTTGTGTTTATTTTACTTGAGTGATTTCTTTTTGATGTTGCAGGGTTGTTTGATTTACATTGTGGTCTTTTTGACCCTATGGATATGTAATTAGCATACTGAGTCATTTTTTTTTACCTTGACAGTTTGTGGTCTCAATTAATGCTACTGAAACATATCTTTTGAGCAGGGGTATGTGCTAGGTTAATGCAGTACCATGTGATGAGCTCCTAACCAAAGAGGAACCAGAAATGGCCAAACCCCATTTTATAAGTTCAAATTATACACACAGTTCCTCACCAATTTGGGGAGTGGTGTGTGATGCTGGTTGGGGCTGCACTGGACTCCTAGTACTTTCACCCACCAAAACTGCCAAAACAAACAAGTTTGTTATTTTCACAAGGTGGATTATCCACTGTGATAGCAGTGCGGCATACAGTAATGCCAATCACCAGTCCTGATGTTAGTGCTTGTATATAGGCTGTTTTATCACCAACATACTGGGCAGTGACAGCCACAGGTATCAGTCCATGACATATAGTGAAGTCAGCCATGATGAAGTGTAATAACTTGCAGTAATGACATGTTGCAAAATACTGCATGACAAAACAGCTTAATTGCCATTGAATTACACTGTTCCCTGCAGCATACTGCAACATTCTGTCATATTCTGCCGCATTTCTGTCTTGCATCCTGGCTAACACCACTGCATGCCTCTACTGCCAAAGTCATTTCTCTCAGCTAGTAGATTGATGGCTATGCCAATATGTATATGCATATATACCCTTCCATGCTATTTCTGGTGGTCATACGGCCCCAGAATACATCCACTGAATTGGTTGCTGATGTCCCTGGCATTCAGAGGATCATTTCTCATAGCCCGGTCTCCTCTATAGGTGGCAAGTAATATTTTCTGCCTAATTTCATCATCCAAACTATTTTGTGCATATTTTAAATATTATTGTCATGTTTACTGTGTCAGCAGTCTGTGTATTGACATGTCAAACAGAACATTTAGAGGTACAGTAGCTACTGTATCCAAAAGTTGACTACCTCAGTACTGAGGCACTCATGTTGCAATTTGCGTTGGTTGTAACATGATCCTGACTCAGCATTGCCCCAGCATCATCTCAGTACTAATCAACTTTAGTACCACTGTAGTACTGGTTAACACTTTTTGTAGTCAGTTTTCACATGCACTAGTGCTGTGTGGAATGCAGAATTAGGGCAGAATGACCATTCCACCAGTAGAATTCCCACCAGAATTTTGCTGGTTCTTCTGCTGTATTTCACCTAGTGTGATCAGCAATTTTCTGCAGAACATTATTCTGTAATTTGCATGGAAAATTTTAAGATTCTTGGAATAATAGTCTAATAATAATAGTGGAACAGCAATTTTTCAGTGGAAAATCGTTCTGCAACTATTTTCTGCAATGGAATACCAGCATTCCACTTCTGGCAAAATTTGGCAGAATTTCAGCAGAATTTTGAAAGTTCTGCAAAATTTCTTTCCACTGGAATTTGAAAATTTTGCACAGCACTAACGTGCACACATGTACTGTACATACACACACACTCTCTCTATCTCTCTCGCTCGCTCTCTCTCTCTCTCTCTCTCTCTCTCTCTCTCTCTCTCTATCTCTCACACACACATAGATTTGTATAACTGTGATGCTTTGTGCTGAGTCTAAGGTTTTTGGTTATATATGTGCCACACAAATTGGGTCTCGGTCTTCTAATATCATTTATGAATTTTATGTATATACTGTATATATGTTCTTCTTTCTGATCAGCACTTAAACTACCTCACCATTTTACCCTCTCTATGACAAAAGCAAGACAAGAAGAGTAAGATCTCCCAGGAAGCTAAAAACAACCGTCAGAAAAGTCAGGAAAATAATATGCAATACCAGTGACAACTTGTTCCCTCAGAAGTTTCTTGCAATATATTTTAAATACAGTCACAAGGCCATAAAATTGCTACGTTCTAAATACTTCTGTATTACTCTTCCTGAATTCTTTTAGCCTACCTTACTGTAGCCCTCTCTGTTACACTGTCAAGACTCATCTGCCTAATGAACAGTGGAGGGTGATATTTATACCACTTGGCCATGGTCACCTGACTAGACCCTTAACAGTATACGTGCTCTTGTGAGCCTTTAGTAAAGGTTTGGACAGCAGCAAGTGTCTTAAACCACCACCACTATCTCCTAGACATACAAGCCACTTTTTTTGGTCGGCCACTTCCCCAGTCTCCCTTCACCCTCACCTTGACTCCTCCTTCAACACAGAGCAAAAGCAGACTGGTGTCAGCAGGTGCAGCATGCAGGACAGATGTCTAGAAGGGGCATAGAACAATGGACCCTGTGAGGAGGAGGAGGGGACTGAGCTGTCCGGAGGACATTTTCGAGATTGGAGTGCACTGGGAGGCATGAGTTTATAGAAGCCCAGTGGAAGTGAGAGTGTCTACTTCAAAACAAAAAGCCAACCCAATCATGGCTTTGCAGTTTTTTTGATGTAGCTGCCCAGCATGTTGACCTCTCCCCATCAGACTGGCTTAGGCATTTCAAGCATCCAGGGCCCAAGTGCTCTTCCAGCCATTAAAAGTAATGTGGGCATGTGTGCCTTTATCTCTCTCTCTCTCTCTCACTGTTGGCAAATGCTATTTATTCACCAGGTAAAGGTGATTATCCCTGCAACCTTTATGTTTTTACTTGCCTCGGTAACATCCATGCTATATACAGTATTTATATTTGTAACAGCATTTATGGACTTCCAAGTTGTAGTTAGTAGTATGCAGTATCCCTTTATTTTATAGTTGCTGAAGTATAAACATTGTTAAATTTCAAGCAGCCAGCTATGTGTCTGCAGTGATATATACAGAGGTCAGATTACATTTTGTAGCTACTAGACAGCAGGGTATTGACTTGCAAAATCCACTACCCCCACAGACTTTTCTATTGGCCCAGCATGGTGCATCTCTATGTTTATAAAAGTAATGTAGCTAGTTGGGCAGGGTCAGACACCTGTAGAATGTTTCAGCTTGTCTCCTCACTCTGACAGTTTGCATTTGAAGCATCTGATTGTGTCTGTTTAATGAAATCAAATATCTGCACTTTGTATCACTTATACATTCTATGCATTGTTTGGATCAACACGTATATTATTTCACATCTTTCCAATTAAACTGACAATAAAGTAACCTCAAATGTGTTTATGAGCTGGCTGTGGTAAGCACGCCAAACGAAAAGTACTACCTGTTTTGGGGGCTGGCAGCATAACCTAAAGGTTAGTGTACCAAGCTGTGAATCAGCTTGGGGCATCCAGCAGCACAACTGGGTTTGATTCTCACAGCCTCCTCTTGCATACTGTGTGACTCTCAGCAAATCACTTAACATCCCAAGAGCTACTGCATCACCCCTGAAAACAGGCACTTGTGCCTATTGGGCTTTACCCAGTCAGCCATGAATTAACAACAACAAAAAAAAATCATACATGGTTTACCCCATTCCACCACCCTATGCATACCCAAGAAGCTTTGTGCTAGGTCTTAGGATTTTTATTATATGTGTGTTTAGAGAAACTACACTAATTGGTAAGTACTGTATCTATTTATGTCATCATTTATGCAGCCTATGTATTTATTCTTCTTTCTGACTAACATTTAAATTACTTCACCCATTTCTTCTCACTACAACAATGACATGAAGAGAAGAGTAAGGCTTTCCAGGAAGCTAAAAACAACAAGCATTTGTCAATGCCGAATGTTGCTTGCTTCTATGTGCTGTTTAGGTATTTGGAAGTCATTGGAGTGCAAATATTGAAAATTTGCGAACTTACGAGCGTGCTTAGGAACTGCGCAACGCACGTTCGTAAAACAGTCATTTTTAGGAATTTTTTCACCAAATTTTCAACATAGCCATTTTAAGACCTCTGCTCATGAACAGTGTCACTGTGATTTTGTTAATGTGTCCCATACATTGAGTTTGCACACCGACTGCGCCATTGTGCGCTACATGGGCGGAAACATGTTTTGGGCAGGATGTGAAAAATGACAGCTGTACTGCTCATAAGGAGGTGTGGTAAAATGGCAATGTTGTAAATCAGGAGTGAAAATATTGAAAATTTGCTAACTTATGAGCCTGCATAGGAGCTGCGAAACGCACACTCGTAAAACAGTCATTTTTAGGAATTTTTTCACCAAATTTTCAACATAGCCATTTTAAGACCTCTGCTCATGAACAGTGTCACTGTGATTTTCTTAATTTGTCCTGTACATTGATTTCGCACACCGACTGTGCCATTCTGTGCTACATGGGCGGAAACACATTTTGGGTGAGATGTGAAAAATGACAGCTGTACTACTCATAAGAAGGTGTAGTAAAATGGCAATGTTGAAAATCTGGAGTGAAAATATTAAAATTTCACGAACTTACAAGCCTGCGTAGGAACTATGCAATGCACGTTCGTAAAACAGTCATTTTTTGGAATTTTGGCACCAAATTTTCAACATGGGGTTTTTGGGACCCCTTCTCATGAATGATGTTACTGTCATGGTGGTATTCAGGTCTGAAGGGTGATTTCACAGTCACTGCGCAGTCACTGTGCGAAATCACCCTTCGGGCCCGAATAACGCCATGACAGTGACATCATTCATGAGAAGGGGTCCCAAAAACACCATGTTGAAAAATTGGTGCAAAAATTCCAAAAAATGCTTGAGATATGCAACAAAGATGAACCCCCCCTATCTAGCCCATTATACAACTTACCGGCATTTCCTCAGTTCACGGTCGGCTTTGAAGAGTGCAGACGTGTTCCCGGTCCGCCGAAGATCGTTGCGCCGAGGTCCGGAGGTAAGTATGGGGTGAGGGGGGTGTGAGGAGGCTGGGTGCGCAGTGGGTGGGTGCAGGTTGTGGGGGTCGAGGCGCGCCACAGAACCGTTTCGTTTTCAGGAAAAAAAAAGGCGTAGTGGGACCGTTTGCCACGCTGGAGTGGGCTCTCAGCGTGGCACAAGGACATGGGGGTGTTCAGCCGACGGGGATTGGGCACCCCTGCCGGCCATTAGATATTGCCACGCTAGGGTGGGCTCCCAGCGCGGCACAAGTGAGGAGGGCGTCAGCCGACGGGGATTGGGCACCCCTGTCGGCCTGACTGATTGCCACGCTGGGGTGGGCCTCAGCGTGGCACATACTACTGGGGACGAGCTCAGCTGATGGAGATTGGGCACCCCGTCGGCTATACAGTCCATGCGGGGGCACGCACGCCTGCGGGTGGGGGGGAGCTGCGTGTGAGCAGGCAATATCTTATCGCTGTTCACTCAAGCGTAGCTCCCCCTTTCAACTGTATGCCACTGCATTTTGGAGCGTGTCATACACAGCTCCAAAATGCATTGGCTTACAGGGGCCGCGCCTGCCAGCACACTGACTGAATTGGAGGAGGAGGTGACACACCTCCGAAATCTCCAATGATGGCACTATGTTTCTTGCACATGCATGCAAGCAACATAAAAATGATCAGTCATTGCATGTCTTTATGTGATTTATCTTGAAATGCTAACTCTGGTGTGGTAGGTGGTGTTTGTATAGTAAAGTGCTGCTATTATCATTTCAGGGTTTCTCTGTTTTATGGAAGTTGTATATAGTAGTACAGATCTGTGTTGTTGCAAGTTGATAACATGTTCAACAAGGGCAAATGCCTGCTGGTGCAGAATTCTACAGTTTGTCTCATCACTCTGGCACTCTGTGTCTGATGCTTTGGATTGTGTTTGTGTGTGCTCACAGAAACCACATGCATTTGAATATGTTTTTATGTATGCTTACAGAAACCACATAAATTTGAATGTATCTGTCCTCTTGTATCATTTATACATTCTATGTATTGTTCCTTTTTCTAATCAGCATGTGTATTTTCCACTTCACTTTTCACTCACAATGGTCCCTATGCACTAACAGGATCAGTAAAAAAAGACAGGACTGGGACTTGTGGAACATGCATGTAAAGCAGGGGTGCAAATGTGTGTTAGGCACACCTGTTGCCCTCATGTCATGCATTAAGATGTAGGCATTGCCCAGTTGGGCATGGAACATATATAGTAACAAATAAAGCTGTATGCAGGGGGAAACAGGAGGTCCATACCAACATGGGAATGACCTCACCATAAAAAGACATGTGTGGGCGAGGACACTCACCTACAACACACATATTAGAGCATACCAGCAGTGCAGAATAGGTAGGTTCTGTACATGGCATGAGGACAACAGGGCAGTGCAGCATCACCAGACAGAGGACAGGCACAGGAATTCTGGTACTATGGATGGGGGTGCACAGTGCAGAGGACTGAAATGCGAACACCTACACATGCCTCATATTACCACAATGGCAGAGGACACCTGAGGTAGCCGAGGTCCATGTACCCTAGGAGTGCTTCCCATGGACAATGTGAGTCCACAATTAATTGTTAACTGTGGCTGGCACATACCAGTGTCAATGTCTGCAAATGCAGAGTCAGGGCCAACTGTACCCAGAACTTTAACTCAGACCTGATGAGCATGGCCATGTCTAAAATTCAGGCCCCCTATACAACACTGTACAGGCACACATCCCTGCGTGCACAACTGACCACAAAGGCACACATCTGGAAGGACACCGTGACAACTGTCACTGCTCAATACCCAAGACCCTCAAGGCAATAAAGCACAGATGGCGGCACCTGTGTATGTTCATTCAGAGGAAGCTGGTCGGTGGAAGGCAGGCATTTAATTCCACAGGAAGGAGACCACCCACATACCTAGAGCTTACACACCTGTAGGACACAGTGATTGACACAATGCCCTAGGTGATGATGGATGATAAGATGGAAGACCTGGATACCCTGCAAGGTGGATGTAAACAGCACAGTATGGAACACACATGGCACAGTGTACACAAGGAGAGACTGACCCTCTCTTTAAGCCCACAGTGGAGCTGCCCATGATATAGGGGGAGGATGATAATGATGATGATGACAGCAAAATGCAGAAGGCAACCATCTAGATGCCCAAGTGGACAATGTGGACTAGGATGCTACCCAGTCAGTGAGCAATGGTGAGTATCCCCATGGCACTACATATGGTCCAGAGCTGGGCCATATCCAGCCACCGGGGGGGGGGGGGGCCCACAAAGAAAAGTTAAAAAATCTTCTGAGGGAGAGAGGTGAACACTAGTCAATTTTTGGAGGTAAGAGCCTTTAAAGGACTTTTTAATCTGAAGGTGGACAAAGCAATGGGGCCAGATGAGGAGATTCCAAGGGTGTTGAGGGAGCTCAGGGAAATACCGGCTGCTTCTAACAGTTCACTGAAAATAGGAGTGCTTCTTGAGTACTGGAAGAGGACGGATGCAGTCCCACTACACAAAAGTGGTAGCAGGGAGGAGGATGGCAATTATAGGCCAATCAGCCTGACATTGGTGACGTGAAGGTTAATAGAACCACTACTGAAGGAAAGAATTGTAGAATATCTTGAATCCAGTAGGTTACAAGACCAGAGGCAGCATAGTTTCACTGAGGGGAGGTCATGTTAATTAAATGTGACAGATTTCTTTGGGTGACCTAGAAACCAGAACAGGGTGGAGCAGTGGATGACGCCTACCTAGATTTCAGTAAGGTGTTCAACACCGTTCCAAATAGGAGTCTAGTAAGTGAACTGGGTCACTCAGGGGTGTGTCCAAAGGTGGTAAACTGGATAAGAAATTGGTTAGATGATAGGTGACACAGGGTGGTGGTAAACAGGGTTCACTCCAAGGAAGGAAGGGTGACTAGTGGTATGCCTCAGGGATCAATGCTGGGGCCAGTCCTCTGTAATGTCTTTATAAGTGACATTGCAGAGCAGCTGAAAGGGAAGGTCTGCCTCTTTGCAGATACACTAGAATCTGCAATAGGGTAGCACTCCAGGGAGGGTTGAAATGATGAGCAGACTTGAGAAAACTAGAGGAGTGGTCAAAGGTATGGCAGCTGGGTTTCAATGTGATAAAGTGCAAATTAATGCACTTAGGGCACAGACTCCCAGGGCCGGAGTACAAAATGGGTGGAGTGGTATTAACCACCAAGCAAGAAAGCGATCTGGGTTTATTCATATCAGATGGCCTAAAGGTGGCCAGGCAGTGTGACAAGGGAGTAGGGAGGGTGAGTGGAATGTGGGGGTGCATAGGGAGGGGTATCATCATAAGGAAAAGGGAAGTGATGTTGCCTCTGTATAGATCACTGGTAAGACCACACCTAGAGTATTGTGTCCAGTTCTGGAGATCACATCTCCAGAAGGACGTAGACATAGTCAATGCAGTCCAGAGTAGGGCACCTAAAATGGTGCAGGGTCAGCATCAAAAGCTTTATGAGGAGAGACTAAAGGACCTCAATATGTACAGCTTGGAACAGAGAGAGATGGGGAATATTATAGAGACATTTAGATATCTCACAGGGATAAATAAGGTACAGGAGGGACACTGCTCTTGATCGGGTACTCCGTGGCTTGCAAGCCAGCAGTTGAACAGAGATGGCTGAGAGTCTTCCCCTCTGCTTACCCTCCCTGTATCTGGACACTGCCCTTGATCAGGCACTCTGCTGCTTGCAGACCAGTGGTTGGGCAGAGCTGTCCAAAGTTCCTGTCCTTCTGCTTGCCACCCTGTATCAGGACACTGCCTTTGATTGGGCATCCTGTGGCTTGCAGGCCGGTGGCTGGACAGGGACAGACGAAATTTCTTACCTTCTACCCACCCACCCCATATTAGGACACTGCCCTTGATCCGGTACTCTGCGACTTGCAGGACAGCAGTTGGACAGGGCCAGCAGAAATGTCTTCCCTTCTGCCCACCCACCCCATATCAGGACACTGCCCTTGACTGGGCACTTTGCAGCTTGCAGGCTGGCGGTTGGACAGAGCTAGCCAAAATTTCTTCCCTTCTGCCTGCCCACCCCATATCAGGTATACTGCCTTAGGATCCTACTAGTTCAGCCACTTCACAGGGACATTCCATAGGCTGCTTGTGACTGAAAGCAGCTTTCCATTGACTGGAGACACTCTCTTTCTTCTCCCTGATTGGATCAGACCTCCGGTTCTGCATTCCTTCATCTCTGGCACTCAGTTTCAACTGTTTGTCTTGCTGGATATTTTGATTTCCTGTGCTCTTCTTAGCTGCTAATTTATTATTTGTATGGTGCTGTTTTAAAGTTTGGATCATTTTTACTTGTTACAAACAACTGCAAATGCTGTTTCACTTAGAGTGTTAAGTTAGCTGTTTTACCTGGTCTCCTAATCCCTTGCCCTCTCTATATCTGTATTGCACTGCCTTTCCTGCTCAAAAGTCTGGATTATTTTATATTCATTTCAAACAACTGCAAAGTGCTGTTTCACTTAGAGTATTTAAGCTTTGTTATATTTTCTGGCTCCTAACCATCCACCTTTTCTATCTCCACCTGAACCCTCCAACCCTGGCTCCGGTCTCGATCCTTGTATGGGTGTGTAGTGGCCTCTTTATTTTTCTCTCCCAGGACATCTCAATCTCTTCACAGTCCTAGTGCTTTCAATCTTTTCACAGCCCTTCCTACTATCACTGTTTCACTCATAGTGCTGCTCTTGGCACCCCCCACCGCATGCCTCCCTACTGGGTTTCTCCTGTAGTCAATATTGTTCTCCCCCCTCTCCAGCAATTAACTTTTCTCTATTCCTGGTTTTGAATAGCTGGCACCATAGCCTGAGGCATCCCAACCTTTTTTCCCAATCTCTGACTCCTTCCTTCCCACCCCTTTTTCTCACTAACACCCTGTCTTTTGTCTACCCTTCATCCATCCCCCAGCTTCTGCAGTTCTGCCCTTTAACTAACCCCCTCTTTTTTTGTTTTTCCCTTTCAGGACACTGCCCTTGATCAGGCGCTCTGTGGCTCACAGAATGGTGGCTGGACAGTGCCAGATAAAATGTCTTCCCTTCTGCCATTCCGCCCCATGTCAGGTTCGCTGGCTTAGGGTCCTACTAGTTTGTTTACCTCACGGTGACTTTCCACAGGCTACTCGTGGCTGAGTGCAGTTCTCCATTCGCTGGAGACACTGTCCTGCTTTTCTCTGACTGGATTGGACCTCCAGTTCTGCATTCCTTCATCTCTGGTGCTCGATTTCAACTGTTTGTCTTGCTGCATATTTTGATTTCCTGCATTTTCCTTAGCTGCTAATTTGTCCTGCCCTCCTTCCCCAACCTCGACAGCTACTAAATACCCCTCCTCCCCCACTGGGTTCTTCCTTTTAGTTCCTCTCTCCACCTGCTACTGAATATTGCTACTCTTAAAGTGACACTACTTTATCTCTCCCACTCGAGCCTCAGCTGTCTACTCTACCCCTTACACTTACTACCTCACTACTCTTCCAACTCATAGACTACTCACTGCCTCCCTTTGATTGTCCCCTACTCTTCTAGAGCTGATAATTTCTCCCTGTCTCCCCTCTTTTTCTAGTGACACATTTGAATTTGTCTGTCTTCCTTCAGACTAGTGGCATAATCTTTGTCCCCCCAACCACTGCAACCTGCTATATAATCTATTACCACTCTCCTCTCTAGCAACCCCTGACACCTTCTGCAGTCTCTATGACTTACTTTACTACCTTACCTCTTATATTTCTTCTCATTATTTTCCCTCTTACCTTTCCTTTGCCCTCTTCCTCCTCCTCTTTTCTGTATATGCTCACTACTCCTCTTAGAGACATCCCTTCCAGCACATTACACTCAGACAATTACTCTGCTTGCCTTGTTGACGTCACTCCCTGTCTCTATACACAAATGAAACTCTCAACTTGAGTATTCCAGTCTCTTATTGTTACTTTCCCATCTGCAACTCCCATTCCTCTAAACTCTCTAGACTGAGACAGCTTAAACTCCTAACTCGTTGTCTTCTTAGGATTGTTTTACTCTTACTACTTCTCTCAGGAAATGTCCACCCCAAGTAACACCTAAGCATCCACGTAACTCCCTAAATTCCTTCACTTTAGCCTCCATTAAAGGGGACAGGAAATCTATGCTAATTAGCAGTTGTTAGTAATGTTACTACTAAGAGAAATGAAAGACCTGCCTACAAATGAGCCATATTGAACTGTACCTGAATAAACACTGATGTAAAAAATTGTGTTTTCAGTCATTTCCTTTTTATGGACAACATTCTGCACAGTCCCCTTCATGGAACCAGTAATTTGGAGCTTTTATTATGTCATGGTTTGAGTACAGAATGCTAAACATGAGCTATTGTCCTATCAGAACCATGCTTAGAGTTCTGTGCTCAAACCGTGACATAGTTGAAACTCCAATTCGCTGGTTCCATGAAGAAAACTATAACAGAATGCTGCCCATAAAAACAAAACAATGCAAAATACAGTTTTTCACAATTTTTTTTAATTCCGATTCAGTTACATATTGATCATTTAAGTTTATGGATATGATTTCAACAAATGGGAACTTTATAAACAGCTTAGATTAGAAATCATTTCCTGTCCTCTTTAATATTCAAAGCCTGCTGCCCAGACTTGATGACCTACATGTTGGACATCGCAGCATAAGCCAGACATCTTAGCCCTTAGTGAAACCTGGCTATCTCCCAAGGTTCCCAACAATGTGTTAGCCATCCCTGGCTATATCCTCTTCTAACTTGACTATGTTGGCAAATGAGGGGGTGGCTGCGCCATTTACCTAAATGACACCCTTGCAAGCTGTGTGCTCAGAACAAGTCCGCCTGCCAAAAAATCCAAAATGTGTGCAATCAAAGTTATCCTTGGTCAATGGTGAAAATCCCTCACCATTATATCCATATACATCCCCCCTGGGAGCAGGCTTCCCTTATTCAAATGATTACCGAGTACCTTAACAGTCTCCCGCACCGTACTAAGACAGTGGTCTGGGGGCATTTAAATATAAACTGGATTGCCCCAGAAGCCAAACCATTTAAAAATGCCCTTGCCTCAATAGACATCACCCAAATGGTTACCTTGCCAACTCAAATAAGCTACAGAACTGGGTCCAGCTCCCTTCTGGACTGCATTCTCACCACCCACCCTAGTAGAGTCACTAATGCTAGAGTCCACTCAGATTCCATTACTGACCATTCTCCTTTTCTCTGCCAGTGGTCTAACAAGGCTCCCAAACCCAAGACCAAATTCACCTACCATCGTATATTAAAAAAAGGAGGGAAACTACCTCAGTTTTTGGACGCATTCTCAATGATTGACTGGTCTCCCATCATCACCATGAACTGCATTGATCAAGCACTAAACTATGCAGTGTGTGACCAGTTTGTCTCCTTAAGAAAATAAAATCTAGGGGAATAACTAACCCATGGATCTCCCCAGCCCTATTAACATTAATGAAGGCTAGTGATAATCTTGGTACTGGGGAATGAACTCTGGTCACCACACTGATCTGCAGCAGTGCAAAGCTGCCAAAAATCAGTGCACCAAGCAGTATGGAGAGCCAAGCAAGACTACTACTACAATGGTGTACTGACTAACAGCTGGAGTAATAGTAAACAATTCTGGGACAGCATAAAAAAACCTAACTGATAAACCTAATAAATCCCCCCTCCCCCCACTATGATGGAGGTTAATGGCAGTCTCACTCAGGACCATAAATCAATTGCTGACTCCCTTAATATCATCTTTACAGATCTCAGTGGGGAACTCCTGCCCAACTTCTTTACCGACTCCACCTTACCTAATAACAATGCAAAATCTACACCTCCCCCAAATACGCCTCCCTTCTATTTTAGAAGGGTATCTCTGTCTGAAGCTCAAAGATATCTTCTGAAAGTGCTAGGTAAACCCAGATCAAGTAGCAACAGCCTGGAACTAAAACCTCTCCACCTTGCACTTGAAACTGCCTTACCCCCCCCCAAACTCCTAAACCTCTCTCTCTCTCTCTCTCTCAGGCAGTTTCCCCAGTCCTGGAAATCTGCCATTGTCAATCAATCAATCAGTCAATCAAAATCTTTATTTATCCAGGCAGGCACCATTGAGCAAGGCTCATTTGCAAGGTGGACCTGGTCATGAATACATCAAAGTACAGTACAGAAGCAGGTATACAAAAAGCAATAATATACAAGGAAGACAAAGTGTATACAGTACAATACAAGGTTGAAATAAATAAAAAAAAGCATTATTTTACAATTGAAGAAGTCAGCAGATGTACAATCAACCATAGGCATACAGGGTTATAAGCAGAGATCTTTTGAGTGAGGCAGTTGGCAACTACACATATAGGGGAAAGAGGCCATGTATGGAGTGGCAGATTAGAGAGGTAAAGAAGAGGAGGGATATGTTACCGACGACTGGAGGAAAACTTGAGCAAAATCCACAGAAAGTGACGATGGCTGTCGTGTACTTGTTTATTATGATAATGATGGAGGAGGGGTAGATATTTGGGACACTACTATGGATGTGGTGGGACTTTAGCCAGGCAGGAGTGGGCAGGGAAGGGCAGCAGGAAGAGTTAATAGGGAAAGAGTGAGAGCCAGGGGTAGAAACACGGCAAGCGTCTGGCTGGAAAGGGGGAGTTGCGGAATTAGTGGGCTTGCAGTGAGGAAAACATTTGCAAGGTGCTTTCATGTAGAGATCGTAGAGTGCCTTGAAGATATTCAGGCTAACAGGGCAGCTCAGCTTCAAGTTCCTTTGTAAACTGTTCCACAATGTAGGTAAAGAGAAGCTTAGAGCATCTTTGCCGAAATGAGTTTTGACCCTTGGAACTTGGAGGGCAATTAGGGAATAGCTCCTTAGAGAGTAGGTGCCTAACACACTCCAGGGAATACATTCTGAGACATATGAGGGGAGCTTGTTGGTCACCGCTTTGAAGGCCCATAGGGCAGTGTTTCTATTCCTTCTATAGTGAAAGGAAGTCCAGTCTAACGATGAGTACAGGGAGCAGTGGTGTGTGGAAAGTGGAAGGCCAGTAAAGAACCTGATAGCTCTGTGGTAGAGGGTGTCCAACTTAGCCAGTGCAGAGGCAGTGCAGTGGCTGTAGAGCAAGTCCACATAATCTATTAAAGATAAGAAGGTAGCCTGAACCAGTTGAATCTTGGCCTCCTTTGTGAGCAGGTGGTTAATTCTGTAGAATAGTCCTAATCTTTGCCTTAGTTTCTTCTGTAGTTCTTCAAGATGGTCGGCGAAGGAAAGTTTATGATCAAGCCAAACTCCTAGATATTTGAATTTAGCTACATACTCTAGTGTTTTTTCAAGAACAGATTGTAATGCCTATGCACAAAAGTGCAGACCATACCCAACACTCCCATTACAGCCCTATTTCAATCCTCCCCCTGCTTTCAAAAGCCATAGAGTGCATAGTTGCTAACCAACTATCAGAATACCTGGACAAACATAACATCCAGTGCCCACAGCAACATGGCTTTAGAGAAGCACATAGTACGATCACTGCCCTACTTGAATTTACCATGCACATTTGTAAGGCCTTGGACTCCAGACAGTTACTAGGGGTAGTATATGTAGATCTGAATAAGGCATTTGACACCATCAATCATCGGCTCCTATTACACTCCCTTCTGCTTTAGGACTATCTACTGAAGTTACCAGGTGGTTTGAAAGTTACCTGCTGGGTAGGCATCAATGAGTTAGGATTGGGGACACTCTCTCTGACTGCCTCCCTGAGTGCTCAGGGGTACCCTAAGGATTCATCCCTGGTCTGCTCCTTTTTAGATTCTTTAAACAATCTCCCAGCTGCATGTAAAACTAATATGATCCTATACATGGATGGTGCCATCCTCTTCACCATGCATACTAACCCCATCCAACTATCCTCCAACCTTCAGTCAAATTTTAATAGTATAGAAAATTGGTTTGATCAGCATAAGCTCCTGATGAACTACAAAAAACTAAGTCCATACTATTTGCCAACAACAACAGCAAACACAAAACGACTAACCTTCTTACCCTTAATAAGCAACGCCTTCCACTTGATCAAGTCCATGAGTTCAAATATTTAGGTGTTACTTTGGGCAGTCCACTCTCCTTTACTGCACATGTAAAATTACTCTCCAGTGCTATTAACTCTTGAACTGGTGCCCTCTACTGCCATCACAACTGTCTCACCTGTGAGGCTATGTACATAGCTGTAACCTCCACAGTCCTCTCAATTATTGATTATGGATTAATCTTCTATGGGGCTGCCACCACCACCACTTTAAAAAGACTCCATACAGTGCTGAATAAGTGCTGTCATCTTGTGACAGGCACTGATAAAAGAACCCACACCTGTGAGCTCTATAATCAATCATCATGGCCCCATCTTCAAGGAAGGATTACTTACAAGACTTGTCTCCTTGCTAGAAAATCTGTCTTGGCCATACCACACCTGCCACATATGGCCTCATGTCTCCTGTTGCATGTACACACAACATTCATAGTGGTGACAAGTCCTCTTTACAGAGTCCTTTTTGTCACACTGCCCAAGCTCAATGCTCCTTCTATGCTAGGGCCCAATTCTTAGTGAATGGTCTCCCTGTTGAGATCTCATCAGAGACTAGACTTGGCCTTTTAAACACAGCCTGTGCCAGCACCTTACTAGTATTAGCAACTCTGATTGTTTTATCTAGCCTGCCCCTGCACCCCTCTCCCACTTTGCTCTTCTTCCCATCTCCTACCCCTTTTCTACCCACTATTGCTCTCTTTCCTGTACCCCTCCATTCCTTCCTCCCCCTCCTACCTCACCTCACCATTTTTTAGTCTTTTACCCTCTACTATCCATCACGTTCATTTTCACTCAGCACACTTCCTTCCTTCCCCTCCTTCCTACGTTCACCCACTCTATACACTAACCTTCTTCACCCCTCTCTCTTTGTTTCCCTACCCTACCCTCCCCCCCCTCTTACTGTCTGTTCCAACCAGCACAAATTCTTTGGAACCTGCACTTATGACAAAGTCTGTTCTTGAATGCCTCTTGCTTATTTGTGCCCTCCTCTTCCTATTGCCATGACAAATTTGTTTTGTATACTCAGCAAATTTTTTGTTAGCATTTTGTTGCTCCTTTAAACCTTGTAACTAGTTATACCTTGTATACTGTTGTATCCCTCTGTATTGTTCATTTTGTATTCTGATGTGGAACCTTTGTAAATGAACCTCTGGTTCAAAGGTACTTGTAATCCTAGAACTCAATAAATAAATAAAATAAAAAGGGTACAGAAGGGGAGTATTTTTAGCCAAAAAAGGAGGTAAAAAACAAAGGGACATGCTATTAAGCTGGGGGTAGATTCTGGACAGATGTGAGGAAGTACATCTTCACAGAAAGAGTGGTTTATTCATGGCACAGCTTTCCAGTGTAAGTGGGGAGATTCAAGAATGCATGGGATAAGCACAAGGGAAACATAATGGAAAGGAAGGGGAGAAGAAGAAAGAAAAAGAAGAAGAATCTGCATGTATATAGTACTTTTCATACACAATGTATCCCGAAGCCCTTTACAAGCAATGCTAGACTAGTAGTGAAGTGACTGAATGTGTAGTGGCAGCTATACTGCACATCAACCCCCACATACAGCCTGGACAACTGCATGAACCAGTTTTATGGGAAAGGAAATATTGTCCACGACACCAGGATTGTTCCCTACTCTTTGCAAAGAATGCCTTTGGTTTTTTACTTCCACCTAGGAACCCACCAAGACAGGCAGAAGTGACCTCAGTTTAACGTCTCATCTGAAGGACTGCATATCCCAACAGTTCAGCATCCCCCATAATACTGCACTCAGATGCCAGAGCTTTAGGTACAAGCCCAATGCCAGTGTGAGATGAGAACCCATGACCTCCTGGTACAGAGGCGGATGTGCTACCAACTGAGCTACACTGATAACTGAGAAAGAGCTGTAGATCAGGTATGATCTGCATTAATAGTGTAGGTAAGGAGAATTTGGCAGACTAGTTGGGCCTGGTAGTCATTATCTGCTGTCAAATTCTGTTTTTATGTTTGTATGCTTCATTGACTGTTGACCTTTCCACCCCTTGATGACAGCGATGCCAGTGCAAGAATGACCGCACAGGTGCATAACCACTAGAAAAAAGAGGATGGCACTGTGTGCAAGGGTAGAACGCAAGACTTCAGGAGATCCAGGCACCACACCCCATGCAAGAAGTCTTCACAGGCCCTGCATCATCATCCTTGACTGCTGTGTTCTCTGTGCAGTATGTTTTGAGTACCAGCATGGGGAAAAGAGGTCATCACCACCACCACCACCCCCCCCCCGCATGGCACAGAGCACCACCACCATGGACACAACTGCCTATACCACTGATGGCCTCAGCCCCTCCCCCCCAACAGCATGGCCAAATAAGCTGGCACCACTAAATGGTATAAGTGCACACTTCTGCAGGCACGCAATCCTGCCTCGAGTGGCCCAGGTACAGAAATTTACGATGAGGGGCACTCCAACCTGACACACCTGTACAGGAGAGGTTATACTGCCACATGTTTTCTAGGCAGGTACTACCCCAAGGGGTGATGGCTGGAGATGGAACATCTATAGGCCAGGAGAGACAAGAAGACCCAGATCTGGGCAGTCATGGTGGAGGTGGAGGTCCTATGCATAGAGTTCAGGAGGGTTTGCAACCTGCTGGATGGTATCCTCTGGGTCCTTAATGTCCAGGCAAGTAGAAGTGCTGGTTCATTCACTGCACACCCCACCTTGCCAGTACAGTGAACTGCTATGCAGGGGGACAGGGCAGGGGCACCCACATAGATTCATCTCCCATGGCCCTCCTCCAAGGACACTCCACTGTGGTACCCATCACTGTACCAGCCTGTACAGCATGGTACTGATGGCTGCTGGGCAGGAAGGAAGGAAAGTGATGGCCAAAACCCACCACACATGGTGTGAGACACAGTGACACATCCACCATAGTACATTGAGCATGCACACAGCACAATAAGACACAAACACATACACACGCACATGCACACGCACACACACAGTGACACTGCAGTCGTGTGCACTCAGTAGTGTGTGTCATCATTGTGCACTGGGTGCACAGGGGCATGCACCATTATGTACACAGCACACATAACTCACACCAATCAGGAAACACACCGTGCACCTGATCATTCCAATCCTCTCTCCTGCCCAGCATGTTCCCAGGTCATGTGTCCACAGTTGGCCCCAGGATCTCAACCATCTTGTACCTAATGGGATCCATGTTGACAGGTATATCCTCTGGTAATGGCAGTCTTTTCCTTGGGGTAAAACTGTATAGCATGCAACATGTGACAGTGACATGGCACACCCTGCCCAGTGCAAGCATTGTCATGCAGCCCGTCTTGTCCAAGCATCTGAACCTCATATTCAGCTGTCAGAAGGTATACTCCATAACCACCCACACTCTGATGTGGGCATCATTGTACCTCTGCTTGGCCCCCTTTGACAGGAACCAAGAACAGTGGCAGTAGGTATGGCCTCATGGGATATCTGCTACCATCTGTGTAGGGCAGGAAGAAGGGTGATGTTATATCCAGCATGTGCATATTATAGCTGGCTGCTGTCACACAGGAACTATATAAGACCTTCCTATCAACCATCCAGACCAGACTCCATTGACAGTCAATAATGGCTGCAGGTCTGACTGCAGAAATACGAAGGCATCATGTGTGGAGCATGTCTACTTTGCACTGACATGCATGAGGCACAGGGTCATAATGTTGCAATACACTATGCTGCATGGTAGAATCACGCTGCCACTCCCCACCCCCCCGTTACAGGGGGCTGTATCCTCCGGACCCTCCCCACTAAAGATTCTCAACTCCAGGGGGGTCCAACTCGGGGAGAGCACAAGTCCCAAAAAAATAAAATGTTTCTGGGACCGGGACTCAAACCTGGTCCTAGATGCAGCGCCTGGGTTCCTACTGCTGTGGCTCAGTCCTGTGAGTCACGGCAGCTGTTCGTTGGAACCTGCTTCCAGCAGAGGTCTTATTCTGCACCTGGGAAACCACTACTAGTGCAATACTGCATACAGCAGTATACGTGGTATTGTACCAGTAGTGGTAGCATTCAGCACTTTACTGGGTTAGCCATAATGTCATACGTTATTAAGAGTGCAACATTATGACCCGGTAGGCATGTATGACAGTGCCATATACATTCACAGTCTCCTATATATTTATGCTATGGAACCCCTTCTTGTTCCTGTAGTCCTCCTTGTTGACATGGGGGTGGAGCTGGATCAAACATGCATGCCTTGTATGGAGCCACTAATCTTCTGGGAACACATTCTTCTCATGGAAGGCCTTCTTGCCGTCTGTTTGCCTAGCCTGTCCAGGGCAAACTGGATGCAGTTCTTCACATATGCCAACAGTGCCACTGTCACCTAACATACAGCAGGGCATGTGACATGGATGACTGTCTCACTCCTATCATGTCACCTGCAACCCGCCAGAATGACCCTGTGGTATAGTATATCAGTTTGACATTAGCTTGATCTCCATTTACAAGGCCCTATACTTGTGGGTGGGTGGGTTGTCAGCTGAATACTATTACCAAACAGGTGACACAGTTCTATAATGGTTTCTTGGTCCAGATGAATTGTTCTAGGCAGTGTGTATCCTGCATACCCTCAAAGGATGCATGGAGGCAGAATATGAATGGACTGGAACTTGTGGTGTCCTTCTGTTCCAGAGCAGCCTCCACACCCATGAGGAAAGTGTGCATCGATAACATGGGGAACATTACTATGGACAGTGAACAAAGTTGGAGTGCCCTTTTATTACATACCTCAGCTGCCACTAGCCAGCCTCATCCAATGATGAAGGGTACCCATTACACTGTCTATACCCCCTTTACTCCAACAGCAACAACAACAGCAACACCAGCACCAGGTAAGGATGGATGTGGCAGAGCTTCACATGTGCCCATGACATGCACACCAATCCAAATCAGCTGTCACACAGTAGTGCTGCATACTATGCACAGGGTACAGCTAAGGCTATGGGTATACTGCCCTATGCAATGGATGAGTGTCCACCCTATGAGGGACAAGAACAGCAGCTTGGGGGGGGGGTTGCCCAACCGCAAGGGTATGTATGTATGCATGAGGAGCCTCTGTTGCATGCTGGGATGTATGTTATTCCATGCCTGTTACTAATGCCAATTGTGCTGTCATTGCAGGTATTCTGAGGATGTCCTACGGAGTTCCTTCTGTGCCTATGAATGCTCAGGTGTCATCTGTTGTCCAAAGTGGTTTCTACCACTTAACTAATTTCACCAGAATTAAACCCCTAGTTCTGCCCAAGGATATGCCTTCAGTGGTTCATGCTTTTGTTACATCAAGGCTTGATAACTGCAATGCTCTGTACTTTGGGGTCAGTGGAGGGACCCTCTGCTAGCTGCAGCTGATGCAGAATGTAGCAGCCAGGTTTCTGATGGGCCTGTCTAGGTCTAGTCATGTGACCCTGGTCCTGTGAGCTCTGCACTGGCTGTTTGTTGGATGGAGGATCATCTTCAAAATGGGCTTGCTCACTTATGAGGCCCTATATTGTCTGGGCCCTGGATACCTGGCTGATCTCCTGACATCTGCTTCCTCAGTCCACTCCCTCCACTCCTCCGCCAGGGGCTTTCTTGTGGTTCTGAGGGTCAGGTTAAAATCCTCCAGTGTCTGAGCTTTCAAAGTCACTGATCTGGCCCCCTGGAACACATTTCCCATCTCTGTTAGAGAGGCCCCAATGATGGAGGACTCTAAAAGGGGTCTAAAGACTCACCTTTTTCTCTTGGCCTACCCAGACTAATCAGAGCTATTATAGATATTATACTTAGTCATATTTTAAGTCTGTGTTTACTGATTTTGATATGAGTCTTTATGCAAAAATGTATTTTTTTATTCTGTTTGCCCTTCCCTCCCTGTTTGCTTTTATATATGGTACCCAGAGCCTCTGAGATTGGGCACCATAAAAATAAATGTGCCTTGCCTTGCATTGCCTGTGGCTCAGACAGCCAAGTGTGCCCTGGATGAGGTACCAGGTGCCACTGGAATGGGCCATACATGTTCTAGATGACCTGGAGTTGGTCAAAGGATGCTAAACTGATGTTTTACTTTATCATGGAGCTCACTGCTGAGAATACTGCTCCATGCCTGAGTCCATGGACACATACAGGGGTTGTGCAAAATGGGGTTGCATGAGAGAATGTGGGGTGGCTGCATGGAGGCATGCATTGGACTACATGGGGGACATAGGGGTTGCATTGAAGGCTTGCAGGTGACTGCATAGGGGACATGCAGGGTGACAGGCCAGGACAGGTAAACAGGCAACTCATACCTGCCTTTTCTCAATGCAGACTACCCTAGCACCACTTGCAGTGACATGGTGGAGGCACAATGGACCATACATTTTTGATATTGAACTGGAGCCACCGCAAGAGTCATTGATAGTGGGAGAAAGGACCAGCTGGTCCATATACTATGAGGCATCCATTGTCCAGATTACACAGGAGTAGCAGGAGCTATGACAAAGTGAGTGTCCTGTATTTGTGGGCTGCAGTTACCCATCCACCTGCTTTATGCACCATGCCAAGGATTGCTGGCATCAGTATGACACATTCAGTTCTGTTCATGAGGATTGTATGGACACAGACATTTTATGCTCCCTCTTTTAGTTCAGTTTTGCTGAACTATCAGGGCAGTTATGTTTTGTACCTTGCCACATATGCAATAAAATCTGTGTTTTCAATGGTTGTGTCTGGTGTCCTTCTTGGAATGGTGCATACCTGCATTTACAGCAGTTGTGCATGCCACATAGTGCATAGTGTGGTATGCACCATGATGCGTGGTCATATGCACCATCTTGCATATGTGTTGGGACCTAGCATACACTGGTATGCCCTGATGTGCCATATACCACAGGGCTCCCTGCAGTTGGACATCTGTACCATGTATAAGGTTCATACAGGTATGCGTGTTGCATACCTACCGCCAGCCTACATAGTCTGCCTAATGCCCTGTGCACATGTGTTACACATCAGGTAATGCCTCCGTGCATAGGGAAAAATGAAATATAAAAATACTGAAAATGTATCTGCTTTCAGCTTACAAGCAATTTATTTACACAAGTTTATCTAGCTGAGATGCCATATCTTATTTGCAATGGGGTCTTTATTCTGCTTTATGCAGATTGATGCCTGTCACTATCATTGGCACTTTGATGTCAGTAATGCTGGTGGTGTCTAACTCTTCCCATGACAGAATGAAAATTCCATCTCACACTGCATAATTTACAGGACAATGTAGAAGCAGCCATTGTTGAATGTACAAAATCACACATGCCCACACAATGCAAAGCATCATGGGCTGCATATGCAAATCACCACAGAATGTTATGCTGGTTCAACTTTATGCAGAATTGCTTGGTGCCGAAAGGCCTCTCACACAGTCAACTCTTGTTACGGCTGCATGGAGATGTCACCATGCTGACCTATTGCTGTGAGTTGGAGGAGAGGACTGACAGGATTGTGAGAGTGTGGTCTTTCACTGAATAATTTGGTTAGGCTGCATCACTCATATTACTCTGCTGTTCTCTTCATTTACAACAGCGGTGTGTGTGTCTGCAACCCTGCCTGCAGTAGATAGCACTATTTCTAGAGCCCCTTTAATAATTATGACTGTTAAAAGAGCTTAAGGCAGTAATTGCTGTAATTCCTATTGAAACACATTAATCAGTTTTAGGGGCATATAAGATAAATAGCTTTGGAACAGATAACTTCCACTGCATTCCACTGTGTAGTATTCCAGTCACTGCTTCAGCTTGATTCGACAAGAGCACGCTCCTATTATGTGCTTCTAATTTTTTTTATTGCTGCATATTTACCTTATTCAGTGGAATATGTGTTCATTTCCTGCAAAATGTGTCTTTAAAACAAAGATATTTATAATAGTTTCATCGTTAATGAAGTTGTGTACCTTTTCTAGTTGGCTTTCTTTGCTTTTTCATTGCTTCTATCTCCCCTGCTCTCAGATTACCTTGAAACACATTTGAGTCTTACCCGTTGATTATCCTGAACATTAGTGTTCAGCTTTCTTGTGTGCTTTTAAAAGGAACAGTAACTGATAACTTATGTGTTGCTGCTTGTAATGTCTCTATTTTCATAAATTATATTCATACTGCTAGAGGATCCCTATTTAACTTAGCCTGAATAAAAACTGAAGCTGTTAGTTGTACTTTGTATTGGTTTCTTTGCATGGACAACATTCTGTGCAGTTCCTTTCATGGAACCAAGAATTTGGAGTTTTGACTACCGGTATGTCACTGCACGGTTTCAGAAATGAGAGCATGAACTTATCAGTACAGTGCCCACGGTTCTGAAACTATGCAGTGACCTTGTCAAAACTCCAAATTCTTGGTCCCATGAAAGGAACTGCACAGAATGTTGTTCTTCAAAGAAAATAATACAAAACACAACTGACAGCTTCAGCTTTTATTCAGGCACAGTTAAATAGGGATCCTTTAGAAGTATGAATATAATTTATGAAAATAGAGACATTTCAAACAGCTGCACATAAGTAATCAAATCCTCTCCTCTTTAAAATTTCGATTTGATCAAGTTTCACAGCATGTGAGGCTAGCTAGGAGGACGGTTCAAGCTGTAGCTGTAGCAGTTTGTATATTGAGGGCATAAGTTCTAGGGTTGCCACCTGTCAGGTTTTTTTATCTGGTGATCATGTTTTCAGGCTCCCTAACAGATAACCTGATTTTGCTCAGTGATAGTCAGGTTTTTGAGCCATTTTCAGTGTTCATATACCTTAGAAACAGCTTTGTCATATCATTCATTGTTTCAGCTGCATTTCCAGGTTACAGACATGTTTTGTTGTCAATATAGCACTTTCTTTGTACAAAAAGCAGTCAGCCTAGGAAGTGTCAAGTATGGCAATTAAGACCATTAGCAGATACATAAAGAGCTATTGACGTCTCAAAGTAAACTTTTAAAAACGTAATAATTAGGTACAATTCTGCCTGCATTCCATTTATATTTTATATATTTCTCCTTCCCATTATTTATTACTATGGAAATTTGCATGAATAAATTATCCTTATCCCTCATAGTTCCTATAGATTCCATCTGCCTCTATAGCTTACTCCCTAATTCAAGTCATAATCATCTGTTGTGACATCACACTTTGTTGCCATGGGAGTAACTGTGATGTCACAAGCAGCGCTCTGTGACTTCAGGTAGGGAGAAAGCAGCAGTAATAGACAAACTCTTTGGGAGCAAAGATCCTGTTTTCATACAAATTACCTCAGTAATAAACAATGGGGAGGCAGAATACAGCACTAATGGAAAATATAAGCTGAACTGTGTCTAAATATTAGGTTTTGATAATGTTCTCCTGAACATGTCTCCTGCTATTTAATCTAATCTTTTCCACTCTGCATCTCAAAAGCAGAACAGAAGCAATGCTGGGCAAAAAGACTGACCCTACTTTTTGTAATAGTAAAAGATTCAGTTGTCATCTACTTTTATTTATTTTGAAACTTTTTCATCTCTAGAAGAATGTAAGTATTTTGAAATGTTTTCAAAAATTTTTATAAAATAGCTGTTTCCTCCAGTAAAAAGTATGTTCACTTCTTTTGGCATCAAAATGGTATTGTGGACATGAAAAGGAAATGGACTGAGGAAATAGATAAAGTACACATTATAGGAAACAAGCAATTTGTTTATGATGTACAATTGTATACTATTTACAGTATTTCTGTGCCCCCCATGATGATATCTGTAAATTAGATTTCCTTTATCCTTGCATGTTTACCTGCCAAACTCATTTTAATAAATAAACAAAAAAAAATTAGGAAGGATCCAGAAAAGCAAATTTTAATGGGTACATCATGCTAACATTTCTGTTGAACTGGTGCTAAAGTGTTGTCTTTTACTGTTCCGTTAAAGTCTTCTTTGATCTAACAAATGACATTTGGGGGAATAATGCATGATCAGTCATGAAAAGAGGGTGAGACTAGGGACAGAGTTTAGAGTGTGGTTTAGTGTCTGGTTTTTGCCTCTTCAAAAGGTGAGTGGCAACCCTAGGTCCAACAGTCCTCAAACAGTTCACTGCCCCTCTGTGCATGCAGAGGTCATGGAAAAGCTTATAAGGCACTCTGGGTCCTTCATATCCAGCCTCTCACTGTAACACAGTAGTTTAATGTTGCAAGGGACTCTGGGTTCATCATGTCCAGACCCTCACTGTAACATAGTAATTTAAGGTTATCAGGGTCGCTAGGTCCATCATGTCCAATTCCTCATTGTAACATAGTATTTTAATGTTGTATGGAACTCTGGGTCCATCATATCCACCTCCTCACTATAACATAGTAATTTAAGATTGTCAGGGACTCTAGGTCCATCGTGTCCAACCCCTCGCTGTAATATAGTAATTAAATATTATTAGGGATGCAAGGTCCATCATCTCCAACCCATTACTGTAGAATAGTAATTTAATGTTGCTATGGACTTTGGGTCCATCATGTCCAACTCCTCATTGTAACATAGTAATTAATGTTGAAAGGGACTCAAGGTCCATCATGTCCAACCCTCTCTGTGACATAGTAAATTAAGGTTGTCAGGGACTCTTGGTCCATCATGTACAATCCCTCACTGTAACATAGTAATTTAATGGTGTAAGGGACACTAGGTCAATCATGTCCAACCCCTCACTGTAACATGGTACTTTAATGTTGCAAGGGACTCTGGGTCTATCATGTCCAACCCCTCACTGTAACATAGCAATTTATGTTGTAATGGACAAGAGGTCCATCATGTCCAACCCCTCACTTTTTGGGGAGTCATGTGATGCTAACTTTCTGAGCAGCAGCATTGTCTCGGAGCTCCCAATACCCATCAGCCTTATCTGCTTTATACTACGATCCTGGACGGGAAACCTCAATAATTTCAACACCAACTGACTTATCACTCTCTGCCTATCGGCCCTAGGGCATTTTTTACTTTCATCCTGTTAATATCAAGAAGGATGGAGGCAGAGAAGAAACAGGCTGCGATCCGGCACACGCCGCCCACCATGCCAGAAAAACTATCTAAGAAAGGGAGAAACCAGCTCGGCGCCGTTTCAGATAAAATGGGTGACAAAGTCCCCTCGTCAAACCCTCTTACTGAAGAAAAGTTTTTGCAAGAGCTAACACCAATGAAGGAAGTTTTACAAGATATTACCAGCAAGCTCAAATCAATCCAGGGCAATCTTTCTTCTCTTGCTACAAGGGTGTCCGACTCGGAAGCTAGAATACATTCCCAAAAGCAATGGAGAGCTACAACGGAACGTGACCTGGTTGCATTAAAACAACAAGTCAGAAAATTACAACTTAAAACAGAGGACCTAGACGGCCGCAGCAGGTGAAACAATCTCCTTATCCTGGGCCTTCCTGAACTCGAAGAGGGATCGGATCCTATCATCTTCCTGCAGAAGCTCTTAACTAAAACGGTGGGCCCATCACCTCTTAACCCCCAGTATCACCTGGAAAGAGTACATAGAGCTCTGAGGCCTAGACCCCCTCTGAACTCTCCCCCGCGGCCAATGTTTGTTAAGTTTCTCAGCTATTTAGAGAAACAGCATGTTCTTAATAAGGCTCGTGAGCTCCAGGTGATCATGTGTGGCCCTGCCAAGCTCCATATTGCCCAGGATCTTCCACGGGAGATCAGGATGAAGAGAACGGCTTTCCACTCCATTGTCCAGAAGCTGATCGCGGTGAGTATTCCTTTTGGCATGCTGTATCCTGCCACCCTTAAGGTCACAATCGATGGTATCCCCACGACCTACGATTCACTGGAGTCTGCCTCCAGAGATCTGGCTTTGAAACTCCCTAATCTCTTCAAGTCAAAATAACTGAACTCTCAGCTACCAGTTTTAAATATAAGGCGATGCTTCAGTTTGAAAATTAAGTTTGTAATGTTTGGTTAACTTACTAGGCTGTTTATAAGTGTCCTGATAGACGGAGAGTCCTCGGTGGCCTCGGCGTAGGTCGGGGTGGGCCGCGGCTCCTCTGGTCCCTGTAAACTCCCTGGAACCAAAAAGAAGCGGTTCGGTGGCTATGCCTGCTTGTTTAGGTGAAGGACAGTTTTGGTCCCACCGCATAACCGCTTCCTGGGGAAACTACTTGTGTTTTGGCTTGCCAAGGTTAGGCTTCCACCTCTTAATCTGACCTGTTACCCTCCAATAGCTTGTTGATGCCTGGACAAGAGGTGAGCTAACTTTTTGTCTATTCTCCTCCACAAGGGGTCGGGTTCATCCCATGCAGAGTTTTCCCCCTGGATTCTCTTCATCTTCCTTTCGGATATCCTTCTTCCCCCCCGGGGTGGGGGGTTTTTGTTCTTCAGATCCCGTTTCATTCTCCATTGGGGTTGACATGAAGGGGGCTGATGGGGGGAGGGGGGTTTCCTGGAGACGTTTGTGGCTGTGAAAAGTTGCCTCATGAACCTATAGAGGGGGGATATGTAAGCCCTGTTCTACATACTGGGATCTCCTTGGTCAGTTTTGGTTGGTTTACAGCTATTTTTCTGTTCTCAGGTCCTCGGAATCCCCCCATTACACTTGGTTTTAGTAATAGGCTGAACACAGGGTTTACCATTGGGTCCTGGACCTCAGGCTTTTGCCATAAATCTTATCGCCTTTCGGTTGACAAAGCCTGGTACCAGGGTGTACATAGTTTGATAGCTTTATTAGGGGGTTATAAGTGGGGAGGGAGTTTGGGGGGGTCGAGCTGCCTACTACTCCCTCTGTTTCATCCTAGATTCAATTTCTACTGTGGTTTCAGGATGCACCAACATTTGATATGTACTAACTGGCAGCTTACAACTAGTTGGGGTTTCGAGGCTAGAGTGTGCTATCTTTTCTGGTTCACAGGTATGAGTTATTTTATTTGTTTTCATACTCTTTGGTTTTTGAAATGGCTATGAACTCGGTCAAGGTGGCTTCGTGGAATGTACATGGGCTCAGGGAGAAAACCAAGAGAACTCAAGTTTTTAACCATTGTGACCTAATTAAGACCAAGATACTGATGCTACAAGAAACTCACTTACTTAATACAGAGACT
The DNA here is from genome assembly GCA_016271365.2 of Neoceratodus forsteri. NCBI lineage: Eukaryota > Metazoa > Chordata > Ceratodontiformes > Ceratodontidae > Neoceratodus > Neoceratodus forsteri. Next base: position 584,868,334 of record CM028137.1, on the reverse strand, counting down.
AAATGTCTGTCCAGATCTGGCTTTTCACAGGTTTTTGGGGCAAGTGGGTCCAGCTCTAGTAGGGGTGTGGCTATTCTTATTAAAAACTATGTTACGTTCCTGGCAGAGGTTACGGTTACCGACCCAGATGGAAGGTTCATACTGGTCAAAGGATCTCTCAACAATTGTGAAACTGTTCTCGGCGCAATTTATGGTCCAGTATTTGGCAGTCCTGATTTCTTTATGGCCTTGGCAGACAAAATAAGTGCCCTACTCCCCTCTCAGCTTATCCTGGGTGGGGATTGGAATGTTCCGCCATCTTTTTCTCTAGACAAAGCTCCAGACCCAGGCCGTCCACCCACCCCGGTTCAAAGATCCTTATCAGACTTCTTAAACATACTAGGGCTGTGCGACCCCTGGCGCCTTTCCAACCCCTTCCTACGGTCTTTCTCCTTTTTTTCCCAACCTCATTATTCCTGGTCTAGAATAGACTACATTTTGATCAGTAAGACCCTCCTCCCCGGCCTTCTCCAGACCAGCATAGAACCTATTGTGCTCTCCGATCACGCCATAGTGTGGGCAAAGATCTCTCCCGATCCCAATTTTCAACAGGATACAATTTGGAAACTCAACACCCAGCTCCTTAAAGACTCCCAGACTGTGGTGCATATTAAAACCTCCATCTCTAATTTCCTCGAGACCAATAGTAACTCTACCCCGCGGATTGACATTATCTGGAGCTCCCTGAAATGTTACCTAAGAAGCGAAATAATTAAGTTGGCCTCGACGAGGAAAAAAACCAGACAAGCCCGCGCCTCCCATTTAATGGCCAAGATCAAGGAGCTTGAAAGTTCTTACTCCCCCTTTTCTCCCTTGTCATCCCTTGAAGCCCTCTTAACAGTCAAAAATGAGTATACGGATCTTCTTAAAGAAAAAGCTGAATATAATTTAATTAAAACCCAATCTAAATACATCGAACAAGGGGAAAAGGTGGGCAGGCTCTTGGCCTTAAGGTTACGCACATTGGAGAGCTCCAGACTCATCAAAGCCCTGCAATCCCCCGAAGGTCTCATTAAAACCTCCCCCAGAGAAATCACACAGATCTTTGAAGATTTCTACAGGAATCTTTACAAATGCCCTTCCCCCCCGGTATCTCTCTCAAACATATCATCCTATCTGGCAGACCTCAATCTCCCCCAACTTTCTGCTTCCCATAAAGGCACCCTGACCTCCCCCATTTCTCTCTCTGAAATAGAAGAAGCTATCACATCTATCACCCCGGACAAAGCTCCTGGCCCGGACGGTTATCCCTCAAATTTTTATAAGGTCTTTTCTAAAGAACTTGGCCCTTTACTCCTCAAATTATACTACTATATGTTCACAGCCGATACTCTGGACCCCACCCTGTTTGAGGCCACTATTGTTCTAATCCTCAAGCCTGATAAACCGCCCAAAGATCCAGCGAGCTATCGACCCATTTCTCTCCTGAACTGCGATATGAAGATCCTTTCCAAGATTTTGGCCGAGAGGATTAAAAAAGTCTGGATCCACCTTCTCAGCCCAGAACAAGTTGGTTTTGTCCATTCTCGCTCCCCAGCAGATCACCTTAGAACCCTTTCCCATATCTCCCATGCTGCCCAATCATCTCTTTCCCCAATGGCTCTGATTTCGTAGGCGAGAGAAAGCATTCGACAGAGTCAACTGGTCTTTCCTTTGGGCTCATGGCCAAAATGGACTTTCCACCCTCTTTCCTCAAGTGGATCCAGGTCTTATACAAACCTCCTTCGGCCAAAATATACTGTAATGGTGTTTTCTCCTCTATCCTTCGCCTCCATACTGGTATCAGACAAGGATGCCCTCTCTCACCTTTCCTGTTCAACCTATATCTTGAACCTCTTCTCCTTAAACTTAAGTCTTCCCCATCCATCCAAGGCTGTTTGATACAACAACTGGAATTAGTCCTCTCAGCTTATGCTGACGATATCTTACTTCATGTCACCCACCCTGCCACATCACTAGGTCATGCACTTCAAATCATAGCCCAATTTGGTACCTTCTCTCATTACTAACTGAATATATCGAAATCTGAAATCTTTCCACTGAATCCCCATACACATAAACACAAACTCATCAAGTTCGGTATGAGATGGTCCCCTAAATCGATCAAATACCTAGGCATCCACTTTACTTCAGACCCCTCTTTACTTAGGAAGCTTAATTTGGATGACCTTAAAGTTCATATCCAACTAGACCTACAAAGATGGTCTAATCTCCCCATCTCTCTGTGGGGTAGGATCAACATCATCAAGATGAACGTTCTTCCCTGTATCTTTTACCCGCTCAACCTATTAGGTCTCTGGCTACCTCTTTCCTATCTACGTCAATTCCACACAATCTTCTCAAATTTTATTTGGTGGGAGAAAGCGGTTAGGCGCTCCTTCCTTAAGCTATCTCTTCCTAAAGATAAGGGAGGCCTCGACTTCCCAATCTAATACTCTATCACTGGGCTGCCCATCTTTCCAAACTAGGTAAATGGTACTCAACCCCTACTGACGCTCCGCCCCAATCTGGCTTCAGATTGAGAGGCAGATTCTCTCGGAAGCTAAAGTTGATCCCCAAGCAATCTTCTTTACTTCCACTTCGGTGCTCGCACCCTGGCTATCCAATCATACTATCACTACATCTCTCAAATCCCTTTTCCAATGTCTCTACTTCCTCAAAATCTCTCCCAAAATGGATTTAGCTCAACCCCTCATTCTCAATCCCAATATTAAACTGGGTAACTCACTAATCACCCCTGATTGGCTCCCACAAATCAATGAGACTACTCTAGAACACTATTATGACCAGGGTTTCCTCCTTTCATCTCCAAACATTTTAACTAAATTTGATATCCCTAAAAATAAGATTTTTAAGATATACCAATTGAGGCACCTTATTAATGCTAACTTTGGTCTAGAATCCTGTGATTCAAAGGTTAGTCCCTTTCTCTCTCAAATTCTCGCCTTGCCCTCAAACCACACTCTATCTCATTAATATACTCCTACCTACTGGACTACAAATTCCTGAATTGCTTGAGGGCTCCAGTATTTGGCGCTCTCTACTTCCAGAATCCACTCCCAATTGGTCCCGAATTTGGAAGGACCTACACAAATATCACACCCAAGACATATTCAGACTCACCCAATATTACATATTAAACAATATGTACTACACCCCAACTAAATTGTTCTGCCTTAACAAACTACCTCTCCCCCTCTGTTCTAGATGTTCACAGAGCAAAGGAAACTCGCTCCACATTTTCTGGCACTGTTCCAAAGTTGCCCCCTTATGGACCTCCATTCAGGATAAACTTGATCCCATACTAGGCCTCACAAACCTTTTTACGCCCGATATCTGTATCCTAGGTAACTACTCCACCATAGACTGCTGGGAATGTCGATATCATATGGTCTTAGTGTCCATAGTAGTCAAAAGGTTGGTCCTTAAGCATTGGACTGACCAGCTGACCTTAACCTATGCCGAATGATTAACCGAACTCTCAAAATGCTTCAACACAGAGAGGCTTGTAGTCAGCTTTCGCAATCGCATGGACCTGTTCCACAAAAAGTGGAACAAACTATATGCGTTATATCTACACCATTGATCTCTTGGTTCCTTCCCTGATGCACAACAAGGCTTCCTTTCTTTTACCTACTCCTATAGTTTTCATTTTCATAACCATGTTATGACTCTTTTGTTGATTTGACAACAGAACTTAAGTCTATTTCTACTATGCACACTCTAGCAGGGTTTTAGCAGGGAGGTGGGTGGGCATGACATGGGAGGGTGATGGGTAAATTAGGGCAGGTTGGGGTGGGGGTTGGGGGTGTTTTTCTTTTTCTCTTATTTATCCCATGTATTGATATCTGACACCTGTATGCTATTTTCTGTTTTATCAAAGTCAATAAACTTGAATTTCAAAAAAAAAAAAAAACCTCACTTTATCATAGTACTTTAAGGTTGTCAGGGACTCCAGGTCCATAATATCCAACCCCTCACTGTAACATAGTAATTTAATGTTGTAATGGACTATTGGTCCTTCATGCCCAAGCCCTCACTGTAGCATATAAATTTAATGTTGTAAAGGACTCTAGATCCATCATGTCCAACCTCACACTGTTTAACAAGAGGTATTGTAAGTTTCAGGAGGCATCTGCATTCCCGAAGAGACTTGTTGCCTTATTTTAATTAACTGAAGAAAAATTAATCCCTCTTAATGCAAGGAGGTGAGTGGATTACAATTTTTATAAAACCAGACCCACATTTCACCTGGGGTCTAAGCAGTCAACATCAGCTTGTGGCAGTTGACTGATGACTGAGCTTCAACTATCCAGGAGTCCGGGACATGTCACTTTCACTGAGAGAGCTGGGTGTGAGCACAGGAAATGGTGAGGGACAAACACAGTTGACAGTCTGTGGCAGCCAGGTGCAAGAAGCATGCTGGGTAAGGCACATGTGAGGGATCTGTGACCAAAACACAGAGCATACAGAGGCATATGTAACTTGCTGGTGTTTGAAAACCTAAAGCTGCCACTATCACTATAGGTAGGCAGTCACCAGGAGCCAAACCCCAGTGCAGCTTTCCCAACACTGGGTGCCCAATTCTGTGATTGATTGGCAAACTTAAATAAAAAGTAAGTAGCCACTTGCTGTTCAACCCTGGTGCCACCAAACTCCCCCCATTCTGACACCAAGTGCCCAACAGTCAGACAGTAAATGAAAAAAGTAAGTGGATAATGACAGCCTAACCTCATTACTGACAACCATCCATTCTGACACTAGGTGCCCAGCCCCAGGTTCAAGAGTCAATGAAAAAAAGTAAGCAGGCAATCGGAGCCCAACTCCAGTGATGTTTTGGAAAGAAACGTTAGTTTTTTGCACTAATCTATTGTAGCATTGTTCCTTGCTATTCATTGTACTATTACACATTTGTGTACTTGCCACTTGTACATCAAATAAAAAGCAGCTTTATTCCATATTCAGCACTTAAACTTTAACCAGCTTTATGAAAACAGCATGTGTGAATTCACAGCATGAATACTAAAAACAGCAAAAGTGCAGCAGTGCAATGAATAGCAGAGAGCAATGCTGAGCCAGATTGAGAGTTAAAACCACTAACATTTCACTCTACAAGAAAAGCTTCATCAGACTTAATAACTTAATGCAGATGTGCCCTTATGTTATCCACCACTAGTGATGTGTACAAATTAAAAATGTAAAACAACAAATGTGATGCATCCTCAGCATACTTGGAGGCGCTTATAAAATTACAACCCGCAATTAAGGTAATGAAAAGTATAATATCAAACCTGGTGTAAACTACCCACAAGGCATATTTTCGCAGTTGTTAGTGCATGTAATTAGAAAAAAAGCTTTACAAGTAAACTTCAATATCAGAAAACATAAACATATATAGAAATCCATTTTGTGGATGTTGGAGCGAAGCACTGAGGATGTAAAATATGCAGGTATTCATTTATATACCTCTTCTTTTGAGAGACATTTTCTTTAGGATTGTAGAACCAATGAATTCTGCAGTACAATGATTCTAAATGTCAGGAATCTATTCTTAAAAAAAAAACAGATTAAAAGTAGGGCATTATTATATCAGATGGCAGCCATAATGGATCTATATATTGCGGGGGTGGGGGGATCACTACAGCCCAAGTGTGAAAGATTGCTTTGAACTTGTGTACTTTCTGTAAGATGTCTATAGACTGTCTTTATTTCCATTATATAAAGGTGGCATACACTGCACTAGAAGTGTTTTTTTTTTATTGTATTATGACAATGAGCATCTGATATAATAATGTCCTGCTTTTTCTTGTTTTTTAGAATACATGCCTGACATTTGTAATTTGTATCACAGAGTTCATTGGATCCACAGCGCTAGAGAAAATGTAGCTCAAGAGAAGGAATATATAATGGATGAACACCTGACCATTTTATATCCTCAGTGCTTCACCCCAACATGTGCAAAATGGACTTCTATATAAATTTATATTTACTGATATTGTGGTTTGTACGTAAAGCTATTTTTTGACAATTACATCTTCTAACCAACTGCTGAAAATATGCCTTGTGGGTAATTAATATTAGGTTTGATTTTATACTTTTCATTACCGTTATTGCCAGTTGTAACTTTATGAGCCTCCTCGTATCCTGAGGATGTGTCACATTAGTAACAAATTGCTAATTTCTCTTTCATATATGACACTACATGCCATATTACATGTAATATGAAAAAATTTAAATAGAACATTTAATAACAAAACAGTGCACCAATTCCTGATATTATAAACCTTCACAAAAATCATTTTGCAGCCTTATTGGCTCTGACTAGAACTTGTATTTCAGAGGCAGGGCTTTTTTCTACAGTGACTGGTGTCTAGAGCATCAGGGTACTACTGATTACATCTGTGGAAGGGCAGACAAGGAGCACAGCAGAAGAGCAAAAGAACAAGACAGACAGAAGATGGTTCAGTAGTAGGGTGACTTAAAAAGGGGGCATTCCTGAGGGTCGTCATCTCAAAGGACAAGGAAAAAGGGTACTACTGTCATTGATTTTAATGCATTACAGTATATAGGTAAAGTAAATTAAAGACCAAGCTTTTTATCGTCTATAGACCCCGAGGGCAATTTTGTCCTTCTTCTGGTCATTTATTTGACTGCTGCTGATCTTCATACTAAGGTTCATACTAAGGTGTAAGGAGTCTAGAAGGTGGTGGTACATATTTGCTCCTGTCACATTACCAAAATACTTCAACAAGTTACCCTCTAAGATGTAGAAATTCAATCTATTCTTAAACTGGGTTTTGCTGGTACTATTTATGATTTCTACTTGGTAATTTATTCCAAGAGTATACCTCTCTCTGTGTGTAGAAGGCCTTTCTTTTATTTGTGTTGAATTTCTTTGATCTTTATTGGAATGGATGCCCCATAGTGATCATTCTGTTACTTTTGAATTCTAGTTTTAACTAATTTAGTAGGTAATTGTCTTGCATTATGTCATACCATGGAAAATCTCCTCATACTCATCTAGTGTCAAGTGTCATAAGGTTTAGTTTTTGAAGGCAATCATTGTACGACATAGTTTTTAGATTATATATTAATTAGGTGGCTTGTCTCTGTAGTCTTTCAATCCTAGTGATACTGCCCTCTTGCGATGGGACCACAAACTGGGCTACCGTAGTCCAGCAATGATCAATATAATGTCATTATGGCTTGCTTACTTCTACTTCGAAAATTATGTTTTATGCACCATAGTATACTTTAAGTCTTTTATATTTAGTTATTACAGTGTGAATTATAGGCTTTTTTTTTTCTTTGAATGTTATTTCCAAATCATTTTCCTCAATAGATTCTCTAAGGGGTAGTCCATTTAGGAAATATGTTCCTTGTTTGTTTTGTCTCCCCAAGTGTATAATGTAATACTTATCCTCTTTAAAACTCATCCCTCTAGGATTGACCCATTTCTGGATGTCATCCAAATCCTTTTGGATAGTGGCTAAGCATTCACTATTACTAGCAATGCATGCAAGTTTTGAGTCATCAATGTATTTACTTATCCAGTTTGATGCATGTTCACCTATGTCTGACATAAATATCTGACAAAGCACAGGACCCAGGACAGATCACTGCGGCATCCCACTTGTCACTGGTGATGGGGTCGAGTTGTAATCGTTTATACATACCCTCTATGTTTTATTCCCCAACCAACCAGTGATCCAGTTCAGTATTCTGTGGTCTAATCATTTGCTTATTAGACTTTGTACAGTATCTCTGTGTGGGACCTTATCAAATGCCTTAGCAAAATCCAGGTATACACAGTTAACTAGTTCTCCCCCATCAAACACTGCAGATATTTTTTCATAGAAACACAGCAGATTTGTTACACATGATCTGCCTGATAAAAATCCGTGCTGATCTCTTTCTGTTTGGTCACCACGATCTATGTGAGTATTTATTATATCTTTTAGTATTGATTCCATTAACTTCCCAGGAACAGACGGCAAACTAATAGACCTGTAGTTAGTGTGATCTGCCCTGCTTCCCTTTTTGTGTATCAGTACCACATTTGCAAGTAACCAATCTGGGGAGACTTTATTATCGGTTAAAGATTTTTAAAATAGTAATTTCAAAGACCTAGCAATATGTGATGATAGTAATTTTAGAATTATAGAGGAAATATTACCTGGTCCTACTGAGTGTGAATTTTTTTAATTTATTTTTTTTTTATGTAATACCTTCCATAGTCACTGTAATGTCAGTTATCTTATTTACTTGGATGTCTTTTGAATATACTGTCCCTACTGTGAATACTGAGCTGAAATATGAATTGAATTTATTTGCCATTTCTTCAGGTTCTGTGATAAGTCTATTGTTTTCCATTATGGAGCACAGGCTGAAGTTTGATTTATGTAGTGAGTTCAGATATCCATACCATTTCTTCATGTTATCCTTACTATCACTGTTAGCTATCCTTTTTTCCATCCTCTGTTTATTCTTCTTAATCATATTTTAAAAATGTTTTGGACAACTTTGAATTGTGTCCATATATCTTCAGATCCTGTTTTTCAAAATTAATCATAAAGCTTGCATTTCTTCATTAGCCTAGTTAGAGGTTTGCTTAATCATTTTGGTTTGATGCCTCTGATGTTGTATTTCTTGATTTGTTTTATGTGTCTATCTCACACATTGAATATTTGATTTTTAATGAATGCCCACATTTCAGTTACATTTTTGTTTTGTAGTATATATTCCCAATTGATTTTCTGTAGGTCTGCTTGAATGAATGGTTTATTTGCAGTGTTGAAATTACATATCTCCCTGCAAACCTTAGTTATTGGGATATATTCTTGGAAAGAAAATTTGACACAATTGTGGTTACTATTTCCTAGTGGTGGTTAGCTTCACAATTCATAATGTCAATCTCATTTGTGGTTTGAGCTACTGTCTGTTGAGAACGTTTTCTCCTCTTGTTGGCTCATTTACATATTGTACAAGTCCAAGTTGTTTAACTATCTCTAGGAAGGAAATACTATGCAATTTGATTGCTATGAGCTTGTCCCAGTCTATATCACTGTAATTTAAATCTCCTATGAACATCACTCTACCAAGTTCATATGCTTTTTCAATTTCTTCTTTAATTTGTTCAGTTATTTCACAGATTATCACCGGGGGGTCTGTAGCACAGACCAGTTATGATATTCCTATTATTTCCTGTGTTGATTCTAATCCATATTGATTCTAGTTTGCTATCTTCATGTTTTATTTTGGCAGTAATATTCATGGCTTTTAATTTTTTTTATATATATGCTCCTACTCCACCACCCCTCCATTCCTTTCTATCGAGGTGATATAAGGTATATCCTGATATTTCCCTGCCCCAAAAATCACCTCCTGTCCACCAGGTTTCACTTACAGTATGAATGCCATGTCAACATTATTGTGGGGTACAAGCATTTCTTCCAGTTCATCCTTTTTATTTTGGATACCCCTTGCATTTATTATATAGCTATTTAAAATGTTCCCAGATTATTTCTGTTATTTCTTTTTTGGATCATTTTTTGTCATATTGCTGCTGTAGATGCTAGTCCACCCCCCCCCAGTCAGTTTAAATTATCAATTGCCAGTAATTTGTTTTTTATCATAGTTGCTAGCACTTGCTTTCCCACGTTACTCAGGTGCAGCCCATCTCTGGTATAGAATGGCTTCTTTGAAAAAAAGGATCACAGGTATCTATGAATTTAACTCTTTCTCCCAGGCACCTATTTTGTAGTTGGACATTAATTATTTGAATTGTATTATGTTTTTCTTCATGGCAGTTTAGATTTGGTAGTGTTCCAGATACTATTGGTGTTTGTCCCCTACTCTTTATCATCATACTCATGTTCATTGTATCTTCCAAGATGTCTTTTTCATGGTCCTTCCCCCACATTATTTATAGCCACATATAGTATAATTATTTGGTTCTTTATCTACTCATCAATAACCCTGGGGAGAATGCCATTTATGTCTTTTACTAGCACACCTGGTAAACAGTTTACAATGTTTTTTTGTTTTGTCCATTTCACAAATTATACTGTCAATTTTCGGTAATACAGCGTCCCCAGTAGCCAGTATCTTTTGGTTTCCAGCTACATTTTGTATGTCAACAGATGTTTTGTCATCAGTTGTGGCCACAGGTGCTTATTTATTAAATAGTGCTAATTCAACTATACCTAGAGCTCACCTTCCCTTTTTTTGTGTCACTGTGCTTATTGTGGCTCAGTCTACAGTAAGTCATCATTGTCAGTTATGTCCATTGTGTTTAAGTCAGTAGCTGTCTCTTCTTCTGATGAGTTGTTTTCATATGGTTGCCCTCTGTTTCTTTTCTCTTGTGAGTCAGGGTTCATTACTTCCTGCTCACTACTTTTAGCCTGTTCTCTTAAGGAGCTAACCTCCGTCTGTAGCTGGCCCATTTTTTGGTATATGTAAGTTACATTTTTGGGGGCCAAGACATTTATAGTGTACATGTAGCAGCTGCTACATCTACTAACAGTACCTTCATCATATTACTAATTTAGGATATAATTTGGTGTTATACTGGCCCTTTAAAGGTTTTCAATGTTTGCAATAGTACTGTTTATTTTGTTGTGTAGCAGTGAGTTTATACAATTCCCAGTAGCACTATAGAAAGAAAAATAGACCCTATTAGGCATTTGTTCCATGGCCTAGACACTTACTTGTTTATTTTCCATTAGTCTCCTGCCTCAGTCCCCTTGTCCCTGCAGGACACATAAGAAACATGCTAATGGTGAGTCTCTGCACTCATTTCCATGTGTGATGATCATGTGTTCACCCACTCAAGCTTGCTCTGCTTGCTTGGAGCTGTCTTTTAATCTATGGTGAGCTGCATGTAACTCTCTGGGTCACATGACTGCAATAGTGATCTGAATCCTGAAATTAAGGTTTAAATATTGTATCTGTTAACCAGTCAGCACAGTTCTGATCAGCACTGTGCTGTGAAGGCAATTAAATCAAATCCCAGCATCTTTAGAAGCTCCTGTAGTCCGGGTGGGGGGCACTGTAGAGTGGCAACATGGCGGTAGCATTCTGAGGGAGTTCCATTACTGTTAGAGCAGAAACACTTTAATTTGCTAGAAAACCTAGAAGTACAGGCTCCCTTTTGGTGGCGGTGTGTGCCAGAATACTCCCAGGCTAAGATGAGCCCTAAAAAAGATGTTAAGCACTCATCCTAGAATCTTGATTCCTACCTGACCTCCCAAGAGGTGACAAGTGGCTCAGGGCCTACCTTGCCTAAAGAACAACCCTCACTGGAGCTTCCTACCTCACAAATTCTGGCCATGCTGATGAAGATTCAAGCCACAGACAATGAAACGAACAAACAGCTGGCCATGGTTGAGGCCAAACTCTCGGAAAATGATCACTGGATTAATGGAAATCTTGCAGCCATCATGGAGCTTAAGCCGGGAGGTGAGTGCCAGCTGCAATGCAGTGCAACATGCATAAGGGATCTAAATTTACTAAGGGCCTAGATGAAGAATCTGGAGAATTTTCAACGCCTGACTAACATTCAAATTGTAGGTTTTCCTAACAAACATGCTCTTTTGGAGGAACTTGTGCCTGCTATAATCAGATTAATATTTTGGGACCTTTAATTACTGCCACAAGACACTTGGATCACTGTTCTGAGAGTCTTTTCAATTCCTCAGTGCCAGAAACCTAGAGGTGAGTTGCAGGAACAGCACTCTGTGATTGCCACATTCTCAAATTCAGATGCCAGGATCGCTCTTCTGCAGACCACTCACTCTAGAGGTGAGATGAATTGAGAGGGACATCAGCTCTCCTTTTTTCCAGATTTATTTGCACAAACTCAAGCCCATAAAAAAGAACTGCAGGTGAGTAAGAAGGATCTCCTTTAAAATGGTTTTGTTACCCAGCTTAATTTTCTGGCAAGACTGTTGGTGAAACATGCATCCAAAACCCATGTTTTTGTTGACCCTGCTGCAGCTTCTATTTCTGCAGAAAAACTAATTCAGATCCTCAAGCCAACTGAAGTGAGTTTGAATGATGAAGGTTGAAGACTATCAATCAATCAATCAATCAATCAATCAATCAAAATCTTTATTCATCCAGGCAAACATCATTGAGCAGACCTCTTTTACAAGATGGATCTTGTTAGAACAAGGTCGGGTAACATTCATCATAAAAACATAAATACGTGTAAATAAGTATATAAACACAAGCACAAAGGTGCAGTAATAGGGGAGTCAAATGATAAAAGGAAGACAAGGCATGCCATAACAGAGGAGGATTCAAATACAAGGGGGCAGGTCCACCATTGAACCGTGCAACTGTATATAAACCATGTTCTCTGTATAGAAGTACCAGTTAGTTAATTTACCAGGGGCAGTCACTAGTACTAGCCATGAAAATGGCTTGGAGAACCACCAACTAATGGCAGATGGGGTACCAGGAGGAGTATGCAATATGTAAGTGAAGGATAAACATTAGGAGAAGTGAAGTCCCAAGGATAGGTCAGTAGAACTGATGCAGCAGTGGGGGCCTATGGGGAGAGGGAAAGGGGAGTTAGGACTTTTATAGTATGACTACATGTAGATTGTGGATGAGTGTAGTATAGAGTTGTGAAAAGAAGGCTGGAGAAAGCGGAAAGATAGACCAGTATCAAAGGGAGGACAGAGGCATCAAGGTGTTACATGAAAGCATGATGACAGACCAGGGCCAAGGAGGAGACAAGCACTATAAGTAATTCATTCATGGTTAAATGGTACAGGTTAGCATGGTGACAATTCATGGTCATGGGAAACAATTATACTAATCATTTCTGAGACATGAATATAAGAGCTTGAAAGATGAGATGTCAATGGGTGACCTCAGTTTCATTTTTTTTTGCAATTTATTCCACAAGGAGGACAGTGTAAAGCTTATAGCAGCCCTGCCAAAGTGAGAATTAACTTTGGGAACCATCAGTAGGAGAGATTTGCAACTTCTCAGGGCGTAATTGCCTATTGGTTTTATAGAAAGACAGTCTGTAATGTATTGGGGCAGTTTTTTGGAGATGGCTCTCAGGATCCATAAGGCTGCATTTTTATCATGCCTGAACTGAAGAGAACTCCACCCCACTGATTGATATTGGGAGCAGTGGTGAGTGGAATAAGGCAGGCCTGTGATGAACCTCAAAGCTCTATGATATAATGTGTCAAGTTTGGTGAGGTAGGAAATGGGACAGTGACTGTAAAGGATGTCAGCATTATCTATCAAGGATAGAAAGGTTGATTGTACCAGCTGTAGTTTGGCATCTCTAGTTAAGAAGCTGGCTATCCTAAACAACAAGCCAAGCCTCTGTCGTAATTTTTTGAGTAATTCTTCAATGTGCTCTATAAAGGAAAGCCTATGGTCCAGCCATACTCCCAGGTGTTTGAATTTAGGGACAAATTCCAACTTCTCGCCAAGAATTGTAGTAATCTGCAGCACAGGATCTGATAGGGCTGAATTTACCATTTGGGCAGAGGGAGAAAAGAGCATTGCTTTTGTTTTCTTGGTGTTAAGTAATAGTTTTTTGTTTAGGAGTTGGTGTTGCAGCAGGTTGAACTCAGATTGAAGGTCATTACATGCAGATTGTAATGATGGACAGCTTGTGAAGAACTGTGTCATCTGCAAACAGATGAATGTTGGCCTTACTTATGCTTTCATCAATATTGTTGATGTATATTGCAAATAAGATTGGTCCTAAGATAGAACCCTGGGGAACACCTCTTAGGAGAGGTTTGAGAGTTGAGAGATCTCCTTCTGCTTTCACCAGCTGGAAACGATCAAAGAGGTAGTTGTTGAACCACTGTAAAGATAATGGGTCAGCACCTAGTGAAGTCAGGGAGGAGAATAGCAGAGAATGGTCAACAGTGTCCAAGGCCTTGCTCAGGTCCAAGAATATGGCGCAGGTGTAATTCCTGTTGTTTAGCTCTCTTTGCCAGTCATTAGTCACTTTGACAAGTGCTGTGATGGTGCTATGTTTAGCTCTAAACCCTGATTGGACTGAATTAAGCAGGTTATTAGCTTCTAGATACTGCCTCAGCTGGTTACTTAGGACTTTTTCCAGTAATTTTGACAAGACCAGGAGAATCGAAATTGGTCTGTAATTATTACGATCACTGAGATTTCCAGACTTGAACAAGGGTATGATGTGCACTGTTTTCCATATTGAAGGAATGGATCCTCTAGTTAATGATAGGTTAAATAAATGGGTTATGGGCAAAGCTAACACATGGATGGCCACCTTCAAAAATATGGGTCGATGGTATCCGCACCAGCACTTTTTTATACATCTAGTTTTAGCAATAGGTCTACAACTTCTTTCAGAGTAGTAGGACACAAGGAGAAGACTGAATTAGTGACGCTAGGCTCTGCACCTTGATTATCCACCTGAGAGCATATCAAATTCACAGGGGAATTGTCGAAGGCTAAGCCTGCAGTCACAAAGTGATTATTGAAGGCATCCAGAACTTCCAGTCTGTCACTAATGGTATTATTGTTTAAGGAGATTTCATCAGGTAGTGAGCCACCGGATGTGTGACCAGACAAGTCCTTGACGGTTTTCCAAAATTTTGTAGGATTTTTGGAGGCAGAGAGAAATTCAGAATGATAGTATGCAGCTTTTGTATCTCTAACCATTCTAGTACATGAGTTTCATGCCCTTTTGAACTTGCACCAGTCCACAGCAGACTGGGTTTTGCATGCTTTTTTCCATAGGTTATCTCTTTCAGTCAATGCAGATTTTAATAATGGTGTGAACCATCTACATGCATTTTATGCTATTCTTACCTTAACTATAGGGACATATTTATTAAGGGCATCAAGGATAATTTTGCTGAATATATTGAATGCTGATTGTATGTTTTTGCCAAATAGAACACAAGGAGTGTTTCAGTTCGTTTATGTAGGCAGTGAGATCAAAGTTCTGTCTAGATCTCTTGGCAGCAAACTTCAGCGAAGTAGTAGGTTTGTTGCTTGATCTTATGCAAGTAATAAATGAGGGATCACTGATATCACTGAAGAAGGTGCCAGCAAAGGAGAAGAGATGTGGTTTATTCACTAGTACAGCGATTCTCAAATGGTGAGGCCAGCCTCCCTTGGGAGGCCCCAACCTGTTCCAGGGGAGGCTCAAGAAAGTCTGAAAAAGTACTGTATTTAAATTTTGAGTTTTATACATTTTGTGTGAAGAGATAAAGTAAACAGAAAGAGGATAGTAGTAGGTGAATGTTATGTATTTGTTTACTAGTCGGTGACAAGGTAAGGTGAATGAGCCAAGGTTCATTTCAGGTGTACCCAGGGAAGAGTAGGGAGTAAATACATTTCAAAAGGTAACTCCAGAACAATCAAGAAATACACAGTGAACAACAGTGTAAACAAATATGAATAATAAACTTATAAAGAGTGGTGGTAATTGATCAATTTGTAGACTGATGGCAGAACAGCCCAAATACAAGGGTTGAGCATAGAAGTGCTAAGAGCAACAGCAGGAAGGATCAAAGTAATCTCAGAGAAGTTGCTTAGGAGCAGGGAAGGAGGGGGAGCATCAAAGTAAGTGGGAAGGTTATTTCATATAGAGAGGAAAAAGAAAAAGTAGTCTTACCCATGAAGGTACTGCAACAAGGGGTAACAATGGCTCAAGAATGAAAATAGCAGAAAACGTAGGTTGACCTGTTGAAGGGGAGGGAGTTACAATAAGCTGAACAAGAATTATTTTATTTATAATGTATGGTAGAACGCTGTTAACCTTAGGAAATCATCATTTCCTAAGCTTGTTAACCTATTGATGTGACATAGACATGTTGTTAACTCATCGATGCCACGTCATTAACGATAGGTTAACAAACAGAGATTGGTCTGAGCATGTGCGGCTTTTTTTTATCGGGAACCGACGGATGAACAGCAGCAGTTAGGAAGGACTGAACGGGTCATGGGCGGTGACCTAGTTAGCAAAAGTAGCAGCCTTTTATGTGGGACCATACACTATAAAAATAATGTATGGTCCTCTTTCGGCAACTGGTCAATGTTAATCGTCGGTTGTTATGGCGACGAAACCCTCGAGCGCTTCTCCCAGGTTTATATCGGTCGCCTGGCAACCTCTTTGACAGTTAACTGACCAGTTACCGACATAGAGGACCATACATTATTCTCTATGTTATTCAGATAACACCTTTGAGCACATGAGTTCTTTTTCAAAGGTTCCACGTCAGAATAAGACAAAAACTGAATATAAGCCAAGTACTCAAAGGGGTTTCAATTTATTCATGGTGTTCGGCACAAAGTACAGTATGTTGTTTTCTTGTGGGAGGCCCAAGATTACTTCAGTTTTTGGGGGAGGCTCAAAATATTTTCCATGGATTTTGGGAGGCTCACTGTGTCAAAGTCTGAGAACTATTGCACTAGGATAACATCTGGTAGGGAGCTGTTATCCACATACTATTTATTTACTCGTGTTGGTTCGACAATGAGTTGCGATAATACATGGGTGTCACAGAAAGCTACGAGAGGAGCGGCGGTTTTAGATAGCCTGTCTAAATTAAGATCCCCAAGAATAATTATTTCTGAGGATTTTTGTTCGATGATATTACTCAGATGAGGTAACAATTGTAACAATTGTAGATCAGCAGAAGAAGGTCTATAGCACCCTATGATACATAATATTGAAGTGTGCGAGATGGTGACTTGAAGAGATAGACATTCATTAGCATTTGCAACAGATAAAGCACTCAGACAGTATGCCGTATACCTATCCTTGACATAGATGGCAACCCCTCCACCCCTGGAATGTCTGTCTGCTCTATATAGTAAATAGTTAATAATAGAACTGTTTAGGGTTCTCTACCTCAGTAAATAGATTATTACTATCTAATGTGGGAAGTATAGGTACATGTTGTTGGAGAGGCTGACATTATAGTTGCTGTCTCACCTGTTATTAAAGTTTCATTATTATGTCCTATAGGCCTACGCTGTAATTAGGTGTACAGATTGTCTCACAGCATGTAGTAAATCAGTAGTTTGGGTATTATGCTCTCTCAGAGCTAGCTTTTTATCAAAGGTGACCCAGATATAGCTTTCCAGGTCACATGACTGCAACAGCAATCTGAATCCCAAATTAAGGTTTAAATATTTAATCTGTCAACCAGTCAGCACAGTTTACATCAGTACTGTGCTGTGCAGGCTACTAAATCAAATTCCAACATCTTTAGAAGCTCCTGTAGTCCTTGTTTTTGTTGTATACAATGCTTCCCCACTTCCTGGAGCTGTGCTCTTGTTCCTAGGCAACATCCCTAGCCCTCCTTCATATACACTCCCAAAATAAGAAAAAAAAACACTCAGTGTAATTATTTACAAAACTGACTAGAGCTGTCTCATAGCACTCAGCTGTCTAACAGCATGTAGTCAGTCAGTAATTTGGGAATTTCACTCTCTGGGAGCTGGGTTTTTATCTAAGGTGACCAGGATGCCACTTTCCAGGTCACGTGACTACAACGGCAATCTGAATCCCGAATATAAGGTTTAAATACTGCATTTTATCTGTCAACCTGTCAGCACAGTTTACATCAATACTGTGCTGTGCAGGCTACTAAATCAAATTCCAGTGTCTTTAGAAGATTCTGTAGTCCATGGGCTGGATATTCAAAAGGGTTGCACCATGCACAATAGGGTTCACCTGCACAAGTCTGAAATTGCGCGATTCTGCCATATTCAGCAGGAGGCAGTTGCGCGCCCCCAAGTCAAGCTGAGCAACAGTGCAATGCTAATGAAGGCATGCTGAACCAGAGGGGGAGGAACCATGCATAAACTGCACAGCCCGATATTCAGCGGGCTGTGCAGTTGTGCAGGCGCAACCCCAACCTGCGCCTCCACAACTTTGAGCAAAAAAGAAAGGAGTAAGTCGAGGGCCACCCACAGGTGAGCTGCCACATTGCAGGGCACAACACAGCAGCTGCCACCTGTGGGTGGCCCTCGACGTACTCCCTGTGCCCCCTCTGCAGCCCAATCGCAGGCATATAGTAACCCCCGTCCCCCCAACTGGCTCGATCGCTGGCATAAATTACAAAAAAAACCCTCCCCCCAACTGGCCCGATCGCAGGCATAAGTTACAAACCCTCCTCCCCGACTGGCTTGATCGCTGGCATAGTTACAAAATCACCCGACTGGCTTCGATCTGGCATAAGTTACAAACCCCCAACTGGCCCAATTGTGGGCAGAACAAATTTCACCCCCCCCAAGAACATATCCCTGGTGGTCCAGTGGACGCAAGCCTGATCACTGGCATTAGAGTCCACCCCCAGGTCCACCTACCCTGTTGATCTAGTGGCCTCACCCCACCTACCACAGAGCCCACCACCCCGCTCCCCCCATCAGCGGCAGGTGGCAGCATCCTACCCACCTGCCGCCCGTAACTGACTGCTCAGTAGGGCTGCCGCCCATTGGTTCAGAGCAAGAGCCAATGGGCGTGCAACCCATAATCAACAGGCAGTCCAGATATGTGAATGAATCATTCACATATCTGACTGCCTTCTATGAGGTTGTGCACACCATTGGCTCTGCTCTGAACCAATGGGCGTGCAGTCCCTACCGAGCAGTCAGTCGGCGGGTGGTGGGGCGGCAGGCGGGTGGGACGCTGCCGCCTGCCAGCTGACGGAGGGGAGCGGGGTGGTGGGACTCTGTGGGTAGGTGGGGTGGGGGGCCACTAGATCAACAGGGTAGGTGGACCTTGGGGGAGGTGGTGGACTCTAATGCCCGAGATCGGGCTTCGCGGTCCACTGGACCACCAGGGATATGTTCTTGGGGGGTTTGAAATCTGTTCTGCCCGCAATTGACCAGTTGGGGGTTTGTAATTTATGCCCGTGATCGGGCCAGTCGGGGAGGGTCTTTTTGTAACTTCGCCCGCTATCAGGCCAGTCGGGGTCTTCTATTATGCCCATGATCGGGCCAGTCGGGGTAGGGGGATTTCAACAGTTATGCCTGCAATTGGGCTGCAGGGGGTGTCGGTCCCCGACAGCTGCTGCCTGGCACGGCGCCAGGCGCAAGTCCTCAGGGATCAGCGCACCTGCATGCTAATGGCATGCAAATGGGGCCATAAATAGATGTAAATGACCCCCCCCTGTGCCTTGTATGAATTATGGCTCCATTTGCATGTCACCTTTTGAATATCAGAAATTTGCGCATGGCGCAATGGAACTTGCGCCACCACATCTTGAATGCTCCACTCTGACCACTTGAGGTGTCTCAAGTTCCACTGCACCATGCACAGTGGCTGTAGCCGGGGGTGATATTCAAAGGAGTTGCTCAATAGTGCAACTCCGTTGAATATCGCCCTGGCCACACCCCTGTGCAACTATTTTGTGCAGCGCAAGGGCTTGCACTACAGAATGGCACAGTTTGAATATCCAACCCCATTTTTTATGTTGGACTATACAATGCTCCCCCACTTCCTGGAGCTGTGCCCTTGTTGATAGGCAACCTCCCTAGCCCTTGTTCACAGATACTCTCCCAAAATAAAAAATAAAAACACACTCAGGGTTATTATTTACAAAACTGACTAGAGCTGTCTCACAGCATATAGGGAGTCAGTATCTTGGCTAGCATATATCTCTCTCCGGGATAGTGATATGGTGGTCCTCCATGCCCTATGTAATGAAATAATGGACACACAATTTGAACAACTGATACTAGGGGGTGATTTTAATTTTACACTTTCCCTGCCCTGGACTCATCATGCCTCTCCCAGCTTAGGGTCACTGGCTCCAAACAATAACTGCAGGTACAGCTAGACCAATTGGAGTTGTTGCATGTCTGATGCAATCTGCACCCATCTGCCTGCTCATTTAACCATAATTCCTCCAGTCGCTGGACCAATGCACAATTAGATTGTTTTTTTTAACATCTGTAGAGGGCTACCAGGGGGTTCAAGATTTGATGCATGGGCCTATGTTGCTGTATAATCTTGCTCCTTTAACATTATATTTGCATAAGTAAAAAACACATGGAACTACCCATTGGTGATTTAATCTCTCCCTCCTCTGAGATGACTCCTTTACTGAAACATGGGAGGAGAAAATTACCCAATTAATTGCAGACAATTCTGCTCCAGAAATCACTGCAATAATGTAATGAGATAGGGTTAAGATCATGATCTGAGGTAAAGTAATTTCCCATATATCTCAGAAAAATCAACAGTTACAGAAGTGCACCTCCATGTTGGGCTACTTGCAATCCTTTCAGGACCTCCATGGGGTGGAGGGTCAGGAGGTGGAGCTGCAAATCAGGAAGGTGAAACTGAACTTACAGAAAATAGTTGATTACTGGACTGAACAGACCCTGCTATATCTTAAACTCAGGTATTAGAAGGGTGGAGTTCAGTAAACTTGAACCTTGGCCTGCCATCTCTGTGCCCAATACAAAACTACCTGCCCACTGTTGCTGCGAGTCTGTATTAAAGGTAACTTGGGAGAGCAGGGTTGACCACCTACTATGAAACCTCTGAGACTATTATAAGCAGTTGTACTTTGACACTGCCCCTATCTTGATTATCTGTCACTACCTCTTAGGTCTTACTCTACCCCATTTCTCAGATAAGATGAGGGATAAGCATGTAAAACACACTGCCACCATAGCAATTCAACTTGCCCTCTCCCACATGAAAACATACAAATTCCCTGACACTGACAGGTTCCCTGCTGAGTTTTATAAGGTGTTTTAGGATAGCCTGATCTCTCCCTGCATAGAACTTTTTTAGCCCTTCAGAAGGGTAATCCCCTGCCACCTACGGGTACCTGGCAATACAGTACCATTATAACACTTGTGAAACTTGGCAAAGACCCAAGTACCCCTTCCTCCTATTGTTTCATATTCATTCTGAATGTTGATTATAAATTGTTCATACTGGTATTGGCCAGGTGGCTTGGTGAAATCATCCTCACACTTCCCCTCAAAGACCAGGTGAGTTTTGTACCCCAGTGTCAAACCCATAATAATCTCCTATGGGCCTTTCACCTTCTAGACTATATCCATGATAGTCAAACAACCAGAAAGTACTGGATCCACACCAAAAGTGCCTGTGCCCTATAACTCAGCCTACAACAAAATGAAAATACAGCACCAGACTCATAGAGTTTTGGCACAAAAATCAACTTTAATGAGCAAATTGATATGCCAAAATGCATAAATGTAAGAGCAAACTGCCCAAATAGAAAGAGAGTATGGCATACTCACACAACTCTGAGGGACTGTGTGAATATACCATACTGTCTCTCTGCTTACACAGTCTTTTTTTATATTTATGCATTTTGGCCAGTGTTCTATGTGGTTGGTGCTGTATTTTCATTTTGCTGTATCCATATTAGTATCATTCCTTCCCATTTGTTAAGTCTGGATGTAGAGAAGACACTTGACACAGTGTCCTGGAGTTTTCTCTGGGGCACCCTGTCAGTTTTCCACTTCCCCTCTGCTCTTTCTCCACTTACTCTGGGCCATGCACACCACACTGAAAACATACAGCATGTTTGGATACATCGTTCTCTCACTGACCCTTTTATTTTGGAGATCGGCACCTGTCAGGGCTGTCCCCTGTCCCCTGTCCTTTTTGATCTTTATATACAGCCTTTCTCTGTGGCAGTTAGGAACAATCACCAGGTGGAAGGTGGGCCAGTGGGGGTGGAGTTCAAAGTAGCTGTTTACGCAGATAATATCTTATTAACTCTGCTGCACCCGACCCAGTACCTACCCACAGTCTTGTCCAGACTGGCCTGCTTTAAGGCAGTACAGGAATATAACCTAAATATAGGTAAAACAGAGGTTCTGCAATTTTACCACACTTCTACTCCCTTAGAAAATGTAATTTTCCATGTAAATGGCATAAACGTACCTTGCAGTACCTGGGTATTTATATCTTACAGAACTTAGATCATTTAAAGCTCATTCATTTGGAACCTCTTGCACTACAAATACCTGCTGACTGACACAGCTGGACATTGTTTTCCTCAGTTTTTTACCCAGGATGGAGACCATCCATTTGAATGTTTTACTGACAATATTATACTTCCTACAGACCCTTCCCATCTCACCTTCACAAATGTATTTTACATCTTAGAATACAATGGTATTTCAGTTCCTGTAGGGCAGGTCTAGACCTAGGATAAAAAGTTCCCTTAGACTATTGCCAAAGGATGGGGAACCTGAATCTGAAATGGTATTCATAGGACTCACACATAAGAATAGCATTGTTGTGGGATCTCCCTTCCTATATCACCCTAGGGAAGATCTTGGAGATCCACATTAATGATATTTTTCAGATTAACTGCTATCAGTATGTGAACCTCAAAGGCAGTAGAAGCACTGGGATATTTACTATATATACAGCTGTAACATTTCAGCAATGAAATTATTTTGGCAGTCTCCCAGGGTTAGCTCAGTTTTTAGTGTCCTGTGGGGTGGTATCCAGGGACACAGACTTCGTCCCTGCTCAGATCATATCTTCCACCATTTTTCCAAGAGAGTTTAACATGTGTTTTCCAGTTTCTGGCTCTACAGGGTATGCAAACATTTCAGGGCCTGCAGATCACCTATGGTTTAAAATCTGCGGATCATTTTTGGTACCTCCAACTCTGATAAATGTTTTCCTGCTCAAGGCCCTGGACACACAGGGATTACCTCCCCCTCTTCTCTGTTGTTAAGTAGTTTTATAGGATTCCTCAGGGGAGAAAAGTGGGGACATCTTATTGGGAAATTATATAAAGGACTGGTAACACTTACGGATAGTAAGACATCCCCATTTTATTGAAGTGGATTGCAAAGTTGGAGGTGGCTATTACACTTGTCCTATGGTTGATATCAGCTATCCTCTCTCTTAAAGTAACCTCCTTTGGCCCCTGGTGACAATTTGCATGGAAATGCCAGAATCATTATTTCCACACTATTAATGTCCCAGCACATTATATGGAGCCACAGTATGGGTAGTGCTGGAATCTTTATGGAGACAGAAAGGCTAATCATGTTCAAATATTTTAGAAATGCCCAACTTTCCAGATCTTCTGTGAGGCACTGGATGGGATACTCTCAGAAATGTACAGTGCCCCATACCTGTTGACCCTACAATTGGCCCTTATTTTTATTGTGGCAGAAGGTACCCAGAGCTCCACCACCATAGCTGCTCTGACCTACATACTGACAGCTAAAAACGATATCCCCTGCCTATGACTCTCATAGTCCCCTCGCTCTCTGACCAGCTCACAGTGGCTGAACACTATCAGTTCCATACTGTATCTACAATGGAAAGCCTTGCTACAAGTCTACAGGGAGGCTTCCACAGTTCAGGACCAGGTGGCAGCAGTGGGTGCTATATATTATGGATCCTAATGTTTATTTTGTGCCATAAATTCAGCTGCTGGCTGCCCACAGGCCCATGAAGCCAAGTTCTCCTCTCACCTCCTTCCTTTCCTTTTTTTTATTATTGAACAAGTTTTATTAGTTTAACAATAAGAAACACATCTCCAGTTATACAGTAAAGAACAGTGAACAGGACATAATTGCATAAACATCCACCCACCCTCCCTTCATCTTCCCCCCTCCCTTCCCATGACTACACACATTACCAAGTCTCCATCCGTCCATTTTAAGGTAGACTAGGGTCTCACGGCTTCCAAACTGCCATGAGTGCCTCAAGAACACCCCAAAGTGATGTGTATGCCCTAGTCCCACCTCGCATATAGGCTATCTGCCATTCCAATTGTAAAGCCAAGGTGCACTCCCTGTACCATTCCATCAAGGTGGGAGCCTGGTCACTCACCCAATGCCTCATAATTACTAACTTAGCTGCTGCAGCTGTAAGTGACATGTGTGCCCTTTTGGCCTTAGACGTATCGGTTGGAAAGAGACTAGTCAAGCATATCCTAGGGGTAAACAAGGTTTCCAAGCCAAGGATAGCATCTAAGGTATTCTTAATAGACTGTCAAAAGGCCTGGATCTGAGGGCATGCCCAGATCATATGATACAAAGTACCAGTGTCCCCTTTACACTTCCCACAAAGGGATGTGGTCACCATCCCATATTTATACAGCTGGGAGGGGGTTAGATATATATTATGCAGTATATTGAATTGTACTGCCCTCAACCTATCTTGTTTTATAAATTTATTCATTGAAAGCCAAATTTTCTTCCAGAAGTTGGGCTCCTCTGAAATTCCCAGTTCCTTGGTCCAGTAATAGCAAACCCCTACCGGTAATCCGGCATCCCATTCCTGAAGGGTTTTATACAAATTTGAGACTGGACGTGGCTGGGAGGCTATATGTAAAAGCGTAGCTAAGTCCCTATTCCCTGGCACTACCGGCATAGCCTGAGAGAAAAAGGAGATTAGGGCATTAATGACTTGCAAATATTTAAATGTTTCCTTGGGTGAGACATTTAAGGGCACTTGCAACTGGCTAGGAGGAAGCCACTTCCCATTCAAAAACACGTTGGATACCCTGGACCGATTTAACTGAGGCCAGAAAGTGGAAGACAGCGGTGCATCCCCGATCTTGAAATTCGGGTTACCAACAATGGGCTGGCCGGTTGAGTGGTACCACCTTATTGTGAGGTGCCTTTGTATCTGATGAAAGGCCTTTAATGACCACCCCATGGGGTTATTTCTAAGCAATTTAGGAATAACTGATGGGGAGGCATCTAAGAGGGCTGACAGTGAACATTTAGCTCGCTCTGATAGGTACTGCTCTATGTCTAACCACAATAGTGCGTTTCCTGTGTGGTTACTTCCTCTATCCCAATAAGCCAATTTGCTAATGTGCTGCACAGCATAATATAGGAAAAAGGAAGGGGCAGCTAATCCACCTCTTAGTTTTGGGGCTGTTAATTTAAGATAGGATCTACGGACTCTTTTCTGGTTCCATACAAAGCGACTGACTGCACTTTGCAGTTTGGAGAACCATCCTTTCGGTAAATACATGCCTAGCATGCCGAGAGGATATAAGATTCTTGTTAGAACATTCATTTTTATGATGCTTAGTCTTCCCCAAAAGGAAAGGGGGAGCAATCTCCACCTCTCCATGTCCCCCATTATCGCTTTGGTTAAGTTATCCAGATTATCTCTTCTTATGGGGTTCAGTCCCTTGCGGACACTAATACCCAGATATGTAAGAGACTGTGTTTCCCAGGAGAGGCCGAGAGTTAATAATTCAGCCTTATTAACCCTACTATTCAGTTGAAAGATTTTTGTTTTGGCCCAATTCAACTTGTAGTAAGAGAGCTTGGAGAAGGCCTCGATCTCTAATGCAGCAGGGATTGAGGCCCCAGGGTCCTCAGTATGCATTAGAATGTCATCTGCGTATACCGAATAAGCATATCTGGCATCCCCTATACATATACCCTTAATAGCAGAATTCACTACTATCCTGCGCAGTAGGGGCTCCAGGTACAGGTTGAAAAGCAGTGGAGACAGGGGACAACCTTGCCTCATTTCCCGGGACAGCTGAAAAAGCGGGGACAACACCCCATTACACTTGACCCGAGCCGAGAGAAATGAATATAGAAGTTGCACCCATCTCTGGAATTCCTTCGGCATCCCACCTCCTTCCTTTCCACTCCCAGGTACACTGTAAAAGATGACTGGGCATTTTCTTCATTTGCTTTATTTGCACTGAGATTAGCTGTAACAAATTATGTGAAAGAAATATTAGATACAGCTCTGTCATTAATAGTACTTTTATTCTTTCAGGCTTCTCATTGTAAGCAATCATGTCTGACTGATGTACAACTCTAGGTATTCTCTCTGTCCATATGTCTATGCATACGTTATCTGAACAAAACAATAAGCACCTCAAGCACAAAATGAAAGTTTTTATTGACTTAATTTGGAACCTTAGGGGGAGTCCAAGTCATGGCAGTTATGCTTATCATTAACTCTGTTTACTACAAATGGATGATAGGGATCCTGACCCTGTCACAGTGATTATCCTGAGTCCTTTTCTTGTTCAGTTACTTTTATCACTTGACTACCAAGATAGCATGTAGCCTTTATATTGTCTGTGGATAGCTGTTGATAAGGTGAAAAATCACAGATTGATTGTGGAATCTGGACTGACTCTTGAACATCATGTATATGTTTTGGTCTGCATTCGATTTTTCCAGTTTAGGATGATATCACAGATTAAACCATATCTGATGCAAGAAGACCTGACCATTCTGGTTCCTGCCATTGTGACCTAAGCATTGGACTACTGCAATACTCATAACCTTCAGCTGTCTTGGTGGTTTGTGTGTTGCCTGCAATTGGCGCAAAATGCTGCAACCAGGCTGATTATTGGTGCCTTGTATAGGGAACATACCACACTTGTGCTGCTTTAGCTGCACTGGCTCCCAGTTGGGTGGCACATCACTGTTACAATTGTATTGTTACTTACAAAGACTTTCACAATTTGGGGCACAATTACCGTTAATGTTTTTTAGCTTGATACTTTCCTAATCACACAGTCTGGTCCAGCAAAGGTTTTCCTGTAGCTGTCCAAAGGGTGTGTCTGAAACTCTGGGGACAGAGCATTCTCAGTGATGGACCCATTGATCTGTAATGCCTTACCATTAATTCATAGGTGCTGTTCTTCAGTTGAGACCTTCAAAAATGGATTTAAAAGCCATTTCTCTTTTCTCTAGCCTTTGATTAGCAGCATCTAAGGCACTGTTTCTTAATTATGTATGTTACTATGTGTATTTAATTTATTGTTATTTATGTGTTATGTTTCATTTGTTTAGTTTTTGTTGACCAGGAAAGGAGACTAGGCAATGTTTATACAGTACATACTGAGTACAATCTGTTGAACTATGTCTAGTGCTTTGAGCCTCTATGGTGTGTGGCACTATATGAAAATAAATGCCTTGCCTTGCCCTTGCTTTTATAGTCTTCCAACCTAAATTAATATTGGCACACTTTTCTATATTAATTTTCATTTAATATTTGTCATTCCAAACCGACAGTAAACCCAAGTGCCTCAGATTAGCATGTACAGTATTTCACAAGTATTAGTACTGTATCAATGGTGAATTTCCCTATCCATCCTTCCATATCCACATCAGTGTCTCTGAATTGAACAGCAGCAGACTCATCACAGACTCTTCAAGGACTCCACTGGTCACTGCTCCCCAGTATGGTATAAAGCAATCTCTTTAGACTGCTTTCCTTCTGTTAAGTGGCCAGATTCAAAGTCAATCTAATATTTAACCATCAGTACCAATAGTCTCCAGTTTCACAAGTTGTTTCTTACATGGCACTAGAACTTCTGCTGGTTTTCCTTCATTCAGCACCTTGCTGGTTGGCTTGGAAAAGCTGGAAAGGTTTTCAGACATGGCCTGTTCTTTATGAATCTGTGGTAGAGTTACCATTCATTTATTTCTTTCTCCAGATATTTTTTAATATTTTCTCTGATTTAAGGCTCCAGCCTAATAGTTTATAGTTGCTGTTTTCTCCCCTACTTCCCTTTTCATGAATCAGCACTACAGTTGCATCCATCCAGTCCATTGGTACCCTATCATCCTTCATTGTTGAAGAGAAAATATTAATAGTTGGCAACACTGGCAAGAGCAAGATCAGTTTGTTTGAGATAACCCCTTCTGCTCTTGGATGGATTTCATCAGATCTTACTGATTTATATCTATACAGTTTTGATAGTTTCTTCCAGACAAGCTCTGAGTTAGCCACCTAACCCCCAATGCTTCTACTCTTAGTATTGTTCTCATGGTCTTACCTTCTCTTATCCATCCTAGCATCAGCAGTTCTCCAGTAGGAATAAGGATTTACATGGAAACATAGACTCTGATGGCAGATAAGGACTGCTTGGCCCACCCAGTGTGCCCCTTTTTATCCTATCTACATTCTCGCTGCAGACCCTACTTGATCTACAGATCAGTCTCCCTTCCCCTTCCTTTCCACTATGATTCCTTTGTGCCTATCCTATGCTTTTAATCCAGCTGATGTTCCTGAGGTGGTAAAAGTTACTCCAGGCTTCTGTTGAGACCTGAATCTCATATGTTAGTCCCTTATCCAAAATGATACCCAGATTCTACACTTTAAAGGCAGTCACAGGCCCAGAGGAACTGAGCTGAAGTCCTACCCCACACCATATTGTCAACCCAGCTCAATATTCAGTACTTCAGTCTTGTCAGGGTTCAGCTTGCAAAATGGAAAGGTCTTAAGACCCATTTTAAAGACCTCCACCAAGAGGGCCTCCCTCAGGGCCCTTGGGAGCAAGTTCCATAAGATCAGTAAAGTTACCACGAGGGCTCATTCCCCCAAGGTTAAAGCCTCACCCTGGGTACCACAAGGAGGCCTTCCTCAGTGAAGAAAGAAGGGTGCAAGGATACATAACGGTGCAGGAGATCAACCAGGTAACCCAGGCCAAACATGTGCAGGGCCTTGTAAGTCAGCAAGGTAACTTTAAAGGAGATACACCTCTTTACCAGCAGCCAGTGCAGACCACTCAGTGCCAGGAAAGTATGACATGACCAAGAAAGGCCAATCAGCAGCCGAGCAGCTGTGTTTTGCACCAGCTACATAAACTGTAGTGTACCTCCACCAACCCAGAGGTACAGAAAATTACAGTAGTCGAGCCTGGAAATCACAAATGCATGCACTGAGATCACCAGGTCTCCAGGGGGAATAAGGGATTTAATCTGGCTGATGTTCCTGAGGTTCGAAAAGCCACTCAGGATGACTGCTGATACCTGGCCTCAAATGTCAGCCCCCATTCAGAATGATGTCCATATTCTTCACCTTGGAGGCAGCCACAAGCCCAAAGGAACCAAGTGAAAGCCCTATCATCCATTCAGTAGTAGAGATTGGCAAAGTGGCTAAAATTCTATTCACAAATGAATTTGCAAAGTTGGTAAAATTCACGAAGTGCAAAGTGTTGACTTTGCAAAGTTTTTACAAGGTGAAATTGCCCTTTTTCTAGGCAAACTGACTTAAATTCACCTATCTTCACCATAACTTTGCCACTTTTCCACATGAAGTTATGTGAAGCTGGGAAGTGGGAACTTCACGAAGTAATTCACAAAAGTGAATTTTACAACTAAATTGGGACTTTGCCGGCAAAGTAAAATTTCGCAACATCTCTACTCAGTAGCCACCACACCCCTGCTCCAACCCAGCTCAGTGACCAGTACTTCGGTTTTGTTAGAGTTAAGTCCTAACCTGCCTGATGACATTCAGTTCTGAATCTCAGTCAAGTATCTATTCCAAACATTGACTGTGCCTCGCATCCCAAGTGCGAAACATAGATAGAGCTGGGTATCATCTGCATAACAGTGAAATCCAAGTCCATCTTGCCTATTGATTCTCACCAATGGCAGCATATACACTGTAAACAGTATGGGTGAGATGACTGAACCCTGGGGTACACCACAGGACAGTGGCACTTCTGATGAAGAAAAGTCATACAACATCACCCTCTATCTTCTGCCACTGAGGTAAGTTTGAAACCAGCAGATGACTATACCGCTGAGCACCCCATACATCCTGAACTTTTCCAACAACAACCAACTGTGCATGGTATCAAAAGCTGAGAAGAGCTTGAGGAGAACAAAAATTGACCACACGCCTCTGTTTGTCACCCTGAACAGGTCATTATGCACCCTGACCAGCACAGTCTCTGTGCTGTTCTTTAACCTAAAACAAGACTGGAGAAGCTCATTGATGTCAAGGCAGTGGTGTGAGCCTCAAGCTGCTGCACAACCACCTTCTCAATAACCTTACCCAGAAAGGGCAAGTTAGAAGCAGATTGATAATTCCCTAAAACATCTGGGTCCAATGCTGTTTTTTCAGAAGGGGCCTTACCAGCACATTTTCCAATGCAGCTTTGAGAACCCCTTCCAATAGGGAGCACTGAATTATCTCAGCTGATATTGGGCCTAGCTGTCCAACACAGCTCACTATTAGTAGAGTCAGGCCTGTGTCTAGTTCACAGAATGTTGGCCTCAGCACAGAGATCACTCCATTTATTTACTCTATTGTCAGTGGTCTAAACTCTCCCCATGATCACAGAATGCACCTGTGATACTTAGGCTCAGCTCTGCTGGACTGAAACAGCAGATCTGGGGACATCCTGGCCCATGTAGAAGCATCTTGTCTGAGAAAAATCGAGTAAACTCACATTTTGGGGTAAAAAATGCTCAAAGGGGCTCCAGACAGGCCAGATGGAGATGCCTGTCCACAGTTTGAACGAGTTGAGCTGGTCATCTCCTCCCAGCAGCAATCTCCCTAGACAGAATAATGCCTTCTTTTGGGTGATTACACTTTGGTACTCACCATGATGAGCAATCAAAGCCAGCCTGGCCTCCCTGGCCCTGGATCTCCTCTGACAAGCTCAAAACTCTGCCCCTTTGCTTTCAACTCTTTTAGCTCACCATCATGACATGGTGAGCCAAGGTCTGAAACAAAACAGAAGACCATTTATCCCACCCAGTTTGCCCAGATGGTTCCTGATTAGTCTGTCTGTGCAGACCCTAAAGCCTCCAGTGACCCTTCTGCCTCCCTGCATATTAAATAATATTACTCTGTATCTATCCTGTACATGCTTGAAGCACCTACTGTTGTCACCCCTACCAATTCCATTGGCAGTCTGTTTCGGGTGTGAACCATTTTTTCAGGGAAGTACTACTTCCTCACATCCCTCTCAAACTCCCCCCTCCAGCTTCATTTCATGCCTTATTTTCCTGGTCCTCTTTCCTATTTGATAGAGATTATCTTAGCTCATCATCATACCATGGAAAGTCAGGGCCCGAAACTAACCAAAAGACTACTAGTCCCACTTAGTCTGCCCAGACTGGGGGAGAGGAGAGGAAATTGTTTAACCAGGAAAGTCACTCTAAGCTGGAGCTTGTTTCCAGGTGCAACCTGGGAGCACAAGGAAGTTAAGTGACTTGCTCAGGGTCACACAGTATGGAAGTGGAAGCTGTGGGATTCAAACCCAGGTTTGGTCTGCTGGATGTCACCAGATTTGCAGCTCAGAGGCTTAGACCACTGTGCTATACTGGTTCCTGATTAATCTGTCTTTGCAAACCCTAAAGCCTCCAGTGACCTTCCTACCTCCCTGCATATTAACTAATATTCCCCTGTATCTATCCCACACATACTTGAAGCCCCTTCTGTTTTGGCCTCCACCAATTCCACTGGCAGTCTGTTTCAGGTGTCAGCCATTCTTTCAGGGAAGTAGTGCTTCCTCACATCCCTCTTAAACTCCACCCCACTCCAGTTTCATCATGTCCTATTTTCCTGGTGCCCTTTCCTGTTTGAAAGGGACTCCCCTCCTATATCCTATTCACTCTAATTAGGTGCTTATTGTAGGTCTCTATCATGTCCCCTCTCGCTTTCCTCTCTTACAGGGTGTACATGCTGAGATCCCTCAGTCACTCTTTATTGGACTTTTGATGCAGCCCCTGCACCATTATAGCTGACCTCCTCTGGACTGCCTCCACCCTATGTCCATTCTGAGGTGTTGCCTCCAGAATGGGACACAATACTCCAAGTGCAGTCTTACAAATGACAATAAAGTGGCAACACCACTTTCCTCCTCCTACTGGAGATACCTCTCCCTATGCACAACAGCATCCACATGAATTTATCCACTGCATTGTTACATTGTCATGCCATTTTAAGGTCACCAGATATGATAACCCTAGTGTCCTTTTCATGCTTAGTGACTGTCAGTACCGCCCACTGCATCCTATACTCAGTTTCTGGGTGGCTATGCCCTTGGTGCGGGATTTTGCACTTTTTGGCATGGAATCTCAACTGACATGCTCTTGACCACTCTTTGATTTTCCCAAGGTCCCTATGAATTTTCTTCACCACCTGCTGAATGTCCAAACTATTGCAGATTTTGGTGTCATTTTCAAAAAAGCATACTTTCCCTTCTTTTTGTTCTGCAGTGTCAGTTGTAAAGACAACCAGTACTGAACCCTGTGGCACCTCACTGGTCACTTTCCCCTCATTAGAGTGAGTACCATAAATTACCACCCTCAGTCACTTATCCATTAACCAGTTCACCACTTTCAGTTCCATCCCTAGGCAGGTCAGTTACTTTATCAGTCTCTTGAGTGACACACTGTTGAAAGTCTTGCTAAAGTTCAAATAGGCCATATCCACTGTCCTCCCCTGATCTATTTCCCTGGCCACCCAGTCAAAAGAATCAATCATATTTGTCTGGCATGATCTCCCACCCCACCTCCTATGTATCCATGATGCCTTTGGTCTTTCAGCCTACTGGATTCAAGATACTCTACCATCCTTTCCTTGAACATGGTTTCCATTAATTTCCCCACCACTGATATGAGACTGAGTGGTCTGTAGTTGCTAGCCTCCTTCCTGCTACTCTTATGGAGAGGTGCATCATCTTTTTTCCTCCAGTCCTCAGGCAGATTCGATAGACTATTAGTCTTTTTCTTTCCTTTACCATCTATGTATCACTAACCATTCCCTCCACCTCTCGAAGGCTAACATCCTTAAGGAACAGTTGCTGGTTTTCTCTAAGTCTCCTGAGATTTACTCATCTCTGATAGGGTTACATGGCTTGGTCTTGGACCACTGAGTATGGATCTGGTGATGTAGAAGGCAAGGCCCCTTAAGGCAGTATAGCACAACTTGACAGTTTAGGCATACATGAATTATCCACTTGTGTTCACTCCATCTTCCACCATTCTCCATTCCCAAAACCTCTCCTCTTCACCTTTGGTGGTATCACAAACTGTACCCAACCAGATCCTTCTTTATAGTCTGCTAGCTCAAATGCTATTGTAACAGGGGATGCCATGGTGACTCACAGAGGGGAGTCTTCTATGGGAATATTGATATTCTTACAGTAAGCCTGATGCAGTGTTCCAGGCTAAGATACATAGACACATAGACACTGTCAGCAGATAAGGACCTATGGTCCACCCAGTCTGCCCATTTGAGCTTATAAGTTCACTTTACATTTTTCTAGAAGTCTGGTCCCCTTTAACCCTGACTTCCAGAATTCCCTTATGTCTATCCCATGCATTCTTAAATCCATTTATTGTTTCAGCCCTCTCCACTTCCTCTGGCAGCGTGTTCTACTTGTCCACCACCCTTTCTTTGAAGAAATTCTTTCTTACATTTCCTTTGAATTGCCCTCCCTCCAACTTCAACCCATGCCTTCTAGTCCTGGAACATCTTTTTCACTGGAAAAAAGTGTATTCCTGCACCTGTTCCTCCATGTAAGGTACTTGTATGTCTCTATCATATCCCCCTCTCTTCTTCCTCTCCTCCAGGAAGTCATATTCAAGTCCTTCAGCCTGTCCTCATAGGACTTGGGATCCAATCCCTATACCATCTTTGTTTCCCTCCTCTGAACCTTCTCCTCCCTGTCTATGTCCTTACAAAGTTAAGGTCTCCAAAACTTACAAAGTTAAGGTCTCCAGAACTGTACACTGTACTCCAGGTGGGGCCTCACTAGTGTCTTGTATAGTGGAATTATGACCTCTCTTTTCTGCTGGTGATGCCCCTTCCTATGCATCCCAGCATCCTACATGTTTTAACTGCTGCCTTGTCACACTGTTTCCCTACCTTGAGATCATCAGAAATGATACTAAAGAGAAGAGAAGAGGGGATGACACCCAAAGGGGGAAATTGGCAGAAACAGGGGGGAATGGGGTGACAGATGGGGAAATCATGGAAGGCAGAGTTTGGGAGGGTTTGAAGGTACTGATGGTGGACAAGGCACCAGGTCCAGATGGCATCCACCCCAGGATACTGAAGTAGCTAGCAGAGGTCCTTGCAGGACCTTTGGTAGACCTATTTAATGCCTCACTATATTCGGGCTTTATACCTCAGGACTGGAGGATGGCTCATGTGGTGCCCCTCCACAAGAGTTGCCCCAAGGATGAACCGGGAAACTACAGACCAGTGAGCCTCACATCCATCATGGATAAGGTAATGGAGAATATCCTGAAGGAGAGGCTGGTGGCCCTCCTAAAGGCCAAAGGACTACAGGACAGCAGACACCATGGCTTCATATGGGGCAGATCCTGCCAAACCAACCTGGTGGAGTTCTACGACTGAGTAACTAGGCAACTGGACAGGAGCCATGCAGTGGATGTCCTATATCTGGACTTCAGTAAGGCATTCGACTCAGTGCTGCATGGAAGGTTGGGAGTAAGTTAGTAGGCACAGGGGCGGGTGCAAAGCTTGTGAGATGGGTAGGAAACTGGCTTCAGGGAAGGCAACTGAGGGTGATGGTGGGTGGGGAGCTGTCACACCCAAGGGTAGTGACGAGCAGTGTTCCACAGGGCTCGGTGTTGGGACCAGTGTTGTTTGGGATATTCATTGCAGACGTATCATGGGACATCAAGAGCAAGATCAGTCTGTTTGCTGATGATACCAAGGTAGGAGCAGTGGTGGATGAATTAGGGGGATGGCAGGGGTTGCAGGATGAGCTGGCATAGCTTGAAACCTTGTCAGACACCTGGCAACTGGGGTTTTATGGCAAAAAGTGCTAGGCACTGCATTTTGGGATGAAGAACCCAAGGAGGAGTTACCAGCTGGGGGGAGTGCAGCTAGCCCAGACAGAGGATCTGGGGGTGCTCATTACAGGGTCAATGAATAACTGAGCACAATGTAGGAAGGCAGCTGCAAAGGCCAACAAAATGCTGGGTTGTATTGCAAGAGGTATATCCTCAAGGATGGAGGAGGTGATTCTGCTACAGTATAGGTCATTAGTTAGACTGCACCTGGAGTACTGCGTGCAGTACTGGCACCCATATCTGAAGAGGGGCATTAAGTTACTGGAGGGGGTGCAGCGCAGGGCAACAAAGATGATCAAGGCGCTGGCAGACTTATCATATGAGAGGACACTGAAGGAGTTGAACATGTACTCACTGGAGGACAGGAGGGACAGGGGGGACATGATTGAAACCTTTAAGTACATGAAAGGAATAAACAAGACAGGTACAGAGGGGCTGTTCAAAGTAAGGGAGGGGTGGGACACCAGGGGCCATGATATGAGACTGGAGGGAGGGAGGTTCAGGAGGGAGATGAGGAGACACTTTTTTACAGAGACGGTGGTGGCTGGGTGGAATGCGTTACCTGCAGAAGTGGTATCCAGTAGAACAGTGGACTGCTTCAAAAGGGGATGGGACAGGACAAGGGGGAGGGTTAATGAAGGGGAAGGGTGGAAGGGAGGGGAAGCTGCAGATTAAGGGGTGCTAGCTGCACATTTGAGCAGACTTGATAGACCTCTAGGACTTTATCTGCTGGCAAATTTCATATGTTCGTATAACCACAAGGAAAATAATCATGTCGTTATTGGAAAATAAACCAAAACTGCTGGCATGGCATGTGGATACCCAAGCGACTGTGCTGTTGAGCTGGTTTCCATATTCCCTTCCTATTTCACCCTTAATAATTTTTTAACCTTTCTGCCATGTTTTAATAGTTTTGATTTTTAGGCAACCATCCAGTTCTTTTTTCCAAAGGTAATTATATAATGACTAAGACCATAGGGTAGACATTATGGATACACATAAATACATTTAGCATGAAGTAGTGAAAGAGAGGTATTGTCACAGTTAGATTTTAGGAAAACCCCTGGGAACAGCACATGTTGTGGGGGTTAAGGGACTTGTTCAAAAATGGACCTAGGCAGAATCCTGGGAACTACAGGCCTGTTAGTTTGAACTTAGTTGTAAGTAAAATATTAGAGTATATTATTATGGATGTCTTGATGGCACACTTGGCTGAGCACAATGTGATAACTGATAGCCAACATGGTGTTTCAGGGGGACAGCTTGTCAAACTAATTTAATTATGCTTCTGTGAGGTAATCAGTGGATAGATGACAGGGTGCATTAGACTCTGAGTACTTCAGCTTTAGTAAAGCTTTTGCTATGGTATCCCATGGGAGGCTATGACACAAAATTAGTAAGCATAGAGTGGAGCGGAACTATAAGAAGCAGAGAGGGGTGGTGTGGAATATATTTTAGGCTGGAAGACAGTGACTAATGGGGTACTACAGGATTCTGTTCTGAAGCAGCTTCAGTTTAAGTAGATGGGGGCTAGTAGCAATTTACTTACATTTGCAGAGGATACAAAGCTAACAAGAGTGGTCGACAGTGAGGGAGAGTGAGAGAAACTGCAGCAGGACTTTTTTTTTATTTAGTTAGTTTTTGTTAACTGGGTAAGTGCACTAGACAAATTCTGCCTATTTTCAGGCACGACCCGGGGAAGGGCAATACAGATGAATGCCAACTGACCTTGAATCAGATTAAGCTGTTGGTTTATTTCTGTGAGTGGGTGGAAATTTGGCCAGGGTACTGGAGAAATTCCTCTACTCTTTTTGAGAAGTGCCGTAGGATCTTTAACATCCACCTGAACTACCACCAGAACAGGCAGGTGAGACCTCAGTTTAATGTCTCATCCAAAAGATGGAACTTAGATAGTCTTAGAAAGATTCAGATAGATTAGGCAATTGATCAGAAGGATGTCAGATGCAGCTGTATGTGAGAAGTGCAAAGATATGTACCCAAGGGTAAGAAACAGAAATGGGTTAACAAATTAAATTGAACAGCTTTATATCTGCAGAGGAGCAGAGGGACTTGTAGATACTGTAGACTCCTCTATGAAAATGTCTCCTCAGTGCCCAGTAGTATTAGCAAGGTCAACAGAATGATGGGTTATATTAAAAATGTGATCAATAATGGAGAAAAGGCAGTATAAAAGGCACTACTTATAATCCATTATTTTTTTGTAGGTTTAATTAGTGCATTACAGAAACTATACAAAGAAACTTGACATGTGCAGCATAGAGCTACAATAATAATTAGTTTTCTGGAAAACATGCCTTATGAAGATAGGTTGAAGTACATTGGTTTGTTCATCATAGAGAACAGGATATTGAGGGGTGATATGATTAAGGTATACAAAAAAGATGAAAGCAGACTGCTCAGCAGTACAGTGGGATGAGGGGGCACATATTCTAGGTGGGGGGTAACAATCAGGAAGAATGTCCAGAAAAGTTTTTTTCACCCAGAGAGTAACAGTATTTTAGAATGGATTACCAGAAGAGGTAGTAAATAGCAAATAGTTTTTAGGCTTTCTAGACTATGACTTGATACACAAGCTATGTGGAAGTAAAAGGCATTTGAGGGCATCATGAACTGTGACCAGGGCCACTGGAAAATTGCGGGTGCAATTTTTCCGCAATTTCCACAACTTTCACCCTTCTCCGCATAAAATCCACAATTTCTTGCAATTTCTTACATTTATGGAATTTTTGAATAAAATTGTACAAAAATATTTAAATTCTCAAGGAAATCTACTCAGATATACTAACAATTTAGTACACAGACTTGGATTTGACCAAAACAGTACAGTGTGAGGTGAGAAGGGGTCAAATGTGACTCTGCTTTCATGTGATTCACTTCCCTGCTTTGGTTTTAGAATCCACTGGTCATGCACATGTAGACTTGAACACTTAGACCCTGTCCACACTACGCCTCTGTAATGTTACAGACGGTATAAAATGTTACCGTAACAGGTCGCATTTATACCTGTAACGTTACAGGAGGCGTTTTTGTAACCATTGTTGAAACCACATATGAGGTGGTTTCAACAATGGTTATGAAACTGGTCCTGCCTTGGGCCCAGGCTACCTGAATGACCTTCTTACACCTGCTGTCTCGGTCCGTTCCCTGCCTTCCTCCTCTCGGGGCCTCCTTGCGATTCCCAGGACGAGGTTAAGAACTGCAGGTGACAGAGCATTTAGTGTCGCCGCTCCTGTCCTCTGGAATTCGCTTCCTATAGTTGTTAGGGAGGCCTCATCTGTTGAGGCTTTTAAGGCCCATCTTAAGATGTTTTTATTTGATCAGGCATTCCCCTGACTATGTTTTATAAGCTTGTATTGTTTAAATTTTTAATAAGGAAACAAATTGCTTAGCAAAATAAGGTTTTAATTGTTTGGACTTGTATATTTTATTGATTGTATGGTGTTGTGTTGTATTTATTTGATCAATGTATAGCACTCAGAGCCTCCAGGATGGGCGTCTTTTTAAATAAAATTTGTCTTGCCTTACCTTGCCTTGCTTAACATTACTGGCGGTAGTGTGAATGTCCGCTAATGATCCCCTGCAGGGCACGAAGCACAGCGCGAGCTGTGTTGTGGGTTCAGGCACCGCTGTAACGGTTGCCCAGCTCCCGATGTGTGGACTAGCAGTGTCAGTCCCGTAATGGACACCACCGAGGTGTGGACACACTGCACCGCTCCCCGGCCATAACGGATTGCATCCGTTACCAGGCGCGAGCGGTGTAGTGTGGACAGGGACATAAAATCTGTGTTAAAGCAAACTATCGGAGAACTTTTTGTGACACAAGGACTGAAACAATAGGTGTGAGAAGAGGTGCAAAGTGCCCCATTCACCTAAATGAAGCCTTGACCACAATGCTTGTTTTTGAATGGTAGGGTAGATTTTCCTTGTATAAATTCTTTCAATCTGAAAGGATTTTGATTCAAATGTGTCAAGAGTTTGGATGGCCTTGCTAATTATAAATTTGAATGTGCTTCTGAGGGGGTTGGTGACAGTGATTCCTTACATGTCAGTCTGCCACAACTGCATACTCACATACAAAACCTACAAAAGGAAACATTTCTGAAAACATGTTGTACAGGTTAAGTATAGTAAACAGTTACCTTCAAATAAACAAAGTAATTGCAACCCAAGTAAAATCACTGCAAACCGAGTAGAACAAAAGTATAATGTATTGAAAACTATTGTATGATGTAAAGAAAAGCTATTGGTATGATTTGATACTTTTATCATGTGATTTTAAAATGTACTTACAGTGCTGATTAAGAATAGTAATTATTTTAACAAAATAAATATTTTTCTTACTAAACCTTTATTAGGCACCCTGCTTATCTGTTTATTTTGTTCTTGCCTCAAAGTATTTCATAAAGGCTTCATTATTTAACATCTAGAAACTGGCAAAATATGTTGCTTCAGGATGTATTCAGTACAGATTAACTGTAAATTACTGAATAAAATCTAGTTAGCACTGCATGACTTAGATGTCTTGACTTTTAGAAGATATGTTACATAATGATTAGTTTACAGTGCATTTCAAAAACACACATCTTTCTTCATATTAAAAGCATTTACAAGTGGCAATACATTTATCTAACAATTTATGTGATCAATACATGTTGCAGAAACAATAAAATATTTATTAGGAAGTAGTTGGGATGTGTAGTGAACTCCTGGCAATTTCTGCAAGAAAATCCCCACATTTTGGGATAACATTTTCTGCAATTTTCCAGTGGCCCTGACTGTGACTCTGATGACCAGATCCATGTACTTCTCTTTTAGTCTGGCAGAATTGTTTCAAAGCTGGAGTTGTAGGTCAACAGCAGTTGCTGGAATAGTGTTTTTCCTGATGATATTAATTCAAGCAGACTGTGGCATTAGGGCCAATTACCCCCTTGGGCAGTTTAGAAAGTTTTCTTTCTTGGCAGAGTGTTTTATTCCATCTGGCTGGTTTGTCTTGAAGTGTCATCTCCCCTTCTGACAGGTTTACAAGCTGGACTCTGTGGTAATTGGCCAAGCAGTGGGGTCTTAACAGAAGTGGCTTAGGTCGTGTTTTAATGGTGGTGGTGACGGCACAGTTTGGTCTGACTCACAGGGAGAACATAATGGCTTTTTGTTCTGTCTAGGTAAAGTCTCATGAAGGTTGCTTGGACTCTGTGGGAGGTGGTTTCCTGGTTTTGTCTGGCCGGGGAATTTAAAAACAGTGACTGTGGATGAAACAGCTGTGGGGAGGACAACACCTAATAGAATTTGGGCAACTTGTTTATGCTGATGTTTAGCTGTACTAAATAGTTTTATGTTAAGTTTTACTTACAGTTGATGTATTTATGGTCTTTCTTTCAGTTTGTGTTAACATCAACTACTGGGTCCTTCATTGGGTTTGACCGGGTTATTGCTTTTAGGATAACAGGGAGGGAAACGGGCTGCAGGAACTTATATCAGTTTATCCAACCTGTGGTCCCATATACTGTACCCATATAAATATGTCTAAACAAAGCTGAGTATTTTGAAAAGTGGTTGCATGTTTTCCTTTTAGAGATTTTAATAATTACTAAGCATAATCTGACTTACAAACAGGTTTATTTTGAATGAACTCCCATGACTAGATTTTACCGTGTCTGAAATGTTACTTAATATTCAATACTTACAATATGCTTGCTCACATCCCACAGTTTCCTATGGTGGTTGGTAACTGTTCCCCACAAGTTC
This sequence comes from Neoceratodus forsteri, assembly GCA_016271365.2. Lineage (NCBI taxonomy): Eukaryota > Metazoa > Chordata > Ceratodontiformes > Ceratodontidae > Neoceratodus > Neoceratodus forsteri. The sequence goes on along the minus strand of CM028137.1, from coordinate 584,827,972 downwards.
AGTATCACTCTTAAACCATCTACCTTTCTTCAGCAGTATATGCTTAAACAGAAACTTCAAATGAGGCAATTACTGATTATGATCAATAATTGACATATCTATAGGGGTTTTGAGACAGATGTAGTCTGGTGTTAAAAGGACCATTTCTATGAAAGGGATAACTGCTGCAATTGTTATACTTACACTTTTCACATGAATTTAAACTTAGAAGAACTATACAAAACAATACCTTTCCTGGATCAATGTATTGTTTACTGGTTCAGCAGGCAACTAAATATGGATAAGACGCTTGAGCAACATACTAGAATGGTTGGTAATTGCCATTTGTCTCTGTGTTCCCATTAGTAGTACTTTCACCCTTTTGGTTGCCAAAAGAATCATCCATGTCAGAAAACTAACCTTCCAAAGGAGGGCCAGTAACCTAGAGGTGCTGAAAGCACAATATCTCTTTAGGCTAATGGTATCTTAGGAAAGTAGGAAAGAATCTTAGAAGGAGACAAATGATGTTACTAAAGGAGGAGAGGAAAACTGCCATATTGTCACCTGAAAAAAGTAAAGGTATCACACCAGCTGGTGTTACTGATGCCTCTAATCTGCCTTGAAGACTTCTAAGGCTGGGGGCTCAGGCAGCGAGGTCTGATTGAGCCTGGAATCTGAATATGTGGTAGGACAGATGGGAATGTAGCTGATAATGTTGGTTATATGGCTGCATAGCTTTTCCCCTTCCACCAGCTCTCCACACCACAGAACAGTTTTTCAGAATTATGTGCATGCCCACCCATGCTCCCTGTCCAACCCGTCTCACCCACCCATGCTCCCTGTCCAACCCATCTCACCCACCCATGCTCCCTGTCCAACCCGTCTCACCCACCCATGCTCCCTGTCCAACCCGTCTCACCCACCCATGCTCCCTGTCCAACCCGTCTCACCCACCCATGCTCCCTGTCCAACCCATCTCACCCACCCATGCTCCCTGTCCAACCTGTCTCACCCACTCATGCTCCCTGTCCAACCCGTCTCACCCACCCATGCTCCCTGTCCAACCCGTCTCACCCACCCATGCTCCCTGTCCAACCCGTCTCACCCACCCATGTAGTCACTTGGGCAACCAAGAATTAGGTGTGGGGGGGGGCACACATTCCCTGCTGTGAAATTCCACAAAGTGCCCCAGTGGCACACATCCAGGGCATAGGGAGAATTTTTTTTTTCCTTGTCCTCTGCATGTGCTGGGGGAGGGACTGGGAACCTTCTGGGAATCAGGCCTTTAGTGTGGGATATTAAATGAGCAGTCAACTGCCCACAGAATTAACAAACCCTTAAATTCACTGGTTCAGCAGGCAAATAAATATGTGAAATATTCTTTTGAACGATAATAGGATGTGTGTTTGATAGGGTTGAATTAGAGCTATACAAATTTTCCAAATATTTCCTGGATCAGTAAAGATCCATCAGAGCAGAAGTCTGAAATTCCAAAAGTGAGTTGCCCCTTTATTGAAACTGAAGATTATTAATTTGCTGTTTACATAAACTCCAGATTAATTTTCCACAATTTACAAAATTTACAGATTTGTCTTCCACAGACTGTGGCAAACTAATCCACAGCTGTGTAAACCATGAAAAAATAGTCTGTGGTTTCAATGAAAACACTTTCAGAACTCTACAGTATTCATTACAAAATTCCACAGGAAAGTAGTTATATTTATAATAAATAGAATAATAGATAGATTACAGTGAATTACAAGGCTGTAATTCCATTGAGAGGTTCTGGGGACATAGATAACCTTGAGAGCGAAGCTCGAAAAGTTTCTATGTCCCCAGAACCTCGAGATGGATCTTCAGCCGAGTAATTCACTGTAACCTATTTTTTAATTTTTGTAATATATGGATCCAATTCGAAAAATGTGCTGCTTTTTTAAAATTCTGTGAACTGGGCTGGCCGCCTGTTGCACTGAAGAAGTGCTCGCTCTCAGCTGACCACCCACAGACAGTATTGAAGTTGTGCCCAACTCACATTTGTGATGAAAGCTTTTACTTTAATTTGGTAATCCTACCATTTACTTTCTTTGTTCGTTCTGCAGGTAATCCACTTTTCTGAGGAAATAAAAACAAAAAAACGCCATAACTAGAGTTGCTCTCGCTAAGGGAGAGTAAACATCCGCCATGTTTTTGCATTTGGTTTGCCTGCCGACTCAGAAAGACTGCCAATGGTATTGCACATTTTACATTGAGTGCACGGACTGGAACGTGGCACCATGGCAACCGTGTTTGTGTGGCAAGGAGACTGGCGCATGCACTGTGGAGTTTCAGTGATAATACTATCGTTTGAAGCTGAAACGATAGTATTATCAGCACAAATGATAGTATTATCAGCAGTGAACAATACTATTATCACTTCAGGAAGGGTAGTAGTATTATGGGAAAGAGAGCAGTGTATTACAAGGATTTTTTTATATGCTTTTTGGGGATATTATTTTAACAATCCATGTATTACAATTAAATTAGTTACATTAGTTATATTTACAAAATTCCAAAAAGCTTTGTGGAAGCTGAATTGCCAATCTCCCTGAATGCTAGTGCTAAAAATGTTTATTGTACAGAGCTGTAGTTTCACTTCTTATTTATTTATGTATTTATTTATTTGCTTTTGTTAACTGTGTGAGTCACACTAGACATCCAAGTGTCTATTTTCAGGTGAGACCCGGGAGGGTTACAAACTGGATTACAGAGAGTTTACATACAATCATGAGCAAGGTTTATATCAAGATGCAGGACAAGCATAAACATGGTAAGGACAGTTGAGTGAAACAAACAGTAAGTCAAAAGCTTAGGTTTACATCAAGATACATGACAGCTTGACAGGGCTATCGTAGGAAGCTAACAACATATGGAGAAAATATAGTACAGTAAATGTACAGTGCAAAACAACAGAAGATACGGTTACCCAAGGGGTAAGTAAACCAGGGGATACAATATAAAATATACCACAGAGTAGTTCGGTGCATAGAGGTGAGAATACCCTTATGCCATCAGAAAATCATAAACAGAATACAAGTGCCAGCGGGGGGGGGGGACCATGATGACCCGGGGGTAGAGCAGGCTCAGATGAGACATGGGACAGTTACAGGGCCAGGTACCAGGGGTTAAAAAACATTAATAGTAGCCCTTAAGAAGGCAGGGCCTGTCTCATCACGTCAGAACGTGAGTATTGTGGGATGCATGAACAAGTAATGTAGATTTGGGAAGTTTATCTTTCTGTTGCTCTGACAAGGAATGCCACCCTTTCAGGTACCACAGGGTTTGTTTGTGTGAGTAAAGTCATGATCATTAGGAGTTGTCTGCTCTTTGAGGTGCCACAGGGACGAGGTCCCCATATTCTAAAGATACCTTAGGTAACTATAGATGAATCCTCAAAAGAATAAGCATGAAGAACATATACCATGCTTATCCATTAGTAGACTGGAAATGGAGGATTAGCAATGGAATGCATTTTAGTCACAGACAAAGTCACCATCCATGCACAGTTCTCTGCAGCATTTTATAACCTCTAGCATGGAGGTGAAGGACCAACCACCCCCACTGTAGGTGAAACCTCTGTGTATCCAAGACCTTAGATGACTGATCAGGAATAGAACCCACCCTCACTTTTTATGTCATAAATGAGGCTTCCAGCTTCATGAAGGTGCTACAGGTGTCAGCTCTGTAACCAAGGGAATTCTAATCTATAAAGGCTCTGCCCTCAGTGGTCCCCACAGGACTTGTCCTTGAATGATAAAGAAATACTGAAGTAAAAAAAGTGACCCCATGGAGAAAGTTGTGTTCATAGAGACAGCTGTATGTGGCACTGCTTTCTGGCTCGTTACTTCAATCTGCAGGTTCCCATTACAAATCTCTGTGGAGTGTCAAGCCCTTGAAAGGCAATAAGTCTCATGATAATTAAGCAGCCCAGGAAAATAAAAGGGCTAGTAACTGAGGAGTTGGAAGAAGCATAGCAAAACAGCAAATGATGAGAGATTAACTGGTTGCTAAAGGCAAGTAGCACCCAAAGATTATGGAGCCCCACAATGCAAAAAAGGCCTAAGCGCAAGCAAGCATGGTAGGCAGAAGAGAGGGCCATCAAAGGAAGTCACAGTAATCAAGGACCAACCTGCAAGGGGCCAAAGTAGGGAACAGGATGAAGAGCTAAACTGCAAAAAAGAACAATAAAAGACTTCCTGAAAGCAATCCAGTGAAACAGAGTACCAGGGGAAACAAGTAGTGCGGGCAAGAAATAATAGCTTAAGATTTCCAGTATAAATAGCAAACAAGCCACAGGTAGGATGGACACCAAATAAAGAATAAGACAGCCACAAGAAAAATTGTAGAACTGCAACAGAGGTGGTCGCCCAATCATTTCCACTGAACTGTCAGATGAGGAGCTTAAAATGAAGCATGGAAACAGGAGTAGAGATGTACGCAAGCTTGGTCCAGGAAAAGCAGTAGGTGGGTGGTCCAGTGGCTGCCAAGGAGGAAAAAATGGCTACAGTGAAATCATCACAGGGCAGGGATCAGATGAGTCACAACATACTGTGTTCTCAGGAGTGGCATTCACAAATGTTGACCAACCAGCAGTGAGGCAATGGACAAGGAACACTACAGTCTGCACATGGGAATACCAAGGTAGTCAACAACAATCATCAAGCTGGACAAACCTTCATGAAAGAGATGCTATCACCCTGGCTGCAAACAAAAAGACGTGTGTGTGTGTGTGTGTGTGTGTGTGTGTGTGTGAGACCTGCTGCCCCACCAAACCACCAGCATAGCATTTCAATTTAGGTATAGAATTTTCAAGACCTTGAAAGATGGGGCACATCCAATCTGCAGGAAAACTTTAGAGTGGGCATCAGCAGAAATTCTTTGCAAAGTTGTCCAAAAAAACTGTCAAATTAGAGCCATTCATTTCTTTAGTAGTAAGGATATTGACATGAAAACGGTGTCTTTTTACTTACTGCTTCAGCTATTAGGAGCCATAGTCATCATTCCTGACATGTTATGTCACAGTTTAACTATGATGTCATTAGACATTCTTCACCCCCTGAATAGTGATAAAATGTATGTTTTAATTATAATGTTCTGCCAATGATTTAATTTTTTTATTAAAATTTGTGCACCCAAATAGACATTTTAGAGGTCAAATATTTGCATGAATAAAATCATAGGACAGAGGCAACAAGATTACTTTACTTACAGTAGTAACATAAAAAGCTATGAATGAATGAATGAAGAATGGACTACTGTAAGAATCAATAATTTTTGCAATGAAATACACTGTAGCTGATTTTTGCTTATGTCAATCGAAGGAGGGGTTGGATGGCAGCGTTACCCTCTCTGGAAATTATGTACTACAGATTGTTCACTTGGGAGCTTAAGCAGCAGGTAGGGAGGAAAGAGAGCTGGAGTTATAATCTGTTTTAACTGAAATATTTGAATAGTTTGTAAGTGAAATTAGTTTTATGTGGTAAAAATTATTACCTTGAATTAGAATTGTTACATTGTAACTTTGGTGGCTTGGGGATAGTTGTCTAGCAGGGATATTTAGAGGAAATTAAAAGTGTTGTTTGCCTGGTGTTTGGGGGAAGGAGATTAGCTGCAATTACCTTGTCTCTAAACAGGAATTAACTTGGCTTTCATTGTTCACTTGGAGCTTAAGCAGCAGGTAGGAGGAAAGAGAGCTGGAGTTATAATCTGTTTTAACTGAAATATTTGAATAGTTTGTAAGTGAAATTAGTTTTATGTGGTAAAAATATTACCTTGAATTAGAATTGTTACATTGTAACTTTGGTGGCTTGGGATAGTTGTCTAGCAGGGATATTTAGAGGAAATTTAAAAGTGTTGTTTGCCTGGTGTTTGGGGAAGGGACATTAGCTGCAATTACCTTGTCTCTAAACAGGAATTAACTTGGCTTTCATTGTTCACTTGGGAGCTTAGCAGCAGGTAGGGAGGAAAGAGAGCTGGAGTTATAATCTGTTTTAACTGAAATATTTGAATAGTTTGTAAGTGAAATTAGTTTTATGTGGTAAAAATTATTACCTTGAATTAGAATTGTTACATTGTAACTTTGGTGGCTTGGGGATAGTTGTCTAGCAGGGATATTTAGAGGGAAATTTAAAAGTGTTGTTTGCCTGGTGTTTGGTAAGAGCCCTCTCACCCACCCTGTTTTGTATGCCTTCTTAAATACTGAAAAGCCACTGGGGGTTGGGATTGAAGGGCTGAGTGTTTCTGTTTGGGACTGAAATTCGAAGCAACAGGAGCTGGTGGGCCTGTGACATCTTATGTTACCTGATGTCTGCTTACATACACTGTTAATGTGACCGAACACACGCTGGACTGTATGTGTTTGTGAGACTTGGGAACGTTATTGGTGGGGCTGAAATTGGGTTTGTAAATAACTACAGTCAGTATAGAGAGAAACTGCACTTCAGGGGAAAGGGACTGAGAAAAGGGGGTGTGCTATTATAAACAGAGGGGGATAATCAGGGTGGCCATATTCCACCATGGCAGGCATCTCGAAGGGTTGTAGGCTGCACAGGCTGTGGGATGGCAATAATTCTAAATGGGCCTGAGAGAGGGAGGCTGCCCACTCTGTAGACAGCTATCTTGTATCAGGAGTGAGGTATATTGGTTAAGGAGTAAGCTGTGGGAGCTCGGTGGGGTGTCCAAGGATAAGGGGTGTGGATATGGGCAGCAGAAGGGTGGGGCTGAGGGGAGGCTGGGGCAACGCTCTGAAATTACAGGACGTTATGTTACAGCAAGCAGGAGGGGGGATATTAGGGATGGAGGACCCTTAGATAGGGAAGTTGATGCTAAGGGGAAAGCGTACCGGGTGAACATTCTGAATACAAAGAGACTGGAAAAAGAGTCAGGAATGGCTGATGCGGAAGCCTAAAACAGCAGACTGTGGGAAGGAGCTCTAAGGTGAATAGTGCAAGAGAGGAAGAAGAGGTCAGTTTAGAGATGCAGTCAGGGGAAACTCGGTTACTTGATGGAGGCTGACATAGACTGTCACAATAAATTTGAGCTACTAAGCAACCTAGAGGGGAGGAAGGTGTTGGTGGAAATGTGAAACTTATACAGAGGCGGGGAGGGAGTTGGATACCATAGGGCATCACAGACCAGCTATGGAAAGGATAGACATAGTCCCAGAGGGAGAAGGGAAACATATATGTTAAGCAAATGGGGAGATGCAACATATTCCAGACATGAGGGAGGAGAGCATGATTGGAGAAACTGGGAGACAAGGAGGTGGAGAGAAGCCCCTTCAGCTGGGAGGTCAGTACCAAGGATGGGGCCTAGCTAAGGGGACCCACAGAGAGCCTCTGGAAGCAGGGTACTATTACAAGGGGAGGATGGTGGTGGGGAAGGGAAACCATCAGAGCCAGGATAAATGGTTCAGATATGAGAGGGTTAAAGGGACACCTATTCAGAGGGGGTTTGAGTTAAGTGGGAAAAATAGCAAGGAAGGCAGAAAGGGGAGGGTGACAAGGGGGTCTCTAATAAGGCAGGAAGACTCCCATGAAATTCAGATCATGAATAAGGGGAAGGGGGGCTGAGAGGGCATAGTGGAGGTAACCATAAGGATGATGGAGGTGTTAAGGTTCTGTTACTGGGAGACTCGATGATTAGGGGTATCCATTGGGAGGGACAGGGGGGTGGATGCCATAGCCAGGTGAAGGTAGTGAGTATCTCTGGGCTGACAGTGCACAGAGCAAGTTCATGGTGTATGAAATGGTTAGGATTGTGGAAGGAAACCAGATTTCCTGGTGCATTTGGGAACTAATGATCTAGATGGAAATAGCATTTTGGAAATCAAGCAAGGTTCCAAGAACTTGCCAGAGTCTGTCGGGATAATGGATGCAACATTTCTTTTCAGAATATTGCCAGTACCAAAGGCCTCAGTGGACAAAAAAAAGCTTACAGAGGTTAATGACTGGTTCAGGAAGTGGGGTGAAGAGAATGGGTTGGGGTGTTAGGAACTGGAATGGAGTTTGGGAGGATAAGGGACTATATGCCAAGGACAGGTTTCATCTTGCCCCATTAGGGAAGAAGTCCTAAACAGGGATGGCTGACTACATACAAGAAAGGTGGGGTTTAAACTTGTAAGGGGGGGAAGGGATGAGGGAGGGGCTGACCAGAAGCCCTCTCCTCCAGATGAGGGGAGTAGCCGTCAAGCCCAAGAGGGGGAGGGGGGAAACAGACTGGAGGTGGAGGTTTCAGGAGGAGCAGGGGGAGGACGGAAGTATAAGGAATCTGGGTGGGGTTTGAGAAAGAGGATCAGGGAAAAGGGGTGGGGGTTGGTGTTAGTAAATGCCAGGAGCTTGGGAAACAAGTTGCCGGAGTTCCAGGCCATGCTGTTCGGGGGTGGATGTGGCGGTCACGGAGCGGGGCCAACAAAAACCATGACTGGGACCTAAATGTACAGGGTACACTATGCTTAGGAAGGATAGAAAGGAGGCCAGAGGGTGGAGTGGCTATGTTCATTAGAGATGATATAGAAATTACTATGGTAGAAGAGGCAGAGGGAAACGTGGAGGCCTTTATGGGTCACTTCTACGATCCCCAGCAGGAGATAAGGTCAAGCTGGGAGTAGCATATAGGCCCCCGGGATGAGTGATGTTCTAGACGATGGTTTGCTGGACAACATCATTGCCCAGTGTGGTCCAAAAGGGAAGGAGTGGTGTTGATGGGGACCTTAATATGCCAGGTACAAACTGGGGAACCATGTCCTCTAGGGTGGCCAAGGAGCAGAGGCTGCTAGATGGCTTCCAGGATGTGTTCTTAACACAGCATATGATGGAGCCCATAAGGGAGGGGCATGTCCTGGATGTGGTTCTGGCAGATGGGGATCTGGTAAGGGACATAGTTGTACAGGACCCCCTGACTGGGAGTGACCACAATACTGTCTGGTTTCAAATAAGCATGGGGATTGGGGTGATATCTAGGACACTGGCAGTGGACTTCAGGGGCAGACTTTATGGGCATGGGAAATATTCTCAGGATCACTTGAAGGGATCACCTCAGCGACAAGTGTGGAAAGGAGATGGGAGGTCATAAAACGGGACTTCATGAGGCAGTCAGGATCTGCGCTAAGTTGAAGCGTGAGGGAGCAAGGTCACGTAAACCATGCTGGTGGTCCAGTGAGGTACAGGTAGCAGTCAGAGAAAGAAGGCGCCTACAAAAATATAAAACAACAAGAGGGATAGGGATAAGGAAATGTACCAGCTTGCATCTAGAAAAGTCACCCGTATGGTGAGGGGAGCAAAGTCCAGTAAAGAGCAGCGGCTGGCACAGGGGATACATGGAGGGGAAAAGGGGTTCTTCCGGTACATTGGGGAGCGGAGAAAAACTAAGGGCCATCTCAGCAGATTGAGATCAGAAGGAGGGTGGGTGGAAGAGGCGAGGGACCAGGCAGAGGTATTTAACGAGTACTTTGCCTCTGTGTTCGCTAGGGAGGGGGATGGGACATCTACAAAGCAAGGCATGAAGGGGATAGAAGCGGCAGGGAGTGGGATCAGAGGAGCAACAGAAATGGAGCAAGAGGGAGGGAAAGGTACCCCAGGGGTGTCACATCTGGATAAGGATAAAAAGACCAGTAAGGGAGGGATGGATGATGCTATCTCCACCAAAGGGTGTGGTTAGCCCTCAAGGCCCTAAAGAAAACAAATCTCCACGGCCGGATGGCATTCATTCCAAGTACTATGGGAATTGGCGGACATACTGGCTGCACTCTGGCGGAGCTTTTCAGCAGGTCACTTGAGACAGGAGGGTACCAATTTGTGATTGGCGAGAGGCACATGTGGTACCAATCCATAAAGGGGGGTCAAGGGAAGTACCAGGTAACTATAGACCCATCAGTTTGACCTCAGTGGTGGGAAAATTAATGGAGAGTATACTAAAGGAACGATTGGGGGTGTACTTGGAGGAGGTGGGAGGTCTGGATAGTCGGCAACATGGGTTTGTGCCAGGTAGATCATGTCAAACCAACCTTGTGGAGTTCTATGAATGGGTAACATCAGAACTGGACAGGGGTAAGCCTGTGGATGTATTATTCTTGGACTTCAGCAAGCTTTGACTCTGTCCCCACAATGGCCTGGTGGTAAACTGATGGGGTTAGAGTAGGCCTTTGATGGTCAGATGGATTGAAAACTGGCTAGCTGGACGCACTCAGAGAGTAGTGGTCTGTGGGAGCTCTCAAACCCTAGAGAAGTTGGTAGTGGGGTACCACAGGGTCTGGTCCTGGGTCCGATCCTGTTTAATGCATACATATCGGACATCAGGAGGGTATAGGGTGAAATGAGTCTCTTCATGATGACTCCAAGATGGGAGTAGTAGTTGAGGGAGAGAGGGAGGTGGCCTGCAAGAGACCTGGACACCCTGGAAAGCTGGGCTCACACATGGAAATAAATTTCAATATCACCAGTGCAAGGTGTTGCATCTTGGTCGGGAAACCCTAAACACAGGTACACCCTGGGAGGGAGGTGCTGAGGCCTTGATAGGGGAAAAAGACCTAGGGGTCATGGTGGATAGATGTATGAATAACTCTGAGCAGTGCAGGAGAGCAGCTAGCAAGGCAAACAGGATGTTGGGATGCATTGTAAGGGGATCACCTCTAGGAGCAAGGAAGTGATTCTGCCTCTGTACAATGGACTGGTTAGACCACACCTTGAGTACTGTGTACAGTACTGGAGACCACATTTGAAGAGGGACATACAGCTCTGGAGAGGGTACAGAGGAGGGCAACAAAGATGATACGAGGGTAGGGGATTTGACTTATGAGGACAGACTTGAGGAGCTCTGCCTGTTTTCATTGGAGGAGAGGAGAGACAGGGGGGACATGATTGAGGTCTTCAAGTACCTCAAGGGAATAAATAGGGTAAACATGGAGGGGATCTTTAGGCTAAAGCAGGGAGGTATCACCAGAGGGCATGGTTTGAAGTTGGAAGGTGGAAGGGTGAGGGGGGAAAAGAGGAGGAGGTTTTTCACCAAGAGGGTGGTGGACCCTTGGAATGCACTGCCTGGTGAGCTGGTTCAGAGATCCACAGTGGAGGGCTTCAAGAGAGGGTGGGACAGACACAGAAAGTGGATGTATCAGATGATGGCCTGTCCCGAGGGGGTGGGGATGGATGATAGGGGTTTCTAGAGAACAAGGGATGGGAGGGTCTCGGCACCCAATTAACGATCTAGGTTCGAGCAGACTCGATAGACCGTAAGGCCTAATCTGCTGGCAAATAGTATGTTAGTATGTTAGATTTCTGATGAAGAAACATTTGGTCTTAAAAAGCTTTTTTCTTGAAGTATTTCTTTGCTCAATTGAGGTTTAATTTTTGCCTAATAGATTAATTAATTACAATGTATGGTAGAGGGCTATTAAAGATGGAATTCAATTAATTCCTATTGTTGTTATACTATTGTTGCGATGTCCAGAGGTTGTTATATGCTCTTGTTTATGTCACAATGATAGTTTAACAAAAGAGAATGTCTCTGCACATGCGCGTCCAAACTTCCACATTCAAACAAACGACCGCTGCCAGGAGAGCTGCAGGAAAGTAGATCAGCACACAATGAAAATATCAAAAACTAAGGACTTAGTTTGTTTAACTGGTGCCCATAGACTAGAAAAACTAATGGATGGACATCAGTTAATAACCACACTAAATTCTCTTCTCAAGGTTGCCATGGTAGAGGTAAACCTCTCAAGCTTCACTGTTGAGGTTTACAATGTTTCCTTGGCAACTTCTCGAGGTGAATACAGCATGGTTATTAACTGATGCCCATTCATTATCCTCTATAGTATTCTTAAAAAGCTATACTAAGATAATTGTAGGTTATGGACAAAGTACATATTTTTCTATGGCACCAATGTAGTATGTTTTCATAGTATTGCTTGCCGACGTAAAGTGATTGAATCAAAAAAAAATACAGTTGGCATTAGCAAATCTCCGTTACACAAAATTCCTCTCAAATTTGAATTCCTAGGCATTAATTTTTGATCACTGAAGGCATTTTAAATGAAATGTGTCTCTTAGCCCTATTGACTTTAAAACCAGGACAAGCAGCATGAACTGATGAACTCAAGTGGGCAAAGAGCCTGATCTCCTGCATATGGCTTTCATTTTAAAGAGCTGAATGTCTTGAAATTCTTTTTGGAATGTTATTAGTAGGGATGGGTTCTGGAGTCATCCCAACACCCCCTTCCCAAACCATGACAACTTGGATCTGACTAGGAAAACTAAGCCTTTTGTGGCTAGACTCAAATTGCTGAGTTGGCCCATTTTGGAAGTGCAATCCAGTCTGGAATAACACTCTCACCACCAGCACTGCATGGAAAGGCAGAACAGGGTGCAGACAGATGCACAAATAAAAAAGAAAAAAAAACATTTTTTTTCCTGATCTCTGACAAAGACTCCCAAGTCCCTGGATAGGCAAACACTCAGGATCCTAGGGCACTGATGGGAGCCAACCAATGAGTTTCTTTGTTCTGTGATTGACTCACATTCAAGCCAATCCTCTGTGTCAGCCAGCACAGGACATCTCTAGGAAAGTGTATTGAGCACATTTGGTGCTTTGCATTCGACTAAGACAGAGGTATGTGCATGTGCAGAGAGATCCCCTCCCCCCAAAAAAATATATGATGAAAGCATTTTTCATTTTGTTCAGGAGATAGAGTAGAGAGACCAACAAATTCAACAGCAGAGTGCAGATATTGCAGCAGACTGCTAAGTAGCCTGTCATTATTTTTTTTTCTCATTAGAGAGAGAGTAGATAGAAAGAGACCAAATTAATTCAACAGTAGAGTGCAGAGTGGACAACAGCGGAGTGCAGGCATTGCAGACTGCACAGTAAAAAAAAACCAAAAAAGCAAACACCTGTTTTCATTTGTGAGAGAGAGAGAGAGAGAGAGAGACACCAATGAATTCAACAGCAGATAACAGCAGAGTGCAGAAAAAAACATGCTAAGGGGAGCAGAGTCAGATAGAACAGAAAGATTATGTTTGAAGGTCATAGTACCTCAGTAATTTTGAGATGGGCTTATAGTGCCACACATATTTTGAAGGGGGGTTTCACCCACATCTCAGAGTTTGTGTTGCCCATCTCTGTACTGATTTGAAAAGTCATACTGCTGTAGACTCTGTGTTGCCCATCTCTGTGCCTGAACTATTACATATGAACATATGAAGAAGCCAGCAGAAAAAGGTCATTTGGTCCATCAAGTCTGCTCATATTGGAGGGTCCACAGCTTAAGCTAATGTCCTACCCTCCTCCTCCCACTCCTCCCATCCTCCCTACACATGATCTTTACATTCTCCCTATGCCTATCCCAGCCTCTCTTAAAGTTGCCTACTGCCTTCAATGAGATTACCTCTTCTGGCAGTGCATTCCAAAGAGTCCACCACCCTTTCTGTGAAGCAGTGCTTCCTGACCTACCTCCTAAACCTTCCACGCTCCAGCTTAAGACTGTGCCCCCTTGTGTTATGGTTGCCACTCAGCTTAAAGAGACTCTCCTTATCAACCTTATTCTTCCCTTTCAAGTAATTAAAGGTCCCAATCATGTCCCCTCTCTCTCTCCTGTCTTTGAGGGAGTACATGTTCAGTGCCCTCTGCATCTCCTCTTATGCCTTACCCTGCTGACCAGCTATCATTTTTGTAGCCCTCCTCTGGACCTTCTCCAGCAGGTTAATGTCCTTTTTGAGGTGTGGCGCTTGTACTGAACTCCATACTCTAGATGCAGCCTTACCAGTGACCTGTACAAGGGCAGTATAACCTCCTCTCTCCTTCTACTGATCCCCCTTAGATATGCATCCCAGCATCTTGCTTGCCATTGCTGCTGCTTTCTTGTACAGTGATCATAACTCCCAGGTTCTTCTCCTCTTCTGATGAGATACTCTGACTCCACCCAGGTAGTACTCTGTCCTGGGATTCTTGGCTCCAATATGCATAACTTTGCATTTTTTGGCATTGAAGCCAAGCTGCCAGATCCTGGATCACCTCCCCAGCTTTTCCAGATCTTCCTGACGGTTCTGTATCCCTTCAGCTGTGTCCACTCTCCCACAGAACTTGGTGACAACAGTGAATAGGCACATTTTGCCCTTAATGCCATACCCAATGTCACTGATGAAGACATTGAACAACACAGGCCCCAGCACCAAGCCCTGTGGGACACCACTGGTTACCTCTCTTGTGCCAGATAAATCTCCCCCCACAACCACCCTCTGGGTTCTGTCCCTCAGTCAGTTTTCCACCCATCTGACCCTCTTTTCCCCAGCTCCAAGATCCACTAATTTCCTGATCAGCCCTTTGTGGGGCACAGAGTCAAAGGCCTTGCTGAAATCAAGATGGAGGATGTCTACTTTATGGCCCCTGTCTACTGTCTTAGTGACACAGTCAAAGAAGTCAATCAGATTTGTTTGACACGATGTTCCCCCTCATGAACCTATGCTGCCTGGCATCCTGGAGACCATAATCCTCTAGATATTCCACCAACCTTTCCTTTAATATGGTCTCCATGAGCTTGCCCACAATGGAGGTCAGACTGACTGGTCTGTAATTCCATGGGTCATCTTTGGGATCACTTTTGTGGAGGGGCACTACATGTGTTGTTCTCCAGTCCTGCAGTACCATGCCTGACTATAGTGAACTGTTAAACAGGTGTGCCAATGGCCCTGCCAGCTCCTCAGCTAGTACCTTTAGTACCCATGGATGTAGTCTGTCCCAGCCTAGTGATTTATCCACCTTCAATGCCTGTAGCCCCTTCCTCCCTTTATCCTGCTCTATCACTACATCTGTGTTCCCCTCTCCCCCGCTCCTCTTTTCCCTCCTGAATGCACTGGTCCATCCTTCTTCCTGGTGAAGATGGAACAGAAGTATTTATTTAGTATCTCTGCTTTTCCCCCATTATACTCCACCCACTCCACCCCTTTCTTAAGCCTAACAATCCCTTCCTTCATGTCTCTTCTCTCACCTATGTAGTAAAAGGAAGCCATCTCTGTCTTCTTAATTCTTTCAGCTAGCTGTAGCGCCTTCTGTGCCTTTGCTTGCCAGACTTTCTTACTTGCCTCACTAGTGAACCTTAGGGAATTTTCCCTATCCACCTCTCTCTCTCTTGGTCTTCCTGAGTTTTCTGTAGGTCAACCTCTTTTCCTTTACTGCCTGGGAAACCCCAGAACTGAACCAGCTGGTCGCTTTGGCCCTTGTGTTCTTCCCCATGAGCCTAATGCATTCATCTGTGGCAACTGGTATTCCTTCCTTAATGATGGACCTCCTTTAGTCTACCCTCATATCTGCTCTGATGCCTGACAGATGGCTCCTTAGCACTTCACCCATTTTCCTGAAATCTGCTCTCCTGAAATCCAAGATTTTGGTCTTAGTCGTGATGTTTTCCCTGCCCATATCCAACTGTAACCACTCTATGCAATGGTCACTTCCACACAGTGGATCTCTGACTATTATTTCCTGTACATGCCCCCCCATTTGTGAGTACCAAATCAAGAATTGCCTCCACTCTTGTTGGTTCAGTGATGCCCTGAGTCAGGAACCCACTCTGCAGTCCTTCCAGGATCACCTGACTCCTATTACATGTTGTGGATGATATGCTCCAATCCACCTTGGGCAGGTTGAAGTCCACCACAATTATCACCTATCCCTTCCCCACAGCTTCCAATATCTGTGAAGTCAGTTCCCCTGTCCCTCTCCTCATCCAGACTGGGTGGTCTGAAAACCACCCCCAACCTCATCTTTCTCTCTCTCTATTGGACCTTAACTGAACCCATAATGCCTCCATCTCCTCTTCCTCTGACTCCTCCCTCATGCAAGTTATTCCCTCTTTGATATAAACTACCACCCCTCCCCACTTCCCAACTACCCTGTCCTTCCTGTATACTTTATATCCAGGGATCGCAAGGTCCCAGTGGTTTGATGTTGCCCGAGTCTCAGTAACTGCAGCTATGTCCACCCTCCAGTCTGGTAATAGTG
Organism: Neoceratodus forsteri; assembly: GCA_016271365.2. Taxonomy (NCBI): domain Eukaryota; kingdom Metazoa; phylum Chordata; order Ceratodontiformes; family Ceratodontidae; genus Neoceratodus; species Neoceratodus forsteri. The sequence goes on along the minus strand of CM028137.1, from coordinate 584,811,970 downwards.
CCTGCAGGACATCCATCTTATTTCCAAGACTCTGTGCATTCAGAGACACCACCCTCCACCTAGAATCTGACCTTCCTTCTCTTCCCTCTATTCTTCTATTCAGATTTATCCCCTCTGTGTGCACCTCTCCATGTACCCTTAAGTGTTCCTTCACCTTTTGCTAACTGTGTTCGATCCCCTTCTACCTCCTCCCTCCGAACCTCTTCCATCGCTGTGGGGGGGAGGACGTTCATTGACCTCCTCCTATTGGAGTCTGTGGCCCTTCACACCTGCTGCCCCTCTTCACTAGTTTCAATTAAGTGTAGTGGTTATGTATTCCCCCAGTTTGCCCCTAAGTATCCTCAGACCCTCCCTACTGAGGTGTAGCCTGTCTGGTGAAAAAAGTGCTTTTAACTACTACTAGTATTACTATTACTATATATACTATATATTACTAGTGTAATAGTATGCTATTACTAGAATATATAGTGCCATACAGATTATAAGTGGGGGGGACATCTCAGACTCTGTGTTTCCAGTTTCTGTGTCTGAACTATTACTAGGTCATACTGACATAGCGTAGACTCTGTGTTGTCCATCTCTGTAGCTGAACTACTACTTGGTCATATAGTGTTTCACGTATTTTGAGAAGGGGGTGTTAGATCTCAGAGTCTGTGCTGCCCATCTCTGTGTCTGAACTAATACTGCTAAGTAAGCAATTAAGTTGGGCCCAAAAAAAAATGGATTCAGAATAAGAGTCTGTTATGTAAATGGAACATATGGCCAACACAAGCAATATGACTGAAATTGGTACATATTACAACAAAAAAATTGTTCCCGAAAACAAATTCAGAAAAAAAGGGAAATTCACTACTGAATATTTAATTAATAAAATTGATCAAAATGAAGCAACACAACCAGAAAAAGAGGAAGCAATACAACCAGTAAAAGAAAAGATGTTGATGAATCTCCTGATCAAAGTAATGCAGCGCTATTAGCATTGCCAGAAAAATCAGATAAAAGTAAAACTAAAAAAGATAGCCAAAATGGTTTGACCTAGAAAGAAAATCAATGATTGAGGAAAAGGCTGTCTCTAGTATCACTAGACATGGCACTCCATGATATGCCACTCTTGCATTTTGGGCTCCTTCATCACAAAGCAGTGTCTCTGATGAAGAAGATGTGAATGTACAAGAACAAGATTACGATCATGATGTATGACAATTATGCTCTTCCAAAGGTGATGAATCAAAATGTGATACCGATGAGGTAGAGGATGCCACCTGGGTTCCCCCACCAAAATGAAAAAATGCATACAGCAAGCACCACCAGTAGCCACAGCCAGTAGTGAAAAAACAATCAATTATCATGGTAACTCTTCTGGGAACACCCACAGTGTGCATGAGTCAGGGTCAGAAACAACTGCCAGAAAAATTGCTGCAGTTCCAGACACGATGACAAAATGTTCTACCTCAGTTGTGTGGCACTATTTTCATATACGTCCCAAAAATGAATGTTTTGCTGGCTGCACCTTTTATCATCGGGAAGTTAGCAGGGAGAAAGTGAGCGGCCAGTTCAGGACAACATCACTAAAATTGCATTTGCAAAGAGCACATCCTACCATTTGGTTGGGCAGCAGTCCTGAGTAAGGAACAATTATCTGTGATGAAAATAATCCTACAGATGATGGTGATGGTGAAGAGACTGAGAGACAGGGCAAAAAAATCATATTTGACTTCACTGACAAAAGTATTTGTACAAGTTACAGCTTCACCAGTGCAATTCTGAGGGTTTTGCCCCCCTTCACAAATTAAACAGCAGACCATTACTGTGATGCTTGAACAAAAATCTGCCTACAGTAGCTTACATTAAGTTACGTAAAAAATTAATCAATAAATAGCTGAATTTATTGCCTGAAGACAGAAGATTTTAGAGTCCTTTTAAAAAAATTTTCTCCACGTTACAACATACCAAGCTCTAAATATTTTGCAAATGAGTCTGTCTCCAAAATGTATGAATGTGTGCAAAGTAAAATAAAATTGGCTCTTCAAGGGAGTGAATGTGGCTTACACACAGCCCGGTGGTGCTGAGGGTTGGAGGTGCTGGATGCCACACCTCGTGCTATGCCAGTGACCTGGATTCAGGAACAGACCCGGACCACCGGGGTCAGACATGAGGGAGAAGAACTGAGAATCCCAATGGATGCTTTCCTCCTCCAGCCGAGTGGGTTACTGGGGTGCACAAGCACCTGCAGTTCCTCTGCCCATGGAAGCATGAGTAGAAGGGGCACATGGCTGTATGGAGTCAGGGGAGGAAGGACACTGTTGGGTACTTGATGATGATGTGCATCAGCACATAGTTCATCTTGATGAATGTGCTCTGCGCCAGCACCCAAAGGGAATAGGGAGAAAATGGGGGAAAAATACATACACCCCTGGCCACTTCTAGCACAATGAAATAAGAATGATCCTGGTAGCAGGACCTGGCGGATGGAGTAGGAGGGGATATGAGACCCCTTCTGAAGCCAAGGAGTTGGGCAAGTATATAAAAAAAAGAGAGCAAATGTGGTCCTCTGCACATGACCCCAGACATGTCGATGAGTTCTCAAACCACTCATTATATGAACATACGAAATTTGACAGCAGATAAAGGCCTAGAGGTCTATCAAGTCTGCTTGAATGTGCAGCTAGCACCCCTTATTCTGCAGCTGCCCCTTCCTTCCACCCTTCCCCTTCATTAACCCTCCCCCTTGTCCTGTTCCATCCATGTTTGAAGCAGTCCACTGTTCTACTGCATACCACTTCAGCAGGTAACGCATTCCACCAAGCCACCAGCCTCTCTGTAAAAAAGTGTCTCCTCATCTCCCTCCTGAACCTTCCTTGCTCCAGTCTCATATCATGGCCCCTGGTGGCCCTTCCCTCCCATACTTTGAACAGCCCCTCTGTAACTGTCTTGTTTATTCCTTTCATGTATTTAAAGGTTTCAATCATGTCACCCCTGTCTCTCCTCTCCTCCAGTGAGTACATGTTCAACTCCTTCAACCTCCTCTCATATGATAAGTCCCCCAGCCCCTTGATCATCTTTGTCACTCTGCGGTGCACCCCCTCCAGTAACTTAATGTCCCTCTTCAGATACGGATGCCAGTACTGCACACAGTACTCCAGGTGTGGTCTAACTAATGACCTATACAGTGGCAGAATCACCTCTTCCCTCCTCGAGGATATACCCCTTGCAATACAATCCAGCATTTTGTTGGCCTTTGCAGCTGCCTTCCTACATTGTGCCGAGTTGTTCATTGACCCTGTAATGAGCACACCCAGATCCTTCTCCTCCTCTGTCTGGGCTAGCTGCACTCCCCCTAGCTGGTAACTCCTCCTTGGGTTCTTCATCCCAAAATGCAGCACTTGCACTTTTTGGCATTAAAGCCCAGTTGCCAGGTGTCTGACCAGGTTTCAAGCTTTGCCAGATTATCCTGCAACCCCTGCCATCCCCTTAGGTCATCCACCACCGCGCCTACCTTGGTATCATCAGCAAACAGACTGATCTTGCTCTTGATGTCCCATGATATGTCTGCAATGAATATCCCAAACAACACTGGTCTCAACACTGAGCCCTGTGGAACACCACTCATCACTGCCCTTGGTGTGAGAGACTCCCACCCACCACCACCCTCTGTTGCCTTCCCTCCAGCGGTTTCCTACCCATCTCACCAGCTTTGCACTGGCCTGTGCCTACTAACTTCCTTCCCAGCCTTCCATGTGGCACTGGGTGGTAATTACTGAAGTCCAGATACAGGACATCCACTGCATGGCCCTCTCCAGTTGCCTAGTTACCCAGTCATAGAACTCAACCAGATTGGTTTGGCAGGATCTGCCACGATGAAGCCATGCTGTCTGCTGTCCTGTAGTCCTTGGCCTCTAGGAGGGCCACCTCTCCTCTCAGGATAGTCTCCATTAGCTTACCCACGATGGATGTGAGGCTTACTGGTCTGTAGTTTCCGGTTCATCCTTGGGGCCACTCTTGTGGAGGGGCACCACATGAGCCATCCTCCAGTCCTGATGTACACACTCTGAATGTAGTGAGGCATTAAATAGGTCTGCCAAAGGTCCTGCAAGGACCTCTGCCAGCTCCTTCAGTACCCTGGGGTGGATGCCATCTGGGTCTGGCACCTTGTCCACCCTCAGTGCCTTCAAACCCTCTCGAACTCTGCTCTCCATGATTTCCCCTTCTGTCACCACTTCTCCCCCTGTTTTTTCTGTGCCATTTCTTCTACCTTGGGTGTCACTCCCCTCTTCTCTTTAGTAAATACTGACCAGAAGTACTCATTTAGTACTTCCGCCTTATCGCTCCCTGCTTCCACTCAACTCCCCTCCTTCCTAATCCTTACTATGTGGTCCTTACAGCTCCTTTTCTCCCTGATGTACTTAAAGAAGTCCTTCTCCCCCTTCTTAATGCCTTGTGCCAGCCTGAGTTCCGTAGATGCTTTGGCTCCCCTTACTGCCCTTGTCACCCCCTTTGATTCTGTCAAGTACTCCTCCCTGTCCTCCCCCCTCCCTGTTTTCTTGTACTTCCTACAGGTAGCTCTTTTTCTCCTTACCTTTTCCATGACCTCCTTGCTCAACCAGATCAGTTTCTTAGCCCTAGCCCTCTTGCTCTGGGCTTTGCAGCAGGTTTTGGTTGCCTCCACTATCCCCAGCTTTATGAGCTCCGACCTCTGGTTAGTATCCATACTAGATTGAATTCTGGCCAGGTACCCTTTTACCAATTCCCCCATCCTCCCAAAGTCGGCCCTCCTGAAGTCCAGCACTATTGTGCCAGATTCCACTCCTTCCTTGCCCATATCCAATGTGAGCCATACTGAACGGTGGCCACTCCCTGACAGTGGTTCTTCCACTGTGAGTTCTCTCACAAAGTCCCCATTTGCCAGCACAAGGTCAAGGGTATTTCCTAACCTGGTTGGTTCACTGACCATTTGCAGCAGGAAGCTGTCCTGGAAGGCATCCAGCAGTACCTGCTCCCTTCTGTTCCTGGTTGTTGGGGTGCTCCAGTCCACTCCTGGCATGTTGAAGTCCCCCACAATCACCACACTACCCTTCTCACAGGTCCTCCTGATCTGTCCCACTAGTTCCCTGTCTAACTCCTCCATCTGAGAAGGTGGTCTGTACACCACTCTCATTCTAAGAATCCTATTCTTGGAATCCTGGATTTGCATCCAAAGTGACTCCGTACTACCCTCCCCCCTTCCTCCCTTACACACTTCAATCCTTTCTTCACATATAGTGCCACCCCCCCTTCCCCAATCACTCTGTCCCTATGAAATAATCTGTACGCTGGTACAGACAGGTCCCAGTCATTGCATTGGGTGGCCCATGTTTCCGTGATGACTGCAATGTCCACCTCTCCCTCTGCCATGAGAACCTGTAACTCTGCAGTTTTCCTCCCAAGGCTCCTAGCATTAATGGTAACCACCTTCCACCCTTTTCTCCCCTCCCATCCTGCCCTTCTTTCCTAGCATCACCAACAGTACTTGCCATTTGTCCTTTGTCACTGTTATGGGGGGTAAGCTCATATGGTTTCCCAACCTGTGGTCTCTCATATCTCTTCCCAACTGCCACCCCCACTCCTAGTTTAAATTCCCAACTTCTCTATGTACTCCTCCATCCTCTATTTCAACACTTTCTTTCCCTCCTCACTCAAGTGTAGTCCATCCTTGGCATAGAGACTACTGTCCTCCCAGGTCCCTTCCCACTCCCTCAACAGCCCATACCCTTTAGCACAACACCAGGTTCTAAGCCATCCATTAAATTCCTCTATTCTCAGCTTTCTTGTTGTGCTTGCTTTAGGCACAGGAAGTATCTCTGAAAAAGTTAGTGATCTTCCTGCCCCCTCACATAATTGTGCTAGTTCCTCAAACCTCCTCTGAACTGTATCTACTGTCTTGTCAGCCAGGTCATTTGTCCCAAGACGTATAATTAAATGAGGCTTGTCCCTACCCCTTCTAGCATATTTCAGAAAAGACTGTCCCACCCTTTCCGCTGTCATTCCTGGCATGGCCTCCACCCAAATGCGACTATGCCTCTCCCCCTTGCTACCCCACCTAACTCCTCTTAGTATTGAGTCCTCCAGCACTAAGATTCCACCCCTCTTACTCCCTGCTTGCTTCCATTCATCTCCCTCTCTCGTTTCCAGCTCCTCTTCTTCCTCCTGCACATTATTTCCCCCTTTTACCCCTGTTGCAATTCTCCCAGCAGAACATCCCCCCACTCCAGTTTGGTCCAGGCATTTATCAATTACTCCTCTAATTTCATCATTTCCCTCCTCCATATTCTTCCTCTCTAGCAGTGTACAACTATTTTCTGAAGGCCCTTCACAAATGCCTGCTCCCTCTCTCTTCATAGTAACCTGTTCTCTCCTTTCCACTCCATGACTTTTGCCACTTCTTTGCCTCCCCTCACAAGTCCCTATCTCCTCCTTCCATTTGTCTTTTGTCTCCTGACCTGGTTTCCTCTGCAATTGTTCTTCCTGGCCTGGGCCCCTTTGTCTCTGCTTCCCTTCTTCTGACCCTCTCCTCACCACTGTTGGCTTAAATCGCCCTTCCTCATCTCCCCTTCTTCCTCCCTCCAGTATTGGGCTAAACCCATCCTCAATCTGCCTTGCCTGTCTTAGTTCCTCCTGCAGACCCTCAATCTCCTTTCTAAGTTTTTCTATGTGGTTGCACACTAAACATCATCCCACACTCCAGGCAATTTTTAGAAAGATTGGTGCACCGCAGTTGTTGCAGCCTACCACCCTACCCATTGCTGTCGTTGCCCACCAGCGACCCCCCACCCTCCAGATGCAGGATACCAAACACTCCCCCAAGTCTCCCCTCTCCCTCATCTATCAGCGCAAAACATTTTCTTTATTTCCCTTACCTCTTTTGTTGCACACACTTAGATATATTGAGCAACTGCTTTTTATATTCCTATCCTTCCTATCCACACTCAAAAACAGACTTTAAGTAGCCATTGCACAACCTTCTTCAAACTCCTACTCCTCCTTTCCCCAATGCAATATCAATGCGAAGAAGTAATAATGAAAGCTCCTAGATTTGCATTTACTTCCCTTCCACTGAGAGAGCAGTCACCTCTTCACTTGCTGCTGTTCCTTTCCTAGATGTCTGCTTTTGCTATGACAGGTGCATATCCTTTGCCTGTTTGAGGAAGTGATGTCAGAACCCCTGGTATAAAGGAAATAATGGACCAAGGGTGGGACCAGCCCAAGTCTTCCAGAAACAATCAGGTAGCTGAGGCCTCTGCTCAGACCATTAGCACCCTTCCCCCACTCTGCACTCAAACTTTGCAGCTAGTGAAGCCAGCAACAATGAATCACAATTCTACTCAAAGCCCCCAAAATAAGTTTGCTACCCAAAGAAACAGGACTCCAATTCAAACAGCTTCACTAACAACACATCAAAATAGACTTGGAATTAGAAAATATATGCCTCCAATTCAAAGAAACAGACACAGTTAAATCACACCAATTATGTTTTAAAACAGAATAAATAGGTCTCTACAAATGCAGCCTGCCACACAGTGAATCAAACAAATGAGCCCGATTATAGCTACCAAAACAGGTTTCAAAATTCCAACAGCCCCAAACAATACCCTGCTAGCCCCTTAGTAGTCAGAAAGAAAAGAAATAACCTTCTACCAAGTAGAATCCACAAGAAACAATGTAAAACAATAAGAAGCTACTGTACTGTAGATCTGATCCTGTCCCCCTTCTAGTTCCTTCTGAGAAGCCAAAGCACTGAGTTCCAAACTATGTGATTTCCCTTGTGCTGCTTTCAAAATCAGACAGTTTCAGACTCTGTGATTTCCCTTGTGCTGCTTTCAAAATCAGACAGTTCCAAACTCTGTGATTTCCCTTGTGCTGCTTTCAAAATCAGACAGTTCCAAACTCTGCGACTTCCCTTGTACTGTTTTCAAAAACAGAGAGTTCCAAACTCTGTGACTTCCCATGTGCTGCTTTCAAAATCAAACAGTTCCAAACTCTGTGACTTCCCTTGTGCTGCTTTCAAAATCAGATAGTTCCAAACTCTGTGACTTCCCTTGTGCTGCTTTCAAAATCAAACAGTTTCAAACTCTGTGACTTCCCTTGAATATGAATATACACATTGGGTGTCACGATCATCTTCAAACATCACCACAAGCAGTAGTGTACAGGAAGGAAGACAAAGAATGGCAGCTGTTTTGGTTAGCATGTTTGGTAAGCATCATGCAGCTGACAATATTTTGGAAGAACTCACTACTGAATTTGTGGTTTCAGACAATGGTGCCAATAGTGTTAGTACATTGAAATGTGATTGTTTTACTCACATTCTTTGCTTTGCACACTCATTAAATCTGTTAGTACAAGCTTTCTTTTCACTGACAACAGTGTAGTAACACTAGCTGGAGATGCAAAGAATATATCTGACCATTTTAGTGACTCTGTAAAATCATGTGGTATCTTGCCTGACCTCCAGGAAAGGAACAGCTTGCCAATATTGCAATTAAAACAAGATGTTCCAACCAGATGGAACTCAGCATTTTACATGTGTGAGGGACTTCTCACACAAAACAAGGTAGTCCATAAATATACCATGGAGTACAATGTAGAAGATCGTGTTTACTGAATTAATTCTAGTGGGGCCTCATGGAGATTCTTACATTGCTCTTGGCACCCTTTGAGGAAGCAACTCAACAGATCAACAAAGAAAATGATACTCTAAGCCAGGTTATTCCCATTATAAATTTATTGGACAAGGAACTCATGAGGCTGCATAGAGGTTTTGAACAAAGAAGAAATAAATCTGGTGTATCCCATATGGACCAACTGATACAGCAATTCCAAAATTGCAGAAGACTTCACAATATCAAAACAGACAAAAATGATCTTTCCACTCTTCTTGATCCTTGGCTTAAGTAGCAACAGCTGCCTCCTTCAGATCTCCTTCAGATGTTGATGACTCTTATCTCAAACACTAAAACATGCTGATTTCAACAACTGCATAGTAAAAGAAAGGGACTGTATCTGACAATACAAGTGAATCATGTGATGTGGCTTCTGCATCTGATGATGCATCATCTATTTGTGGTGACAGCAATTATTTCCACTTAGTGCCATCATGTACTCCTTCATCAACATTGGGTAGTCGTGTACAAAGTCCTCTTTCATGGCCCTTGAAAAATGTACGTAAGTCTGAAAGGCACACAGATAACTCACAGTTTTTTGTCAAAACTCATGGAAACTGATAATTCAGAAGTGTCTGTCATAGAGCCGCTTTCTTTGTCTTTGTCTGATATTGTTGATGCCTATTTATGAGAACCATGCATCAATATTACTGATGACCCTTTTGAGTACTGGCTGGAAAAGAAAACATCTGGCCTGTACTGTCTACCATTGCTATTAAGCTTCTTTGTTGCTCTCCCACTAGTGTTTACTGTGAATAAATATTCAGCACTGCTGGAAATATTGTCTCTGATGGCTGCACAAGGTTTACTCCTGAAAATGTACAGTACCTTACCATCCTAAAAATCAAGCTCAACAGATTCTCTTACCAGTTTAGCGAAGAGTGGCAGGAATAAAAAGTGATGATGATGAACAGCTGTAACAGGTGTCTCCTAATAAGGGTGCTTCCTTGGTGGTGTTTGAAGACAATTGTGATGATATTATTTAATTTAATGATTTATTTCTTTGAATTCAGATGACAAGTAAAAAAATCCTTCGTCTGAGGTCACAGTGTATATGATATCATATGTATTGCTGTATGTGTTTTTCACAAATTTGGGAACCCAAGTGAAGTGTCATTTGTTTATTCAGCAAGTTGAAAATATAAACAGGACACAAGAAATGAATTTCTGGACATCTAGGGTGGAGGGTGGGACCAGGGGGACAACACAAAGGAAAAAAATACCCATATGCATGCACGGAAACCATGAGTGCTGGCCCCAGCAGTTCTTGGTTCCTGCACCATATGGATCCCCACTGGCTTGATGGAATCACATCATTTGGGTGAAACAAATTGAATGACTCAAATGTGAGCAACTCAATTTGCGCACTCAACAGGATAGCGAGTATGGGGATATAGCGATGGGAGGGGATAGTGACTGTGGAGTGATGCAATAGTGAGAAAAAATGAAAGAGGAGCTCTTGAGTTATGCTGGTCAAGTAGTGTAACGCAGTCTGCTGCTGCCAAGCTGTCTGCCTGGCATGGCACATAGGGTCACCGATGAGAGTGGTGATGGTCCCAGGTTTGGAACTGCCTGTAGGCAAAAAAAGTTTTTCAGAGTTTTGGCTGATAGAAATTCTTTTTTGGTATATCAATGGTGCCCCAGCTGTGGTTCCCCCCTGCATACTGTTGCTCCTGTCCCTTGTATTCCCCTTTCTCCCAGTGTCCACCCCCCAGAGTTGATTATACAGTAATAGCTACAGACACTGCAAGCTAGTTCCAGATATTTCACAAAATTTCTAAAGAATTTCTCTCTGCTGCCCCTACTGTGGTAATGCAGAAAGCAGGAGATTTCTCTAGAAATATCACAGAAATTTTGGGAAATAACTGGCAATGTCTGTGGCTGCTACTGTATTAGTTTGGGGGTGTTGGCTGGGGGAGCTTGACCCTGCATTAATTGTTAATTTTAATGTCTGCCTGGTCACCGTATTGACAGTCTTTGAGGTGGGTTAGGGGCTGATTTTTCATTCGACTAAATGCACTCGCTGTTGTGCGTGTCATGATAGAAATGTCACTGTTATGACATGGAATCTGGCTTGACCATGGGTGGGGGCAGGTGATAGCACTGGGGACTGCAGTTGGGCTTCATGGCAGGAGTAGGTAGTGGTTGGGGCCAAACAGCTCTATTAAAATATCAAGTTGACTTCAATTATTAATTGTGGAAACTTGAATCCAAAAAGCTGCAGTATTGGGGCACAGTCAACCACATAAGTTGCAAAACACAAGTGATAAAAAAATAATTGGCCTATTAGGCAAGAGTGTGTAGGATGGTTTGGAGCGCATAATGTTTGCTATAACACCAAGAAGACAAGCAAAATAACTATACCTAAAAAAATAATATCTCAAGTCAAAATGGTGGGAGGGATAGATGGGGCCCCATCTCATATCCTGCTCATGCTGCCTGTCTCCCTCCAAAAAGTATGCCAGACTCAGTGAAGGTCTGCTCACTGCTGTTTTGTTTCTGCTGTTGAATTCATTGGTCTCTCTTTCTCTTTCTCTCTCTCTCTGACTAACATTTGGCACACTGCCTTCGTTCACTGCAAAGCCTGTAATGAGCTATATACATTGGGCTGGATTCACAAACATTTTTGGGACTAAGTCCCACATCACACCTCCAGTTGCAGACTGAAATCTCTGCAGCTGCAGAGATTGCTACCCACACCCTCAGCAGCTGTGGAAGATGTTATGGCTGGTCTTGCCTGCCGTAATATTTTTCCACAGCTGCGGGGAAACAGAGGGATCTAAAAGAATAATACTGATGCAATTCTCATACTGAAATAGATTACACAGGTCTACAATTCATTAGAGTAAATGAGAGTACATCAGAACCTTTTGGAAAGAAATCAGTCGGAATCAGAACCAGGTCAAAGCTGACTCACCCATCCCTAGTTATCAGATTTGAGTCCTGCTGCCGCCTGCTGTCCATGTTTTGCAGAAAACTGGAAAATCACCCTAAATATTCCACTTATATTCCCAAGTCAAGTAACTTATTGCTATGAAACACTAACTTGCTTTCCCAAAAACCAGATTAACTTTATTTCATGACATACAGTATCATACATACAGCTGTGTCCAGCGTCACATTGTTTTCTTCGCATGATCGTGTAGAGGCATGTCATTTTGTTGCTGTCTCTGCACTCTCAGAGCACATCACCTCCACAGCATTAACATTATTTATTTATTATTGGGCCTGAATATTTAAGCAATAATCCATGACAGGGGGTGGGTTATGCTGGGATTTACCCACACCAGGTGTGATTTGGTCACAAGGCCACAGGCTTCCGTTGTCATACCCCCTCACCTGAAGTGGCACACACACACACACACACACACACACACACACACACGCATAGGAAGCTTCAGTTTGTTTGCAGCTTCCTTTTTTATTTTGTAAGGTTTTTTTTAATCAGCAGTATCCTTTAGGCAGTTTTTGTAGTACTGTATGGGCATGCAAGGTGTCATGTGAGAGGTTTTTATAGCAGCATCTATGGAGCTGCAGGGTGCAGTGACATGGTACTCAAAGTGAGCGTGGTGAGCATTTGGTAATGTTGGCTCCCATTTGGCAGGTTTCTTTTTTTGTATTAAATTAGGACATCAGGAATTTAAGATGCAGGGTGTGGGAGCATTTACCTTTATTCTGAAGGACTATAAATGCAGCTGGCAGGTGAGTGGTACAAGCTGCGAATGGCAACCACTGCTGCAAGTTAGCAAAGGAGTGATCAACAGTATTTCTTTACAATGTATTTGTTTAATTCAAGTGTTTCACCAGGAAAGGCACAGTGAGCCGATAACACCAGAGCAAGCATCCTGACTGGTCGCAGTACTTTTGGTTTTGAGACATAATCAGTCAGTGCATGCTGCAAGTATTAGGCTGGTGTTGTGGTCTACAGGACTTGATTGTGAGTGGGTGGTTGCTGATACATCGGGTGTACTGGGTAGGGAGTCATGGCCTAAGTTTGGTCCACCTTCTGGAGTACTTAAAATACTGGGAACAGTGAAGAAGAATTTATTTTCTGTTGTTTGTAATCAGGCTTCTCTGGCTAATGGATCTTTATAAATGAGTTATCATAGAATTTACCCATGGGTAAAGAACCTATTTAGCCAATCAGGTTACTAGAAATTTAGACCCCATTGTGTAATTTAATGTAATTGCTCTTAACTACCACAGTGTTTCATTTTCAGCTGTCAAATATGTGCATATGCCAGCTCTATGGCGATTTACCTACTTTCCCTTTCAGTGTTTATTATGTATATAACCAACTTTAATGCCCCTTTAAACACGTTACCATAATGTTTTTAAAAACATGGGCATTTGGGATACTTCAGGGAACATTTTGGGGTGCATGAATACTAACTGCCATGTTTATACCACAAGAAATTCCAAAGTTATAACTGTTTCTGTCTGATGATTGTGAAGCAAATGTAGGGGATCACAGGAGGTATTTGAGCTGAATTCTGCTTGGAAAACACCATATGCAGTAGATTTACCACTCAGCAAACCCTTTAACCTTTTATAGCAACCTGGGAATTTAGGGGATTTAGGGACACCATGTGGAACATGCATACCGAGTTTCGTGTTTATACCACAAGAAATTCTTAAGTTGTAACTGCTTCTGTATGATATTTCTGAAGTAAATGCAAGACCTGGAAGGAGACAGTTAAGCTGCATTCTGATTCACAAACACCAGAAATGCGTCCCCTTGAAAATGACTGTATCCTTCTTTTAACAACCTTTACATTTAGGGAACCTCAGCAGACACCTTGTGGAACATGTATACCAAGTTTCATGTTTATACCACAAGAAATTCCTACATTTATAAATGCTTTGTCTTATGTTTGTGCAGCAAATGCAGGGGTTCACAGGAACCAGTAAAGCTGCACTCTGCTTCACAAACAACACACAGATGCATCCCTCAAAAACACTTTAACCTTTTTGTGCACATTATAGTAACCTATAGAACATGATTCTACTATACTTTAATTGCCTTTTTTATTTCGTCTTTGTTATGAGACAGCAGGATGCACACTCACCTCATGGTTTCAGTCCCCAGTGATTTTTATTTCAATATCAGTGAACCTTTATGAACTATATGTGACTGTTTATTATGTATGTACTATTACAAGATCATTGTTTATTCTTAATTATTTTATAATGTTTTGTATACTTTATAATATGTATATTTGTGTAACTTGTACTGTTTCTGATCTTGGTCCCCAGTGTAAGTGAGATTCGCTCAGTGAGTTTTAACCCTGAAATAAAATGAAATGAATAACTACTTTCCCACATGGTGGTCCTTCAGGACTGCATTTGTCCCCACTGTCACCCAGGTGGCCCTGGCATTTTGAAGTATGTGGCAGCAAACCTGTAACCTCTACAGCAGTAGACAGATTACTGTAACCTCCCCTGCAACGAAATAAATAGAAATATGATACAAACAGTACAGCATATTTACTAGCATCTGAAAAGAAAGTGGTGTTTAACAGCTTTGGAGTATCTACCAGTAGAGTATGGATTTATATAACAAATAATAACAAATACATGTATGATAAGTAACTTTAACATGAATTTGCAGAACTTACTCCTTTAGGGTGTGTGACCTTCCAAATGGCACCTGATGTCTCATCCCTATACAGGCCAGGACCAACACTGATGAGGGTCACAGGTACAGGTGCAGTCCTCCTAAGGGATTGAAATCCATGAAGTAGCACCAGTGCATCCTGCTGCCTCATTAAATGCTGTGCACATTTTCATTGCCCTGCAGCAATAACAAAATTTACTTTGTTTTATATAATTCATTGACAATAAATTTGGAAAGCACTGTACTGACACACTTTTGCATACTGACTACATTATAATGGTCCCTTAGTACTGTGTATGCATCTCACAACACTGACATACTGCACTGCATACCAATCAATTTGTTTTTGTTTTACTGTTCACTACAATATCAAAAAATGAGAAATATACAATACTGCACAATTCAGAGTACTTCTGTGATGATAACATATGGTACAGTACTTTGAAGTGGCATAACATGCAGTTTTAAAGCCTAGAGTACAGTTCATATTTTTATACTCCGATTAATATTTACTGAAGGAACCATACAGTAATGTTCTGCACTATTAAAAATTAGATACATATTGAATTAAGTTTAACTTAACTTACTCAGGTGGGTAATTTGATGTGCCATGTATGGGGTCCTAGTAAATCCTCCTCTCCCTATGGAGGGAGAGGGGAAGGCAGCCACACATGCAGGCACTGAGCTGCATAGCTGCAGTGAGGTAACAGTGCATTTCATCTTACCCATTCTCTATGTGAAATGGTGATAAGGGAGACATGGGAAGAAGTTGAATACCCCAGGACATAGGAATGTTGGGTCCATGCTGTCAAAAATGTAAAAGGGAAATGCACATTTCATTGTGTCATGTTTGCCAGTTATCAACCATCAGTAGATTTAAAACTGAGCTAAAAGCTTATTTATTTGATTTGGCTTTCCCAAGTGATTTATAAAGTAATTTTATGTTATTTGTACTGGTTGCCTGCTTTTATGTTAAGTGCCTTGTTTTTGAAAGGCGCTATAAAAATAAAGTTGAGTTGAAAAAATTGAAAGTTGAATGACATAAAAGCACCTATAACTCTGGCATTTCATGCTGTATTAGTAAGCTATATGGGATACATTTGCCCCAGAGGGTCTCATAATGACCACCAGAAG
Source organism: Neoceratodus forsteri (assembly GCA_016271365.2). NCBI lineage: Eukaryota > Metazoa > Chordata > Ceratodontiformes > Ceratodontidae > Neoceratodus > Neoceratodus forsteri. The sequence continues at coordinate 584,796,523 of CM028137.1, read as the reverse complement.
CATGGTTTCATGTAATAAGAGTAAACTGGTTTTCAAGGGGTGCACTTGTATGGTGACTTTGCAAACCGCAAGCAATTATCTCATTGTTTAAAAGTTCCTCAGTCTGAAAGGCATCACATAACAGCACTAATAAATTTAGCTTTTTTTGCTGTATTAACAAGTAATTCAAGATACATGTCCCCCAAAGGATCCCCTAATGACCAACCAGAGGCACAGGTTCCTATAATAAGGGTACATTATTTTCAAGGAGTGCATAACAATGCTGACTGCGGTTCAAGACATGGTTTTACAAGTTATCCCATAACAGCTTTTAAACACAACCTGAATCTACTCTACAAATTTGAAACCAGAGAGTCCATTAACACAATGTACCCTACAGCAAGTATTAGCAAACATGAAATCACACCTCTGGATGCTGCCCAGTAAGGTGTTACAATATGACACTGCAATGATTTGGAATTCAAAAAAACAAGGACAAAATAGAATTTGAGTTTCAGATTTCAATTCAAATCCAATTACAGACAAAAGTAATATATAATTATGCATTTATAAGATTTTCCATCTTTTCTAGGTTCCTCAACTGATCATTTATTCTGTCCCTTATTAACTTCATATGGCTAGTTGTCAACATCCAAGTGCTATCTGACAATCCTTAATACCTCATGGTGTATGACACTTTGTATGGGCCTCTTTCCCCTGTTCCTATCCCAGCTGATGTTTTTACCAGGACAGATACTGATTCTAAGGCACCAATGTCTGAAATCCAGAGAAACCAGATGCTATGGCCTGCCATTGGACATTGTCACTAGTTCTAGTTCTGTTGCCTCACTTATTGGCATTAACAGCATTTCAAGCAGGGAAGATATCATAATAATGTCATTGTGCTCATTAAAAGGCACAACTAGCATACGTGGGGAGCTGTTGGATATTGCTCCCAGTGCTTGGAATCTGCACATCAGACCTCAGAAGCTATATGAATGAAATGGGTGATGATGACTCAGGCAGATGTGCAAAGGATTATTCTGTGAAAGCGACTTTGTATCTCTAACATCTGGAGCATGAGATCCATCTTTTTCTAGAAGCTCATTACCCTCTCAGCGATGTCACAGTTCACTTGTGAGTACTGGCTTTTGTTCTTCCTGTGCTTGTTCAGACACAACTGGAATTTCCTTTTGGTCCTCAGCTTTTTCTTGCTCCATTTCTCTGCTATAGTGATTTATGGTAGGTTTTTAGTATTTGGTAACCTGGTGAAGCCCACTAGGCACAAGTGCCTGTTTTCAGGGGTGACCTGGGAGCACTGGGCAGTTAAGTGACTTGCTCAGAGTCACACAGTATGCAAGTGGAGGTTGTGAGAATCAGACTCAGGTCTGGTCCACTGGATGTAACAAGCTCATTCATACCTTATTCCTCTAACCTCCAGGCTACACTTCCAGCCCATAGCATAGCCCTTAGGTTGCCATAGCAAATGAGAGTAGCAACCTGTAGAAGTTGTGAATCAGTCTCCTAAAATTTAAATTGTCAGAAAGTGTTGTTTTCCATGAAAAAAATAATTTTATTTCTGTGCTTTCTTACATTTGCATAACCCTGCCCCTTTTTTTCCTCAGTGTTGCAACCCCCAACTGTCACATGATGTAAGGGAAGCAAAGTTTTTAAAGGAACACTGTCAGTTTTAAGTTGACTCTTTACATTGTTTGCAAGTAGCTGTATCTACCATTATAACATGTGTAGAAAAACTCTAATGATTTGATTGGCTGAAAGCAGCTCAGAACCATGTAATCACTGACCCATAATTACACTGCTGAACTACTTACAGACATTCAAGCCCTGTAACATAAACATAGAAAAATATCATCATGCTCCCACATTCTGACAGGAGCTGTCACTTCAGACTTAGTCACTTCACCAGCAGGCATTAAAAGTGAAACATTATGTACACAGAATGGCAAATTATTTTTTTGGCCTACCTGCATCACAATTTTTTTTTCCAGAGTCCTTTCTACAGACTGTACTACTTTAAACACTACCAAAACAGGAGACATCACTTTGATTAGGGAGACAGAAAACTCAGCTATTGACTGTACCCACAATGCCTCATTATGTAAATTAGTATACAGGCTATTATATTTCTGTGGTCACTACAGAAATAGGAGACATCTCTCAGTAAAGAAATCTTGTCAGCTAGATACTGTATGCACAATGTATTGATTTGAAAATAAACATTTGAAAGCTTATATTGTTGAAGCCACTACAGAAATATGAGACTGCACCTCACAGTAAGGAAATTACAAAACAACTTCGTATTGTATATATACATCTATGTATTAGGTTATATACTGCAGTCACCCCTACCAAAATAAAAGACTGCACCTCTGAGTAAGGAACATTTAAGTCAACTTTATAATTTACCCAGAATTCTATGTTGTTGTATGTAAAGAATTGACAGCTCCCTTGTATAACATCATTCTGTGGGTGTGGCTGCACATAGAAAACTGGAGAGCGGTTAGAAACAAATCACTGATAAAACATTAAAAACATGACTGTGACAGAATTTGTAACAAAACAAATTGCAGCTTCAATACCTGAAGCATGGCTGGCAATTGCATGTAATGTAAAAAAAAATATTTCGGGAACTTCCATAAATCACTTTAACCTTGTCTTGTTCTTTGTCACATTCCAGCTCCATTTTTATGTTGATTGCATGCAGTGCAAGAAACGTATTGGGACAGTTTGCACAGAAGCAGGTTGTGGAGGCATGGCACTGCTGTGGCCAATACCCCCACAGCCTGCAAAGGCTTTTCTCGCTTCCCCCAGTGCCATTGCATGCTGCTGGTGACACGGGTTTGGAATCTTTGCACCAACTTCTCACAATTTTGACACTGCAATGAGGGGTCGTCTCATCATTGCAGCATCAGCCATCCACTGCAATGAGGGAGCTACCCATCATTGCAGGGGGGAACTTCCCAACCCTGATATTGTTTGTGAACATGGCAGTGGCTTGCCGCCATGTTCACAAACAATATAACCCCCCACCATATTTATTTGTTGACTGGGGCCCTAATCCTAGTCAACTTCAGTGCCCCACTGTTGATTTTGTCATTGGGGGAGCTCACTCCCTGTCAGCATTCTGTAACCCCCCGCTTTCATTGTCTGCCGATGGGGGTGCCCAATCCCAGTCAGCATAATCTGAACCCCCCCTTTTGTTGTGTGCAAATAGGGGTGCCAAATCCCCTGTCAGCTATTGCTGGCCCCCCAAATAAAGAGTCCTTTGGCATGCTGGTAGCTCACCCCAGCATGCCAGATGCCCCTGTGAAAAAGAAACTGTCCCACAATGTGTTTTTTGTTTTTTTACCCCGAAAAAAAGGAAACTGTCCCTCAGAGGTCTCCCTGGCCCCCCTGCCACAACCCATGCCCACCAACTGTGCACCCTGCCTCCCCAAACCCCTCTGCCACATACTTACTTCTGGAGTCCGGCACGATAATCTTCGGTGGACCGGGAACATGTCTGCTCTCTTCAAAGATGACTGTGAACTGAGGAAATGCTGGTAAGCTGTATAATGGAATAAATAGGGTTTTGTCAACTTTAATGCATATTCAGTAATATTTTGGGAATTGTGGCACCACATTTTCAACATGGGGGTTTTGGGACCCCTCCTCATGAATTCTTGAACTGTCATGCCATTAATCGTGGTCACTGTGTGGAATCACCTTTTGGGGCTGATTAACAAAATGACTGTGCCTTTGTTTATGAGGTGGGCTCTCAAAAAGCCTATGTTGCAAATTTGGTGGGAAAAATCAAAAAAATTACTGTTTTATGAGCATGTGCTGCGCAATAGCTACGCACGCTCATAACTTATGAATTCACAATATTTTCATGCCAGATTTTCAACAATGGCATTTTTTCACACCTCAATATGAGCAGTACAGCTGTCATTGTTCACATCCTGTCAGAAATGTGTTTTCACACTTCTCCGGCGCAGAATAGCTTGGTCACTGTGGGAAATCAGTGTTTGGGATAGATTAGGAAAATGACAATGACACTGTTCATGAGTAGAGGTCATAAAATGGCTATGTTGAAAATTTGGTAAAGATACTCCATAAAGCGACTGTCTTATGAGCATGCGTTGCGCAGTTTGCGCAGTTTGCACGTACGCTCGTAACTTCGTGAATTTATAACATTTTCACTCCAGATTTTCAGCATTGCCATTTTCCCACACCTTCTTATGAACAGTGGAACTGTCATTTTTCACATCCTGGCTGAAATGTGTCATCACGCTTCCAGCTCAGAATAGAGCGGTCGTTCTGGGAAATCACTGTCCAAGACAGATTAAGAAAATGACAGTGATACTGTTCATGAGCAGAGGTCCTAAAATGCCTATGTTAGAAATTTGATGATGATAGCCCATTAAATGACTATGTTACAAGTGTGCATTGCACACTTTCCACACATACTTGTAACTTCACAGATTTGTAATATTGCCATGCCAGATTTTCAAGAGTGGCATTTTTTCACACCTCCTTATGAGCAGTACAGCTGTCATTTTTCACATCCTGGCAGAAATGTGGTTTCACAGTTGTGGGATAGAATAGCACGGTCACTGTGGGAAATCAGTGTTCAGGACAGATTACAAAAATGACAGTGGCACTGTTCATGAGCAGAGGTCCTAAAATTCCTATGTTGAAAATTTGGTGGCGAAACTCCATAACATGACTGTGTTACAAGCGTGTGTTGAACTGTTTCTACGCACCCTTGTAACTTCGCAAATTTGTAATATTTTCATGCCACATTTTCAACAGTGACATTTTTTCACACCTCCTTATGAAGAGTACAGCTGTCATTTTTCATATCCTGGCTAATATATGTTTTTGCACTCCTGCCAGAGAATAGCATGGTCGCTGTGGGAAATCAGCGTTTGGGACAGATTAAGATCGAACGAGTGGGGGGGGAAGTGACCGAGCTCAACTGATCTCTGTTGGGACTGCTGCAGATTTTTTGTGGGCAGAAAAAGGCCCCAACACAGGAGCCCAATGCAAAAGGGCAGCCGCAGCACTGGGAGAAACAGAATGAGAGAGCGAGTGAGGGAGGGGGAGTGAGCGAATTCACCGGAGCCCTGTCAGGACTGCTGCAGATTTCTTTATGGGCAGAAAAAGGTGTCAATGCAGGCAGGGTCCCAGTAGAAAAGGGAAGCCTGCAGCACTGGGAGAAACAGTATGAGTGAATGAGATGGGGGATTGAGTGAGCTCAATGGAGCTCTATCAGGACTGCTGCGGATGTCTTTGTGGGCAGGAAAAGGTGCCAATGCAGGCAGAAGCCCCTTACAAAAGGGTTGCTTGCAGCGCCAGGACAAAGAGAATGAGCATGTGACAGTGGGAGACTTAGCAACCTCAATGGAGCTCTGTCGGGACAGCCGCAGATTTTGTTGTAGACAGACAAAGGTGCCAATATGGCCAGGAGCCCCGTACACAAGCGCAGCCTGCAGCACCAAGAGAAACAGAATGAGTGAGTGACAGAGTGGTAGTGAGCAAGCTCAATGGAGCTCTAGTGTGACTGCTGCAGATTTCTTTGTGGGCAAAAATGCAGCAATGCAGGCAGGAGCCCAGTACAAAAGACCAGCTTGCAGTGCCGGCAGAAATGGAATGAGTGAGTGAGAGAGGGGGAGAGAGCGAGCTCAATGGAGCTGTGTCAGGACTGCTTCACATTTCTCTCTGGCCAGAACAAGCTGCCAATGCAGGCAGGAGCCCAGTACAAAAGGGCAGCCTGCAGTGGCAGGAGACACAGAATGAGCCAGTGAGGGAGAGGGAGTAAGTGAGCTCAATGGAGGTGTGTTGGGACTGCTGTAGATTTGTTTGTGGGCAGAAAAAGGCAGCAATGTATGCAGAGGCCCAGTACAAAAGGACAGCCTGCAGTGGCGGAAAAACCAGGATGAGCAAGTGACAGAGAAGGAGTGAGCAAGCTTAACGGAGCTCAATTGTAATGCTTATTCTGTTAACATCTGCTTGTTCCTCTTCACATTCAAGCTCCATTTCTTTCTTACCCTGTAGTTTTCCACCTCTGCCTATTGTTCCCTTGCATCTTCATTTGGTACTTTGTTAGTGATATTTTCTACATTGTGTGTGTTGTTTTCTTCTTCACTACTGCTCAATGTTCTGAAGTCATCCATTTTATCTTCAAGCTTTCACTTTTAAAAATAAAAACAAAATCACATTACCGTAAGATGAATCAAGAATAAGATACAGTACAACTACAATATAGACTAAAAAACACAGAGGCCTGGATATTCAAACTGCATCCAAAAAGTGTGCAACAGCAGGAGAAAGTGCAAGTCCACTGCGCCCATGAACAAGAAGCGCGATGTTCAAAAAATGCGCAGGTCAAGATGTGCCTGCGGCACACGACTGAATATCATGCCACCTGCACCATAGCACAACCAGGGATGTGCAGTTGCACAGTTCAGATGTGCCATAAAGCAACCAGGGACACTCAGTGGAGCAGTCCAGATGCACCACAGCACAACCAGAGATGTCCCGTGGAGCAGGTCAGCAGTGCAACAGCACAACCAGGGATGCGCAGGAACAGGATGCAGGGACCCACCACCCATGCCACAGATGGGCAGAGAAGCACACAGCAGAACAGACATCACCTCCCACACCCCATGCACTGCAGAACCGGTGGAGAGCCAGAATGACCACCGGCCCATGGATACCAGCAACCAACCCACAACTGGGGCATGGTGCCCCAGCTCACCCCCTGGCAAGCTGTGACCTGAACACAAGGAGGGCCGACCACCTCATGCCACACCATCCCACCAATGCAGAGCACACCCTGCACCACAATCCCCATACACCCTGCCCAGGAGTAGCACCCAACAGTGCAGGACCCCCCCATGCATGCCACCACCCCCACTGTGACAATGCAACCCTGTGCACCACAGAGTCATGCAAGGCAGCACCACCATGAGCACCCTACAGCAGGCAGCAGTGGACAGTGATGCAACAACTGCATACACAGTACCACCCTGCACGTTTCCCCCGAGGTACAGCTGAGAGACCGACCATGCGGCGGCACACGAGGTATCCCACATGTGACAGGGCATATCCCGGACCCCACCACCAGTGGTACAGTACCCTGAACACCCTCCCAAGGATACATCCCATCCCAGCACTGGCCACAACAGCCAGCATAGACACACACAGTGTTGCATGGAAGCATGCACCACACAGTATGCAACACAGTGCATGGACAAACACCCACCCATACCCAAGGGCACACCAATACAGGGACACAGTAGTGGGTCAGCTAAGCCACTGGCATGTGGCCACAGCAGCCATGTACACATGGCCAGCACCCCTGAGCAGGCACCATGAAGCTGTATGCCACCAGCATGCAGCTGGAGCACAAATGACAGACAGTGGAGCACATCCCCTGCAAAGACATAAATGACAGCATGGAGGTGGGACAACAACAGCGGAGGCCACAGTGCCACCCGAGACAGACATGCACCATACTGGTGGCAGGAGGCACCCGGTATTGTGCTGGGTACAGTGGCTGTCTAGCATGGACAGCCACCACTGACATGCCAGCAGACCGTCCATATCACTGACATGCAAGAGTGTCAGCTGCACAGGCCATGGATGGTCTGACAAGGGTGTCATGGACAAAGAACATGCTCCGTGGACCACTGCACAGGCAACCAGTACACAGAGAACAACATACAAACCACAGACAGTGACTGATTCCCCCACCCACAACATAGGCAGTTCCCCTCTGGACACACACGCACATCCCCATGCCTGCAACAACCCTGACACCATGCATACCACTGCAGCTGAGCACCTGTAGCCCACTGCAAATCACAGACCACCACAGTTGTCATAACAAAACAAATGTATTATAAAAATCCAATAAACACAACTATATACAGTATATATATATATAGAATGTTATGCTGGTCCAACTTTAGGCAGAATTCTTTGTCTTTTAAATAGTTTTTTATTTTAATGGGTTCACCACAATATATCCAAGGCACACTGCCTTAAGGGTAGCTGGTCCATTCCACTGGGGTGTCAAACAGATGAGGCATATTGATGAGTCCTGGTAGGACGAAACACGTGTCTATGTCTTCTGTTAGCACCCTTTGCAAACTGTGTGAGAGGCCTTTTGGCACCATGCAATTCTGCTTAAAGTTGGACCAGCATAACATTCTGTGGTGATTTGCATATGCAGTTCATGATGCTTTGCATTGTGGGGGCATGTGTGATTTTGTATTTTCTTGAAACTTGGCTTCCCAGCCAAATGCCCTTTGTGGTAACCCTTGCCTCAGTGTTTGCGCACAGAGGTTCTTTGTCTTTTAAACAGTTTTTTATTTTAATGGGTTCACTACAATATATCCAAGGCACACTGCCTTAAGGGTAGCTGGTCCATTCCACTGGGGTGTCAAACAGACGAGGCATACTGATGAGTCCTGGTAGGACAAAACACGTGTCTATGTCTTCTGTTAGCACCCTTTGCAAACTGTGTGAGAGGCCTTTCGGCACCATGCAATTCGGCTTAAAGTTGGACCAGCATAACATTCTGTGGTGATTTGCATATGCAGCTCATGATGCTTTGCATTGTGGAGGCATGTGTGATTTTGTATTTTTTACATATATATATATGCATGATTGGGGGGAAGGTCCACAAACCAGTTGGGGGCAGGTAAGGGCAGGGGTGAACAATTGGGAGAGGGAAGAAGGGGTATGAGGGTGGGTCCAGGGAGGTAACAATCATCCAGGAGCATTAAGGGCCTAATGTCTGCCCCACTTTTTGGTCCTGTGATGTCTTGTGAGACCTCCACCTCCACGCAACATGCCTCTCTAGTCGCTGGAGTATTTCAAGGGATGCCCTTGACAGCTGCAGCAACTCCTGCAAGGCCCTCTCCAGAGCGATCCAATGCTGACCACCTAGGACAAGGGAGCAGAGTCAATAAGTGTGAGTGTCCATCCCCCTGCAGCCCATCCATTGTGCATGGCATACAGCTGTGGGACACGCCCCTGTGATGGTGTGCGACCACCCACAGTGATAGTGTCCACATGACCTGCCTACCCAGGCACACACAGACGTGCAGACCACTGCACACACCCACTGCCCAAGTCCCACACAGCACCACCGTGGCTGTACAGTGACACAACTATGCAGTGCAAAGACAGTGGCACAACCATGTACCCGGTGCATGCATGTACCACCATCAATGCACTCCCAGACATGCAGTGCCACTGGACAGTGCTGACTGTAACAAGTTGCGTGCATGGCAGTGGTGTCAATGGATGGTGGCCATGGCCCGCTGCCCACCCTGTTACACAGCATGCAATAGTAATCATGGATGTAAGGCACTCACCATCATCAGGCTGGTCCCTGCACCTGTCTGGTCCAGCATCCCTCCCGGCCTGTTGATCATCTTGGTGCAGCCTCTTCTCCCTCGCCCGCCGGCACTCCTCTGGGCATAGGGTGCAAACATGGAAAGAGGAACATCAGTACAATCCAGTAGCAAAGTTCCCCTGCCCCTGTGTGTGTGCAATCCCACACAGCCATACCCATCCTCCCCCCACCCTGATACCACCACCAAGGCCAACACTGGATGGCCCCCCCCATGTGCCGGACACATGCCACCGTGATACCTGTATGGACGTTAACAGTGTATAGATGGGGCACCTACCTGGCCGTGGCACTGTGCCCCTCCTGGCATGCGTCCACAGGCGGGCAAGCCTGTCTGGGTACCGCCACTACAGGTCACAATAGCAGTGCCTGCACTACTCTGCCATCTTCTCTATTTCTGTGGCCTCCTCCAGGGCCACTGCCACCTCCTCCCACACCGCACACCTGGCCCTGTCCAGGAGTGCCTCCCCAAATAGGGCAGTAGCATGGGGCTCAACCAACTGGACCAGATTGGCCAGTTCAAGTTGGCTCCAGATGGATGCCCTTCTCCTTGCCATCCTGTACAGTTTTGGTATCAAAATGGTACTCTGTAGCACATGTTCGCCACATGTGGACACTGTGCAGTACTGCGTTGTCATTCCCCATTGCTCTGTCACCGAACAGCACGATAGTGGTGCACCCATGTGGTCGCATGGCGCCTAGGGGGCAAAGGTCAGCACAGGGTCAGGGGTCTCTTGCTTGCAGACTGCCACAGTGCAACTGGTACTCACCACGTGTAGCACAGTAGGGCTCCTGTGTGCCACTTCCTGTAGCGGCCTACCGCACTGTTCCCCCAGTGCGCCTACAGTGCCCAGTGCCAGAGTGCCATACATGTGAACAGCACAGTAGTGCCACTGGCACAATGGTGGCCATGCCCTGCATTGCTTCCTGTGCACAGCACATCAGCAGTACAGCAGGCATCGGCGTCATCACCCAGGCATGTGCCATTCGGTGTCTACTGCGCATGTCACAGAAATGCACCCTTGCCTGAGCATGTTCAACACAATTGTGAAAAGCGAAACAGTGTGATATTCAGCCGGCATATGCAAATCAGCTAATCAGCCATTCAATGGTGCAGATCCTGCATTTGCATCCACTTATAATTGCCCCTCACCTCATTTGCATGCGTTGCACTGTAAAAATGAGACATTGGACTGCAGTGGCCATAGTCTGTTATTGCAGTCTATTGTGGTGAGTTGCATGCTGTTTGGGAGTGTGGACTGTGGTGTGTGGAACATGCATGGGACTGCACAGTCACAGGTAACACCTGTCATTCTCACAGGATGAAGAATGAGCAATTGTTAGGTGGAGGAAGTGGAACACAGATGTGGGAGGAAGAGGAGGCCTAACTTCACAAAGGCAGAAATAGATGCCCTGTTCGAGGCCTACCTCGACCAGGAGCTGCTGCTTAGTGGACGGTGGGGAACACCACAGGCCCGTGCTGCTGCATGGGAAGAGGTGGCGTGTGCCATCAACCTGCATGGCAGCCACCAGCGGTCCATGCAGGAGTGCAAACAGAAGATGGGCACGGACAGGCAGAGGATTAAGGACAAGGTGGCTGCCATCAGGGCAGCATGGGCTGCGACCGCTGGGAGACAGCTGGCCGTGCAACGCCTGACCCCATGAGAAGAGTGGGTTGCTGGCAGCATGCAGCGTTGCACCATCGAGGATGTTCCAGGTGGTGGATTCCAGACGGGTGGTAGCCCATCACTGCATGGTAGGTCCTGGTCTGTTAATGGGGGGGACAGGGTAGGGCAGACACATTAATGCTACTGTGTTCCCTTACAGCTCCTGAGCATCTACATGGCTCAGCGGTGGTGGGCTTGTCCACTGAGGGTGATACCATGGACATAGAGGAGGGTCCATCAACCTCCATAGGCATCCAAGGGTCAGAGTGACAGTGGACCCACCTGGCCATCCAGACTGATGTTGGTGGAGCAGGTGTGGAGGAGGCACTGCCCATGTCTCAGCATGCCAGCGTCCATGGATGCCAGCATGCTGAGACTTGAGATGGTGCCAGATCCGTCACTGATGATGATGGAGCTCACTTCATGGACAGCAATATGTGTGGGCCTCAGGATGGCAACACAGCAGGTGACATCATGGTCATGGCTGTGGGTGGTGTCACCGTGGAGGCCTGCATGACACCACAGTCCCAGCCTGCGCCTGTCTGCACCAGTGGGCAGCACTGGTGTGTATCCAGGACAGTGGGGCTGTTGCAGCCACTGCGGCGGCACCATTGAGCCCTGGAGAGCAGCAGCCGGAGGGGCAGTGTCAGCAGTCAGCCAATGGCCATGTGGGTACAGTCTCAGGGTGTAGCATCAGTGCACTGCCTGTGGACATGCCCAGGCCTGGCCCTGGTATGCAGTGCCCACCCTCAAGGGATGTTGCCCATCAGGTCTGAGAACACTGTGAGGGACAGCATGCCGATCAGGCAGATGACCTCTTAGAAGAGCACACCTGCATACTCCAAGAATCAGTCAATCAGCAGTTGTGGCTTGTGACGGTGATGAATACACTCAGTGCAGCTCTGCACCAGGTAGAGGAGCAGAGCTGCAGAGACAGCACTCTGCTACTGGAAGGGATGGACCGGATGCAGGAGGATGTGACTGTTGCCCTTGACAGGCTGACACAGACAATCGCAGCTGCCATGGCCACAGTGGGAACATAGTTATTTGCCCATGCGTCGCAGACACCGAGCAGTGCAGTGTCCACCCCCTTTTTCCGGTGTCATGCGACACCCTCCTTGTTGACATCGGGTTCAGCTGTGGGCATTCCCAGCACATCTGGCGCAGGCATGTTCGGTGTGCTGCAGACCCCTGTGCCAGCACAGTCACCTTCACGCAGCGGAACCCCTGGGGGACCGTCGGTGCCACCCCATGAGGCCACTGGTCAGCCTATCACTGCCAGTGGGTCTCGGTGGGGCTGCCCATGCATCTGTGGTGGCCGTGGCACTGTGGCATGTGACTAACCTGTCTCCCACCATGTCTACTGTCTGATGCTGCCCTGTGTGCATTGTGTTGTTCAACTTGCAATGCACGGATGGGGTACCCGGCCCTGCACACACATGCACACACACACATGTTCCATCTGCACACACTCCCGACTGCTGTCTGCTGTGGCATGTGCATGATGATGCCTGCATTGTGCTGTCCACCACTGTGCAATGGTACCCAGTGTCTGACACATGCACAATGACAGGCACTAGGCATGGTGGTCTGTGGACGTTTGTCTGGCTAGGGGTGGCGGTTGAGGTCAGCATGCCTGCTACCCTTTGTGCATGTCTTGTGGGGTGTGTGTGTGTGTGTGTGTGTGTGTGTGTGTGTGTGTGATCGCATGCCATGTTAGACCTAGCCCATCCCTGATGACGTGTGCGGTTCCATGCTCGGCCAATTCCCTTAATGACATGCAACCCTGGGGTTTGTCCATGCATGTTTGTGGGTTGTGCCCTTGCCACTGGTGGTTGTACATGGCCCCATGACTTACCTGGGTTGCTTGGAGTGCTCCTTTGTGATGGTGTCCCAGTGTAGCTGTGCCATCCGGATCAGTCGGGGGTCCCTTCGACCAAGGGGGGGGTTGCCCATCACCATCTTCACCAGCATCCTCATTGTCCCCATTGCCGTCCCCCTCTTCGACCTGTACGGCTATCCCACAGTCATTGGCCATGTTGTGCAGCATGCAACAGGCCAGGAATAGCCCACAGGCCTTTGAGGTGCTGTACTGTAGGGCACTGCCAGATGTGTCCAGGCAACGGAAATGTGCCTTCTGCATCCTGAACACCCGCTCGATGACATTGCATGTGGTGGCATGTGCCTCATTGTAGCATTGCTGTGATGGGGTTGTGGGCCACCGGTATGGTGTGAGCAGCCAGGGACAGAGTGGGTATCTATTGTCACCTGTGTGTAGAGGGAGGACATTAGTTTGGTGATCAGCATCGCCCTGCCTTGGGCCATCTAGGCCAATACCCATGTCACCTCTGACTATGCCCCTCCCAAGCTCCATGTCTTTCTGCGTGATTTGCATACTCACCCACTAGGTGGCCAGTGGGGATGTCCCCACTCTCGAACCTGTGGCACAGTATGGACTGGTGCCAGATGAAGGCATCATATGCTCCCCCAGGGTGCATGGCACAGACATTGATTATGTGTCCCCTGGCATCACACACTACCTGGCAGTTGATGCTTGCATACTCCTTCCAATTCATATATGCGGCCCCTTCAGGGCCGGGTGGCATGTGGATGGCCACATGGGTGCAGTCTATTGCCCCAAGCATGCCAGGCATACGTGCAACCCTGTGGAACTCTTGTATGTTTGCTGTGTGCTCTGCCTGTGTGCTGGGGAAACAGATGTACTCTGCAGCATGTGGAAGCAGTGCGCTGAGGAATTGGGAGAGGAGGCATGATGTGGCTGACTGGGTTATGCCTGTCATGTCCCCTGTTGGTCTCTGGAAGGTACCCATGGTGAGCAGGCACATGACAGCTGTCACTTTGGTCTCCACTGACAGAGCATGGCTCCGTCGTGTGGGTGCCTGCATCACATCACTGCACAGCTCACACAGCCACCTCAGGATTACCTGGTTCAGGTGGCACCGGCCCACGATCTCAGTATCAGTGTACAGCTCGAAGCTGGTGTGGGCTCGGTACTGCCTGTTGGGGGCATACCACCGACGGGCACTTCCATGGCTGCGGCCCCCTGCTGCCTTCCTTCTCACCCCTCTCATAACTGCCTCCATCTGGATGGTGGCACTGGCCATGTCCCTGGCTTGTGTAACCCCCCTGGCAGCTGTTTCTCTGTTCCCCCCGCTGTCCTTGCTGCTACTGCCCCTGCAATGGGAACACCTCCCTGTAGTGGCAATACTGCCCACTATCTGTGCCCTCACTGCTGTGTGGCACTTCCCCCTTTTATCCTGCAGTGTGGCACAGGCTCCCCACACCTTCTCTGTTCCTGGTGGTTCCAGGTGCTCTGTCCTGCTCCTGCCCTGTCTCTTGCTCCCAATTTCTGTGTGGCTGCCTGCAGTTCACCAACATGTGGCTTCCCTGTAGCATTCTTGCACCTCTCTCTTGTTCTTTTTTATTTTGGATCATTTCCACTATTGTGCAGCTTCCGTTTGCTCCCCTACTGCACATGGCACATGTTGTTGAATATCGCTCTGCGCAATTTAAGCATGGTTCCTCCCCCTTCAGTTGCACATGCATTCATTATCATTGTGCTCTTGCGTAGTGTGATTTGGGGGACGCATCTGCCTCTCGCTGAATATCACAGAATGGTGCATTTTTGGACTTGCGCTGGTGCATCCCTGTTGCGTATGGTGCAACCCTTTTGAATATCTGGGCCAGAATGTATAATTGTAATTAATTAAATTAAATTGTAATTTAATTAGTATTACTGAAATATTAATATGGATGATTTACTGCAGTTAACTGACATCGTGATGATTCTATCTACTTGTTTTTTATTGTTACTGATATTCTTTATATATACAGTATGTAAGGCACCCTGAACCTCAGGAAAAGGCATGATATAAAGAGAACCACTACTACTATTGTGATGCAAGAAGAAAATAAATGAACTATACTGTACTTTACCTTGGAAACATTTGATGTCACCTGCTGTGGTGCCTTCTCCATATCCATTGGTTTCCTTCATTTGCATTTATTTGTTTTTTCAAAGTGCTCCTTCCCTATTGTAGCAGCTAGGCTGGTCACAGGTGACTTCTTATTTGCCTGGCCAAAACTTTCTCTTAGTGGTCGAGATGCTACCTTATGGGATTTCTTCTCGTATAAAACTATTTTTGTCCATGGTGCAATAGTTGGATGATACAACACTGACAAATCTTCAGAAAATGTACAGTACAGATGGTATTATTGCACTGTAGGAGCCTTATGTAGGTTGAGCACAGATGGCATCTGGTGACGTGATTCATGGCATGAACATGTCATCACAGGCATATTCCTGCATCTCATATGAACACAAGTGAAGTGATGTGGTAACATTTGATACATAGATACATAGACACTGTAGGCAAATAAGGGTCTATGTCTCAACCAGTGTGCCCATTTGAGGTTGTAAGTTCACTTTATTTTTTCCTAGAAGGCTGTTGCCCCTTACCCATGACCTCCAGAATTCCCTTATGTCTATCCCATGCATTCTTTAATCCCATGATTGTTTCAGCCCCCACCACTTCCTCTGGCAGGGTGTTCTACTTATCCACCACCCATTCTGTGAAGAAATTCTTCCTCACAATTCCTCCGAATTGCCCTCCCTCCAACTTCAGCCCATGCCTAATAGTCCTGGAGCATCTTTTGTGCTGGAAAATAGTATATTCCTGCACCCTGTTCCTCCCTGTTAGGTATCTGTATGTCTCTATCATATCCTTTTTCTCTCTTCTCTCCTTCAGGGAGTACATATTCAAGTCCTTCAACCTGTCCTCATAGGACTAGTGATCAATCCTGTACCATCTGTGTTGTCCTCCTCTGAACTTTCTATACCCTGTCTATGTCCTTACGTAGTTAAGGTCTCCAGAACTGTACACTGTACTCTAGTTGGGGCCTCACTAGTGTCTTGTATAGTGGAATTATGACCTCCCTTTTCCTGCTGGTGATGCCCCAACCTATGCATCCCAACATCCATTTGCTTTACCTACTGCCTTGTCACACTGTTTCCCTACCTTGAGGTTTTCAGTGATGATAACCTCAAGATCCCTTTCCAGCTTGGTGCATGCTACATGCTCACCCCCCAACTGATATGTTGTTCCAGGGTTTTTGTGCCCCATATGCATTATCTTGCACTTCTTTGCATTGAATTTAAACTGCCAAATACTTGGCCATTCTTCAAGCTTCTGCAGGTCCCTCCTCATTCTGTCTACACTCTCTGGCATGTCCACTCTGTTACAGAACTTTGTGTCATCAGCGAACAAAAAAATTCTGCCTTCTAGGTCCTGCACAATGTCACTGATGAAGACGTTGAATAGGAACGGTCCCAGCACTGATCCCTGTGGTACCCCACTGGTCACTCTTCTCTCTGTGGAGTGACAGCCATTTACCACCACCCTCTGTGTTCTGCCACCCAGCCAATTACCTACCCACAGCACTACTGTCCTGCCCACTCCCACTGATGTTTCCAAGTAAATGATGCACTTCCGCAGATGGGCACTCCTTTGCTGTAATCACATCTGACAGTGACAATGGTTAACAGGATATCATTAGAGATCAGCACATTCATCAGGAGGATGATGGCTTAAGGGCAAAACATCAGGAAGATTTAGGTGTTTCTGAAGAGCACCAGGTACTCCATTATAGACTGTGGGCTGAGGGCACACTTGAAACCATCTGCACCAGGTGCCACCTTAGATTTTATAGCATTCAATACTATATAGCACTGTTACTCACCTCATCATACACTATATACTATAGCATTATAAAGTTACATAATTTAAGTTTAATTTCCACCTTCTGTATTTTAGTTGCTTAACATTAAATGCTCTTTCTGAATACAATTAAAGAATGCTACTCGTGGACAGTATGCTAAATGAGGATGATGAGACCATTGCAAGTGAAATTGTAAAATGTCTGGCTGGAGAACATGGGGTAGTGGCATCTGTCTCCTCTGTAATGAGAATGAACCACTGGATGGGATGTGAGATACAGACAGGCACAGTAAAGTCACCCAAATGAGGATGGCTGTCAATATCAAGTTTTCTCTTTGTTATCACACACAGTTTCATGTCATAATCCATGTTTGTTTCCTAAAGCTGTGGCTCATAATCAGGGACATGAACAAAATGAAGTGAGCTGAGAAGGCCAGGACCTGGACTGAGAACAATAAGACATTCCATGATGTTATTTTTGGGGTGGATGAGATAACAGTGTCTTTGGAGCAGTCTTCATAAGAAGGGCAGAGACTCCAGGAAGCCAAAGCTATGCCACTCCATAAAGCTTTATGTATGGGATTCCATAGCCAACTGGGGGTGCAGTCCACTGTGCATTTTTAAGGGTTAGTGATGCATAATTGTAGGAACCAAACTATTAAGAAGATACTATTTCATCTGCAAAGTTCTGGCAAAGTTGCAAAATTTGCCTTCATGAATCACTTCACAAATTGCCCAGTTTGCCACTTTGCATTGAGTTTTCGTGGGGAAAATGTGTTTTTTCAGGTGAAGACAGGCAAAGTTGCAATTTCACCAGTGAATTTGCATATCTTCACCTGAAAATGCACCACTTCACCCGCAACAAATATTGCAAACTTGGCACTTCGCAAATTTGGCCTACTTTGCAAATTATTTAGTGGAGCAAAGTTTGCCAACTTTGCACATCTCTGCTCATATCATGAACTGTGCAACTTTACCTGTACTTGCTTCATCCCCACAGGAACCATGGATGGAGAATTCCTCAGATAACATATTGTCATGGCATCAGTGAAGAAATACATAAGAAAGAAATATCCAGCTGGACAACACTTCTTTCAAGGCACTAACCCTAAATATAGTACATTAGAAACAGCAATTGTTGTTGCTGAAATTAACTGGCTCAGGACACCACTGGAGTAAGTACTGCACAGCAGCCACATTAACACAAAAGTACCCATCACAGTGTGCATATTTATTTGTACCACCAGATCTCCAACTATGAATCAAATCAAGATAGTGTGGCATGCCATGAAAACAGTTATCCAGAGAAAGAAGAAACACAGACAAAGCAAGAACATATTGATAACATTAAACAATTTTGGAAGACATTAAAAAGAAGGCACTGCAGACAGTACATTGCACATTTTCAGAAAGTATTGCCAATTGTGGTTGACAAGCAGTGGCATTCAACTGGAATGTGAATCACATATGTGCTGCAGAGTATAGTCATGTATGTGCTGTATGAAAATATTTTGTTTTGCATATTTCTTAGTACGCTACTCTATGGGCAATAATGACTCAAACTGGTGTGTATGGGGCTGTGAATACACTGTTATTATGTTTTTTATGGTTTCAGTCACAATGAAATGTAAGAATATACAGCACACTGTATTGAACTATATGTAAAAATCTATTACATTTTGAAATATTTCAATGAAAATCACCCACAAGTAATGAAAGCAGTAATGTAATAAAACACAGAGGTGAGCCAACATTTCATTAACTGCTCCTTGGAGGAAGGGGGACACATCCAAGGCCACGGTGTCCCATCGATTTCTGTTAGTGGCTTTTTTTTCCCTCTTGTGTGGCAAAAATGTGCAGTAATTTCATAAGACCCTCACACATGTGCTGTATTTCACAAACAAATCCCAATCCAAAAATACATTTCCATGCACATGTCATGCACTGTGCAAGTATAGAAACATAGAATTTGATGGCAGATAAGGACTGCTTGGCCCAACTAGTCTGCCCATTTTCCTACCTAACAGATAAGCTGCAGATCCTAGTTAACCAACAGCTTACTTCCTCCTACCCCCCACTAGGACTGCTTTATGTCTATCCCATTCATTCTTGAATTCCCCCACTGTTATTGACTCCACAACCTCCTCAGGGAGGCTGTTCCATGCATCCACAACCCTTTCTGTGAAAAAATACTTCCTCACATTGCACCTGAGCCATCCCCTTTGTCTTCAAATTGTGCCCTCTTGTTCTTGCACATCTCTTTTTCTGAAAGATGCTACCCTCTTGGACTTTGTTGATTCCCTTGAGGTACTTGGAAGTTTCTATCATGTCCCCTCTCTCCCTTCTTTCCTCAAGGGAATACATATTAAGCTTCTTTAGTCTTTCTTCGTATGTCTTCTGGTGCATACCCTGCACCATTTTGGTTGCCCTCCTCTGGACAGCCTCCACTCTGTCTATGTCTTTGTGGAGACAGGGTGTCCAGAACTGCACAAAATACTCCAGATGGGGTCTCACCAACTGTCTGTACCAAGGGATAACAACTTCCTGTTTTCTACTATTGATGCCTCTCCCTATGCATTCCAGTATCCCCCCAGCATTACTTACTGCCTTCTCACATTCCTTGCCCACCTTTAGGTCATCTGAGTTAATTACACCCAGGTCCCTTTCCATTTTTACTGTTGTCAGTATCTCACCCCTCATTGTGTACTCTTCCCCTGGGTTTTTGTTTCCCAGGTGCATTACCTTGCTCTTCTTTGCATTGAATCTGAGCTGCTATACATTTGACCATTCCTCCAACCTTACCAAGTCCCTTCTCATCCTTTCCATTCCATCTTGTGTATGAACCCTGTTGCAGATATTTGTGTTGTCTGCAAAGAGACATACTTTTCCTTCCAGTTCCTCTGCAATGTCACTTATAAAGACATTTAAAAGGACCGGTCCCAGTACTGAACCCTGCGGTACCCCGCTAGTAGCCCTCCTTTCTTCACTGTGGACTCCATTTACTACTACCCTTTGCATCCTGTTTTCTAACCAATTTTTTATCCAGGCTACCACCTTGGGACCCACTCTAAGGCTGGCTAACTTGTGTAAATCTTTTGTGTGGGACTGTACCAAATGCCTTGCTAAAATCTAGGTATGCCATGTCCACTGCCCCTCCCTGGTCTACTACGTTGGTCACCCAGTCAAAGAAATATATTACATTCATCTGACATGACTTTCCCATCGTGAATCCATGCTGCCTTGGGTCCTGTGCCCCAGTGGCCTCTAGGTGCTCAACAGTTCTTTCCTTCAGAAGTGATTCCATCATTTTCCCTACCACTGAGGTCAAACTAACTGGTCTGTAGTTTCCTGCCTCTGTCCTGCTCCCACTTTTGTGAAGAGGAATCACACCTGCCCTCCCCAGTCCTCAGGTACCACCCATCCTCCCATGATTTGTTAAAGAGAGTAGTCAGCAGTGTCACTAGTTCTACCCTTAGTTCTTTTAGAATTCTTGGGTGAATCCCATCAGGTCCCATTGCTTTGTTCACCTCAATTTTATTAGTTCTTTCAGAACTCTTTCTTCAGTAAATGGACTGGTATCGACCCCCATCTTCAGAGTGTTTTCTTGTTTGGTTTGGGTACCTCCCCCTCTTCTTCCTTTGTGAATACTGAGCAGAAATATTTGTTCAGTATCCTTGCTTTTTCACTGTCACCCTCTACCCACATTCCTTCCCCTTTATTAAGCCTCAGTATCCCTCCTTTGGTCTTTCTTCACTCCCTAATGTACCTATAAAAGGTCTTATCCCCCTTCTTAACAGAGTTAGCTAGTCTTTCCTTGGTTTGGGCCTTTGCTATTCTGACTGCCTTCCCAGCCTCTTTCTGCTTTAACTGATAAAGTTATCTGATCTGCTCCTTCTGTGTTTCCTTATATTTCTTGAATGCTATCCTTTTCTCCTTAACCTTCCCTGCCACCTCTTTTGAGAACCATCGCATTTTTTCCTTCATTGTGTTTTGTTGATTTGCTTTACACAAAGGCTTGTTGCCTCTGTGAAGGCTGTTTTGATTACTCCCCATTGTTCCTCCACCCCCTCCTTCTTGCCTGTTTGCTAGTGCTTTTCTGAGGCACTCACTCATTTTCCCAAATTCAGCCCTCCTAAAGTCCAGTAGTCTTGCTTTTGTATGGCTTGATAGTATGCATAACCAGCAAACTACATCATATGTACACTAAACATATTTCCAAACTGGGTATGACAATGTTTGATTAAGTGCTCCTCGGCAGAGGGGGAACACATTTAGGCCATAAACAAAACCCAATTCAAAAAGACATTTCCACAGACATGACTCAAAATGTGCAAGTAAACATAAGCAACAAAGTACATCACACAGACTGTATGCTAAATAAATGTTCAAACCTGGAAGTGGTTACATTTCATTATGTGCTCCCATAAGGAAGGGGGACACATCCAAAACTGTGTTTTCCAAAAGAAATCTGCTGCTGATGTTTATTTTTCTCCAGAGTTCCTGGATGTTGTAAAATGTTACTGCCTAGTGAAAACTGAATGTGATAAAAAAGTAAGCACTCATGTACTTTATAAATTACCATCATGAAACATAGCAGTGTGGCCACATTGTGTTAAGTGCTCCTGGAATGAAGGAATGTTGTGAAATGACACTGCCTGGCCAAAATGTGCTACACTGTCAAAAACAATGGCATCTGCTGAAAACCATGGCTTCTACTACTCCAACCGAATGAAACTAACTCTTATTGTTGATCAATGGGATGCTGATATACACAGGGAGTGGTATCTGCAGCAGGGGGAAGGAGGTGGTGTTGACAAGATATCATTCACATGTGAGACTCCACCTGGATTATTATCCAGTTCTGGAGGACACCTCAGAAATGACATAGATAGGGTGGAGGCAGTCCAGAGGAAGGCAATTGAAATGGTGCTGGGGTTGCATCAAAAATCCTACAGAGAGAGACTGAGAAATCTCAGAATGTAGACCCTGGAAGAGAGAAAAGGGAGAGGGAACATGATAGATACCTACAAGTACCTCAAGGAATGAACAGGGTGAGTGAAGGGAGCCTCTTTCAAATGAAAAAGAGCACCAGGACCAGCCAGCATGTGAGGAAGCTAGGAGGTTAAGATGGATGTGAGGAAGTACTATTTCCTTGAAAGAATGGTAGACACCTAGAACAGACTGCCAGCAGAAAATACAAGAGGGAACTTCAAGAATGCATGGGATAGACATAGGGAAATACTAGTACATAGAAGGCAGGAGGGTCACCGGAGACAGTTAGGACTTGCAAAGACATACTAGGCAAGGAGTATTTGGGCAGACTTGGTAGGCCAAGCAATCCTTTGGTGCAGACACATTCTATATTTCTATTTTATTCAGCTCTATGGAGCACCAACTAGAAATTTAATCCCTGTTGCAGTAGGGCAATTTGAAGTTTTCAACCACCCATAAACAGATGTTTACCTTTCTCATGACAGCATCCAGATGCAGTTAGCCCCCAAAAAGTTATTTGTCACCTTATTCAGATTTTAATGACTGGCAGACAGATCTGTAAAATTAATAAAGGAAGGGTGACAGCATAATGGCAGATAATGATGCTTAGATGCTTTAGGTTAATTTTAAGGTCTGATTTCAGCAGGGAAAGAGAGAAACTGCTTAGTGTTGAATGCAATACTGTTTTGTGATATAATGTTTTTTTGTATAATATCCCTTAATTGAAACTTTGAAGTCAAACCCAGAGCACAGTACAGTACTGTGTGGACCATCACTGTTGACGGAGGGAGACAAGTTATGCATAGATGAAATACCTGTATACTTCTACACATATTCATTCCTTAATTTAATTAGATGAGGGCCAATGGACAAATTGCCTGTTTGCATAGGTGATGGTACATTTCTTTTAGGCAAGGAATTCCAGATGCATCATGTTCAGTGATAAAAATAACCCTAACCAAATCTATTTTTACAACAGGGTGATTTCAAGATAGCTCTCTATGATGATCTTGTAACAGTAGAGTCAGCACCGTTCCATTTAACCAGTGAACCCAAATTATTTGGTACCCTCCCATGATACATTTACCAGGCCCAACATTCCCAAACATACTGTGATCTCTGGGTCAGATTGGGCAGATTTGATGTTGAATATGGTGTTTTTTAATTTTTTTTATTTATTAAATTCTCAGATTACAAATACCTTTGAGCAGAAACTGCTAATTTACAAAGGTTCCACGTCAAAGGATGAGGGTCAACATACATACAGAGGTAGTAAAAGAATGCACAATAAACAACCAAAACAACTAAAAGAAAAAATAAAGATACTCAGTTATAACATATTTTGAGATAATATTCATATAACGAGCAGCTTGAGTAGGCAGCATCTCAAAGTGTTGTACTGTAATGTAATTTAACCAGCAGAAAAAATGTATTACATGCCATGTTCAATAAGTAGGATTATATAAATCAAAAATTCTGTTTTCAGATATCAAGGGTGAGAATTGATCTATTACAATAAATGGCACTACATTTCAATTTAAAATCATAACAAAAGCACCTATATGCAATAATAAATTGAAGTCAAGTATAACACAATACCAATGGGAATCAACTTGTTTCAATAATGTACCTTCAACAGTTCTAATTTGCAAAGGCCAAGCAATCAAATTGTGTCTTCTACAGGAGAACTTCATGCATTTGGTTTTCTTCACATTCAGACAGAGTTCAATATTTCCAAACCATGACAGGACATCATCAGAATTCCTTCAGAGATTATCATTAACAGTTATATGATATCCTGGGCCAGATATTCAAAGCTTTGCATGGTGCACAAACAGACTGGGTGGGTTTAGCGTGGGATTAGCATTTGACTGCCATATTCAAAAGGCCACATAGCATGGGCAAAGTGCATTAGCACTAAGCAAACCATAATTACATGCAAGGGTCAAGGTGAATATGAATACAGGTGCTATGAGATATTCAGCGACTAGTGCTGCACTAAGGTGTTTAGCGCAACATAGCGTGGCCCTTAGCGTGGAACAAATTACTGCCCAGGAAAAGCTGGTCTTAACCCTGGGCAAACAGCTTTTCATGTCATTGGCGCATAGCACAGTGTTTGCTCAGGATTAGCATGGCTTGCGCAACCCTAACATAACAGCATGACACTTAGAAAATGCCTGGCATGGAGGACACATGCTGCTCACTGCTGGCACCACCGTGATCCCAACAGCTGCCACCAGTCCCAGCCAAGCACAGACAGTAAGGGGGGATTTGACCCACGGGGAACAACTAGGTAGTGTGGCCATACAGCACACAAATGCAGACCATATGTCTGTGGTGACCAACAGACACATGCAGCACTGTGGGCATGGCGGCCATTGAGGGGAGGGTGTAGTGGTGGCCAGACCTCACCACAGCCCAGGTGTGGCCACATGGCTGGGACACATCATGCAGTGCACATGGGCCAGTAGTGAGAATACCCCACCACCTGACTGCCTGTCGGAGCATACATACCCCCAGCCACATACCGCACAACTGTACAGAAGCCACAGCACACACAGCTGGCCATGAAAATGTCACTGTGAGCATCCCATGCCACAGGTGCAGCATCTGTGGAACACACAATGGCAAAACAGTACTGACCACCATCAGCAATCACCTGCATACTGGGCCTATCACTATGTGCAGTGCAGTGGTCATCACTACCCTACATACCATAGGCATTGCTGTGTCCCTCACACTACTGGCTCCCTTGCTACTGTAGTGTCTGCGGTGCACTGTAGCTTGGTCTACAGTGTGACGGTTGCATACAACACCACCACCGCCTGTGCCTATGCCTATGCTGTGTTCTCCCCTGGGGCACACAATGCTATGCTGTACTGCATACATGTAGCCTGCAGCAACCATCATGCACCGTCAGACTGACCTGCAGGTGGAGCTGTGGGACCCTGCAGTAACGCTGGGCAAACTGCATACAAATCAGGGAATGATGAGATGCTAATCTGGCTGTTTGCCCAGAGACTACCTAAGTAGGCTCATTTTCATGTCACTCTTGAATATGGCAGATCTTAGCACCAAGCAAGTACATTAGCTAACAGCTTAGCTCCACACTAAAGCTGCGCTAATGTGTTAGCGTGGCTCTAACGGTTCAGGGATGCTTATACAGTTTTGATCGCTGTTCTTTCACATCTGCTGCAGCCTGCTGCTCTACTTGGTCCACACATCTGCCAGCACACACATTGGCCACATAGTTCATTTCTACCTGCCCTCACGTCACTGTGCACTGTGTTGTTGTTGTTGTTTGCACTTCCTGGTTGCTTTATTCAGTGCCGTCATATTCCAGGGCTATGTTTGCCCTGCACTCCCAGCTCACTTTGTACAGCCTCTTTGCCATGCTACTGTATATTCAGAGGCTGTTTCTCCAGGGCTATTCCTTTTGAATATAGCTTGGTTTTTGCTCCAGGCTAAGTTTGCCCACGAGGCAGTGTTAACTTATCCCAGGGGCAAAGCTTTGAATATCTGGCCCCCTATCTCTAACAATTAAAACTGCATCTTCAGTGTAAAGCAGGATAAGGGCTGCTTCATTAGCTACTACTGTATACAGGGAGGTCATTCAAAAATAAACTTAACAATAGGGTAGCAATATAAGCCTCTGTGAGATGTCCAATTTCATTGGAAAAGCAGAAGAAAGTTGGCTGTGATTTTTCACTTATTTAACCCTTCCACTCAGGCAGTTGCTGAACTAACCTACAAGTTAACTAGAGAAACCCAAACTATCTCATTTAAACTAATAACAATGTATAATTGACAAGGTTGAAAGCTTTTGGCAAGTCAATGTAAATAGCTCCTACCCCTTCTCCACTGTCCATACATATCTTCATGTACACTATTTGTGAATTCAGCAAGTGCTGTAACCATACTATGAGATTTTCTAAATCCATGTTGTTCAATGGCCCGCAAATTATATTTAAAAAAATTAATGATCCTATAATTTACTATTCTCTCTAAGATTTTAGATTGTGGAGAAAGGACACAGATAGGCCAATAATTATTAACTTATTCTGCTGACCCACTTTTATACAGGTGTTATTGTATATATGCATGTTTCCATATAGGCAGAACTCCCTAGAAAAGCAATGAAAAATTAAACAGTTTTGTTATTGGTACCAACAACTCATGAACTATTATGCCAAACAGGGTCTTCAGTTTCATTTTTTTAAGTATTTTTAAACAGGTCAAAACCATAATCCCTTTAAAATAGAAAGGAGGCCTATCAATTCCACTCAAATTGCTATCATTGAAATCATAAATAAATTTAGTTATCGGCAGAGTGGCAGCTATCTTTTTGTTAAAGCATGGCAGGTAGCTAATTTATTACATGCACATGTTTTAATGTACAGTGGTGTTAGGTAACTGTAAGCAAAGGGTCAAGAAGATGGGGCAAGTGAAAAGTGGGATTACAAGCCTAAAAAAGCTGGTAAATAAGTGAATGTTAAAGCAATGTAAGCTAGTAAAAGAAGTGTAAAATGGTTAGTAATGAATTTTTAAATGGTACACAATGGTACTTGTGACAACAGGCCTAGAGATACATGAAGTGGGTGAGAAGGTATAAGCTGTGCTTAAAACAGAGGTCCTAAGCAAATTTGATTTGCTGGGCTTAGTCAAGAATATTTTGTACAAAAACATATTTTTCTCTGTAACATAAAGATCATAGTTAAAAATGGGTATAGCTAGCCTGCCTGATGTCTGGTCCATTTCCCCATTTCAGTAGAATAGAATTCCCCTTGTTTTCCACCAAAGATGATGTTAGGAGGAAACTCCTTACTTCTGTAAAACAACAGATGTGTCTTATGATCAGTGTATTTATGGACCCCTATCTCATGACAAATTTGATAACCTGTTGTTTTTGCCTTTTTTGGCTAAAAGGTTTTAATAACCTTGGAATTCCCCTTCTCTGCATTTTTTTTGTAAACAATCAGTGTATAAATAAGACTTAAATTGTAGGTCCTGTGAGTCCAAGAGGAAATAGCCAGAGATGGTGTCTATAGATGCTTGGGACACCCAGAGAAAAGACGACAATATTGCTTCATTTTCTCTGTAAACCTGTAACCCTGGTGGTAGAAAGCCATCAGCTGTTTA
Organism: Neoceratodus forsteri; assembly: GCA_016271365.2. NCBI lineage: Eukaryota > Metazoa > Chordata > Ceratodontiformes > Ceratodontidae > Neoceratodus > Neoceratodus forsteri. The sequence continues at coordinate 584,769,578 of CM028137.1, read as the reverse complement.
GACTTAATCATGTTCGAGATAATTTTGTTAGGGATTATTTGAGTATTAATAAATTGCAACTAATTTAAAACAACATCTGGTGTAAGGTGGTTTTGTTGGGTTGCCTGGGACCACTAACCATGAACTTTGTACATTTTACTACCTCACTGTCATCAGTGTGGTATGTAAGCAATAAGACATGATGGGGTGTGAATTATACAGATCTAATGCAAGGCTAGGGGGACATAGTGAGGCACGAGGCCACAGGCCGAGTGCGTCCAGTCCCCTAGCCGTGCATTAGATCTGTCTAATGCACATCCTCAGAGTGGCTTATTGCACTTATAAAATGGGCCTGTGTATTCTAAATGGGGTTTCTAGTTTTAACTGTGCATTAGACACATCTAATGCATGGCTAACAACCAATCAGATTGCTTGAAATCCTTTGCCCATTTTATAAAGTTAGTTTATTTACATTTTTAAACAGCTTCAGTTAAGTAGCTGTTGAAATAGTCATCTATTCTAATTGGATCAGTATAAAGGAAACCTCCAACAAGCAATGATTTAGTTAGAAGCTTGATATTTTTACCAAATAAGTCATCTATCTCCACCCCAAAATTTGACAAGTTCTTAATTGTAGTATTTTGCAAATTACAGTAATACTTCGATTTATTCAGGGTTAGTTATATGTTTTAACACTTATTCCATAATTGTCTAGATTCAGTTAAATGATTTGTTTTCCTATATAATTTCCATTTTTGATCTCTCAGTCTTAGCACTTGTTTTAATTTTGGTGTTGACTATTTCAAGGAATTACCCTTTACCATCACTGTTCTCAAAGGGGAAAACTGTTCTCATATTTTATGAAACTCTGATAAAAAAATCAAATAATTATTTGGCAGAGGGTATTATGTGCATAAAGGACCAATCAGTTCCAAAATAAGCTTGTTATGTATTAACCTTATTTATTGGAAGAATTCAAATGTGGGGCACAGTTGGAGGCACCTTGTATAACTTTACAGTAAAATATCAATATAAAGGTTCATGCTAACTCAATGTGCACACTAGACTGGAATTAATATTTCTGTGAGGTTTTGTAAAAGAAGGCAATCAATTAATGAATCTTTGCCACTTTGGTAATTAATCTGAGTGGAAAGCATTATTTTTATCACGATAATTTTTATTTTCCCATCCCAACAAATCAATGTTAAAGTTGCCAATAATATATTCTCCTGGTTACTATTCATACTTTAAAACAGAAAACAATGTTATTCATGATAAGTAAAACATTTGTCAGTGGTATGTAAGTTATACTAATATTTAAATTGTTTGGTCCTCTCAGGGTTATAGTTGCACTCAGGAATTCACAAATTTTATCAGTAGAACAGACACAGAATTGCACAACTGAGAAGCATTCCTGATGATATATGGCACACCTTCCTCTTTTCTTAATTTCTCTATCATGCCCCAACATATTATAATGAAGATTAAGAATCTCTTCATTTTAAATTTTTAAGGAATGCCAGGTTTCTGATAATCTGACAAATTCTATTTTGTGCAGATGGACACATTCAGAAAATTTAATATGTTTGTGTAATAACTGACTTATAGGAAAATAGACCAACTTCAGTCCCCATGAAGTATTGTAAAACAGGGGCAGAACTATCGGCAGACCCTGGATTTAGATGTATGTTCTACAGTCAGTTACAGTTACCCAATCTTTCTTAATCTGAATTGTTTTAATAGACTGTGGCCCATATTTTCTTTTTTTAATCCTGTTTGCCTCATAAGAGAGTTCAAAGAATGTTTTAGTAATTACCAATTTTTGAATAAAATAAATAATACATTTCTAATACACCCCTTCTATTTTAGAGTAAAAAACCCTGAAGAAAAAACCTTGTCATTAAAACACACTCCACTCCTACTGAACAGAATCTTTGAATGACTTAATTAGGGAATATGGCACTGGTGTTTCCACTTAAACCCATTCTTCCCCAAAACAGAGGCAAAATAACTAATTAAAATAAACTAAATTAAATTAATATACAAGTAGAAACTAAAATGCCTTTGCCCACTGTCAATAAAAAATACTTTCAGTAACAGTCTGGTCATAAAGACACTAAAGAACTATACAATCAAATTAAATTTAGACATGGTAATGACTTTGTAAATTACAATTACCTGGTCACTTAAAAAGGTGGTTAGTGAAGACAGTCTACATAATGACAATGCTGTCAATGCAAATGCTTGCAGCAATGGTTTGTTCCTGAAGATACTAAAAAAACTATAAAACCAGTTTAAAATTAGGCAAACACAAAGTAAACATCATACAGTGGTAGTCACACAAAATTTGACTTGTATCATGGTATACCGAGCGATGTGCAAGCACGGTACCCACTGAATAACATGTACAGCTGTACCACATAATGACGTGCACTGCATGGTGCCAGTCAACTTTTGTGTGATTACCACAGTGTATAAAACAAACAAAAAAGTTATAAGCATCTTCCCTGCAGTCTCCCACTGTAGATTCCAGCAGGTAACTCTGCCACTTGCACAGAGTGCCGCTAATTTTATTCCCTGTTTATACTGTGGGAGCCCTTCCTCCTTCATGACATGCCTGGCAATAGTCAGACTGGGCTGCTTATACCTTGGCCAGTCTTTGAACAAGACAGTATAGAGTTAACATGCACACAGCATCATTTTTATCATCATTGAAACTAACAAAACTGTTTTCATTCTTTTCTCTAGTTTCAGATTTGTAGGGGTTTAAAATTCTGTAGTTTACATGCTTGACAGATGTAAGTTTTAAATATCTGAAAGTCTGGAGGTTTATAATTCCACCACCACTACCGACAGAGATCTGACCCTTGGTACCCTGGTATCCTGTGACTTTGGTGACTGCGATTGAGTACCTACCGAAAGGGCAACTCAATCGCAGTGCCTGTTATTGAGGTGACCGGGGAAGGTGGGTGACTGGATAGGGGTGCAAAAATTGTGACATCCTGTCACTACATACCTATGAACTCAGGGGGAGCAAACACACCGAGCGTGGGGTGTGAAGGGACAGATGAATTGTAGGTTGTGATGCCATGGTGAGCTGCTGAGCTGCTCCAGTGGCATGGTGGGTGGGTTCAGGGCTGGGCTGGAATGGTGCTGGATTCAGGTCTGGGTACAGGTACTTTTTGTTGTGCCCAGCCCCATTTTTTGCTTTCTGCTTTTGCACCCCCCAGCATGCAACCCATGGAGTTGTGAAACCTTAAGTAGGGGGCTGTGGGGGGGCACAGTCCTCGCATAAAGTAGAAAATCTGAAGTCCCCAGCACCATTTTGTTGTGTGCCATGGGTACATCAGTGAAATATATTTTAGGCAATGTGCATTGCCCTAATGTCGATCAGTGATTGGCGATTGCATTATCACATAAATCCTGATACCCTTCTCCATGGGGATTGTGAAATTCATCATACCAAATTCAGTGCAATCTGAATGAATAATCGTTAAAATGGATTGCAATTAATCAAATTACAATTTTAGTAAGACTTTGAAAAATTTTCATCAAAATTCTTTCATGGAAGTGAAATCATAAAATTGCAAGAATTCCACCATTAGAAGATACATTTCACCCATCCCTAATGGTACAACTCAAATGTCTTTAAACTGTATACCAGGATCCACTTGTAATTTGTACTGGTTTGCACGTAAATTCCAAAACATGTTCATTGCTTATCTGTGTTCTATTGTTATTAATTTTGGATCACCCATGAAAAAGAAACTTTCAGGGCTCTAATTTCAAAGGCTGATGCAGAACTTGTGTCACGGCCTGCATAAAAATCATCTTTTGTGCAGCTGCACCGAACTCCTTTGCCACAACTGCACCCGATTTTATATTGTCAGATGCGGTTGTGAGAGTTTCTTCAGTTTACAGCAGCATGAACCAAATATTTGGCACAAGCCCCATAAAAAGGGTCCCCCAAATGCTGCAAGATACAACAGGGAAAAGCTGGTCTAACTTGTGGCATTTGGCACTCGGGATTGAAAATCCTGATTGCTGACTGGGAAAATGTCACAAGCTCCATGATCTAAATGATGAGTGCACTAGTTGCGTGTGGCATTCTTGGAGCTTTGAAACTCGAGCTATCAGTCTCAGTGGGATTACCTAGTCAACAAAATTCAATAAATATATAAACATTTTGAAGAAGACTCTGCTGGAGTAAACTTAGAAAAATGCCTGTGCAATTGTTCCAGCACTCAAATATGCAGCTGAGGACTGACTAGGAAGGAAAGCTTCAAAATAAGGTAGGAGAGCCATCACTGGCATGTATGAAGTGATGTAAGAATGTGGCCTCCTCAGTGCAGCCACAGCTGTTCAGATCCACTAGGAAGATGGCCTGCAAGAGCAGAGCAGTTAATGTGTTCCAGTATAACACATGACTGTGTGAACTGCTAACTGAGTGGCACCAGTTTTTATTTTTATTCTTTGGTAACTGAGTAAGGCCCAGTAGGCTCAAGTTCCTGTTTTAGGGGATGACCTGGGAGCACTGGGGAGGTTAAGTGACTGACTCAGAGCGACACAGTATGCACATAGAGGTTATGGGAATCACCAGGTTTGCTGGATGTACCAAGCATATTCGTAGCTCATTACTCTAACTTCAAGGCTATACCTTTGCATTAGGTAATCTTGCATTAGGTCAGGGGAGTATAGCCTTTTGACCATGCAGGTAGGCACTGGGCCTGTGATTACTTCACCTTAAAAATCTAAATAAAGTGGAAACATGGGATTCTGTGGTTCATACCTTCACTATCAGACATCATTTACAGAACAATGGATTTCGATCAGATAGCACTAAGTACATAACTAGTTAAACCACAAAATTAGAACTGGGATAGTAGGAGGGGGGACTGTGCTAAAAGATGATTGCAGTTTGGTAAATTTTGTTTATTTATTTTATTTATTTTTATTTTAGTCTTTTGTAACTGGGTAAGGCCCACTAGACACAAGTGTCAGTTTTCAGGGGCAATCTGGGAGAACTGGGTGGTTAAATGACTTGCTCCGAGTCACACAGTATGCAAGTGGAGGTTGTGTGAGAATCAAACTCGGGTCTGGTCTGCCGGATGTATCAAGCTCCTTCACATCTCATTCCTCTAATGTGTAGGCTATACTGCCAGCCCCAAGGTTATAGTGTATAGAGGAATGTAGTTCTGCTCGTATTTCTATCCAATGCAAAACCTTGTGTACCACAGCGAAAAGGTCATGGAATGCAGTTGTACCCTTCTGGGGTACAATCATGTTCCATGACAAAAAAAACTGACCATAAGCCCACATGGCCATTCACTGCAACTGAAAAGAGCCACGTGGCCATCTCACTGAAACTGTAATGGAATCAACGAGATGGCAGCCACAGTCTTTTCAAAAAGAGTGCAGTGAATGGCAAATGCAGCTAATTTAGCTAATTTTAACCTGAAGACAGCAATTTAAATTAAAACTTTAATATTTTCTGTTACGATTCTCTTTATGCTTTTGTGACTGTTAGAATGTCCACCACTGGGACAACTTTTGTTTCTTAGTATCTTAATAGTAAAGTTCAGCAAAGCAAAACACTTTATTTCTGTCATCATCTTTATTTTAATGGCAAAAGCTATTGCAATTTCTTGCTTTATACACGATGAAAAATATTGGATGGGCAAAACCTTGTGCAACCAGACTGTTCTGCCTCCTTGACGTTCAGCTTCCTATTGATCTCTTGGTGACAGCACAGGCTGGTTGCACACAGCTTCCCAATCAGTGTTCTCTATATTTCTGACACCTGTGCATGATAAAAGAACAAGGAGTGTTAAGGTATATGCACATAAGCAAATGCCATAGCTGCATTGTGCCTATGGAAAGGAAATCAGTGAGCTGAGACATGGTTACCATGTGTCTCAGCAGGAGACTGCATTTAGACATCAGCCATGCCAAGACAAGTCTGAACATGGGGTCATGATTTATACTGGGATCCAGGGTGTGGAGGGAAGGAAATGTATGTACTGTACCTCTGAAAGATGAGTGAGAACCTTATATTACTCTGAAATTGGGTTTGGAACAGTAGATTTCTCAAAAAGACATGAGGGGAAAATGGAGACTTAAAAAGAAGAGATTGCCAGTTTACATACAGTCCAATAAAATGTGATCTTTGGATCTCAAAATGACCTTGTACAGATTAAATCTCAGTAAAGGACTTATGTGCTCAAAGCCGTTTGGGTCAATAACTTCTTCAGTGAACACAAAGTGGGCCTTGTGGTGTCACAGTGAAGCTCCATCCTGAGCAAAGAAGTTTAATTGTAAGGGACCATCCAGAGAATACAAAATGCCCCTAGGCATAGAAGGTTTAGTGGACCATGCATACCCATCCTCAGGTTAAAAGGGTAGAGCAAGCAGTTAATGAAAATTTATTCTAAAAAATTCATAGCAATTATATGCACATATGTAGATTTTGACACTAGCTTTTTATGAAAAAAGTTACAGTACTCGCATGTCACATGCATCAAGAAAGAATATCAAAGTTAAGGCAAAACCAGTACTATTTGAAGCAATCTTTCAAAGCATAGCAGGACCTCAATGAAATAAAAAAAAATCATGTGATCTTTTTTCCTAATGTCACATTTTCCTCAGTTTTTAGATGCCAAAGTAAGCATAGCTTGCAAAGCACCTCTTGTGGTCAGCATATACTTTTCTACATTTACTGTAGTCAAGTTTAAGGTTACATTCACCCTGATTGATTCAGCTGCATGATGTCACTGATGATGTCAGTAATAAGTCTTTTAGGACTTGGTGCAGTTTGTTAGACCAACAAGAGCTCTGAGGAAGGCTTCACCGCTGAAACATTAGCTGATCACTGCATCTCACCTAATGTGGACACAAGGTATTTGCCCAACTGCAGGCTGCCTGCTGCTTCAGGAACAGCAATATGGTGTCAACAGAATTTTTGTTTAGTGTATTTTCACTTTAGTCCTGCTGCTGCAATTTAACTTGCACTTTCCTGAAGTACGTTTATGAGCACTGTTTTACTGCACTTTCATAAAAGAAGACTGCAGCAATGTAAGCTGTTTTGGACTCCGTTCTTTGAGCAGTTGTGCTCTAGTGAGTGCTGCAGTATGGTAGGGAAACACTGTTTTCAGGATTTTTGCTTCAGTAACTATTCTGCTTGCACCAGGCTGGTCACAAAAAGTGAATTGAGCTCCTCCACCTTGCTTTGTTCTTAGACCAACACAAGCCAGGGTTTGATCTCAAATGTGGCCCATTTTTTTTTCTTGCTGCAATTTACTGTATGTAATATAAAATAAATGGTTCAATGTCATTGCTGATGTCCGCTATTGAGTTTCAGAAAGGTTTAAAGCATGCTTTCAGAACACTGAACTGTTACTTCTATGTTACAGTCAGCTTAAGTAGTTCTGGCAGACACTTTGAGACTTTTCTAATTTTGATTGAAACTTGGAGGGAAGCATTACTTCAAGTTGGATGATGGTCCGATACTAAATTCCATTGTAACTGTCTAAGGGGCTCTGTATTCAGTGCCTTTCCAACTGCATGCATCACTTGTCTAGAAAACTTATATCTCACCATGTGGAATGATAGCACAGTGAAAAAGCAGCAGGCAGTAGTTGGGAATGGGCCTTGGATCAATTCTGAGTTAAGAACATTTTTTCTTTCTCTCTACATTTAATCTTGCTAGCATGCATCTCCTTCTATAAACCTTCTATCTTACAATGTGTAATGATACCACAGTAGCAAGGCACCTGAACAGGAGTTGAAAGGGGGCCTTGGTTTGATTGGTAGTCTGGAACATTTTTCTTTCACACTACAATTTCTGTTGTTAGCATGCATCCCCCCTTCTAGGGGGTGGGGGGGGCAGCAGCAGTTATCTAACTGTGGGTTGCACAATAGAGCTGACACAATAGACTATTTGGCCTGTATCTGCTAGCATTTTTCTGTGTTCATATTAGAACACTTCTGTCATACCATGAGGAATGATAGCACAGTGACAGAGCAACACACAGAAGTTTGAATGGACACAGTTCACAAAACCTTAATGTTAAATGGAAAAATGTGCAGGTATAATAAAGACAGGAATCACAAATGAAGGACACAGAATGTTCAGAGCACTTGTTGATTGTCAAAAGTAAATACTTGCTTAAATCCACAATCCACTAAAATCTTTCATAAGTTGGGAGGTGATCTGGTTTGATTCTGAGTGGGAAATGTTTTTTCTTACTAAACTTTATGTTGGCAACATGCATCTCTCTCTCTCTCTTGAAACCTTCTGTCTCATCATGTGGAAAAACAGCAAAGTGGCAGAGCACCAAAACAGTAGTAGTGAGAGGACCTTACTTTCCTTCCCAGTGAGGAACATGTTTCCTTCCTTACAACAATGTATGTTGTTAGTATGCATCTTGGTCTAGAAACCATATGTCTTGCCATGTGGAATAATAGCATAGTGGCAGAGCACCAGGACAGTGGTTAAGAGTGAAACTTGGTTCCATTCCCAGAGGAGAACATTTTTTTCCATCTCACTACAATTCATTTTGTTAGACTGCAGCTCTCGCTAGGAACCTTCTCTGTCACCTTGTGTAATGATAGCATAGTGGAAGATCACCTGATCTGTAGTTGGGTAAGTATCAGCATGTATTCAAATAAAACTACTACTAATGTTTTTTGCAGATACTGTTCTTTTTGACTCAACCTCATTTGATCAGAAAATCATTTAAATATCCCTGGTGCCAGTGAAAAATACATAAATTAAAAGAAGAGTGAAACCACTGTATCATGGCTATAAAATAAACTGAGTCATGACACAAACAAATGACACACAAAGCTGAACCATCAAAATTGGCATGAAATGCATTCTTACCTAAGTGGAAAGCTTGTTTTGCTCAAATGGAGCCATATAAATCTGTTGTCATGTAAATCGTAGGCTTTATAAGGGAGCTTTAAGGCAAGGCAAGGTAAATTTTATTTATCAGGTGCCCAATCCTGGAGGCTCTGGGTGTTGCACAACAAGAAATCCATCATACGTTGCAAAAATATAAACATTCCAATCTACAGATTATCACATACATTTTAAACTCAGTAGAACCAAAAAAGATAAAGGGAGGAAAGGAAGGATCCTGCCCAACTCAGTCCTGGGGATCAGAAAAAGCTTGGCAAAACAGGTGAGCCTTGAGGTGGGTCTTAAAAACCTCCACAGAAGGGGCCTCCCTTATAGCTGGTGGAAGCAAATTCCACAGGATGGGACCAGTGACACTATATGCCCTGTCACTGGCCATTTTCAACCTCATCCTGGGAATCACTAGGAGGCCCATCAAGGAGGATATGAGGGAGCAGGTTGATGCTGCAGGTGACAGGAGGTCAGACAGATATTTGATTTAAATCAAGAACAGCAATGGACAACAATGTGATAAGCAGTAGCAACACTGAAATGCAGCAGAAAATCTTTAGAATATTATATATAATAAAAATAATAATAAATAGAATAAAGTATGGGTCGGGTGTATAACGAGAAATTTACACACACACGAGGGGTTAAATGCTACATAGACCCCGAGAGCAAAGCTCAAGGGGTTTATAAATAGCATCTAACCCCAAAAATTCAAAATTCACTGGCATGCAGTTGACCTAGTATCTTAGTAGGAGAAAAGCAGGGGTCCATCACTGAGAGGGTGGCAGGCATCTGAGAGGCTAGTTGCTGTAACAATTCCTTGGGTCCTGTCCTTTTTTTTTAATCCTAGGGCTGGAATGATGCGGAATTAAAGAACCCACTTATGAGGGAGTGATACTGGACCTGGTACTGTCAAACAGGGACAGTATTACTGACATCACAGTGGGAAGCCACCTGGGAACCAGTGATCATTGTACAGTGTGGTTCAATATAAGGACTGGGCCAGAATCTAACCACACTAAAACAAGGGTCCTGGACTTCAGGATGGCTGATTTCAAGAAAATGGGAGAGTGCCTCAAGGAAGCCCAAGCAGAAATAAGGAAATGGGTGGGGTGGAGGAAAAATGGGCAACAATAAGGAAGGTCAGTAAGAAGGCAACTAACCTCTGTGTCAGACAGGTTAAAAAGAGCAAGAGAAAAAAGTGACAACTTGTTCTCCAAGTAAGTAGCAGAGATAGTAAAGGAAACAAAAGGTACAAGTCAACACAGAAGGAAGAAGATGAGGAGAGTTATCAGAAATAAAAACAAAGGAAGGCAGGGAAGGCAGTTAGAAGAGCAAAAGCACAAATGGATGAAAACATTGCCAAGTCAGTTAAAAAGGGGAATGAAACATTCTTTAGGTACATAAGTGAAAAGGAGAAAAGCAAGGCAGGAATAGTAAGCCTAAAAGAAGAAGAGGGAAAGTGTAGAAGCAGACCAGAATTAAGCAGACATATTGAACAAGCACTGTATTTCACCATTTAGAAGCCACGGCTTCTATTATATTTTTCAGTTTTCTGCTGCAGCTTCTAAATGAGGGTGGCTTGTATTCAGGGGCAGCTTTAATTAACAAGCTGTTTGCCGCACAAAGCTTTTCTGTCTCCCTCCTGCCTACTCACAGTGCCTCTCTCTCTCTCTCTCTCTCGCTCCCTCCTGCCTGCAGACAATGAATGTTTCTCTCTCATGCTTCCTCCTGCTTGCACACAGCATTTCAATAAGCAGACAGATAGACAGCTAACAGAGCAATGACGATCCTGATCCCAGATGCTCACTTCCTCTGTTTGCTGTACTACTCTCTCCCTCCTGCCCACACACAGCATTTTTCCCTGTCACATTGCTGCTGAAAAGCCAAGAAATGTTGCCCCTTACCACAGCTTTGCCAAAAATAATGCAACAGATGAGAAGTTAAGACCATTAGGAACACTTGAATGGAAAGCAACCACATGGTCCACGCCAACTGGAGAACCCTACAGTTTTTTGTTGTGTACTGGTACCTGTGATCAATGCTTTTTCTTTCTAGTCAGGAGTTATCTGCGTGTCTGGGAGGCAGCTTCCTACTTCACCATTTTCAAAGTCAATCCTCTTTAGAAGCCATGGCTACAAATTGAGGGTGACTTCTATTAATAAACTTTATTTCTGCTGCAGCTTTTATTCAGGGGCAGCTTCTAAATGTGGCCAGCTTCAAAATGGTGAAATACAGTACTTTTATTCAGTATTCACAAAGGAAGTGGTAGGTAACGGGCCATAGATATGGGAAAAGTGCATTAGGAGAAAGGAGGTGGACACTAGCCCATTTACGGAGATGATAGTCTTCTGGGAACTTGCTAAACTAAACGTAGACAAGACAATGGGGCTGGATGGGGTTTAACCCTGGATACTGAAGGCACTAAAGGAGGAACTGTCTGCACCTCTGATGGCCCTGTTCAATCTATGACTGGATATGAGGGAAGTTCCAGGGGACTGGAGGAGGACAGAGGCAGTTCCACTACAGAAAAGTGGGAATAGGGAGAAGGCAGGAAACTACAGACCTATAAGCTTGACTTCAGTGGTGTTCAAGGTTATGGAAACAGTAGTCAAAGAAAGAATTGAGGAATATCTTAAAACTAGTGTATTGCAGGATCAGAGGCAGCATAGATTCACAAGGGTGGAGATCTTCCCAAACAAATCTGACAGAGTTCTTTGACTAGGTTACCAGGAAGGTGGATCAGTGAGGAGTGGTGGATGTGGCCTACTTGGATTTCAGTAAGGCCTTCAACAGTGTTCCATACAGAGGACTGGTACACAAACTGTGCCACCTGGGAGAAAGTCAAAGATAGCAAAATGGATACAAAGTTGACTAAGTCACACATCTCAGAGGGTGGTGGGGAATGGAGTTCACTCAAAAGAAGGAAAGGTAACCAGAAGAGTGCCTCAAGGGTCAGTACTGGGACCAGTTCTCTTCAATGTCTTTATTAGTGACATTGCAGAGGGGCTGGAAAGAAAGGTATGCCTGTTTGCAGATGTAGCAAAAATCTGCAACAGAGTGGACACAACAGGGAGGGTGGAAAAAAGTGAGGGAAGATATGAAAAAGCTGGCAGTCTGGTCAAGGGTTTGGCAACTAGGCTTCAATGCCAAAAAGTGTAAAATTATGCACATGGGGCATTAACAACCATAAAACAGGAAAGGGATTTGGGGGTCATCAAATCTGATGACCTGACGGTAGCAAAGCATTGTGATAAGTTGGTGGGAAAGGCTAGTAGAATACTGAGGTGCATAGGGAGCGGTATCACAGAGAAAGAGGGAGGTACTGTTGTGTTATCCCTGTACAGATCAATGGTGAGGCCCCACCAGGAGTACTGTATCAAGTTCTGAAGGCCTCATCTCAGGAAAGACATAGATCAGGTGGAGGCAATACAGAATAGAGCAATCAAAATGGTGCATGGCCTGCATCAGAAGTCCTATGAGGAAAGACTCAATGAGTTAAATATATACTCTCTAGTGGAAAGGTGGGAAAGGAGAGACATGATGGAAATATTTAAATATCCCAAAAGTATCAATAAGGTACAGGATGGTGGCATTTTGCACAGAAACAGATGCTCAAGGACAAGGGGGCATGTTATGAAGCTGGAAGGGGAAGTCTTAGCGAGGATGTGAGGAAATACTTCTGGCAGTGGTGGTGGTACAGAAATGGTAACAGGTTTCAAACATGCATGGGATTGACACAGGGGGACCTTAATAACAGGGCTGGTGGAAGGCCAGAGATCAAGTAGGGTCTACAGTAGCACTGTAGATTTGAATCTTATGGCAGACTAGGTGGGCCAGGAGGTCCTTTTCTGCTGACTGCTTCTATTTTTCTGTTTCCATAGAGCATTCCGGCTGCAATGTTTATCTTGCAGTACCAGATCTAAGGGGACACAGAGCCATCAGTAGCCTGATTGGCTCCTGCTAATCAATACATGAGGTCATGACACGTAGCCACATTAACAGGAAGCAGAACATTAAGCCTGAACATTGGGCTTTAAAATAGGTGTACATCAGATGCTGACGTTTTACATGCGGCATCGGACTTTTCTGGGCAGGTACTGGGAATCTGAAGAATTATAGGGGATGAAGGAGATTTGGGAAGTGGCCAAAAAATGGCCCACAATTGGGAGGAACTCTGCAAAAGTGAGACAGTTGGAAGCTGTGTTGCAGGAAACATGGTTATTTTCAGAACACGAGTCAAATTGTCTTCAGGGTACAGTATCTTTTCAACTGTGATAAAAAAATGTCTAAAAATGGAAGGATGAAAGGGGGCCTAGTCATATATGTTAAACCTTCTCACATCTTTAAAGATTTAAACTGTAGAACCAAGGCATTAACTTTCAATTAGTCAAGATACTTTTGAAGGAAATGTCTACTATTATTTTGAACGTTTATGGAGTATATGTTTTGGGCTTATCCTGTATGGAAATCGCTGGCTCTCAAAAAGTTGTTGTGCAAGTTCTTAAAGTTGTTGGGCACATTCTAGAAGTTATTGTGCACATTCTGTCATCAAGTGCACCTGTATCCCTGCTTGCATTGACTCTCTTCTGACACCCGCTTTCGCTTTCTATTCACTGTGGCTTGTGCAGGCCACAGCCTACCATTGTGAATGCACTAGCAGTTCACAATGCCCTCCCTCAGCGTGTCTCAGCCTGGGATTCCCCTGAGTGTGGAAGTATTTTGCAGGTGCTGCCCCTCCTCCTTGGCTCATGCACACACTCTCTCTCTCTTTGTACAAGTGCAACTGTTAGAATGCTACATGAGACTGGTACTGCTATAATTTGATACAGATACAAAAAGGAAATGATCCTTTAATTTTATCTTCTTTTTATTTTTTTTATTCAATACACTTTATTAGCTTTTCTCACAGCATACAAAATGATAGAAACAGCAGAGAGCTGCATTATACAAAGAATTCAACAAAAAAGGACAGGCAGAACAATACAAAACAGAAGCAAAGTACCGCACACAACTCCCCCATCCAAAGATAACAACACCACCCCCCTCCCCCCCATATTCTGTGCACCAGGGGGGTTAATCTGGAGTACAATAACCAGCAAGATATGGGGTAGTAACTAGCCACTATGGTTTCCAAAGAGAAAGTAATGTCATAAGGGGCTCCCAAGTACTTTGATATTTGTAAGACCTGTGAGGCAAATATGGTATGTGCTTCTCTAGCTGAGTGGCTAGGAGGACTTCACAATACCACTCCATAAATGTGGGAAGAAAGTCCTCTTTCCAGTGTCCAAGCATAAGCCGTTTAGCTGCGGAGGTGATTAGGGCCAAATGAGCTTTATGTGTGGAGGGTGTCCCTGGGGGGAATATTGTCAGAAGACAACATTCCGGAATAAATAAGGAGTCTAACCTGAGGAGGGGTTCCAGCACTCATTGTATCCTTTTCCAGAAAATGTGAGTATGGGGACATTCTTACAACATGTGATACAATGAGCCTGGAGCCTGCTCACAATGGGGACAATCAGGAGAAGAGAAGTATCCCATTCTGTAGTATTTTACTGAGGTATAATAGATACTGTGCAGGATATGAAACTGGACTAAACGTAATCTGTCCTGTTTGACATACTTACAATTTGTGCTCCACACTTTTGCTCAGTAGCCTGTATCTGCTGGGAGGGCAGCTCTTGTACCCACTGATAGCACACTCCTGTGAGCAGGTAGGGATCTGAAGCTTGGAGCTGCTTATATATTCTTGAAACTGCATGAGGCTGGTCTGCCTCCTGAAATGCCATAGAGAGCCCTTCAGTTGACTGCACAGTCCAGTCCTGATTGCCATTGAAAGATAATATTGCTGCTTTAATTTGCAATTATTTGAAAGTGTATTTGGGACTGAGCTGGAAGCAGCACTGGAGGACCTGTAAAGGGATTAAGTTATTACCCTGAACAGGATCTGCCAGGGTACACTGCTTAAGCTGAGGCAAAAATGAAGGTGGGATAGGGCGATGGCCTATCTGAAAATCAAAGTTATTAAAAAGGGGCTGTGCAGTTGAATTGTTCCAGTTTTCTGAAAGATGCCTTTGAATTTGCTGGAGGGCCTTGAGGGACCAGGCAATTGGGAGGTTTTAAGTGAGTGAGGCAGTTGAGAAGGTTTTGTGTAGACCAGTGCCTTCAGGAAGCTGGCAAAACTGTGGGCCACACTACGTTTAATGGAAGGTAGGCATCCCCCATAGCCAGGGTGTCCCCTTTGAACCAGAGAATCAGCCTACCTATGTGTTGTACCCCATAATAGGTGAACAGGGATGGGAGGGCAAGTCCTCTCTTCAGCTTGGGTGCTGTTAACTTAAAGTATGCCCTCCTCACTGGCTTACTCCTCCACAAGAAAGTATTGAACAGTCTCTGAAGCCTTGAGAACCAGGGTTTGGGAAGGAAATGGCCCAACTTGCCAAGTGGGTATAGAAGCAACAACAAGACATTCATTTTGAGAATGTTAATATGGCCCCAGAGTGACAGTGGAAGAGCACCCCATATATCCAGGTCTGCTTGTAGAATTTGCACCAGGTTAGTCAGATTTTCTTTGATCATCAAAGAGATATTCCTAGTGATCTTGATTCCCAAGTATGTAAGGGCCTTGGATTCCCAGGACAACCCGAGCAGGTTACAATTAGCTCTTGTGGTGTGATGGTTTAAGGGAAAGATTCTGGTCTTGGAAAGATTCAGTTTGTAGGATGATACAGGAGAGAATCTATCCAATTCCTCAAGAAAAGCTAATAGTGAGTTCTCAGGGTTCTCAATGTGCAACAGGAGGTCATCAACATAAGCTGATATGACATACCTTTCGCCCTGGATTTGTATGCTCTTCAGGGAGGGAGAGGAGGACCATTTTCAGATTAAAGGATCCAGATAGCAATTGAAAAGGAGAGGGGAGAGTGGGCAGCCCTTGCGGGTGCCTCTTTCAAGGGAGAAGGAGTCTGATAGGCACCAACTGCACCACACCCTTGCTGTTGGGGAGGAGTATAAAACATTGACCCACTTAGCAAAATTATCTGGTATTCCAAATTGCCAGAAGGAGGCAAACAGGAAGTACCAAGAGACACAATCAAAAGCTTTCTCGACATCGAGGGATACAAGGACCAAAGGGGTCTCAGCATCCCTCGACACTGCCATAAGATGCATTAGCTTCCTCATGTGGTCAACTGACATACTGTACACACCATCTTAAAACTCACCTGCTCCCTGCCAATAATTCTACCCATTATTGGGGCTAGGTGATTGGCTAATATTTTAGCAAGAATCTTAACAGCAAAATTTAATAGGGATACTGGATGGTAACTTCCAGGACATAGCAGATTCTTGTCCGGCTTGTGAATCAGTGTGATCAATGCCATCAGGAAACCAGGATCTACTATCCCCTTCTGAAACTACAGATTGAAGATGTTCAACAAGAGGGAGGTGACCTGTGAGAGGCAGCTTTTATATAAATTATTGGGTAGGCCATCTGGCCCAGGAGCTTTGCCCAGCGGCAGCTGTCTGATAGCTTGTTCAACCTTCTGCCAAGATAATCGGAGCACTAAGGTGCTCTGCTACATGGAAGGGCAGCACAGGAAGGTTAATGGAACACAAATACTCTGCAATGTCCTGATCTGTCACAGCTATCGAATCTGCTGAGGAACAGAGCTTCTCATAAAACTCACCGAAAACAGCAGCGATGTCTTGGGGATGGAAGACTATGTTGCAATTTGGGGAAGATCTCAACTCTGGAATTAATTTTGCCATTTTGGTCTGTCTCAGTCTAAGGGCTAGGAGTTTCCCCACCTTCTTCCCTGATTCTAAATACCACAACTTGGTGCAGTGAATGGCCAGCTCCACTTTTTGTGCCATCAAGTTGGAGTAATGTGCTTGCAGGCAATAGAGCCTGTCCCATTCCTCAGCTGGTGATGTCCATTGCAGAGTAAATTCCAGCTGTCAGATTTCTCCGAACAGTGAGTTGAGGGCAGACCTGTTTTTCCAGGCTTGGGTGGCAGAGACACGTAAAAAATCTCCCTGAAGGACACATTTAAGGGCAGCCCAGACCATATCAACTCTCTCCACAGAACCCAGATTGGTGTCAAGAAAGTTGGAGATGAATTCTTGCATGCATGCCAGCATCTCAGGACATCTAAAAAACTGTGTATTGAGGTGCTACAGTGCATCTCTCCAAATCTCTTGGCCCAGCACATAAGAAACACCTACTGGTGAATGATTATATTGCACTCTAGGATAAATGGTTGCATCTATGACGCCCAGGAGGCAAAAAGTACTCGCCAACCAAAAATCAATCTGGAAAAAGGTAGCATGTGGAGAGGAGTAATATATATACTGTCGCTCCGCAGGGTTGATTGTCCACCAGACATCAACAACGTTCACCCCAGATAGGAGATCTCGAAGGGCCCACTGCACTGGAGACAGCCCTACTCTTTTACTATCTGAGCGGTCCAGCTCTGTTTGGGGGGTCAAGTTCCAATCCTCACCCAGAAAGGTCAGAAGAGGAGGATCTGAGACCACCAGAGACATTAGTCAGGTAAAAAAATGAGGAGAGTCATATATTGAACCTAAAATGATAGGACAGGTCTCTAGGGTACCCTGAACTATGGTATAGCATCCTTCCGGGTCCCACCATTCCCGTATTTTAATAAATGGTACAGTTCTGGCAATCAAGATAACAGTACCATCACATGTAGGAGAGTTACCAGAGCCAAAGACTTGTCCCATCCAATATCTTTTAAGGAGGGAAATATTGTCTCTCAATAGGTGGATCTCCTGTAGACAGGTAATCCCAACTCAGAGATGTAAGAGATGCTTGAGAATCATTATCCACTTCTGCTTATTTTGTGCTCCTTTTATATTCCAACTCACAAGATTATAGGGACCACCCATTCAAAGTATCCAGTAAAGTAACATAGAGGGGAAAGCTTGGGTACCAATATGAAGCCCCACACTCTATCCCATAATGCTGTCAACCCTTGATGCCATTGTGATTGAGCGTAGACATAACCCACTCCTATACAACTCTGAAATGTAACATTTGTATCAAACCAAGAACAGCAAGAAAAACACCCCCCTCTCCTTCTAATCCCCAAGACAATGACATACAACATTATAGGACCCAATGAAACGTTTTACAGCTTTCACTTCCCCGGGTCTAGCAACTGAACTCCTAATATATATTGTGGCATGCCATTTCCTCCTTCCCTGCCAAGCAAAAGCCAACATCACCTCCCCCCATACCCCTCCAACCCACTGACAGCAAGGGCATGGGACATAAATAAAAGACATGTAAAGAAAGGAAAAAAATAAATAAAGGAGTCTACACTAGGAAACCTTTGCCAGTGTCTAAAAACAGTCCCAACCATGCTTTGCTGCATAGAGAAAAAAAGTAATGAATAGTAATTATATCATAAGCCCCATCCAGGCATCCATCTAAATGAAATTTGTGAGTCTGCAAATAAATGAGGTGATAAATCCCTCTCATGGATGAAACCAAGAACTGCAGCTACCAGAACAGAGGGCATGACAAAAACTCACCTTAGGGGGTTCCACTTTTGGCTTTTAAAATAAGCTGAAATAAAAATATACATGAGACACCTCCTGCAGCCCATAAGCACCATCTCCCATTCCTTATTTGAACCCTCATCAGTAAACAACAGTACTGTAAAGAAAACAAAAACCTAAAGTAATAATAACAAAAAGGAAGGGGAAAAAATGCAGCAAAGATGAGGCAGAACATTACATCATCAGGCATTATAATCTGTATGTCCATACTGTCCCTTCAGAATAAGCACAATAGGTTTCAGTCCATGGTGCAGGGCTTTCCGTATGCCTTGGGCAGCATTTAAAATAAAGAGAACTGAAGGAGCAGGGCTGATTCCCAGATTTGGCTAAAAGACTGACAATCCATCACTACAAAAAACACTTCTTACCAAGTATCAAGTGTGGATCAAAGCACCAGTCCAGTAGCTCTCACCCAGGTAATAAGGAAGAGATAGGCCCAGACTTCGCATTATAAGGGAGTTTCACAAAAAACAGCCCACTGAGCTCAAGGGGCAGACAAGGTTCCCACACTGACAGTTCACAGTCACCTTTAAGTTAGTCCAACAAGGAAAGAGAAAAAATAAATTCCTCACTTAAAAAGGTCTGGAAATAGGGTACGGAGCTCCAACATAGCTTGTGTGGGCTAATCCAGAGTGACCCATTTCTTGTTGTGTTTTACTAGCAAAATGGCAGGATAGTGCATTTAAAAGGCCTTCCCTACTGCTATCAGCTTTGACACCACAGGATGAAATTCTTGCCTCTCGAGTCGAACCGACTGGGGAGATCCTGATATAGCCAGAGCTTGTGCCCCTCCCATTGGATTTCCTGCACTTCTTTGGCTTTAGCAAGAAAGTGCTGCTTATTGAGAAAATTTAAGAGCTGGCATACCAAAGGTCGAAGAGGTGAGCCAGGCTATGGGGGGGGGGTGCAGTGATCGGTAGGCTCTCTCCACCATGTAGATGGTATTGTTAGGTGAGGGGCCAGCAATTCTTTCATAGGGCTTTTGAATAAAAAGAACAGGGTTATTGCCTTCCTCCTTCTAAGGGAGCCCAAAGAGGATTAAATTGTTGTGCCGACTGTGCCCCTCTAAATCCTCCAACCTTGTCTTCCATTTTTCATAGTCTCTGGCGCAATGCGGAGACATCCAAGTCTGCTTTATCCCTCCATTTCTCTACCGAGAAAAGATAGGCCTCAGCATCTCCATCCCAGGTGTTTAGGAGTCGATGCTTGTCCAGATTCACTGCATGTCTCCTGATATGGCAACAGGGGAATCCTGGAGAGGTTGCATAAACTCCAAAAAGTGCTCCTCAGAAAGTGCCATGGTAGTTGCAGGGAGTTTAGTGACTGTAGAGGCTTGCTGTTTAGGCTGTTTGGCGGTCTTTTCCTTCTCCGGTGTTTGCAGTGGAGTGTGGTGTGGCGGAGCCTGCCACATGTCTATCTCCTTGTTGATTAAACTGCTAATACAATTGGAGGAGCTTTTGAGGATGATTAGGACAAAATAGCTGCTTGAAAAATCAGTAGATGTAGTTTAAAAAAGGATTTTTGACCAGAGTTATCGAGGAGCGAGGAGAAGTTGCAGCTCTCCCTCAGGCAGCCATCATGTGACCTCTCTTTATCTTCTTTTTAATAAATGCAGTAAATTACAACATGTACTGGTACCCTTTACTCAGCAGAGCCGCTCCTTCTCTCTCTCTCTCTCCCCCCCCCCACTAGTTCTCTCTACAGAACAATACACTATAAAACATAAAATATGGGTGATGATATCCAACTCGCCTTGTGCTTCCATGTCAGGGTAGAGATAACAGCATGAACCTCTCGAGCTTCACTCTTGAGGTTCATGTGCTGTTATCTCAACCCCTCAATGGCAAGACAGACTTGTTGCTTATGGTCACCCATGCATTATTCTTTATATTCTCTCAAGACAATCAAATTAATATAGGGAAGAAATCTGGGGAACCACTGAAACTAGAATTGCAGATGCTGTCAAGAAAAGTATAGAACCAGGTTACTGATTATAGGTGATTTTAATTCTCGATCTGCTGCTTAAAACAATATAGAAGATTTATTCATATGGTCTGCATCTCATGTTCACTTTCATAGGAAAGGTAACAATGCTGTATTTAATGGCTCTAAACTGATTTCAATGCTTGACACTTAGAGTTTAATTAATATAAATGGACACACAGATTCAAAGAAGGTGAATTCATATTTTTGTCTTACACTGCTAAAAGTGTAATAGATGTTGTTGCCACACAGTTTTGGGGTATTGATACATTTAAAGATTTAAAAGAAGAATTACACACAGAAGGCGGCCATGCAGCTTTGAAACTTATGCTAAATCTTATTGATTATCACGGTGTAACAAATAATATACATGCTAACCATCTATTTTTGGAGGTTCTCACAAGGAATATGTTATGTTTAGAGCAGATGGTAAGGCAACATATTAAGAACTTGTATTTCTTTTTCAGAATACTGCATTGAGAGAGACTATAAAAAATTAAATCCCCAAAACATGTATCAGGTTTGTTAGCAAAACTTTTCTAAGAACTAACCTCATCACTATATAAAAAAGGGGCCATACTCATAATAGCAAATCCTAATTTAATCAAACTTTTAAGGCAGCTAAAAGAAATTTGAAAAAGTTAGTTAGAACAACTAAGAAGCAACCATCAAGAGAAAAGCATGCAAATCTTAGTCAAACTCATAAGAAATATAATGTAATTCTGCCTGGGGAAAACAAATTCCAGTTAGACCTTTATAAACAAATGAATAATGCCATAATTGATGAAAACTCACAATCAATGTAGCTTATAGTTGCTAAGGGGACAAATAACTATGAAAGCAATCCAACTTCATTAATCCTTGAGAATAGAAGCAATGTTTTCTTTAACCAGTTATGGGCTATTTTCAGTCAGTGGGTACTGTAGATGAATTGTAAACTGAATTTACCACACTAGTACTCTATTTTGTGAATCTTGAAAAGGTTATATTATCTTGAAAAGCTAATAAGGCACTGGGTAGGGATAACATGCCCCCTTTGATGTATACAAAGTACACTTGAATATCTGGGTCCCTGTAGTAAAACAGTTTTTTCAATAAATATCTTAGGAATCAGAATACACCAGATAGTTGGCAGAAAATGAGACGTAAAATAGCCCACAAATTTTAGATCAGTAGGTTTACTGGATCCAATATGGAACATTTATGACAGAATCCTATTGCAAAAGTCCCAGGAATGGGCTGACAAGATTGAAATCATATCATCATTGCAAGCAGGATTTGGATGTGGCTTCTCAACAAACAGACCAAATGTTCACCTTCTCCCATCTTTCTGAAAATCATATTGGTAGGGGAAAAACTAAAAAGATGTATTGCATATGTCAACTTTAGAAGCATGTTTGGTTCAACTAATAGAGGTATATTGTGAAACAAATTGTATAGTTTGGGGCTAAATATACATCTTCTATTACCAGTTATACAGTTGTAGTCAGATTATAAAACATTTAAAATATCTGACCTACATGGTAATCTTACAGTGTTGTCCAATTCAAATTGAGCTGTCTCCTTGCTTCAATGTTATTAAATATGTGTGTTAATGAGATTCTAGAAAACATTGATACTGTAAACTTCCATTCACCAAATATCTTAGTTAAAACATGCCCTGCACTGGCTTACACAGATGACATTATATGGTTTTCATTGCCCCCTATTGGACTACAGCATAAGATTAATCATCAAACTATGATATTTGGTGGAAGAAAAAAATATAACTTTTACATGTGTAACAATAAACAGATAGATAGACTGACTAATCAATCCTGGGATGAAATTTACACCAAATAGCAAATGGATGAGACATGTTCATAGCCAAGGGGAAAATCTGATGAAGTATCCAAGTATTATTAAAAAGTCAATAACGTGTATTTTGGGGGAGTGGTGTGACAGCCTTGTGAGCTTGTGAACAAAAACATAACCCAATAGTTTTACATGAATCTGAGGCTTAAGGTTACTATATGCTTCACTACATGAAACATTCCATTACCATAATTTCACTGTTATTTATTAAAAGTGAGCAGATCCCCACTGGAGCAACATGTGAGGGCAGGACTGGACAAAGTTCTGTTGTCATTAAGAGAATGAAGAACTATTACCCATGTACAGCTGAACTATTACTTCTAAAGGTAGTAAAAGCTAGATACAATAAACAAACTGCAAGAAGACAGCTTGGAGTGTTATTACAAAAAAGAAAATGAAACACAGTTCATTTAGCTTTGGAGGGCAACATAGTATAGTGGTAAAGAACACTGAGTTATTAACCTGAAGAAATGGGTTTGAATCCAACAGCCACCACTTGCATACTGTCTGACTATGAGCAAGTCAATTACCTTCACTGTGCTCTCAGGATGCAACTCAAAACAAGCCTCATCTTAATATTTCTTTTCTGGTCAAAAGATTGAGAAATAAAAAAATTAAAAATACTTTTTTACTACCTCTTGTATAAAAAATGACATACATTGCCAATTTTTATTATATTGCACAGTTTCACACTTATGGAATAAATGGAAATATTTCTGAATCCTATTAATGAATGGGATGCAAAGAAATTTGTTAGCTTTATTGAAGCTGCTATAAGACAAAGAAAAAAGCTTGGTGCTACCTCTAGCCCTAATGTATTGTAGAATGTCTATCTAAGAAATGTGTGTACATTTTTTTTATACGTGATGTGAAATAATTCACATTGTTTTTTTTTAATGTTTTGTAATGAACCATGGTTAATCAATTAAAATTTGAAACTGAATCTCATCATGCACCCCTCAAGTGGTTGCATGTCACGTGGGACACTAATTCCCTGGTCAATCGGTGGTACTTGGCTCTGCAGCCATTTTAATTCTAGGTGCATCTCAGGGCAGGCTCTGTGCATAACAATGCTGATTTTTTTTCCCCAGAGGGCAGCTCAATAGAAGCCATTGCCAAGCATGCAATGGGCACACCTCTGAGTGGACTGGAGGTGAAGGGGTCTATACAACCTTCACTCAGAACCCCCTCCCCGGTATGATACTAGCAAGAGAACAAGGGGAATTGAAACCTAGCCCTGATGATTTCTGGCTTTGGTTGTTAAAGGCCATCTGTACTTCCTGCATGCACGCTAGAAATTTCCTGTGGAGAGTGGCACAAATAAGAAACATAGAAACATAGACTTTGATGGCAGATAAGGACCGCTAGGCCCATCTAGTCTGCCCATTTCCCTACCTACAGGATAGGTCGCAGATCCTAGTTAACCAACAGCCTATATCTTCCTGCCCCCCACAAGAATTGCCTTATGTCTGTCCCATGCATTCTTGAATTCTCCCACAGTTTTAGACCCCACAACTTCCTCAGGAAGGCTGTTCCATGCATCCACTACCCTCTTTGTGAAATAATACTTCCTCACATTGCCCCTGAACCGCCCTCCTTCTATCTTTAAATTGTATCCTTGCAAGTCTCTTTTCTGAAAGATGCTACCCTCTTGGACTTTGTTGATTCCCTTGAGGTACTTGAAAGTTTCTATCATGTCCCCTCTCCTTCTTTCCTCAAGCGTATACATATTAAGCTCCTTTAGTCTCTCCTCATACGGCTTCTCTTGCAGACCCTGCACCATTTTAGTTGCCTCCCTCTGGACTGCCTCTATCCTGTCTATGTCCTTCGGAGATGGGGTCTCCAGAACTGAACACAGTATTCCAGATGGGGTCTCACCAACTGTCTGTACAGAGGGATAACAACTTCCTGTTTTCTGCTGCTGATGCCTCTCCCTATACATCCCAGTATACCCCGGCCCTCCCTACTGCCTTCTCATATTGCTTGCTAACCTTAAGGTCATCTGATATGATTACCCCCAGGTCCCTTTCCTGTTTTGTTGTTGTTACTACCTCCCACCCATTGTGTATTCTTCCCTGGGTTCTTGTTTCCCAGGTGCATTATTTGTACCTTTTTGCATTGAGTCCTAGCTGCCATATGTCTGACCATTCCTCCAACCTTGCCAAGTCCCTTTTCATCCTTTCCACGCCTCCTTGTGTATCAGCCCTGTTGCAGATCTTTGTGTCATCTGCAAAAGGCATACTTCTCCTTCTAGTCCCTCTGCAATGTCACTTGTAAAGACATTAAAAGGACTGGACCCAATACTGAACCCTGTGGTACCCCACTAGTAACGCTTCTTTCTTCAGAGTGGACTCCATTTACAATTATCTTCTGTGTCCTGTTGTCCAGCCAGTTTTACTTAGGCTACCACCCTGGGACCCACTCCCAGGCTGGTTAATTTGACTAATAATCTTTGTGTGGGACTGTGTCAAATGCCTTGCTAAAGTCTAGGTAGGCCATGTCCGCAGCCCTCCCTGGTCTACTACTTTGGTCACCCAGTCAAAGAAATCTATTAGATTCATCTGACATGACCTTCCGCTGTGAACCCATGCTGCCTTGGATCCTGTGCTCCACTGACCTCTAGGTACTCAACTATTCTTTCCTTCAGAAGTGACTCCATCACTTCCCTACCACAGAGGTCAGACTGACAGGTCTGTAGTTTCCTGCCTCTGTCTTGGTCCCACTTTTGTGAAGGGAATCACATCCGCCTTCTCCAGTCCTCGGGTACCACACCATCCTCCCATGATTTATTAAAAGAGTAGCCAGTGGTTTCACCAGTTCCTTCCTTAATTATTTTAGAATTCTGGGGTGAATTCCATCAGGACCCATTGCTTTGTCCACCTTCAGTTTTGGAGTTCTTGCAGAACCCTTTCTTCTGTGAAAGGACTGGGATCGTCCCCCTATCAAGAGTGCTTCTGTTAATTGGATTAGGCACTTCCCCCTCTTTGTGAATACTGAGCAGAAATATTCGCTCAGTATTCCTGCTTTTTCACTGTCCCCTCTGCCCACCCACGCTCATTCTATTCAGCCTCACTATCCCTCCCTTTGTCTTTCTATCTCGCTGATGTACCTATAAAGGTTTTATCCCCTTCTTAACTGAGTTGGCTATCTTTTCCTCAGTTCGGGCCTTTGCTATTCTGACTTCCTCCTGCTTTCTTTCTGCCTTAACTGGTACAGCTCTCTGTCCTGCTCCTTCTGTGTTTCCTTATACTTCCAGAATGCTATCTTTTCTTCCTGACTTTCACAGCCACCTCTCTTGAGAACCATAGTGGCTTTTCTTTTCGCTTTGATTTGTTTATTTGCTTCACACAAAGGCTTGTTGCCTCTGTGATGGCAGTTTTGATAATTCCTCATTGTTGCTCCACACCTCCTTCTAGCCTGTTTGCTAGTGCTTTCTGAGGCACTCTGCCATCTTGCAAAGTCAGCCCTCCTAAAGTCCAGTACCCTCACTTTTGTATGGCTTGACTCTGTAGCTGAGTTTAACGTGAACCACACTGTTTGATGGTCACTTGTCCCCAGATGGCAACCCACTTCTAGATCTGAGATCCTCTCACTGCCCCATTTGAGAGTATGAGGTCTAAGATTGCTCCTCACGAGTGGGTTCAAACTAGCTGTCTAATGCCTGCCACCTGTAGGGCATCAAGAATGGCCCTGCTCTTGGATGTGGCTGCAGCAAATATGCTCCAGTTAACATCTGGTATATTCAGGTCTCCCATCAACAGTATCTCCCCTTTCTCTGCCATCCTAAGAATGTCTTCCATCATATCCTTGTCCATTCCTTCCCCTTGACATGGGGGTCTGTACACAACCCCTGTGTGGATTGTGGTGCCCTTTCCAGTCTCCAAGGTGACCCACAGTGCCTCCTCTCCTCCCTGTTTACTCTTTTGTTCAGCTGCTTTTATCCCTTCCTTTACATAGAGAGCTACTCCTCCCCCTCTTCTCCCCTGCCTGTCTCTCCTGTAGGTTATGTACCCTGGTATGTTAGCATCCCAGTCATGGTTTTCTGTGTACCATGTTTCTGTGACTGCTACGATATCCAGGCATCCCTCTTCCATTAAGGCCACCAGCTCAGGGAGCTTGTTGCCCAGACTATGGGCATTGGTACTCATTACCCTCCATTTCCTGATGGCCTTACCACCTTTTGCCCCATCCCTGTCCTTCTTGCCTTTGTCACTTTTTCCATTTACCCCTGCCCTTCTCCCTATCGACACCTCCATGTTGGTGTTTGCCACACTTACTACCGTGATTGTTTGGGGGGGGCTAGGATTTTCCTGCTCCTTTCCAGTGCCTCCCCCCTTGGCTAGTTTAAAAGCTTGCCAATGAAGCATTTAAACCTATCACCTAGGATCCTGGTTCCCCTCCCGGACAGATGCAGCCCATCATGCCAGTATAGGCTTGCATCACTCCAGGTGGACCCCCAGTCCCCAATGAAGCCAAATCCCTGAGCTCCACACCAGTTTTTCAACCACTGATTGAGCCTTACCTGAGAGCCATTGAGAGGAGACCAGAAAAAGCAAAAGGTAGGATTTGGGGACTGGAGAGAGAGAGAGAGAGAAAAAGAAAGAGAGAGAGAGAGAGAGAGCAGGGCTGCTGTGAACTGGAGAGCTGGATGCAGCTAAACAGTATTTTGTTTTGTATTTGCTGTGCCAAAACAAGCTTTTGTGAACATTTGCTTGGTTCTGAAGTTAAGCAATGTTTCTCTTTCATTGAACTTTGTTTAGAGTTTTTTTCTGAGATGGATGGATTATTCTTTCTTTGCCATAACAAAACTGAGGCAAACATAAATAACAAGGTTTTATATAGGACAAAGGTTTAGGTCCTGGCAAAATATGCACTCACTCTTCAGCCAAATCAAAATAACTTTTAGAAATCTGTACTGGGCCTTTCGATGGATACACCTCGGATTATCATTTGAGTAGAACCACGAACCAAAAGTTTGGATCTCTGCTGTAGATAGAGTATTAAATTACTTTAAAATAAACTGTTAGTACAGAAGACACTAGGCTTCCTTATTAAGTGATGCTGGCTAGATGGAGCCAACAAACAGAAGTTAAATCATGGATCAGATAACAGTCTTTTGAAAAAAAGATGGTCTTGTTGACTTATGGACACAGAGGGCTACTGTTAATAATGATAGCTACAGTATGCTAAGGAAGCTGTTCAAAGACCGAAAGACTTGTAATTTTAGAAAGATCAGGCCAAAGGGACAAGTATGCCAAAGTTATAGCTTTACTCTAAGTATAAGAGCACCAAACATTGAGCCCTATCTCATGTTCTGCGAAAAAGAACAACACAGAAAAGCTCTGCTTCAATTATGACTGGGCCTGGTAAGTGGACTGCATCAGCTTCATATTTCTTCAAGGTCAGGCAAGCCCTTAGGTCTGTGAATCCATATGGAATCGGTCAAGCTGTCTGTTACTCATTTAATTTTTGAATGACAAAGAACCTCTGTGAGCAAACACTGAGGCAAGGGTTACCCCAAATGGCATTTGGCTGGGAAGCCAAGTTTCAAGATAATACAAAATCACACATGCCCACACAATGCAAAGCATCATGGGCTGCATATGCAAATCACCTCCGAATGTTATGCTGGTCCAAATTTAAGCAGAATTGCATGGTGCCGAAAGGCCTCTCAAGCAGTTTGCAAAGGGTACTAACAGAAGACATAGACATGTGTTTCATCCTACCAGGACTCATCAGTATGACTTGTCTGTTTGACACCCCAGTGGAATGGACCAGCTATCCTAAGACTATATGTCTTGGATACGTTGTGGTGAACCCATTAAAATAAAAAACTATTTAAAAGACAAAGAACCTCTGTACGCAAACACTGAGGCAAGGGTTACCCCAAAGGGCATTTGGATGGGAAGACAAGTTTCAAGAAAATACAAAATCACACATGCCCACACAATGCAAATCATCACCGAATGTTATGTTGGCCCAACTTTAAGCAGAATTGCATGGTGCCGAAAGGCCTCTCACGCAGTTTGAAAAGGGTACTAACAGAAGACATAGACATGTGTTTCGTCCTACCAGGACTCATAAGTATGACTCGTCTGTTTGACACCCCAGTGGAATGGACCAGCTACCCTAAGACAATGTGTCTTGGATACATTGTGGTGAACCCATTAAAATAAAAAACTATTTAAAAGACAAAGAACCTCTGTGCACAAACACTGAGGCAAGGGTTACCCCAAAGGGCATTTGGCTGGGAAGCCAAGTTTCAAGAAAATACAAAATCACACATGCCCACACAATGCAAAGCATCATGGGCTGCATAAACAAATCACCACCGAATGTTATGCTGGTCCAACTTTAAGCAGAATTGCATGGTGCTGAAAGGCCTCTCACGCAGTTTGCAAAGGGTACTAACAGAAGACATAGACACGTGTTTCGTCCTACCAGGACTCATCAGTATGACTCGTCTGTTTGACACCCCAGTGGAATGAACCAGCTACTCTAAGGCAATGTTTCCTACGTTGTGGTGAACCCATTAAAATAAAAAACTATTTATGTCATCTGTTCAGTCAGCAAAGGAAGACATAGATTGGGCCAATCTGTAATGTAGCTAAATATGAATGTGATCAGAAAAGAATAATTTCACAGTGGCTTTTTTCTGACAAAAGGGCAATTAATTTTGCAATGTTTTCATTGCACAAAGTTTTAACTAGATTGCAAACTAAAAGATAATAGGAGACTCTGACATTCCACAAGTTATAATCTCTTACCAGAATATGTTAAGCTGTACCCAATTCCATGTATTTTTATAACTCGTTGAATAGAGATGTTGTATTTTTTAAAGTTTTATTTTTTTTCCTCTATGGCCATACTTTTAAATACAATATCAATCTGTTTTGAATTATTTTATCAATGTAATAAACTTCAGCCTTGAAGTCAGAATAATTTGCTTCCAATCTTTTGATTAACATTAATTATTCTTGAAATGCTGAAATAAAATTATCTGCCTTTCTGATTTAGTCACCCAGCTGCCCATCCTTGCATTCAAACTTCGTAGTTCCAGTTTATCCAATACTGGAAAGGTTGCTACTTCTTCAAATCACTTTCTATTTCTTTGTCCTCTCACTGTTCCCTCACCCTGCCCCCATTTTGCTCCCCATACTGCTTTTTCACTTTTAACCATAAACTAATGATGATATCCCTCTGCTATTCTATTACTAAAAATCAAAAAAGGTAATAGCTCCATTAGGCTTGCTCACAAACTCCTCTTTAAAGTCAATAAATGTAATGTGTTGCATTTTGGCCTACACAACACAAATATAGATTTCATCTGATGTGGCCAACTATTAAACAATTCTCAATATGAGAAGAACTTAGGGGTCACAATATCTAATGCTCTCACTTTTGATAAATATATAACTGATCTTCTCAACAAGACCAACAAAATCTGATGGGCTATATGATGCCATATTAAGTCTAGGGACAAATCAGTACTGCTCCTTTTATACAGGACCTATATTTGCCCACTATTTGATTTTTAGTCCCAGCTTTGGTGTCCATATAAGAAGGATGACATTGCACCCTTAGAAAAAATGCAGAGGGAAATCAAAAACTACACACAGGTGCGGGGGCACTAAATTATGAGGATAGGCTTGAAAAATTTGGACTCATACCACTAGAGACTAGAAGGCTATGTGGTGATTTAATGCACACTAGGGATGTGCTGAATGATCAACATCTTATGTCTGAAATGGGATTGGATTTGACACATGTAGTAATACTCTCCTTCCTCAGCTCTCAGAATGCTTCAATTTTGCTCTGACTCCTTGTTACTGTGATATATAGCACTTACCATGGATTATGTGTTAAAACTCTACTGTACTATGATTGTATGCCTATTATGTTTTGTACTATTGTGTATATTTCTGCCATTGTCTCTGTCATATTAGCAATATTGTTTACATCACAGAACATTGTGTAGATTTTTCCTTGTATGGTTGATTACCTCTGAACTATACCTGTTATTTGATTTGTCTGCCAATTTTGTATTGTAACCTCCCAGGTCGTGTCTGAAAATAGTCATATTTTGTGGCTACGACACCTTACCCAGTTAAAAAAAAAAAACTAAATAAAATAAATAAATACTAGGGGGACACACTCTACAACTCACACATCATAGCATTATTCCCCACAAGAGGGGTTATTTATTTTCCCAAAGGATAATTAAGCCTTGAAACACCTTATCAACTGCAGTGGTTGTTAATGATTCCAAATTCTCCTTTAAAACCAGACTGGACAATTTGTTGCTTTCAAATCACACACTGTCCTATTACAGGTTAATAACAAGAACATTAAATCAACTCTGCCTTCTGCTCCTTATCTTCGTTCTTAGTGATCCTTAGTGATGGTATTGCCTGCACTATAGCATCCTCAATTTCTGACCTCCTTAGACTCTTATTCCTAGTCATTAATACTCAGGCCTGGATGATTGTTACCTGACCTCACTTCACCCTGCTCCTGTCAAACTCCAACAGCACCTTGCTCACTCACAAGTTTGTCGTATCCTTGACTTCAAAGCATTTTATAGTCCTTATCTTTCTGGATTTAAAACATTCTTCTTCATCTTGAGATTCCCACTGACACTCAATGATGACATCCAGAAGAGGATGTTAGATCAAGGACATTATTGCCCCCCACCTCATCCTGGAAAAATGAATAGGTGCTGCACTATCTTTCCTCATGATCAAATAGTTCAGCTCCTACCTGGTATACAGATCCCAGGCCATATGCATAGCAGGCTCCCTCTCCGAATTTGATCAGATGTTCATAAGGCTCTCTCCTCTGCCCTGTCTTGTTAGTGATTTTCTTAAAGAGCAGCTGACACTTTCAGGAGAACTTTACCATAACATAATCTATAGACACAGTCCAGCTTGTCTTCCACATTAGTTATGTATTCCACCTCCCCAATATTTATTAATGAGGTCATCTACATGAAACCAGGATCTTTGTTCCTGAAGAGTTCATCTATTCCTACATGGGGTCATAATGCACTGCTTGTGACATCACAGTTACTCCCATGGTAACAGATTGAGATGTCACAACAGAGGATTACGACTTACAGTGGGAGTCAGCTAGAGGCAGATGAACCCTGAGGGATAAACACAATCCTTACCCAGGCCAAGTGCAGCATCTTGTAACCAGAACCCCCCCTAACTTGTACTCAGAAAAGGCATCAAACCACAAGTTAGTATAACAAAGGCACAACCCCTGCTGCTGGGGTGAATACCTGGCTTGGCATCTAAGAGGTCAGGGGGTTAGGGTTCAAAATAAACATTTATATTTACTCTGAGTTCTGGGAGAGAGGTGCTAGGGCTATGCTAGGTCTAACGTCTGAGGGGGCCCCATATACAAGTTCACACTGGGAAGCACATATGTAATATCCACTACTGGAAATGGGATTGTACAGTATGGTTTTATTCTGTCACAGATGGAATTCAGTACAGGTGTGGTCCCCCAGGTTGGAAACTGTACATACAGGGTTCACTCAAGTACTCTTTTCCTTTCCAGAACAACACAGTTTAGCATCTCTTACATTTTCTCAGACAGAAACATTAAACTGCGCATCCCTCTGAGTATGTGCCCCTTAGGGCGACACCAACACAGCAAACTACAATCCTCTCAGCAAAATCAACACATTGCCTACACGTCATTGTGTTGGTGTGCCTGAGACAGGGGAACACTGTCTCCCAGTCCTGCACCTGCCCCAAAGTAAGTCCAACTGGAATCAAGAATCCTAAAGTTGGGGGGTGGGGGCAGAGCCACCTGATAAAAAAAAGGACTGAGAGACAAACAGAAATCATGACGACTGCAACTTGCAGATGACATGATTCCTGTTGGCAAGATGCTGGTTGACAAAAGGGTTGTCGAAACAGCATTGTAGAGCTATCCCTCTGCACAAAGGACCTCAAGACAATAGTTTTCCAATAAGTGTAATTTCGTGGAGGGTGCCACACACTTCAAAATTACATCCTCCTGACTTGATGGGCTTAGTTAACATTCACTGGATAACCTTGTGCCCTTCCATTAACCAGTTAGCCCTGACTGGGGTTTTAGATGAGGTTCTGCCCATCCTAGCCCCAGCCAGCCTCTGCAATTCCAGCCAGGTTACAGAAAATGGATCCTTCAATCTCACTGAAGACTGCAAAGGCATCCACACATTAAACTTGAAATTCAGCACATTGTTGTAGTGATACAGGGGCACTGAATGGTGCACTCTAGCCTTGTTTCTGGGCACATACATCACCAGAGGACTCCCTCTTAAACATTCCCATGTAACTGTATTCACAGTTTTAGTTGTCCTTTATGTTACAGACATGGATCTTGGAAGAAACACCTCTTCCCTTTTTGCTGGTAGATTTCATAGCTTCACACTGAGACACACTCTGTCTTCTCTGGCAACTGAACACTCTTCTGGTCCTTCAGGGGCTTGCCCCTTGGACTTATAGAAACTACAGCCCCATTTCACTCTCTCTGGATTGACTCACCAGTGTCCAGGAATTACAGGTGTCCACCACTTCCTGTGGCACTGTTGTTGTCACACTCTCTGGAGTGAGAAAAATGTCCAGAAGTCCTTCACTCAGCCTCTGAACAGGCTAGCAGGCACCTCTCCCTCAGAATACTGCTGCTCACTCTGGCTTCTTCTGCACAACTACCATCTGAACATTCTAAACTGTCCCCAAGCAGCAGATTCCACTGTGGCTCAGGCTGCTGAGAGTGTTCTAAATGACCTCATTCATGTCTCACTCAGCATAGCCTGGTAATTAATGAGAGGTTTGTAGAGAGCTTCTAATAAACTATCTGCCAGCTGTCCACCACCTTCCAATGTCTAACACTGATGGGATTCTAGTAACTCTAGGGGACTGGGTGGTTACATAAAGATCATATATTCTTGCAAGTGTTCTTAGTAAGAAATACTGGGGAGGAGGAATCCTAAGAATATATATGGAACAGAAGCTGAATTGTATCAAAGTATTACGTTTTTCAAAGTATTTTTAAGGCATCAGCAGCTCTTTACATAACTTCTAGAAGGTCTTTGACTCCTCATGCATTCACATCCATGCAGATAACATTGTACATTTGCTTATGGTTCCTTTCTCCTGATCTGGCTGAACTACTCCTGCAAGACTTAAATAATGTCCAACATTGGTTCAGTACCAGTTAGTGTGCACTGAATGCCAAATTTATATGACCTTTGGCATAAAGTAGCATCTCTAGCCCCCTTCCTGCAAAGCAAGTGATTACTGCTAAAATTATGTTTCCAGCCTTTGACAATGGGATGTGGTGTGTAGCCATGCTGCTAAATCAGTCCTTGTGAGACTGGACCCCATCTTTAACTTCTTCTGTCACTTTGCTCTTAATCTGACCTAGCTTTACACATCATTTTACGTTCGCTTGCGTGCATGCGCAAGGAACGTTTTGGGAGAGTAGCACACTTGGAGGTGTGCCTCTCCCATCCAATGCACTGCTCCCTTGAGCAGGCATGGCAGTCCTGCACCAATGGGTGCAGGAGCTCAGTATGACAGCGGTGTTCCTCTGCTTCAAAAGAAAGCACCGCTGCCATACTGAGTGCCACCCCCCCTCGCCACTCACTGCCTCCCCCGCTGCGTGTCACGCTGAACCCCTAAACCTTTGGTGCCATGCTGGAAGCCCACCCCAGCATGGCAAATGTTGTTGCTGATGGGGTGCCCACCCCATCGGCCCACAGCCCCCAAGCCATCCTGCTGCCATGCTGGGAGCCCACCCCAGCGTTGCAAAAGTTCATTTAGTTTGCCAACGGGGTGCCCAATCCCCCGTTGGCTCCTTGTCCCCCCGTGTAGTTTGCTGACAGGGGTGCCCAATCCCCCATATGCTCCTCAGCCCCCCCAGCCATCTTCTGCCACACTGGGAGCCCACCCCAGCGTGGCAAATGTCCCACGTCATCTTTTTTTTCCCCTGTAAAACAAAAACGGTCCCGCGGCGCATCTCCCAGCCCCCCTTCCACAACTCACACCCACTCACTGCACACCCAGCCTCCCCACACCCCCTCTCACCCCATACTTATCTTTGAATTCCGGTGCGACGATCATCGGTGGATGGGGAACATGTCTGCACTCTTCAAAGGTGACCGCGAACTGAGGAAATGCCAGTAAGCTGTATAATGGGCTAGATAGGGGGGTTTCAACTTTATTGCATATCTCAGTCATTTTTTGGAATTTTTGCACAAAATTTTCAACTTGGGGTTTTTGGGACCCCTTCTCATGAATGATGTCACTGTCATGGTGTTATTAGGGCCGAAGGGTGATTTCGCGAACTGCACAGTCACTGCATGAATCACCCTTCGACCTGAATCAACACCATGACAGTGACATCATTCATGAGAAGGGTCCCAAAACCCTATGTTGAAAATTGCGCAAAATTAAAATGACTGTTTTACGACTCGTAAGTTTGCGAATTTTCAATATTTTCACTCCAGATTTTCAATATTGCCATTTTATCACACCTTCTTATGAGTTGTAAAGCTGTCATTTTCACATCTCACCCAAACGTGTGTCACCATGAGTGCACAATGGCACAGTCGATAAAGTAAATCAATGTATGGAACACATTAAGAAAATCACTGTGACACTGTTCATGAGCAGAGGTCTTAAAATGGCTATGTAGAAAATTTGGTGAAAAAATTCCTAAAAATGACTGTTTTACGAGTGTGCGTTGTGCAGTTCCTACGCACGCTCATACATTTGCGAATTTCCAATATTTGCACTCCAGATTTTCAACATTGCCATTTTACCACACCTCCTCATAAGCAGTACAACTGTCATTTTTCACATCCTGCCCAAAACATGTTTCTGCCCATGTAGCGCACAATGGAGCAGTCAGTGTGCGAACTCAATGTATGGGACACATTAAGAAAATCACAGTGACACTGATCATGAGCAGAGGTCTTAAAATGACTGTGCTGAAAATTTGGTGAAAAAATCCCAAAATGACTGTTTTATGACTCTGCATTGCGCAGTTCCTATGCATGCTGGTAAGTTTGCGAATTTTCAATATTTTCACTCCAGATTTTCAACATTGTCATTTTACCACACCTCCTTATGAGCACTGCAGCTGTCATTTTTCACATCTTGCCCAAAACGTGTTTCCACTTATAGCGCACAATGGCACAGTCGGTGTGTGAACTCAGTGTATGGGACACATTAAGAAAATCACAGTGTCACTGTTCATGAGCAGAGATCTTAAAATGGCAATGTTGAAAATTTGGCGAAAAAATCCTAAAATGATTGTTGTTGCAAGCGTCGTGTACAGTTCCACACAGGCTCGTAGGTTTTGCGAATTTTCAATATTTCCACTCCAGATTTTCAACATTGCCATTTTACCACACTTCCTTATGAGCAGTACAGCTGTCATTTTTCACATCCTGCCCAAAACATGTTTCCGCCTATGTAGTGCACAATGGGGGTAACACAAAGGTCATGCTGACAATTTATTGTGCAAATACCCGCAATCGCACTGAGCATTAGGGTAAAGCACCATACATGCCAAACACCACTGCAAATACCTGCAAGCGAACGTTTGGCATTGACAAATGCTTGTTTACTCTAATACTCCCCCTTCCTCTCCTGTATCGAGGGCTGATGCCTCACACAGTGCCCTTCTTATCTCTGTGATCATTTTTGGTTCCTACCCTGCTATCTCATCTACTTCCTGTCCTTACCACTTATCATTTTGTTATGATGATCTTTTTCTGTATCCCCTAATAAAACCATTTCTGGGCAATCTGGCTTCTCCTAAAGGCTCCCAACATTGATGTATCATCTGCCTTTCTATTCACTCTCCTTCCTTTCTTCTGTCCTAGTGGGTAGTGCATCCCAGGGTGGTAGCCTGGGTGAAATATTGGCTGCACTGCAGGACACAGAAGGTAATTGTAAATGGAGTCCACTCTGAAGAAAGAGAGGTTACTAGTGGGGTACCGCAGGGTTCAGTATTGGGTCCAGTCCGTTTTAATGTCTTCATCAGTGACATTGCAGAGGGACTGGAAGGAAAGTATGCCTTTTGCAGATGACACAAAGATCTGCAACAGGGCTGATACACAAGGAGGCGTGGAAAGGATGAAAAGGGACTTGCAAGGTTGGAGGAATGGTCAGAAGTATGGCAGCTAGGATTCAATGCAAAGAAGTGCAAATAATGCACCTGGGAAACAAGAACCCAGGGGAAGAATACACAATGGGTGGGGAGGTAGTAACAACAACAAAAAAGGAAAGGGACCTGGGGGTAATCATATCAGATGACCTTAAGGTTAGCAAGCAATGTGAGAAGGCAGTAGGGAGGGCTGAGGGTATACTGGGATGTATAGGGAGAGGCATCAGCAGCAGAAAACAGGAAGTTGTTATCCCTCTGTACAGACAGTTGGTGAGACCCCATCTGGAGTACTGTGTCCAGTTCTGGAGACCCCATCTCCCTAAGGACATAGACAGGATAGAGGTAGTCAGAGGGGCAACTAAAAGTGGTGCAGGGTCTGCAAGAGAAGCCGTATGAGGAGAGACTAAGGAGCTTAATATGTATACCCTTGAGGAAAGAAGGGAGGGGGCATGATAGAAACTTTTAAGTACCTCAGTGGAATCAACAAAGTCCAAGAGGGTAGCATCTTTCAGAAAAAGAGACTTGCAAGAACAAGGGACACAATTTAAAGATAGAAGGAGAGTTGGTTTCAGGGGCAATGTGAGGAAGTATTATTTCACAGAGAGGGTAGGATGCATGGAACAGCCTTCCTGAGGAGGTTGTGGGGTCTAAAACTGTGGGAGAATTCAAGAATGCATGGGACAGACATAAGGCAATTCTTGTGGGGGGTAGGAGGAAATAGGCTGTTGGTTAACTAGGATCTACGGCCTATCCTGTAGGTAGGGAAATGGGCAGACTAGATGGGCCAAGCGGTCCTTATCTGCCGTCAAAGTCTATGTTTCTATGTTGCTATGTTTCTAAAAACTCTACTTCATATGTACCAACACTTCTCATTTCTGCTCAATCGCCTTAGCCCCACCTACTCCTTCACATCTACTGTACCTCTTCTCCCACTCATTTTCCTCCATCTTCACTTCATTTTTCCTTCCCAGTATCTTTTGTTCCTTGCATGTACCACAGTTAGTCCCCCCTGCTATTTTATTAACACATTGGATCCCCAAATGCTGTATAAAGTCATGTTTCTTTTGTAATTTAATCCTATCCAGGCACATTCGGGCCCTGCTGTGGGACTTCTTTTGCACTCTGTTTTACATTGTTCCTCAGTTAACACAACTGTCCTCTTCTGCACAGTTGTGTTATATAGTAACTTCTATTTGTACAGTGCTTTATTGTTAAGTATAATAGCACTGTATTGTTTTATTTCATTTTGCCCAGTATACATCATCCCTCAACGTGTTTCTGGAAATTAGCTGTTTTCTGCTCAGTGAATATTTTCTGGTAAGACTTTTAAATAAACAAATACAAAATAAATTACAATAAATAACATAAAATATAAAATAAATTAATAAAGAAAGCTGATATCTTGTAAAAATGCATAAGACTATTGTGTTTATACCTATTGTAGTGTCCTTGAATGCTTGCTGGGTTTTTTAATTTCACCCCATGATCAAGTCTTTCAAATGTTTCACATTATTAAGCATTTCTTCCACTGACTCTTGCAAAAGTATGTATGTGTCCTCCAACTGACTTCATGGTTACTGTTTGTGAGATCACAGTCAATTGGTAAGATAAAGTAAGTACCATTATCTCATAATAAGAACATTAGGGGTCAGAAAATCCACTTAAAAGTTTGGTATAGAGAATTTATTGAAAAGTTGGCTATACGAACTGCAAAACCTGAAAAAACAGAAACTTAAAAAATGTTGTTATAAACATAACATGAGAACTTTGTACATTTATGAAATTATACACTGAAATGGAATATCTGTTCTTTAAGTTTAATATATACAATATGCAATTTTTCATAGAGTAGAACTGAAAATAAGATAACAGATATGTTTATGACAATGTCAAAACATTGATTAAGACATTTATGGTATGTTCTAGCCCTTGCTTTGTGGTACAATTCATGACAAAAAGTAATTTTTTTTTAATTTTCATAAGTTAAATGATTGTATTATGATTGCCCTTATTTGTGTAAATAAATCTGTGTCTGAAAAATTCACACACATTTCTGAAGCTGGACATTTGGTAACCTTTAAAAATAGGCCTATTGTAATATATCTGAAAACTGTGTAACCCCCCACTGAGATCAGAGCCTAAGGCTGGGTACAGTTCATGCCCTGAGAGATAATTAGCCTAGAATGGTGGTGTGGTAAGGAATAGTTTAATCCCAGGCTACCTTGGGGATCTGCTGCAGGCAGGAGGTTTTGAGGAAGGGCGAGATATAAGGAATGTTTGTAGGAGAGTGAGGGGGAGAAGAAGTCAGAATGAGGGTGAGGCTGATTGCTCACTCAAGTCATTCACAGTAATTTTCCAGGTCAAGACATGTGAGATAGACAAACTGTAGGAGGACATGGCAGCCATTATCTGAGTCTCGTGTGAAAACCCCCCCATCATGCCACCTTGGTGGTACTATTGCAGGATGCCTCACTGGGACCGTTGCTTGCAAGCAAGGTATGAGGTTGAGCTGAATAGAGAAGCAGTAAGAAGGGTTCCATTGGAAGCTTCAAGTATTGAAACCCCACAGGCAGAGAAAGAGAGAGAGAGAGAGATGATTGAGAAGAGATGAGGTATTGCTGCCCATCAGTTGGGGATGTGTTGTCCATACAGTATGTCATGGGGACAGTCACTCGTGGGAAGCCACGAGAAGCCAAAACAAGATGTGCTGCAGTTTGCCAGTGAGTTGGGACACAAGATGGAGTTGGTGGCCCAGAGTTGAGAGACAAGTTAGTTCTGTTGGGAAAATATGTCAGTGAAAGCTAGAAGGAGAAGAGCTGTGGAGTCAAATTGGCCAGTAGTATTTTATTCATTTATTTAGTTATTTATTTTTAATTAGAAAAGTTTCACCAGAAAATCACCAGGGGATCTAGAGCTGCCTAAGATTTAGGTATATCTGAATAATGCCCCATGAAGTATATGCAAACTCTGTGAAATGTTTGCTTATATGAACTGCTAATGTCTGCCAAGGGATCATAAAGGTCCAAGATTACATGTGCTGCCTATCCCAAACCTATTGATTTTATTCTGCTCTATGGAGTGTTCATCAATTTATTATTAAATGGGATCCCGATGTTTGTTCTATAAAGTCGTTGTGGGCTCAACAGGGATTGTGTTTAGGGTGCTTGTATCATATTTGTGACCCCCTTCAGGTGCTGGGCAAAAAGGTTCTTATATGGACTTAATGGACTGGCATTGAGATTTGGAAAATATGGTGCTAAAGGGCTGCATAAATGTGAGCCTTTGGATGGAAGTGGGTGCCTGGAAGTCTGGAAATAAGAGATTCTTAAGTCTGGGCCCTGTGCAGGATATGCAAACGAACTGGGACCAAATCAAATGATTGGACAGGCTGGGTTGCATGTGTTTTGCAATTGTAGGGCAGAACTGTTTCAGACTGAGCAGAGATAGCATTGTTTGTGTAGCTGTAGCATCTACCACCTTTTGGAGAGTGCTTAAGTGGAGAAAGGTTGTCCAGGCTCCAGCAGCTTCAGACATTCTGGTTCCAGCCAGTGTGTTTTGGTGGATGCATGAGATGCTGGGTAAGCCTTCCACTGGCAGTGAGTGTACATTGTGCCAGAAGAAGGATTGTGGGGTTGAGCTGCACCCAGTCTGCCACCACCAGTGATATGATGATCATTTCAGGGGTTGTGGATAACAGTTTTCAATACCAACCTGCCGTTGGGCCAGCCCGTCATCTACCTGGTTAGAGTCATAGGGATGGGAAGACATTTCACAGTGTGCCAGCTGGAGAGAGGGAGAGGAAGCCACTGCTTTGAATAACCCACTGGAGAGACCTGAGGTGCCCATCAAGCCAAAGGCCCCTGTTGTACAGCCATGGGAGCCAGTGGGACTTATGCCCTCAGAGGACTTTTTTTAGGCCTTTACAACTTACTGATAATGAGCAGTCAGGGATATCAAAGTCAGCAGAGGTCCAGTCACCCAAATTGAAAGAGCCAGCCAAACAGCCTGACTCAAAATGGCAGAGATCCAGCCAGATCTCAGCAGAGGGACCCCCAGTGAGCAAGGGGGTGAGGAACCAGCCAACGAGAGCAACTTGTTAGTGTTGGACATTTGGGAGGAAGAGGGGAATAATGATCTTCCACCACTATGCCTCAGTGGTGTTGTCCACCAAGAAATTCCCCGCCGGCCTCTACTCCCCTGCCAGTTCTCATGGAAAAATTGTGACAGATATGGAAGCAGGAGTGGCAAGAGAGAGAGTATCATGAGGGGACATAGTTGCCAGAAGGACAGGTGCCCAGGACCACCATAAGATTGAGTGGCTGCAGGCTGAGAGAATTGTGAGATGTCATGTTCATGAGACGTACCCTGAGTATAAGTACCACAAAATGCCTGAGAGAGTGTGGGACAAAACTGAAAATAGGAGGAGGGACTGGGTGTTTCATGTCATTTTGGGCAAACTTATCAAAAGAATGGATTGGACAGTTGCAGCAGTACTGCCATATTGCAGGAGGTCCAGCGAGTTGCCTGCCAGATCTGTGCAAAGAGTGCGTATAAGGGACTGATCATCACTAAGAACAGTGTAGTACTGTAGGACATTGATGAGGAGCATACTAAATATGCCATGGAAGATACTGACTCACTTGGCCAGCCCTACTCA
Organism: Neoceratodus forsteri; assembly: GCA_016271365.2. Lineage (NCBI taxonomy): Eukaryota > Metazoa > Chordata > Ceratodontiformes > Ceratodontidae > Neoceratodus > Neoceratodus forsteri. The sequence continues at coordinate 584,728,437 of CM028137.1, read as the reverse complement.
AAATTGGACCCCCAGTTTTACTTTGGGTGGCATGAACAGTAAAATAAAATGAAGTCCCCCCCTCAAGCCCTTAGTAGTGAGTGTTTTGGACTCATATTGGGAATTTTTGCTCCCAATGTTATTGTTCATTGTATAAAGTGTTAGTGTCTATGGGGGTAATGGGGATGAGCTCTGGAAGCAGTTATATGATAATCAAATGTTGCATGCCCTGTGCTGATGTACTGTGTCATGCATGCCACAGTTCTGAAGGTATTCACACTATGTGCCCCATTGACTGTATTGTTAAACTGTTTCAGGCAGTGTCCTTGTACTGTTTCACTAGCAGGTGGGTTACTGCATAGTAGTTTGAGCGTGGGATTAATTAGGCAAGCGACTTGAGCAGTAGATGGTAGTTGGCTATGCTAGGTAGGCAGTTGGGCCAGGCAGTGCTAAGTAGCAGCAATTTATGAGACAACTTTAGGCTTGGGATACAACCCCATGGGACTTTGGAGAAACTTCTCCAAGGGTCCAGGTGGGTGGGTGGCCAAGCGGGAGCTTGAGTGGTTTTGGTGAGTTGAGCTTCAAGGGGCCACAGTTTTGAATTTTTTTAGTCATTGGACTAGACCACCCAGCAGGGAGCAGCTGGTAGCTCCTTGAGCTTTTGTCAAAGGGGAAGTGTGCAAATTCCTTACCTGGGGGCCCTGTGGAGTGGTTGAATGGGCATTGGGAGCTTGTAGAGGATGGCAAGCATTTAGCAGAGGGAGAGTTGTAACCCGCCCCCTTGGTGTTAGAGCCTAAGGCTGGGTACAGTTCATGCCTTTGGAGATAATTAACTGGTAATGGTGATGTGGTAAGGAAACAGTTTATCACAGGCTGCCTAGGGGACCTGCTGCTGGTTGATAGTCACCAGAAAGCAGGCTGGGTATAAGGGATGTATGCAGGAGAGTGAGGGGAGAAGAGGGCAGCATGAGGGTAGGGCCAATTTCCCACCTAAGTCATCCGCAGTCATTTTCCAGACTGAGGCATGTGAGAGAGAGAAAGCCTGTGGGAGGACATGGTGGCAGCCATTGTCTGAGCCCTGCAAAAGACCCTTCCAATCATGCTACCTCAGTGGGATGGGATAAAATGCCTTGTTGGGATCATTGCTTGCAAGCAAGGTATGAGGTTGAGCCAAACAGATGAGCGGTAAGAAGGGTTCCATTGGAAACTTCCAGTATTGATGCCCCACAGAGAGAGAGAGGGAGAGAGATGATTGAGACAAGAAGAGGTATTGCTGGCCAACCATTGGGGATATATTTCCCATAAGTCACGGGGACAGTCACCCATTGGAAGCCACAAGAAACCAAAACCAGATGTGCAGTAGTGCACTAGTCAGCTGGGACCCAAGATAGAGTTGGCAACCCTGAGTTGAGAGGTCAGTCGGCTCTGTGGGGAAAATATATTAGTGAGGGATAGGAGAAGATGAGCTATGGGGCCATATCAGCCTGTCATATCAAGGGATTGTGAGCAGCCTGAGATTTTGGAATGTCTGAATCATGCCCTATGAAGTATATGCTAACTGTGTAAACTGTTTGCTTATATGAACTGCTGCTAATGTGTGCCAAGGGATCATAGCAGTCCAAGATTTCATGTGCTGCCTACTTCTAACCCATTGATTTTATTCTGCTCCATGGAGTGTCCATCAATTTGTTATTAAACATGACCCCAAATGTTTGTTCTATAAAGTTGTGGTCATCAGTTATTTAAGTGATCAGTTCTGGGAATAATGCTATTGCTTTTCAGCCCAGCACCAGAAGAGCCTTGCACCCCTGTGTGACTGTTACAACTTGCAAACTACAGCTATTTCTGGAACAGTACTTCTGGTGGCTACCCCACCTCCCCACGGGCACTAACCATCAGCATATACCTAGATACTGGGGAAGGGGTGGGCTACAACAGTTTATAAAGAAATCTCACTATTGTTCCTGTAGTACAGTGACTGAAAACATGCAGCTGTGGCAGACAGTATGCACATACAGGATCTCACATAAACAGTGATCACACACACACTAGTACGGGGGGTAATTATAGCAGATAACCTAAAGGTGAGCAAGCAATGTGAGAAAGCAGTAAGGAAGGCTGGGGGGATACAGGGATGCATAGGGAGAGGCATCAATAGTAGACAACAGGAAGTTGTTATCCCTCTGTACAGACGGTGAGACCCCATCTGGAGTACTGTGTGCAGTTCTGGAGATCCATCTCCGCAAAGACATAGACAGAGTGGAGGCTGTCCAGAGAAAGGCAACCAAAATGGTGCAGGGTCTGCACCAGAAGACATGAAGAAAGACTAAAGGAGTTTAATATGTATACCCTTGAGGAAAGAAGGGAGAGAGGGGACATGATAGAAACTTTCAAGTACCTCAAGGGAATCAACAAAGTCCAAGAGGGTAGCATCTTTCAGAAAAAGAGATGTGCAAGAACAAGGAGGCACAATTTGAAGATAGAGTGGAGACGGCTCAGAGGTAATGTGAGGAAGTATTTTTTACAGAGAGGGCTGTGGATGCATGGAACAGCCTCCCTGAGGAGGTCGTGGAGTCAAGAACAGTGGGGAAATTCAAGAATGCATGGGACAGACATAAGGCAGTCCTAGTTGGGGGGGGTAAGAGGAAGTAAGCTATTGGTTAACTAGGATCTGCAGCTTATCTGTTAGGTAGGAAAATGGGCAGACTAGATGGGCCAAGCGATCCTTATCTACCAACACATTCTATGTTTCTATGTTTACTGGTTTTATTGGCAGAGGACAGCTGGCCAGAATACTGCTCTTCACCAATAGTTGTAGTTAAATATTTGAATGTCTGTGTGACCAACCAACAAAACTGGGCAGAAGTGGTCTTGGTTTTATTTCTCATTGGATGACACTTTCAGCTGTAAACATCCACAGGATTCTGCACTGCAGTGTTAGCGCTGAGTATGACTCTAAGTTCACCTGAGAGGAATCCCCAAAACTAAATTGCAAAACAATTCTGAAAAGGAAATGAGCTGTGTGAAAAACACTATCTACATTACTACAATAATTATGATCTCTTTCAGTCATCCAGGTGGTTGCAGCTTTCAGTATTATAAAAAACCTAGTAGCCATTGTTTAACAGAAAGTGCTACAGTGCCAGCACAGTTTATTGACTTTTGAACCATAAACAGAGAAAATACTGGAAACCTCTAGAAACTTATGACCAAGTGACCCAAATGTTCTTCCATGGTGAATTCTGTTATGCATCATAGCACTCACTGAATTGTGTTCCCTAAATAATTAATTAATGTACCCATTATACATAGAAACATATACTTTGACGGCAGATAAGGACCGCTTGGCCCATCTAGTCTGCCCCCTGTGCTGTTATACTGCTTCAGAAACTGATCTACCTTGAATCAAAAAAAATGAATTACTCTTCACTTCCACCACTTCCTTTTTATGTTGGCTCGTGCATGTGCAGCCAACATATTGCAGTAGTAGTAGGTTTGGAGGTGCGGTCACTGTTGGGCGAATGCAGGACACACATCAGTAGCTGTGTCCTCATTCCCCAATCAGCCAGCAGCAGGGGCCGACACTGCCTGTCACAATGCCAACAGGGGAGCCCTTCCCCATTGGCATAATTCCCCCTCCCCCATTTCTGATGTGTGCCAAGGGGGTGCCCAATCCCCCTCGGCATCATGTGTCTGCCAAAAAAATGCTTTTCTTTATGGACGGGGGCCCCAATCCCCTTCGACTTCAGTTCCCCCTCTTTCCCAGTTAGATCTGCCGATGGGGAACCCACTCCCCATCAGCAAGATGACCCCCCCTTTCTTCAGTGCTGACAAGGGTGCCCAATTCCCCATCGGCTACTGCATCCCCCCAAAAAAAAACATTTGGGTGGCATGCTGGGAGCCCAACCCAGCATGCCAAATACCCTGTAAAAAAAACTGTCCAGCAATGTGTTTTTTTTTTACCCGTGAAAAAAACCAGTCCCTTGGTGTCTCCCTGCCCTCCCAACTCTCGCCTCCCACTCTCTGTATACCCTACCTCCCACACCCTCACCCCATACTTACCTCCAGAGTCTGGCACAATGATCTTCAGTGGACCGGGAACACGTCTGCACTCTTCAAAGCTGACCGCGAAGTGAGGAAATGCAGGTAAGCTGTACAATTGAATGACTAGGGTTTTTTTCAACTTTGATGCATATCTCAGACATTTTGGGAAATTTTGGCACCAAATTTTCAGCATGGGGTTTTTGGGACCCCTCCTCATGAATTCTGTCACTGTCATGTTATTCAGCCCCAAAAGGTGATTTCATGGTCACTGCGCAGAATCACCTTTTTGGATCAATTAATGAAATGACAGTGTCAGTATTCATGAGGTGGGCTCTCACAAAGCCTATGTTGCAAATTTGGTGGAAAAAATCTAACAAATGACTGTTTTACGAGCGTGCGTTGCACAGTTGTTATGCATGCTCGTAACTTTGCAAATTTGCAATATTTTCATGCCAGATTTTTAACACTGGAATTTTTACACACCTCTTTGAGAACAGTACAGCTCTCATTTTTCACATCTTGGCCAAAATGTGTTTTCGCACTTCCGTGCAGAATAGCACGGTCACTGTGGGAAATCGGTGAGTGGGACAGATTACAAAAATGACAGTGACACTGTTCATTATCAGAGGTCCTAAAATGCCTATGTTGAAAATTTGGTGATGATACTCCATAAAATGACAGTGTTACAAGCGTGCATTGCGCAGTTTACACGCATGCTTGGAAGTTCGCAAATTTATAATATTTTCACTCCAGATTTTCAGCACTGCCATTGTTCTGCACCTCCTTATGAACAGCAAAGCTGTCAATTTTCACATCCTGGCAGAAATGTGTTTTTGCAGTTCTGGCACAGTATAGCGTGGTTGCTGTGGGAAATCCATGTTCGAGACACATTATGAAAATGACAGTGACACTGTTCATTAGCAGAGTTCCTAAAATGCCTATGTTGACAATTTGGTGATGAAAGTCCATAAAATTAGTGTTTTATGAGCATGCATTGAGCAGTTTCCATGCACGCTCGTAACTTTCTGTCTACGAGGTCGTGAGGGCCTCTGCTCCTGCTCTCCCCGCCCCCCGCTCAGAAGCCGCAAGGTAATCGTCATTCCCTGGAAGCCATGTAGGGACTGCTTGCATGAACTAAAATCAAATAATCCTGTCAAGCCCTGGTACAGAAATAGAGCTTACCCTGTGAGTGAATCTCCTGGCTGTTTTGCTCACTTTCTCCCTCGTCATGCTGGCTGCTCCTCCAGAGGCTAAGCTGGTCCGATTTTGAAATTGGCACCATTTTGGTTGGCACAGATGTGTAGACAGTTTTTTTTATTACCATTGAAACAGCCTGCAGTGCTCGTGATACTGAAAAACTGGCAATGTACTTTAATTTAATTACCATTGAAAAAACCTGCAGCGTTTGTGATACTGAGAAAGTGGAAATGTTCTTTAATTTAAAATTATTATAGTGTTCACCACTGAAAACAAAACTCTACTACACCTTAAGAGGCCCTTGTTAATCAGTAATCAAAGTCTGCAGCGCTCTTTACCTTAAACAACTCACTGTTTACTATATTATTTATTTACTGTACTTTAGGGACCTAACTTGAATCAGCCATTTTGAATTTTTACATCTGCTTGCCTCTGTACCTAAAGCTACAAATATTGTAACTTTAAAATAAGTACTTTTACTGTATTTAAGGGTTTAACACAGTGCAGAGACAGTTTTTATTTAGCCATTTCATTATGTCTGCATTCGCTACAGCCACAGATACGTGCTGCCCAAAAGTTGTTTAAATTGTTAAAGGGTCCCCCTTACATTTCAGCTCCTAATTCCTGTCTTGGGCTACTGGGAGGCATACTCGCTATTTTATTAAGTGAATTTTCTGGATTTAAGGGTCTCACACAGCACAGGAACAGTTGCTACTCACCCATTTCATTATGTCTGCATTCGGTACAGCCACAGATACTTGTTTCTCAAAAGTTGTTTAAATTGGTAAAGGGTTCCCCTTCCATTCAGCCCCTGATTACTGTCTCGCACTGCTGGGAGTCACCGTACCCTCCCCCCTCACCACAATTTAAATAAATGCCTCACCTCCTTTCTCTTTCTACTTTCAGGTGTTTCTCAGAGACCAACTGACCAGGGTCTGTCTACGAGGTCGTGAGGGCCTCTGCTCCTGCCCTTCCCCGCCCCTGTTCGGAAGCCACAAGGTAATCCTCATTCCCTGGAAACCCTGTAGGGACTGCTTGCATGGACTAAAATCAAATAATCTTGTCAAGGCCTGCTACAGGAATCGAGCTTACCCTGTGATGGAATCTCCTGGCCATTTTGCTCACTTGCTCCCCCCCCCCATGCTGGCTGCTCCTCCAGAGGCTCGGCTCTGCCCCACTGGCTTCACCGGCTGCCCCGCCAGCCCCACCACCACCCTTGGTCATCACTGTAATTTATATGTGTTGTAATGGACATGTGAGCCGATATAGCCTATCAGCTCACTTTGTCATCTGCAAGTTATACTGACTCTCCACTAGGGGTGCCCCTATCATTTTTTAAACTCAGCTATCCTAGAGAAGTTTTTCTCTAACAACAAGTTTACTGCTACTTATTTCCCTCCCTCTCTCTCCTCCTTGTCAAGCCATTATCTTAAACAAATTCCCAACAATTGGTGCTCCTAGCTTGAATCAATCTACCTGCTGCGTCAGCTCACTACTTCTTTTCTTCCTCCTAGGGGACTGCTCCTCCACAGGGTCAAAATGATCCCTCCAAATGGGTCTCATCTGAGCCGAATCTTGCTAGGACCCATCCCAAACATTCAGAGCTGTATCCCTGCTTCTCACCCCAGTGTGAGTGATCGGTGGAGGACCCTACCCTTCCCTACAATCCCACCGGCTACCTTGTCAGGCTACTACTGGCTATAGGGGGGGATATAGAACCTAATCCTGGTCCTTACTCCCCCAATCTCACTTTCAGTGATCCCTTAAACCCCCTTTGGGCCAACTCTAAAGGACTCAAGCTTGCTCACATGAATATTAGCAGTCTAAGACACAATTTCCATGACCTTGAGGCATGGGCTACACTTTATAAACCCGACACACTAGCCGTGACTGAAGCCTGGCTCAATGCACAGATCCTCCCCCATGAAGTAGACCTGTCAGGCTATCTTGCTATCAGAAAGGACAGGGTGGGGAAAAAGGGAGGAGGGGTTATTATCTACATCGGCTCTGCCCTGCAAGCCTTGCAGCTTGACCGCCCCTTTCTCTGCGGATCCCTAGGCGAAACACTATTTGTAAAAATCCCCCTCAGAAACACCAAACCCCTCAACATAGGGTGTGTCTACCTCCCATCCCAATCTGCCACTTCCTCCCTTGAATCCCTAACCAATGCCCTTGAGGAGTACCCCATGAGGAGGCCATCCTCTTCAGGGATTTCTATCTCCACTGGCCAGCTCTGGTCTCCTCCTCTACTAAGAACCCTATACTTGGCTCCCCTTTTACACAAATCATTTACCTGCCCACTAGACATAATCCTAAGACTGGTAACCACTCTCTCATTGACTGGGCACTTGTCTCCCACCCTGACCGTATCTTGTCTGCTGGGATTGTGACTGACTCCTTGAGTGACCACTCGCCTATCTTTTGCACTTGGACCAACAAGCCTCCAAAAATTACTGCTAAGGTCATAGAAGCTAGGAACTATAGTAGACTTGTACCAGCCGACTTCTGCTCCGACCTGAGGAAAATTGACTGGGACCCCATCATCTCACTCCCCTCACTCAACGAGGCACTTGAATATTTCACTCAAGCCTTCTTGTCTGTGTCTAATATGCATGCCCCAAAAAAGAAGCTCAGGGTACAGGGAAAGTGCCATTAATGGCTGAGCCCAAGCCTCAAGCATTCCATGCTGCTCCGTGACAGAGCATGGGGACCATACAAATCCTCCGGCAACACATCTGACTGGGAAAAGTACAGGGAACTGAGAAATCAGTGTAAAAAAATCCTCAGAACAGGCTAAGTCCCAGTACCTAAGAGACCTCCAAACAAGTCACCTATGTCACCCTAAAAAATTCTGGGGCCACATAAACTTACTCCTCAAGGGTACTACAAGTAGTCTTGCAAACTCCATCCTAGTAGGGAATTAATTGACCAATGTCCCCTCCGTAGTTGCTGAGGCCTTCTGTGCTTCCTTCTCTAATCCAATCGGGCCCCCTCTCCTTGACCTCCCCAGGTCCTCCCCTGACTCCAGAGTGGACTGGGTCCATCCAAGACCCCAATTCCACCTGAAACTGATCAAACAGTCTGTGGCACTACCTCTCCTACACAAAATAAACCCTAATTCCTCCCCTGGACATGACCAGATAGAACCTCGGCTGCTGAGGGCTGCTGCCCCTCTATCACCCTCCCTGTCACTCTCCTCATCAACAGGTCCTTTCTAGAAGGAATAGTCCCAAAAAAGTGGAAGGTAGTGACCATTGTTCCTGTCCACAAAAATGGTCCCTGAGACAAAATGGGAAACTACAGACCAATCTCCCTTCTCAGCCCCTAGGGAAAATACAGGAAAGACTAGTATCTAACCAACTTCAGGACTACCTAGAGCAGCACCTACTCCTGGCTAATGTACAACACGGCTTCAGGAAAGGCCATGGTACCGACACTGTGCTCATCCAGCTTACATCGGACATCCTTGCTGCTATGTAGCAAGGCTCCCCAGTGGGCGCTCTTTTCATTGACCTATCCAAGGCCTTTGACCTGGTCAATCACAATCTCCTTCTCTCCAAACTCCTCCACCTAGGACTGGATGATCACTTGCTCTCCTGGTTCAAAAGCTACCTGAATGACCATACCCAAAAAGTCCATTGGAGGGGTACCCAGTCTGGCCCAAGACCCGTTGCCTCTGGGGTACCCCAGGGCTCTATACTGGGCCCTCTGCTCTTCTCACTCTTCCTCAACAATATTGAAGGCAATTGCATGCTCAGCAACCTCATCCTCTATGTGGACGACACTGTCATATACTGCAGTGACCGATGACCCAGTATCATCTCTGCCAAACTGCAGGACAGTCTCTCAGTTCTTGAGGCCTGGTTCTCGTCTAACTCCCTAAAGCTCAACGAAGAAAACAACCAAAGAAGTCCTGTTTGAGTCAAGATGCCTGGGCACTGAATGAAGTGAGCTGCTCCAGATCAGCACAGTCCAAGGAAAAAGAGTTGAGGTCATTGTCAATTTCAAATACCTCAGGTCCACCTTGACCAAGAGATGACCTACAGGCCTCATATCGACTCCATAACCCGGTCCATCCACCAAAGGCTTGGCCTCCTCTACTGCCTTGGTAACTCCCTTTCCAATGAGGCACGACAAGCAATTGCCTGTAGCAACCTCCTCCCCTCCATCCTATACAGTGCCCCTCTATTGCAGTTCCTTCGGGAGACAGAACTCAACAAACTCACCATGCTATACAACTGTGTGGCTCGCTTCTTTACCAACTCCTCCCCTAGGAGGCACCATTGCGAGGTTCTTGTGGACCTGAACTAGCCCACACTGCGGCACAAATCTGCCTACCCTACTGCCTGCCTTGCCTTCAAATTCTCTACTCTTCGTGGACTTCTCACCTCCAAAGTGCAATGCCAAACCCTGCGGTCCTCTGCAAATCACCCCCTAGACATCCCTCGGATCTGCTCTAACCAAGGCAAATGCTCTTTCCAATATGCTGCCTCCTACCTATGGAACTCCATCCCAGCTAGCCAGATTGACACTCCCTCCCTTACCCAGTTTAAGTCTGGCCACAAAGTATACCTCCTAGAACTCAGCCTCTGTGGTTGCAACCGCTAGCTCCCTAGCCCAGGTCTCCCTCTCACCTCCACTGCCTTGATCTCTCCTTCTTCCCTGATGAATCTCCTAAACAAGGCTGTCAATTAAACTGCATACCTGTCTCAATTTCCTACTAACTGTGTGTATTTTGACGTCTCTGTACTGCATGCATGAGCTTGAATGTGAACTTGCTGTAACCTCTGTATATTGATGCTGATGTATATTTTTATACCTATTGTAACTACTGTAAATAATGCCAATATGTGCTTTTCTGTAACTAATTCTGTGTCACCCCTGAAAAAGGGATCTCTGGTCTCTGTGGGTTTACCCAGTTACCAAAGTCTAAATAAATAAATAAACTGTTCATGAGCAGAGGTTTTAAAATGCCTATGTTGAAAATTTGGTGATGAAAGTCCATTAAATGATTGTTTTGCAAGCGTGCATTACACAGTTTCCATGCAACCTTGTAACCACAAATTTGCAATATTTTCATGCCAGATTTTCAACACTGCCATTTTTTCACACCTCTTTATCAACAGTATAGCTGTCATTTTTCTCAGCCTGTCCAAAATGTGTTTCTACAGCTGTGGTGCACAATGGCATGGTCACTGTGAGAAATCACATTTTGGGATACAGTAACAAAATCACACCCAACTGGTCATGAGGGAAGGTCCCAAAATACCTATGTTGAAAATGTGGCTAAAAAACTCCCACAAATAATTGGGTTATGGACGTGTGTTGAGCAGTTTTTATGCATGCTAATGATTCCACCAATTTTTCATTTCTTTCACTCCAGATTTTCAATGTTGCCATTTTTGTATGCCTCCTCATGAACATGACAGTTGTCATGTACCACATTCCTGCCCAAAATGTGTTTTCATCCCTGTGTCGCCAAATGGCATAGCCGCTGTGCAAAACTACCTTTCAGCTTACATACTGATTGTGCTGCTGTTCATGAGGTCGGGTCACAAAAAGCCCATGTTAAAAATTTGGAGTGAAAATAACAACATACTACTATGGTGTTTGGGTTTCCAACTGCAACACCCCCCCCCCCTTAGAAACTGACAGGTGTCAGGGGTGTGATTTGGGCTCATCAGCTGTAATGCTCATGACATTCCACCCCCACCCTGCAGCCAATGACAGGCATTGTGGTGTGCCTTGCAGTGTCTGGCCACAAAGTTCACCCCATTCTCCTATACTGCACCCACCTCTGCATCTTTCCTCTTGTAATGAGGTAAGTATAATGCCCAAAGACACCAAAGTACACCACAACACTTGTCAGTGTCTACAGGTTACGGTGAGGTACACTGGCATGAGCATTATAGCTGAAAACCCAAAGGCACACCCCAATGCCTGTCAGTCTCTACAGGGTGGTGGTGGGGTTGGCATCACTTCAATACCTCACTGCCATTCCTATTATGCATCTCTAACTCTGGCACTACCAATGCCAATGCCAGTGAGACAACATTCAGCATTGACAAATGCTTGTTTACATATGTCTACCACAACTCACTGAGTGTAATTTTCTGCCCCCCCCAACTGAGTTCATGTAGGTCCCTTTAGCCTTTAACACAGCCCCAAATGTGTTAGCTGTTTCTAATAATTATGAAGGCAGTGTTGTTTGGTGGTAAGAATACAGAATGTGAATCAGTAGACCACAGGTTTTAATTTTATCAGAGCCACTGGTTCTCTGAATGACCTTGGACATGTCACTTGACTGCCCTTTGTTTCAGTTCTCTCATTTGGGAAATGTGGTAGAAACAGTATCCCACTGAAAATGAGAAGTTGAACTGTTGAGTCATAGTTACCAGAGATAATTAAATCAAATTAAAAAACATAATTTGGTATTTCCCTACCTGTGTTACAGCTTCTGCAAATGAAATAAAGGAAGGCAATTGTTTGTGTTTGGCATCTTTCTAACAATATGTCTAAAAGAGAAACGAGAGAACATTGCTGCCTTTAGGCACACAGTGAGATTCACACATGAAAAATAAGTTTTCCTTCTTTTGTTTCATTGCTTCTGTTGTCTTGAGTGTAAGTTGACCTCAGATAATAGTTAGGCAATACTGTAGGACAGACCGGATGGGCCTTGGGAACTTTTTCTCTCCTCATCATTTTGTTTCTGTGTTTCTATGAAATATCGTGTGGACAAAGACTTAGGGGATGTTCCTTGAATTTACAGGCCAACTGGGTAAGTAACAAGCTTGAGATGAAGACACTGACCATTAGACTAGTTTATTACCAAATCATATTAACATAATAACAAACCAATCTGAGCTCAGAAGGGACTGCAGGTCCAACAGATGCATCCCCTGCTTAATAAGTTGGGAATAATAAGTGTGCAATAGAAAAATGTTCTAATTTATTGGGATAATCACCCCCTCTTCCATCCATGGTACCCTGTAATTCCCTTGACATGTGTCTGTTTGCCTGGAAGGCCTGTACTGTCTTCATACCCAATGTCTCTGCTAGTACGCTGTTCCATAGGTTCATCTCCTTCTGGGAGAAGAAATGACACCTAATACTACAACTAAATTTACCACCTCTAAGCTTCATGGTGTGACTTTGTATCCTGTTGGGGCCACCAGGCCAAATATCTACATTTGTTTGTTCTTTCCCTTGCATGTGCAGAAGACTGAGAACATGTACACACTCTACCTTCTTTTCACTAGTATTAATGTGTTAAGGGGCTCCAGTCTCTTCTCCTACATTTTGTCCTACATACCTCTGATCATTTTGTTGGTCCTGTGTTGCGACCTTTCAGCAGCCTCAATGTCCTTTTTTATGATGAGGAGCCTGAATTCTGTATAATACTCTATGTGGTGACTGGCCAAGGCCTTTTAAAGTGGAAGGTTTACACTTATTCTGCTGGTCAACCCCTTGTTGACATATCCAGGAATTCCACTGGCCCTCAACTCAGTTCTTCAGGAATTATCTCTGGTGGCACTCTGTATTTCAGTTCCACAGTGTTATACTACTGTACCTTGCAGGAGAAAGATACAGAAACTACTACCTTCATTATTTATTGTGTCTATGACATGTTTTGATCAGGTTCTTTACTTACACTGTGGCCAGATTTTTGTATGCTCAAGATTGCCACAAGCCTCAATTGCACGAAAGATTTGGCACACCAGGCTTGAGAAAATCTAATGTGATTTTCCATCTTTTTCAGCAATTGATGCTCGGTAGACCATGTGTCTGTGATCTAACCTGTGTCAATACCAGGGACCATTTTCACAGGGCTTGCATCTGAGATGTAGCGTAAGCTGCTGTGAAGCAGGTAAACTGTTGCAACTGTGTCCAAGACTGTAAAATCAGGTGCAACTGCAGCAAACAGGAATTACACAGCTGCTCAGATAAGTGGTGTGGTTCAGGGCTTGCAACAAGCCCTGTGCCACCCTTTGAAAATTCAATCCAAGGAGTCAGTTCCTGAAGATAAACCTTTAGAATGCCCCTAAAAGATCTTACTGAACAGTCAGCATCCCAAGTGGCTGCTTTAGCCAGAAGCACAGCCATCCTAGAATCCCTGCAGGAGGTTGGACTCAGGCAGCTGGTGCATGAACCAGCCAGGGACAAGTCGATTCTGGACCTGGTATGGACAAATGGGAACACAGTCAAAAAATACAGGTTGAAGGGCAGCTGGAGTCCAGTGACCACCGCATAATGTGGTTCAGCATGGCAACTTGGACTCAAGCGTGCCACACAAGGGCAAAAGTATTAGATTTTAGGAGGGTGGATTTCTCTGAAATCAGTAGCTGTATACAAGCTGTCCTGGGGAAGAGAGAGGCAATAGAGGGTGTGGAGGAACAATGGGAGAAACTGAAAGGAGCCAAAGTGGGGATAACAAACCAATGCAGTAGGACAGTGTTCAAAGGGAAAAGAAGAAGGAAACCACTATGGTTCTTTAAGGAGGTGGGGGACAAAGTCAAGGCTAAAAGAATGAGTTTCAGGAAATATAAGGACACCCAAAGGGAGGAGGATGGGGGGGTGTACCTTGAATGTATAAGGGAAGCAGGGAAGGCTGTTAGGAGAACTAAGGTGCAGACAGAAGAGAGTTTAGTATGATCTGTGAATAAAGGGAACAAGGCATTTTATAGGTACATCAGAGAAAGAAGAAACACCGGGAGGGGGGGGGCTCAACGGGGAGGAAGGAGAGTGTAAGAAAGGGGATCTGGATAAGGCAGAAATACTGAACAAATATTTCTGCTCAGTATTCACTAGGGAGGGGGAGGGTCAAGGATCATAGATGGCTAGCAGAGGCAATGAGGTGGGGGAGAAGTGGACACCAGTCCATTCACAGTAGGGAGAGTTCTGGAAGGTGTCCACCTGAGAATATTAAGGGAGTTGTGAAGGGAACTAGCAGCGCCTCTGCCAGCTGTGATCATGGAGTCACTCAATGTGAATGTGGTTCCAGAGGATTGGAGGAGTGCACATGTGATCCCACTGCACAAAAGTGGGAGCAGAGAGAAGGCAGGGAACTACAGGCCAGTCAGCTTCATCTCAGTGGTGGGAAAGATCATGGAGACACTGCTGAAAGAAAGGATAGTAACACACCTGGAATCCAGGGTTGCCCAGGATTTGAGGCAACACAGATTCACAGCAGGAAGATCATGTCAAATAAATCTGATCGATTATTTTGATTAGGTGCATGAGAGATATTGTGGGTAACAGATGGACACATATGCCAACTTGGAACTTCAATTCCTTCTTTATTCAGCACAGAACAAAAATTAAGCGGACTGTTTTTGACAAATTAAAACAAATGTAAAACAAAATGAAGAAAACAACTAAAGATGGCTTCAAAGCAGCAATAGTCCAGCAGTACAAGTCCAATATGACTATCAGGAACTAGCCTGAATGGATGTTTCAGCTTCCACACCCCAAACAAATCTGACTTGCCTCTTTCAGTGTCAGGAAAATAAAGGGGGCTGTGTCCAAGGATTGGTCTGCCCTGGCTGTCACTCATTTATTAATTCATTAAACATATTTTACTCGCTTCATAAACGCTTTGTATTATTTACAAATGGCACAGATAATTACAACACCTTATAAAAGGGTAAATATTATATGGCCATTTAATTCAGAACACTGGATCCAGTTTTCATCAGTTGAGTTGTTCTGTAAGTCCCTCCTTCAGCTCAGCTCTGCATAAAAGTATTGACTAAGAGGTCATCCAGCTCATAGAGCACACAGCTGATAGCAGGGAATAGTAGCAGAAGACCTTGTTTGTATTCCGGTAATTGTTTTGCAAAGCAAAGCACAGCTACAGCATAAAAATAACCTTTTTTACCTTAAAGGCTTTCACTAGAGGTGCACGGCAGCTATGGTTTGTGTTTGCATATGCAACAGTTTAATAACATGCACATTTGTAGTGTTTACAAGCACTACTGTTACGGTGTGGCTCTTTGGCAGCAGTTTGTAACTGCGAATCTGTGCATCTTCAAGGAGCTCCCTAAGTAAACCGCACCATCATGAGGCTAACACCAGGACTTGTTGTTAAATATGGAGGTTTTCAAGGGGCTACAAAAAAGGGTTTAGAAGTGCTCCCGGAATTATTTTCCATCCATCCAGCTATTGTTTTAGCTAGTAAGTCACCACATAATAGCGGCAAATACAGCCTCACTATGTACGTGTAGCTAACAGCACAGAGGTTCACATTGTGGGCACTTGCCCTCTGTATTATTCTTTTACATCTTACTTCTTCTTCTGCTGTAACCAGGCAGCAAGACAGTGGTTCCTATTTATTTATACATATGACACTGCATAACAAAAGCAATACAACAAAGCTTACTCTGACAAACGCTTGTTCACATATCCTCTGGCAATACAGGCAGGCTTCTTTTTTCTATGTTCCTGATAAGGACATTTTGTTTATTAAAACTATACTAACCAGCAGGTTGCTGAAGGTGGGGGGGGACAAACAATAATGGCAGTGGGGATACATGGGTGGCCAGTCCATGTAAGACAAACATCCATTTATAACCATAACTAACAGGCTTAGGGACACAAAAGGAAACCCTCAAGGCAGCCCCATGGATAGACCAGGAAGAACCTTCTACATTCCTCCCTACCTAAGATAAAACTCGACTGGTTTTGTCTATTCTTTCTTTCCCTCTGGTACTGAAAGCCACACCTATTCATCAGATCTCTTGAAGAGAGAGATGGAACCATAGCCCACTCATCTCCAAAGGCTCCACCTTGGGGTCCCTATATTTAATAACGTATACACTCCCTACAGGTTCATAAGGAGTTTTACTATCTTCCTTACCCCGAGGTCTGATGATAGGTGCATCATTCAATTTCGTACTATATCTAGAGAGATAATCCACATTACCATGTGCTCTACCCTTAAGATGCTTCATCGTAAAGTGGTAGGGCTGTAGTGTAAGGTACCAGTGCATGATTCGTGGATTCCGATCTTTCATTACATGGAGCCAGCATAACAGATCATGATCAGTCCATTAGTCAAATTCTGTGCCCCACAAATAAAAATGGAGTGCTTCAATAGCCCCACGCACTACTAAGCACTCCTTTTCTATTGTGGAGTATCTTGTTTCACTTTCATGAAGTTTGCAACTTACGTAAATGATGGGATGTTCTTCACACTGGATCATTTGTGTGAGGACTACCCCTATTCCGCAATTGGAGGCATCAGTCTGTAATATAAGAGGCTGGGAAAAGTCTGAGGTTTTTAACACTGGTGAAGAGCATAATCTGGCTTTTATGGAACAAAAAGCATCCTCACATTCGGGGTTCCATATAATTTTCTTAGGTTTAATTTTCTTTGTTAGTTCACTAAGGGGACTAACCAATGTAGAAAATGCTGGAATAAAGCGATGGTAATAGCCCGCCAGCCCTAAGAAGGATCACACATTCTTCTTGGTGATGGGGCCGGGACTATTAGCTACTGCCTCCACTTTGCTTATTTTAGGTTTTATTTGACCCTTTCCTATCTGAAACCCCAGACATTTGATTTCTTGCATTAACAATGAACATTTGGCAGGGTTAATAGTGAGTTCAGCTTCGGTAATGGCCGTTAATACTTGCGATAGGTGATGTATGTGCTCAGCCCATGATGGGCTAAAAGTAACTACATCACTGAGGTATGCTGCTCTATAGGTGGCATATGGTGATAAAATCCTATCCATAACCCTCTGAAAGGTGGCAGGGGCACCGTGTAAGGCAAAAGGCATCACGGTGAATTGCAATAAGCCTAGGGGGGTGCTGAATGCTGTTTTGTCTTTGGCATCAGCATCCAAGGGTATATGCCAATACCGCTTAGTTAAATCCAGCATGCTGATATACTGGGTGTTACCTAGGTGATCTAGAATATCATCAATACAGGGCATTGGATAGCTGTCAAACTGTGACACAGCATTTAACCATCTGAAATCAAGACACAGTCAGACACCCCCTTCTTTCTTCCTGACCACCACCATGGGGAAGTTCCACTCACTTTGTGAGGGTTTTATGATGCCTAGTTCTTGCATTCTTTCCAACTCCCTTACTAGACCTGCTCTAACTCTCTCTGGCAGTCTATAGGATTTTTGTCAGATGGGCATATTCTGAACTAGCATGATGTGATGAGTCACGTTCATTGCTTTCCCTGGGATTCCCGTAAACATTGTTTCATAGGAACATAATAATGTTTTAAATTCTGCTACCTGGTGAGGTGTCAACTTGGGGTTGATGGTTATATCAGTGAGTTCCCCCTTCACCTCCAAATGTTTGTAGGTGAGATTCAATTCACTATCAGTGGACTCAGGTGTATATATCCGCACAGTGGAGGGGGGTCTCTCTACCCATGGTTTCAGTAAATTGACACGGTATATTCTTTTTTTGTTTAACTTGTCATGCATGGCCACCTCATAAGTCACAGGTCCCATTCTTTTCAGTATTATATAGAGCCCCTGTCACTTCATAAGGAGCTTGTTGTCAGAGGATGTAAGTAATAATAGTACCTTATCACCCTCTACAAATTCTTTCAGTCAGTCCCCTTATCATATTGATTCTTTTGGGCCATTTGATATTTCTGGTTTGTTGCATGGGCCTTCTGCATATACAGTAAGTTACTAATCTCTATCTTAACTGACATGTACTCGATGGGTACAATACCTTTCAGGGTCTTCCCTTCCTCCCACACTTCTTTAACAATATCCAATGGCCCCCGTAGGTTACTGCCATACAGAAGCTCGAACAGGGAAAACCCTGTAGAGGACCGAGGCACCTCCCTGTATGAAAACAGCAAGTATGGCATATACACATACCAATTTTGACCCTCTTCCTGAACATACTTCTGTAGCATTTTCTTCAAGGTTTGATTGGAACGCTCAACCAGACCATCTGTTTGGGGATGATAAGGTGTTATATGTATAGCACTAATGCCTAAAGTCTGGTAGAGCCATTTCAACATCACCGAGCAAAAATTGCTACCATAGTCTGTCAGTATCACACAAGGGATACCCATCCGACTAAAGATTTTGCCCAATTCATCAGCAATTTTAGGGGCTGTTACACTCTGCAGGGGAACAGCCTCAGAATTCTTCATAGTGTAGTCACTAATCACCAGAATGTACCTGTTCCCTTTGGCACTTTTTAGTAAGGACCCGACAATGTCCATTACAATTCTTTCAAAAGGATTTGTAACCAAAGGCAGAGGTAGTAAGGGAGCTTTGTCTTTTCTACTGATGTTGGCTACCTTCTGGCATTCACTACAACTGTTACAATAACTGGCTACCTGTTCATGAATGCCAGGCCTAAAGAAATGGTACAGCAGATGAATTAGGGTTCTATCTCTGCCCAGGTGCCCAGCCAAGAAAATGTCAAGGGCTAGCTCTAATAGCCTCTTTCTGTACATCTGGGGAATCATTAACTGTTCTACTTCCTTCCCTGTTTTGGGATTGACACATTTGCAATAAAGCAACCTGGTAATCATTCTGTATCTGTCTTCCTGTTGAAGACCATCAGTGTTTGTATGCTGTGGGAAATAAGACTGCAAGGATAAATCATCCCTCTGTGCATTTTTAAAGTAATTTCCCCTTACAAGATCTAACACTGCAGGCATAGAATCAACCACATTGTCTATACAGTCACTTTTAGTCCATAATGTCTTCTTTTTTCTCTTTTGGCGCTGTGGTTTTCTCTTCTTTTCTGAGGTAACAATAACATTTTCCATGAAACAAAATAACTGTCCCAATGATTCTTTAAGTGTTTGAGACCTTGTCACCATGGCACATACCTTCGAGATCAAAAATGATTGAAAATCTGGATGATTATGTCCCAGAAGAACAGGGACTGGTAAATGTGGTACCACCCCCACCTTTAGTCATTGGAATTGACCTTGTACAGTTAGTGCGGTTTCTTGTAATGGGTAGCAGTGAATGTCCCCTTGGATACAGATGAACCCAGTTGCTGGCCCTTCCAGTACTGGTAAATGGTTAAAAACATTACTTTGCACTAAGGTCTGTTTACTTTCTGAATCCAATAACCCCTGTACAGTTTTACCTTCAAGAAAAAATGGAACAGTATATTGTCCCCAATTAGCAAGGGCTAAATGTGCTGGTTCAGTTGTTCTTTTTGGGCAGAACCTTGCTATGTGACCTTTCCCTTTGCAGTCATGACAGATGATTTCTGGATTATACCCCCTGCCTATTTTAAGATTATGTTTTACCCCAGTGGAATTTCTGTTCCCGCTGGATGTAATGGAAGTAGATGAAGGCCTTACCAGAGTTTGATGGGAACTGGATGTTGCAGTACCCTTCTGTTTGTGGGGTTTCACTGCCAGGTAATCTTCAGCCAACCATATAGCAATGCTAGCTGCCTCTGGACAATGTTCTTTTACCCAGAGTTGAACACCCTGTGGAAGGATATGAATGAACTGTTCCAGAATAATGACTTCTAGGATCTGATCTTATTTTCTCATCATGGGCTGTAGCCATTTGACACATAAATCCTTGAGTTCGGTATAGGCATCTTGGAGGTTATCAGCTGTCTGGAACCTATATGATTGGAACCTCTGCCTATAGGCTTCTGTGTTAATATTGTATCTCTTAAAAATGGCTGATTTCATTCTATCATAGTCATTGGCATGGGCTATGTCCACATGGCTATACACTAGCTGAGCTTTTCCAGTCAGATTGGGAGCTAGACATATAACCCATTGATATCTTGGTCAAGTGCATGTGGTGGCCACCCTCTCGAAAGTCATTATATAGGCTTCAGTGTCATCACTTTCCGATATTTTCACTAGATTGATATCTTTTTGCACACCTCCAGGGGAAGCAGGAGGTTGATGAATACCTAGAGCCTGTATAGCCCACAGCATGTCTGTCCATCGGACTTCACCATCTTTCTGATCCCTCTCCCTGTCTTTTTAATTTCACCTGGTGAACACAAAACCATCAAAGTAGCCCCTAAGACCCCTGAGGGGATGTCTTTTCCTCTGACCATCCCCCACTTGCTTGAGCCCCCAATTCCACCTTTTCTTCTGTGTCTTCCATCTTCAGCTGACCTGCTAGTAGCTTACCTTCCTTCTGCCTGACCACCAGGGGTAGTCCAGATAGTAAAGGCAGGTGATGTTTGCCTGTTACAGAATGTGTGGTAGCACCAGGAGGTTATTTTGTATCTGTCTTGTCCTGTTACATCAGCTGTCCATCAAGGTCTTGGACAGACCCTCCAGTCAGAAAAGAGCACACCAACTGTATCCCACATCTGACACCATATGTGAAAGATATTGTGGGTATCAGATGGACACATATGCCCTTTTTCCTTAAAGGCTTTCACTAGAGGTGCATGGCAGATATGGTTTGTATTTGCATACATGACAGTTTAGTAAAATGCATGTCTGTAGAGTTTGCAAGCACTACCACTACAGTGCGGCTCTTTGGCAGTGGTTTGTAATTGTGCCTCTGCACATCTTCGAGGAGCTCCCTAAGTAAATCACACCACCATGATGGTAGCACCAGGACTTATTGTTAAGTACGGAGGTTTTCAAGGGGCTATAAAACAGAGTTTAGAAGTGCACTCTGAATTATTTTCCATCCATCCAACTATTGTTCTAGCTAATACTGTACAGTAGTTTATATCCGCGCCCTCTTTATTTAGCGCTGCAGACTGTACCGTACATATTAGCACCTGAATGAATCCGTGCGAGTGCCTTGCATGTAGTTACAGCACATTCAAGAATTACCTGAGAATTACAAGTACTTAAGGGCACTTAATGGTGATCGCGATCATTAGCACTCTGTTGCGATTACTGAAGAATGATGTCTATCCTTAGGTGGATTTCACAGTCACAGTCACAGGCTGGCAAAAGAAAGTATCCCTTCGAGAGTGAAGGAATGGAGCCAGAGAATCTTGCTGAACAAGCTGGTGTTGAGCCAGGTGTCGCTAAGGCAATGCTCCGTGAACTTATAGGACCCACTTCACCCTCTCCCAAAAAAGTACGTCCTACTGCGTACACCAACTATTGCCCTGAGACATGCTTTGAGATAGGCAAGCATACGGTGGAGAATGGCGTAATGGCAGCAGTGCATTTTTACACCGCAAAGTACACCAAGAACATAAACGAGAGCACAGTAAGAGGGTTTAAATCGGACTACATGAAGCAGCTGCGGGAAACACCTGACCCCACCTATCTCACCCCTTCATTGCCCAGAAAACAGCGTGGGCATCCTGCCCTTCTAATGTACAAGCTGGAGGAGCAACTTCGGAAAGTCATTTGCTGCTTGCAGAAGCAAGGGGCTGTAGTAAACACCCGAGTTGTTCATGCAGTAGCCCTTGGGCTACTAAAAGCCAAATCGCCACAAATATTGATTGGGATATCACACACAGCGACAACCATTGGGCTACTAAAAGCACTATGCTGCACTACATAGAGAATGTTATTGCCCCCTATTGTTCCCACACAGGTAAATCACTAGGTCTTCCGCAAGAACAAAAATCCTTCCTCATAATGGATCTTTTCCATGGCCACACTACACCAGCTGTTCTCCAAAAACTCGAATATTTCGGTATTATACCGATATTTGTGCCTGCCTCATGCACAGACGCTTTGCAGTCGTTAGATATTTCTGTTAATAAAATCCTAAAAGATCTGATGAAGCAGAAATTCACAGTTTCGTGTGCTGACCTTGTATCACAGCAGCTGGAGACATGCAAGGAATTAAAACCTGACTTGGGCATGCTGACACTCAAAGAATGACATGCACAGTAGCTTCACACCAGTTTCCAGGAACTCTGTGACAGAAAAGATGATGTGTTACACAGTTTTTCCGAAGCAGGAATTCTTGATGCCCATACCGAGATCCTGAACATAACATCGGTAAGTCACTTTTGTATTAATGTACTAGGGTAATGCTGGTTTAGTTCCTGGTCACAGTCCTGAGCAATGTTTTATTTTTTGCAGGTGTAGCCCTAGGGGATATTTGTGTGGAGATGACCAACCAATGAACGACACAACGAATGAATAGTACTTTATGAAAACTACTGAGTCTTTTCTTTTTTTCAGGAACAGAACAAAAATTTTTTTTTTATTTACAATGGACAGTGCCTATTAATAGTGCAGTATTTGGGGGACAGGCACTCTTTTATTTGTTTTATTTAAAATGATGTGCATTCAGAAATAAAATAAAATACTTACATGATGAAATTAAATCACGCTCCATCAATTTCTAATTTCACTCCTGTAATTATTAGCGTTTGGTTTATTTTAGCGCTTTTTCCATTTCAGCTAAAATAGCGAAAATAAACGGAACGCTAATATTTACTACTCTACAGTAAATCACCACATAATAGCGGCACATACAGCCTCGCTATGTATGTGTAGCTAATAGCACAGAGGTTCACATTGTGGACGCTTTCCCTCCGTATTATTGTTTTACATCTTACTTACTTCTTCTGCTGTAACCAGGCAGTGAGACAGTGGTTCCTATTTATTTATATATATGACACTGCATGACAAAAGCAATACAACAGCTTACTCTGACAAACGCTAGTTCACATATCCTCTGACAATACAGACAGGCTTGTTTTTTCTATGTTCCGCATAAGGACATTTTGTTTATTAAAACTATGCTAACCAACAGGTTGCTGCCGGGGGGTTGGGGGAGACAAACAATAATGACAGGGGTATACATGGTTGTCCAGTCCATGTAAGACAAACATCCATATATAACCACAACTAACAGGATTAGGGACACAAAAGGAATCCCTCAAGGTAGCCACATGGATAGACCAAGGAGAACCTTCCACAGGGTGACTATGGAAGTAAATCAGGGAGGTGCAGTAGATGTCGCCTACCTAGATTTCAGTAAAACCTTTGACACTGTCCTACATAGAATGCTATTTAACAAGATGGGTAGCCTGGGCATGAGAGACAAGATGGTGAACTGGGTTAGGAACTGGCTAACAGACAGGAGGCAGAGGGTGGTGGTAAATGAGGTACAATCTGGAGAGAAGGGGTGACCAGCGGGGTACCACAGGGATCAGTAACTGGGCCAGTCCTGTTCAATGTCTTCATTAGTGAAATTGCAGAGGGGCTAGAAGGAAAGGTCTGACTGTATGCAGATAACACCAAGATCTGTAACAGGGTGGATACTCCAGAAGGGGTGCAGAAAATGAAGAGGGACCTGGAGAAGCTTGAAAGATGGTTGAAGATGTGGCAACTAAGGTTCAATGCAAAAATGTGTAACATAATGTACCTGGGTAGAGGGAACCCTGGAGAGAGCTACAGGTTGGGGGGGCTGACTGTCTCCAAGGAGGAAAGGGACCTAGGGGTTATCATCTCTGATGACCTTAAGGTATCAAAGCAGTGTGCAAAGGCAGCAGGGAGGGTCAGTGGCATAGTGGGGTGCATAGACAGGGATATCACTAGCAGGAGGCAGGAGGAGGTTATGCCATTGTATAAAACATTATTAGGGCCTCAACTGGTGTACTGTATGTAGTTCTGGAGGCCATACATGCGCAAGGATATAAACAAGGTGAAGACTATCCAGAGAAGTGCAACAAAGATGGTGCAGGGCTTGCACCACAAAACATATGAGGAGAGACTAAGAGACCTCAATATGTACTCACTGGAGGAGAGGAGAGAGCAGGGGGACTTGATTGAATCTTTCAAGTACCTCAAGGGCATAAACAAGGTGTAGGTGGGGCACCTTTTCCAATGAACAGAAAGTACTGTACTAGAACAAGGGGACACAATATGAAATTGGAAAGGGGGTAGATTAAGAGGTAATGCGAAGAGGTTTTTCTACACAGAAAGGGTAGTCAGCACTTGCAATAGTCTGCCACAGGAGATAGTGGGTCAAGCACAGTGGAGGGGTTTAAGCATGCATGGGACAGGCACAAGGGAACCATGAGGGGGAAGAGAGTGATGAAAAGCCGTTGCTGACATAGAGTTAGTGGACACATACAATGTATGGGGCCTATGGAAAGACTGGATGGCCTGGCAGTCCTTATTTGGCGACAATTTCTATATTTCTATGTTTCAGGGCAGACTGATGGACCAATTGTCTTTTTCTGCTGGCAGTGGCTATGTTTTTATCCTGACAAAAAGCATTGCAACTAGAGACTGATTGTCTTTGTACAGTCCTTTTACTTCAGCACTGTAGATGAGACTCGATCTTATAAGTCCTCCATTAAAATCCATCAACATATTAAAGATGGTTAAGTTCACTTTAATGTGATATACATTAATATAGACAAAGAGATGTCTCTCATGGTATTTCAGTGTAATCTCATGCAAGTTTTGGTCTTTCCTTTGTGGTTCTTGCTAACCAAATGTGCACTTTTATAAAGAGATGCAACTTACTAACATATTATAAATCAAAGATACATATAGGCTATAAATATCTGAACATTGTTTCCTAAAAATGAAATATTTTATTTAATGCAATTAATTACACTTTCAAAGCCTCCCCTTTTAGTGGTGAAGGACAGTACAGCCCAATGGTCACAGGATCTTAAATACAGAACTTGTAATGTCTTCTGAGCCTTAAGAGATTTACTATACAATAATTAAATAGGCCTTTAAGTGTAAACCTCTATTTAATTTCTCTTTTGGTAGTCTCCAAAGAACAATAATCAAACACCAGGAATCAAACAAATGGAATTAGTAAGCAAGTAGGTAAAGTGACAAATGTTTAAATTTGACAAAAATCATTCCTTTACTTTCCTTCACCTATTGCAGTATGTCACATTGGAAACATCTCGTAAGAGCAGATTTTACCCAGTGCAGAGTATGTCAAAGAAACCATAGAGTACTGTTTTTATTTATTTGACAGTTGCACTTCCCGGATAGTGTGGTCTGGGTCTGTGTTATATGTCCAGCATAACCTATCAATATCTTGTGAACATACAGTAATTACTATTTATTTCCTTAAAGCAGAATGGACCTTTATGATGACATTATAAATACAGTAGGTCTGACCTACTGTAATTATCTTCTGACAAAGAAAGCTTGATTAATTTATTCAGCCTTCAACAAATAGGTAAATGTAGCATGACTGACTGTTTCTAAACTGCATAACTGTCTGGATATTAACATGTTCATTGCACTAAATATTTCAGAAAATTTATTGTTTTTATTTAGTGATTGTGACCCCCCCCCAAACACACCTACCTACCATGCTAATGTACATCCATTACAGATAATGGAAACAGTGATTAAGAAACCTTTGGCATCTCAGGAGTTTGTATACCTAAACTAGATATTTCATTAAGAAAGGTATCACCTCTGCTGAACAAAAAAACATTTTTTTTGGTTTTGTGCTCAAGGGACATCTAATAGAGATGCAGCATTATAATACTTAAAGAGATGGTCAGCCTTTTCGCATCATATTATTTCTAGTTGAAACCTCACATTTTATGATTTGTTTACCATCTCTAAAATGCAGTAATGTTGTTGGTTGTTTTATTTGCTTTATTTCATAGTAGAACTGAAATGCGTGCACATGGTGTAAGTATATATAATCTTATTTTGTTTCAAATACTTTATCTGCTCATATTGCATATATCCTGGACATTAGGAACATCCCCAAACAGTGCACTTACTCATGATGCAATAGACTTTTCTTCTCCCACTTTATCATAGGTGTCTACACTGTGTGGGGGTGTTCCCAGGTGCATGAAAAATACAGTTAGGAATTGATCAAGGAATGTAAACAAACATGTTGGTGGTGGTAACACAGGTATGGAGGATAGTCTATTTTTTACTTTTAAAAAGAAGAAAGGACTCAGAATCCCTCTATCAGCAGTCTCTACAAAAGGTGAATAATATTGTTTTTAGTGCTGAAGTGGGCAGAGCCCAGCAGACCTCCTGAGATCGGAAAAGGGAGATCTTTCAGACCAAATGACAGTGTATAGTTACCTCACAGTCGCCTCTATGTCCATGAAACACTCCGCTTTCTCCATTAGCAGTCACACAGCACTATCAGCATTATTTTTCTGCAGTTGGAAATCACGGTGGAACACAACACAGTTTATTGTGTCAAAGATGGCCTGCAAACTGTATTGCACATGTACGACTTCTTGTACATGCGCAATAGAGTTTGTCAGTGATCTTGAGCATGGCAAAGTGTGCCGTGTTCCATTGTGACCAGAACATAGATGAGACTGCTTATTTTTTATAGTTTTTTTGCCTTCCACCCACCTGACCCTCCATTTCAGCACCCACCCACCCCTTCCCTCCCCAGAAATGCAACAGTCACACTAGGGGTGCCCAATCCCCAGTGCAGGAATCTTCTATCTGTTTTTGCTCCATTTTGTTCTCCTCCCACCCACCCGACCCTCCCTCTTAGCCCCCTCAGAAACATAACAGTGACACTGGAGGTGCCCAGTCCCGAAGTGCAGGAACCCTCAGTTTGTTTTTTTTCTTGTACCAAATCCCCCAGTGCAGGAATCCTCAGTTCTTTTTTGTGTTTTTCTTCATCCTGTAAAAAGAAAACCTACCATCAATGTCATTTGTGGCTGATACAGTCCCCCACCTAACCCTCCCACCCAGCACCCACCACCCTACACCCCCAAACCCCTTATTTACCCATCAGGGGTCCAACACAGTAATCTTTTCTGGAACGCAGACACACATTCACTGTTCAAGCCGGACCATGAACTGAAGTAACAGGTAAGCAGTTCAATGTGTGTCAATGGTGTTTTGAACTTACTGGGATAACTTGACCATTTCTGCATAGTTTTGGGCCAAATTTTCAACAGGCATTTTTGGGACCCTGCCTCATGAACAATTGCACTGACATTAGGCAAATCTGTCTCAGAAGGCGAAGGCGATTTTTTGGGCAGGAGTTGAAAATTTTCTCTCCCTTATTCATGAGGCAAGTTCATAAGGAGGCTATGTTGAAAATTTGGTGTACAAATATTTAAAAAATAACACAGTTATGAGCCTACATTGAATTATGTGAATGCAGGCTTGTAACTTTGGTAATTTCCAATATTTTTACCCCACATTTACATCAAAGCCTTATCTTTACAGCACCTCATGAATGTGATAGCTGTTATTTTTCAAATCCTGGCCAAAATGTTTTTTTTTCACACCCCAAAAGGAAATTTTGCAGTCCCTACATGAAAACTGTACTTTCAGACAGAAGCTGAAACTTTTCTCTGCCCTTGTTCATGAGGCAGATTCATAAGAAGGCTATGTAATAAATCTGGTATAAAAATACTTTAAAAAAAAACAAAGTTATGAGGCTATGTTGAATTTTACAATGCAAGCTTGTAACTTTGGTAATTTTCAATATTTCTACCCCAAATTTTCAATGGCAGGGGGTCATAATGTTTCAAGATATTATGTCGCATGCAAAAAGCATGCTACTAATACAGCGTAATTTATTGCATGTGGCATAAGTCTATTTCTTGCAGGGGGCTTTGCCTCCACACCCTCTGTTCTGGGAGGCTGCACCCCCTGAACCACCCATAATAAGGATTCTCAACACTGGGGGTTGGGGTTAACAGTAAAATCGCACAAAGTGCGAAAAATAAAAAAATGTGTTTGCATCAGGGACCAGGAATTGAACCCAGTCCCAAATATTCTGACCGCGTCTCCTGCTGCGAGTGGCTCATCTCATAGAGCCACAGCAGCTGCTTGGTGGAGACCAGTCCCAGCTGAGTTCTTCTGCCTGGGACAGCGAGAGGGTGCAATACTGCACATAGAAGCATTCATGGTATTGCACCCTCTCGTTCACATTTACAGCACTATTTTGGTTTAGCGCTCATGTCGTATGATATCAAGTGTATGACATATTGACCCGGTAGGATTTTCTACATAGCTATTTCTTTACAGCACCTCATGAATGTGATAACTGTCATTTTTTAACTCCTGCCCAAAATGTGTTTTTGCATCCTGGAGTGTGATTTTGCAGTCCCTGCATGAAATCACCTTTAGGCCAGAAGATGAACATTTTCTATGCCCTTCTTCATGAGGCGGGGTCATAACAAGACTGTATTGAAAATTGTGCAGATCACAATGTATCTGGAAAAATGTTTTACAGTCTTTTGGTTCATAGTATCCTATTAGAGTGACAGTGTATCTCTCATACTGTAGCTGAATCTTAGATGGATAAGTTGCAAATGTTGATGAAATGCAGTACTAATGCCTGGATATTTAAGAACTTAACTTTCCATCCCATGACTAAATCACCACACAAAACTTGGCATAGGCAGAAGCATGGTACTGGTGGTGTAAACAACATTTGTTAACTGCTATATCCCCAAGTACCCAATGTGGATTTTATCACTGACAGCAACTGTGTGTGTCATGCAGCAAGGGGTACATAAAAGCAAAGATAACTGCACAAAAAAAAAAAAAAATGACCAGGAGTAAAGTAAATGCAAAGTGCAGAAAAATGTATTGTCACAAATTAGAGTGGCTAAAAAGACTGGCTGGAGAACAGCCACAATGCAACAGTTTGGGCAAAACTGGCCTTCGTCAGTGGGCATGCCAGTTGCCGTACTCTCAGGTATAAGTATGATAAAATTTAAAGCATAGTAGCAAAATTCACATAAAAAAATACAATTAATACAAAACCTTCAATGCACTGTTAATGGGTGCTTTGCACAACTCATGTGCAGGTACATGAAAATATTGCATACCCCACCCGCATAGCTGCGCACCTGTGGACAGGTGAGCCCATACCAACATGCACAAAAGCTGGCCACCTGTCTGTGGCTCCACCCTGCTGGAGTGAAGGACTCCACAGGGCAGCCGGGGGAGGAGTCTTTGTCCTGGGCAGGCATTAAATGGGATGCTCCCTGTGCCCTCTAGTAGATCCCTCTTATAGGGAGGTGTGGTTCTGTGGCTATGCATGCTGATTTCAGGTACCCAGGCATACATGGCACCATCCCGTCCTGGTGCCACCACTCCCATCTAGTGACAGACACTTGCCCTTTCAGCTGCTCCTGCCATCTCCAGCTGCCCAGCGGTCG
Source organism: Neoceratodus forsteri (assembly GCA_016271365.2). Lineage (NCBI taxonomy): Eukaryota > Metazoa > Chordata > Ceratodontiformes > Ceratodontidae > Neoceratodus > Neoceratodus forsteri. The sequence goes on along the minus strand of CM028137.1, from coordinate 584,699,199 downwards.
GGGCAGCATGGTGAGCCCTATCCTGGTCCCCCAGCAACTGGCGGCCAGTGTCCACGAGTGTGCACAGTGAGTTACTGCAGGGTCCCCCCTTCCATAACCTGTACTCAACTCCACACCTATGTAGCCATCACTATGCGGGTTCATGCCTAACACGTAGAACTGGCTTGCTCCCAAAACACCCTCTGCCTGCCCCAGCACATTGCTCTCCATGTGGTCAAGGGGATCAGGAGCACAACCCCTGTGCTTCCATGTCATGAATGTCACATAGCCACTGCTCTGTGCTATTCACACGCATGATGCCAATGTGCTCAGTTTACATGGGCACATTAGCATTGTGTGTACAGCCCTTTATTAGAAGTGAATCACAAGGTATAATGCCTATTAATGTTCCAGCTCAAGAATTACAAGCCGAGTGGAAAGAAATAGTGCAAAGAAAAAAGAGTGCAAGTAATGTGAGTGCTGTGGGGGTAGTGTAAGTTAATATGTATATGAGAGGAGAAGAGCTGGGTAAAATAGTGTTGAGGCAGTTATTCGTCATGAATGAAGAACAGAGGATCTGCTTGGAAAAGCAAGGCAAAGCTGATACATGTCATTCGTGCTGTATTCTAGCAATGAAATCACCAATCCAAAAACACTTAGTGAGTGTCTCTCCTGCTGTACCAAAATAGGGACCATAGGAAAAGGACTGAATGATGGCTCCCCTGGGTCAAAGAGGTACTCTAGAAAAGAACAAAGAACAGATAACAAGCACTGAGGACAAAGATAAAGACAGTGAAATGACACAGGTAACATGTACTAAACATTTTAAAGTATATGAAACTGAACAAGCTCAGTTTATCATCTAAGTTTTTAAGGAATGGAGAAAAATCCATTTCTTCATTGAGGTCAGTTGGAGAGATAGTATTCAGAGATACTATACGCTGTGTCTCCTTCTGTAAAAGTTAAGTGACCCTCTTAACTTCCCTTCTCAATGGACTAACATGTTCTAAGGCTGTGAATTACAGTAAAGTAGGATCAGAGTTGTGTTGACTGGCATAATGAGTACCAAAGGCACTTCTGTCCTTGCCATTGATAATGGCTCTAAGATGTTACTATATTCATATTTTAAAAGGGAGAGTTGTCCTTCCAACATAGAGTTTGAGACAGGGGCACCAGGCAATGCAGATAGCAAATCTTGTTACACATGAAATAAATTGTCCAAATTCCACCCTTCACTAGTTGTTATGGTGTACATACTTGCTTCCCTTCCTGTCCACATTTGCAAATATTTCAGTTTCCATATTTGTGGAATCCTGGGGGTTTAGGGAAGACAGTGGTGTAGGCCCCACCTGGAGTACAGTGTACAGTTCTGGAGACCTTACCTACGTAAGGACATAGACAGGGTAGAGAAGGTTCAGAGGAGGGCAACAAAGATGGTGCATGGATTGCATCACAAGTCCTATGAGGACAGGTTGAAGGAACTGAACATGTACTCCCTGGAGGAGAGGAGGGAGAGAGGGGATATGTTAGAGACATACAGGTATCTTACAGGGAGGAACAGGGTGCAGGAATATACTATTTTTAAGCAAAAAAGATGTTCCAGGGCTAGAGGGTATGGGATGAAGTTGGAGGGAGGACGATTCAGAGGAAACGTGAGGAAGAATTTCTTCACAGAACGGGTGGTGGACAAGTGGAACACCCTGCCAGAGGAAGTGGTGGGGGCTGAAACAATCATGGCATTTAAGAAAGCATGGGATAAACATAAAGGAATTCTGGAGGTCAGCAGTAAGGAGCAACAAACTTCTAGGAAAACATAAAGTGAACTTACAAGCTCAAATGGGCAGACTGTGTGGGCCATAGGCCCTTATCTGCTGACACTGTCTATGTATCTATGATTGGGTCTCCTAGTGGGTGTAAAGTCATTAGATGTGAGTAAGTCTCCCACATTTTTTTAATGTGACTATGGGAAGTTCCCTAGGTAGTTTTCAGGGTACTGTCTGAGTGTAAAATTAGCCAGTGTTTGTGCAGGATGTTGCCCACTCTGTCTGCAATGCTGTTAAACTCAGTGGAAAATGTGATAATGTTTTGGCTACTTATATTTCTATTTTTGGGTGTGAGAAGCATTTTCCTGTCAGTGTCATGTGCCCTTTGTAATGCTGTTTAAAGGGTGTTGTCATCATACCACCTGTCCTTAAATCTATTGGACATTTATTTGGCTGGCATTTCAAAGTGTGTATTGTTGAAACAGTTTCTTTTAAGCCAAAAGAACTGACTGGAGGGGATAGATTCAAGAAGTTTACTTGGGTGGGCACTGTCAGCATGTTAAGCAGTTTTAACTTCAGTAGGTTTCCTGTAGTTCAATGTTTTAACTGTTTCTTCCGGACTGTACATTTTCAGATGACTGCAGGATTGGAGCTATTGTTAATAGCTTAGAAGACCACGTCAATGTACAAATGGCTCTAGGTGTACTGGTACAATGGACCACTCAACACAAGTTACTCTAGCTCTTAATTAAAACACATGTGCTGTGATGCACTTGGGGAATAGCAACAGTAAAACCAAGCATAAACTAGGTGATGTTGCACTTCACCAGACTATGGAGGAAAGAGATCTGGAGGTCAAGGTAACTAGTGATTTACAATTTGATACACACTGTAATATTATTGTTAGAAAGGCTAATCAGGTACTGAATTGCATTCTACGGCACATTGGCAGCAGGTAAAGCAAAGTAATGTTGCCGCTGTATACTACATTGGTGCGACCGCATCTTGAGTATTGTGCTTAGGTTTGGTCCCCATACAATAAGGCTGTTATTAGACGGTTGGAAGGGGTGCAATGCAGCACAACTAAAAGGATAATTGGACAGTGATGTAAAACATACCAGGAGAGATTACAAGATCTTGGGTTATATACATTGCAGTATCATAGGTTAAGGGGTGATATGTGCATGCTATACAGTGCACTGAAGGATGAGCAATTGAAAGCAAATATTGGACTTAGGGAGAGACAGCATTATCAGTATGAACGCAGGAGTCATAAACTGCAATTATAACAGGACAAACGGAATACTTTGAAACGAGAAAAATGGTTTAGTCAGAGAGGAGTTCAATTTTGGGATGCCTTGCCAAGGGTAGTAGTAATGAGCAAAACAATGGACTCATTCAAAGTAGGTTTAGACAACTTTTATATTAATAAATACACTTTAATGTAAGATTATCAAGGCAAGCATTAAGGATGCAAGTCTATGTAGCTTGGAAAACCTATGAAACCTATGAAACTGACTGAAGTACAACATCAAAAAATTAGACATGGGCAAAGTTGGTAAAATATGCTCTGCAAATTAATCTGTAAATTTAGTGCATTTTGTGGAGTGAGGATTGATGCATACAGTGCAAAGTTTTGCTGCAAAGTGGGGAATTTTGCTCACTAAATGGTGGAATTTAACTCAAAAATAGGGGAATTTCACTGTTCATGGGTGAAATTCTGCCATTGGGTGAAACTCCACACTTTTGCAGGTGAAATTCCACAATTGCAGACAAAATTCCACACTTCACATTGAAAACTTCCCGATTCAGGTGTAGTTGAAGTTACTGAGGGTAGGGAAAACTTCACAAGACTCCATGAATGTGAACTTCAATCACTTCATGGCAACTTCACCAGTGAATTAAAACTTCAGCACATGCCTACCAAAAATGTTATGGAGTCTGTACTATACCGCTGTGTAAATGTAATGCTGGAACTAGTAGTATTAATGTATTTCATGAAGAGATCTATTTCTACCTTATTGCCTTGCCAAATGCAATTATTATAATCAGTTAAGCAGTTCCAGTGAACTACGTTATCAAAGAATGGCTTGTGCTCCTCATCAGTAATATGCACCTATTCTCATCTGCCCACAAAAAGGTTGGCATGGGATGAGACAATAGCTACACCCATTGCTGTGCCACATTTTTGTTGAAAGAATGAGTTACTGAACACAAAATAATTGTGATCTAACACAAACCTTTACGCTCAAATGATGAAGCTGGTGGGAACAGTAGGATCCATGTCAAAACTATGAGCACAAAAGGGCGAATACAAAGAGAAGATGCAAAACAGCGCATACACAGAATGACCAGGAAATAACAGCGATTGCCCAAATGGTGACAACACTGCTGCAGTGAATTTCTGTGGGGGGCTTTTCTCCCTGCACTCGCCTTATTATAGATAGCCAACTCCAGAGGGGATGCAACTTGGGGAAGGGGAGAAAGCAGTAGTTCACTGTTTCAGCAATCTCTCTTTTTCCTGGTCACTCTTTGTGCCACATTGTTTTGCTGTCACTGTTTTTGCATTCATCCTTTTGCACTCCCCCTTTTCACGGGATACCAGAACAGTGTCAACAACAGTAGATTTTGAAAGGTAGCATTTAACAGCTTCAATTCTCTTGTTATGCTGTATACAAGTATAACAACTAGCTACATCAACTTTTAGCCAAAAGTAGCCTTTTTTCCAAGCAAGTGTTTCCACCTTTCCGAGGAGATGCATTGTATCCCTGATGTTTCAGGGGGGCCTGTGACAAAGGGTTTTAGTGAAAAAAAACAGTAAACTCACTCATATTGTGTGTCAGCAGCCAATTCCCAGATATTACTGGTCTCATAGGTGGATCTTTGAGTTTTTTATGGACCTTATGGAGGTTCTAGATAGCTGTAGTGACTGGAATGTTAAGTTTCAAGAAGAATGCCTCATTGTTTGTGATCCAGCTATTGGTGTATGCATTATCTATGGTGTCTAGTAATATGAGCATGTTTTCTTGAGAGGCTGAATAAGATTGATTCAGTAAAACCACTCATAGTAAGAGTGAATGCTGCACAATGTGGAGAAGTAGGACAGAGCAAGTGTAGCAGTGAGCTGCATTAGCTAGAAGAAGATGTGAGGCACAGTTTGGCCAAGTCCTGCTGAGCTGGCTGTTTGGCATACTAGCTAGTGCCACTACCCATGGAGCTCAAGGACCTGGGTTAAGGTCCTGGTTTGGGGGGGAGGGATTTTTTTATTCGTATTGAGTTTCTTTTTTTTTTAAGACTGCTTCCCCTAGAGTTGATAATCATTATGTTGGGGAGTGCAGGGGGTGCAACCCACCCACATAAAAACAATTTATTTTTGGTTTGTTTATATCTAAGTATCGACCATCACTGTTTGTGGTGGTTGATCAAATATTGATCGTTCAATTGATCTGGGGCAATATTTGAGTTGCATTTTGTAGCTGGAGACTTTAAAAACTTGCCCTTATCACATAAGACAATTACCTATTAAAGAAAATAATTCCAAACTGTACTTAGCAGTGGGGTCTCCTTAGAGATATTCAAAAATGTCTGTGTCTCATAGTAGGTCCATAACCTTTACTACATAGAAATTCTCCTCCATAATAACCACATTCATTCCTTTGTGAGAGGGTTTAAAAACAAAATATTTAGGCCAACATAGTTCTTGTTGTGCTACCCTTTCTGTTACTAGTAAATTGCTATAGTTGTGGAAATGGTATATGTTGCCTAATTTCAAAATATCTTGCAAAACCATGTTTTCAAAAATGGCAAAAACAGCATTAGTAACGGTAGAATTGTAAAGAGATTTAGGCTAAAACTTACCTTTTTTTCCTTCTATGCAGGTGTAATTCTCATTCTCAGAAGCACCAAAATCATCATTGTTCCCTAAAAGTTCATCTAAATAAATACAATCAAATAAGTCCAGGTTCTTAATGTCCATTTTTGCTTCATTTTCCCATGACTAAGATGTTGCTTTGCTCAGTTGGCAGTGCTGCTATTTGTTGTAGGTCTTTTGTTGTTTGTATGGCAAATGAAGGAGTTTCATTGTTTGTAAAACTCATGGTTCTGGTAGTGCTGAAGTAGTATTTAAATTACATTTTTCTCATAAGCTTGAATATTTAAGTTCTGAAAGATGGGGCAAATGATAGGCCACACTACAATACTTTAGCCTGGTCCTCAATTAGATTGATGTTGGTGAGGTTAGTTATTGTGTTTTTTGGTATTTATCCCCTCAGTTTCCTTTTTGGTCTTATTATGACCTCATCCGCATCATCCTCTTCTAGTTCTTTTTCATTTGATTTTTGTGCTTGCTACTTTCTTTTGTAGCTGACCTGATTTATATTCTGGTGTTGTTTTTCTGGAAAGGCTAGTATTGTCCAAAAAAACAATCTTTGGGTAAAGAGGATTCCTGGATGGATTGATTCAGGCTCACAGTCTATCACAATAACCTTTTTTTGAATGTTATTGCTTTTTGTTATTAGTTGATTTAGACCTGAATTTTCTATTGTGCCAGTTCCCAGATCTACTTCAGGAGAGCCCTCTAGGTGGTAAGTATTCTGGTCTGTCCCACTTAAAGATCTCCCACTTCTCAAAGTCTGTGTAATCTCACTGCAATTTGCATTTATTTCCCTCTTGACAGGTCTGCCTCAGCTTTGATTATGTTGTTAATATATTTTTATTGAGTTCTGCAAAATCTGAATTTTCCTTAAGGGGTCTAATTTGTTCTTGTATCTCTTTGATGTCTTTCTCAACTGTGGTTAAATCCCTCTCATGGTTCATAATTAAGGAGTGCATTAATTCATTGGTACAGGCTGTAAGTGCTGCATCCCATTCTCTTTTCAATATTAGGTCTGTAAGTCCACAAGAAGGCTGCTTATGCTGTCTCAAACCACGAGGTGACCAGCCCTTTTCTAAATATTGCTCAAGTTTGATTCTATTATTAAACTTATTTCATGCAAGAACTTTTAGTTTTCCGATTGTAAAAAAAGGGATTTTAGCTCACTAGAATCATTGTCTGTTTTGTGTGCTGTCCATGTAGAATGCTTATTTAAACCATTCATGGCACATCAGCACTGATTCCTGATCCTTCAGGCAGTCATGTTCCTCAGCTAGCCCTCTTGATCCTGTGGCCAGTGAATCTTTCTCTGTCCAAGAGTTGGCTTGACTCATTACCTGAGTCTGCTGGAAACACTTTTAAATACAAGTGGCACATGAAGAAAACACTAGATGCCAAACAGAAAAACTCAAAGGGATTAAACAATGAGCATAGACAGTAACAATGATTCCCATACTACCTGTAGGTAGATGAGTTAAATCCAGCATATTCACACTTGGCTGAGTGTCTAGCAGCAGCTGCAAAAAAGCTTTCAATTAGGAGAAGATGTAGATGCAGCACATCTCAAGAAAGTTTGGGGGTGCAGTTAAGGGCAGCAAGCCTGAGAATAAATCCAGGAAGGCAACGATAACTGCATGCAAACAAAAACCCACAACCAGGAATAAAGTAAATGAAAAGGGCAGCAAAGTTTATTGTTGCAAATTAGAGTAATTAGGAAGATGCATCACTGTTTGGGATGGGGAGGAAGTTGCAGACTCACTACATAAAAATTTAATTTTCAAAAAAGTGAGTATAATAAATAGGGGATTGTGCATTGGAGGAACAACCTGTCATAGGACATGACAGGTCAGTGACTCAGTAGATAGCACATTCAGCTCTGGAGCTGGAAGATTGGAAGATGGTGAGTGCAACTAGGTACTTTGAGCAATGCCCATAACTGGCACCATAGTGAAGTATGAGTGTGGTGCTGCACTGTTGAGGTGCCATTCTATGGATGAGACATTAAACAGATCCCATCTCTGGTGACTGGCCAGGTGGAAGTTAAAGAGCCCATGGCACTTATCAAAGAAGACTAGGGAATTTTTATTTATAAAATATCAGTACAGTGAATGACAGAAATCGAAAATCATAACAACAAAAATATAACTTTCACAAACAAATTTGTTAGATCAAAAAGGCAAATTAAAAATACCTATTTTCTGTTCAATATCCCTAGATTCAACCAGCAGGAGTTCCAATAACATATTCACCACATGCAAGAATCAAGAAACAATAATCCATTCCATCCAACTCCATAACCTCTGCCTCCCATGTATGAACACTTCATTTATGTCAGTCAAGTAACACCTTTCAAACTGGTCAGGAACATTACTTTTTTAGAGTTTTAAAATCCCTTTTCTTTATGCTCTAAAGTTCTCCCTCTACCACGTTTATCAAAGCTAATAAAGAGATGTAATTTTCTTTGCAGTACAAATTAACATTTAGGCTGCCACATGCCCCACTTGAGACATACAAGAATTACCAATAGTGTGTTTATGAACATCTTGACCAGGTGGTACAGTAGTAGCCACAGATATTGCCAGCTATTTCCAGATATTTCGCAAAATTTCTGAAGAGTTCCTCTCTGCTGCCTACTCTGGAAATGCAGAAAGCATTAGATATTTCTGGAAATATCACACTCATTTCAGGAAATAGCTGGCAGTGTCTCTGGCTGCTACTGTATAAACCTTTCTCAATATTTTCCACAAGAAGAGTAGGGTGTGTTTCCCTGGTGTTATGGCACACATTGTCCCATCAATAAAACAGATCCATGTAACTTCCACAATTAGATATAAGATGTTACAACTAAGTGGGCCTTTCCTGGTAAAGCATTACAAATAAATTCCCTGGTGCGCTGTTCCCTTCCCCTTTTAATACTGTAGTAAGAAAAAAGTTTAATTATTTTCTCAGTACTTGTGGTTTACTTTTTTTTGTTCGTTTATAGTAATTTTAAGGTTGAAAGGGAGTCTAGGCAATTAGTCTAGCTCCACTTGCATCAGAAGCCAGGGGAACACACTTCTGAGTTAAGCCCTGCAGCCAACTCCAAAACAAAATGAAAGGAAAAAGTGTGAAGACAGAGACACAAAACAGAAGGCACTGTGTGATAAAATACAGGCGGACACAGATCTAACTGCTGTGGGGACTTTTATTTCATAGCCCAAACCAAACCACAGACGTGGCTAGCAACCCAGCACTTTGGCTCACCCAAAGACTTTTTCAGGGGTCTATCAGGGTACCCTGTGATTCCTTTGACAATTAGAAACAGTTCAATTCTCACTGTGAAGGTCTGTGCTGTCTTCATTCTGCCATCTCAGCTGATAAATTTAAGAGCCTTCAGCCACTCCTTATAATTTTAATCCTTCACAACACTGATAATTTTGGATGTCATGCATCTCAACTTCTTGACCATTTTTATTGTCTTCTTTGTATCTGATGCTCAGATTGGCATACAGAACTCTAAATGGAGCAGACCAGAGCCTTGCAAAGTGAAGGGATTAGTTCACTTGCTATGTTGCTCACTTTGTTTTTCACATACCTCAGCATTCTGCCAGCCCTCATGGCAATGTTCATGCACAGCTTTTCATGATTCCATCCTTTTTCTATTACCCTTAAGTCATTTTCCTCCTTACCTGTATTAAGATGAGCACCACACAGTGTATAGGTTCTGTCAATGCTTTTCCTGGACAAATGTAGCAATTTGCATTTAACTAAACTGAATCTAAACATGTAGAATTTCAACTAGTCACATGGTTTGTTCTGGTTCTCCTGAAATATGTCCCCATTCTCAAGAGAATTCACAACCCTGGCCAACTTAGTGTTATTAGTGAGTAGTTTATGAAGTTTCAACAAGCTTCCTCTGTGAGGAAGCTAAAGTCAATGAAAATCTACTTAGTATGTTTTGATAATTTTGCTCTACCCTCTGTTCTGATGGGAAGGAATCATGTTTTTGCCTGAGGGGTTGTCCAGATGATCCCTTTCCTTCCTTGTACTTGCTCCTTTCCTGCACTGGAATATGCCCCGATTGATGTATAGGGAGGTATGGAAGCACACGTCCCATTATAGTCAAGGTGACAACTTTTCTATGCAGATTTCCTTGAGTTAATTAGCAATGGGAGAGTAAGTAAGAACAGTGCTTGATTAGCAATGGGCTTAGAAATTCATCCAGGAAAGAGACTACAGTATGTTGGAAACATGCTGTAAAAAGCCTTGAACCAAGGCACTCAAATGTGTCATAAGACAGTTGGCTATTTGCATACCTATGATGCTATACTTGCAACTCATGGAATTAATATATTCTCATACTGTGGTAAACTAGGAAAAAAAAACAAGTTAGTACTGTATTTGCTTTAAGTCTTAGTACAGGAAAGGTCATCACACTACATCATTGGCCCCTGGCCATGAGTGGGCAGGCAGAACAGTTTCAAAAACATGATGGCTCCATTTCTACTTACCAACCACTCGCTACAGGAATGGAGCGTTTCCACTACTGTAATTCTCTGCAACATATTTAAGTATCTATTCTTTTTAAAAATGTATCTGGTTGATTCTGCCTTTTAATTTACTACATTGCATCTGATTGATCCTGCTCTGTGCTGGGTTTGGGCAAGAGACAATGAGTCCCACCCAGAGTGATCACCAGAAGGACTGTGTCTCACATTTAAACCGCAACGGAAACGTGATTCAACACTTTCATTTTTTGTTATGGAAAAAAAGACAAAACAATACCCTTGCTGGACATGGACAGTGAAAGAAAGAGATAGAGAGACACTGTCTCTTTATCAGTCTCTCTCTCGCTCGCTCTTTCAGTGTCTCTGTGGCACGTAACTCCTTGCACCAGTAATTATAAAAATAATGTTAATGTAATTGTCTTGTTAAGGACCTTTTTACACACCCTCAGTGTGATGATCTCATAAACTTCTCAAGCTTTGCTCTCGAGGTTTATGGGTCGTCACACACCTTGGGTGTATAACAAAAATCATAACACACAGTTGCATAGCCATTATTATCTATATATTTACTGGTTAGTGCCCATACTCTACCACAATGGCAGAAGCTCAGAAACTCCATTATACACATATGTGAATAATGGATCATGTATAACTTGAGTTTGGTTAGCCACCTTTGACAAAGATTCTCAAAAGAGCTTTCATGTCAGCTGAACAACTTTGCCTGTGTCTGTCCTCATGCTGGAAGGTCACTCACACTGTCATAGAAAAAATGCCAGCAAGAAGAACAGCGTTCTTCTCAGCTAAAACAAAAAAAGGAAAATGGGCACAGCTTTATAACAACATTGTCACCAAGACATACTAGAAAAATGGCCATTTAATCGTGCTTTGCACCAGCTAATGAGAAAGGGCCATCTGCAATTCATCAAAGAGCAAGAAAATAAAAATACCATTAAAAAAAAGTAACATACAGCTCTTTACAAAGTACTGCATGGAAACAAGTGAGTAAACAGAATTAATTTCTCTACCAATGCCAGAACTGGACAATCTGCTGGCAAATTTAATTTTCTCACTTAAAGGGGCAGACACTTGTTCCATATTACGGCAGCTTGATCTGTGACTAGGGGGTTGGGAGGTGGGGCTATGTGACACTGTTAAAAATATTATGTCATTCTTGCATGCAAATATGAAGCTCCTTGTATGCTGCCTGGATGGGACTAATGTCATGAATACCCCTTCTTTCAAATACCTTGGGGTTACGTTTGACCTAGCCCTGGATTTTTCAGAGCATGTAAATGAGGTCTGCTGGTCTGTCAGTGCCAAAATTGGCACAGCCTATTGAGTGTGCCACTTACTTACCTCATCTGCCAGAAAATCGGTTGCTAGAGGTGTACTACCCCCCCAACTCCTTTATGCCCTACTGATTCTCTACCAATTCAATGCCAGTGTACTCTGCAAGTGGGATACTTCCTATAACAATATCTGCAGGTTTGCCTTATCTGCACCTTGACTGACTCATCGCTGCTTACTTTACTCAAGATTAAAATGGCTGTCTCCCAAATACCTCTGGTCATACACTCTAGGGTGTCTTGTTGACTCCCTTACTAGAACCCCTCATCCTGCCATTCTTGGTGATATACTTACCTGGGTCCTTTGCCCCTGCTCACTGAGGTCCTCTTCCATCCCAATGCTCTCCATACATACCTGTATCACCAAAATGGCAGAACAGGACTTCTCCCATTTTGCCACAAGATTCTGGAACTCTCTCCCTCCTCAGGTAAAAAATCTCCACCTCCCACCTTTCATTTAAGTGCTCCCGGTTCTCACACTTCTATGCCCTAGGTAATTGCAACTGCACCTAACTGAGAGTCACCAACTGTCTATGTCAGCTTCCTATGTATTGCATACAGTGCTGCAGCTGAGTTATGTTAACTCCATTTCCACTGAGTTTTCCTACTTTTTTGTTAAACGTTTTGCTTAACTTATTGGTGCGTGTTTACATGGTTGTGTGCACAATCCTTGGATTGCTCAATCTAGTCTGTCATGATTACACCTGAAATTGTTTTTGAATTCTGCACTGCTGTCATTTCTGTATTCTCCAATATTGTTAATATTGAACTGTACTGTTTGTCATGTTGTATTCTCAATTTTGTACCCTCCCAGTTCGTGCCTGAAAATAGGCAGGATTGTTGCCTAATGCACTTACCCGATTACCAAAAGCTAATAAATAAATAAATAAATATGTCAACCAAAGAAACAGTAAATATCAAGAAAAACATGGGGAAGTGCTTAAACTCAGATTTTATGCACACCCTCAGGGTTTATGGGGCATCACAGATCTTTAGTGTGCATAAAATCCTCATTATACACACTTGCCCATGCATTATTCTACATGGTCTATCCATTTAAACCATAGTGTCAATTATGCAGCACATAGCAGCTGTATGTGCCACTGTCAGGCAGATGGACTAGTACTGAACACTATTTAGGTGGCTTACCACTTTCCATAAACCATGTCCCCAGTCACATAGATACCAAGGGGATTAAAAAATGTGTGTGTGGGGGGGCACAATATCATTTGAAATAGTCACTGCAAGTGGGCAGCCAATGTAAACAAGAAGAGAGCTAAATTTAAATACCAGTGGTACCTCCAACGTACACCACCTTCACACCAGTCTCACAAGGAGTGTGACTCAGACCTCTGACATATCAATGAGGTTTGTATCATTTATCCTTTAGCTGGAGGGGCTTCAATTTGGTACTACTGGCTGGGTAAAATAGTAAGCCACATGGGGCCAGATTATTGAAGACTAATTCAGTTCAAGTGTCAGTTCTTGTGGCAACGTTGCACATTGCAACAAGTGCACCATGTCAAAATGCACAACTTCACCTGATATGCTAATATAGGAATCATTTATCACACTTTGACCTGCTTTTAGGGAGCTTGTGACAAAGATTGGCTACAAACTGCATCTAGAAACATGCAAGAGCATGAGCATTGATACCCGCCTGACCACAGAAAAGTGGTCTTGCGGGAGTCTAGGTGACATACGGGATAGAAAATCCCATTTTTTCTGCAAGTCTGGTGCACCATATCTGTGAAGTACTTTGGACTTGTGGCAACATTGTAACCTTGAAATCTAGCCTATGGTACACACACCTAGGAAAGACTCGTTTAACATTGCTTGTACTCAAGATTGTATTCCCCAGGACAATTAATAGTGTAAATCCTCCACACAGTCACATCCCAGGTAATGGGACACAACTGATAAAATGCAAAACAGGATACAGGTTAAGTTGAGGACATGACAACATAGTACTGCAGCAGGAATGGGTACAATAAAGAAGGCAATAAACAATTAAAATCCCACACATGCTCTCCTGTCTGCCTAATGCTAACACACTATCTGTCAGTACCAGTTTTTATACCCACAGTGCCAAGGCAGCTCCCTCATTAATAAAGGAAACATACACCCTCCTATTTTGTACATTTTATGTTTCCATGTCAGCAGACAACTCTTTTTGTGTAACTGTTAGAGTTGTATCTAATTGCTTTGGGTTGTTTTCACAATTCATACTAGGCCCTGTAACTGTCCTTGGGGTCTCCACTTTCTGGTTGGTGAAATCTCATTGTCCCTGTCAGCTGCATTAGCAAATGAGAACGTGATGTGTAATCACCCATTAGACTCCATAGTATGCCTATTTTCTTAAAGGAAAACTACACCTTCATGTTTTATAAATGTTGTTTCCTTGTCAACATACAGCTCTTTTCCAGCAACTGATGGGTACATATGTGTTTGCTTTAGTTTGATTTTGCAGTTTATGTTAGTCCCCTGTAACTATCTTGGGGGTTTAAACTTTATGGTTGATTCAGAATCTGATTCAGAAATAAAGATGGATTCTAAGGAAGAGGAGCAGAGTGACAATCAAAATGTGAAGAAATCAGAGTCTGATTCTGACTCTGAGGTATCTGTATAGAAAGCTTCATGGAGTAGAAAGCCAGGTGAGACGGTGGCTGTGAAACTACGTGGCAGAAAACCAAAGGAGATTGTGCCCTCTGACTCTGGCAGAGACAGGGCTGCAAAACCACATGAGAGAAAACCAAAGAAGAAGACTGTGCCCTCTGACTCCAGCAGCAACAGTGACAATGACAATGAAGTGGACAAGATCAGTGAAATGAAGAAGAAGGATGTTAAGTGCAGGAAGGAGCTGGAGAAAAAGAGATAAAGGGAGCAGGAGGAGGAGTTGAGGAGACCCAAAGAAAAAGAAAAGGAGGAGGAACAGAAGAAGAGGGAGAAGGCTGAGCAAGGAGATAAGCAGAACTGCGATAGCAGCAGTTATGCGAACGTGCCAGAGAAGCTAAACAACCTTGGAGAAAAGCAAATTCCTCATCAGGCTTTGAATCTGAACCAGAAAGAGAAGTACAGAAACCAGTATAGAAATGGAATTCTGAACACTGAAAAGGCAAAACCAATAGAAGGGAAATGAAGTGAAGTGCAAAGCCAACCATAAGCTGAAACCCAAGCCACCTAGAACAGATAAAGAAAACCATAAAGGACAACTATATCTTCACATTATGTAAATTTTATTTGTTTCCATCTCAACAAACAACTCTTCCTGTAGCTGTTAGAGCTATATGTGTTTGCTTTAGTTTTTATTTTCACTGTTCATGGTAGCTACCTGTGACTACCCTGGGGGTCTCCATTTTATGATTGTTGGAATCTCATTGTTCATGAAAGCTGCATTGGCATATGAGAATATGATGTCATATCACCCATTTATATCACATATCTCAATGCTGAAAGTACAAATATCCTGAAAAAACAACAACTGGAAACACACAAAGTGAAAGCACTTTAATGGGTAAAAATCCTCTATTACAACTCAGTTAGTTTGCAAAGCTAACTGAAGGTAAATGTGACATTTCACATCTTGCTGTGACTAGTTTTGTTGAAATTTAATTAAGCAGATAGGCATACTTTAGAGTCTAAACAATGCTTTCACAGCATATTCTCAAATGCTAATAAAGCTGCCAGGGACAGTGATATTTCAAAAAACATAAAATGGAACCCCCAGGACAGTTTCAGGGACTAGTATGAACAGTGAAAATAAACTAAAGCAATCACATATATCCTTAAGAGCTAATGAAAAGGAGTTGTATGTTGACATGGAAACAAATGCAGTTTACAAGATATGGAGGTGTAGTTTTCCTTTAATTAGACTTCAAAGAAACAAGTTGCAGGATGGTGTAAAATACCACATTTACCTTCAGTTAGCTTTGCAAACTATCTTTGCTGTAGTGCAGAGCTGTTTAGTTCAAACTGTGTTCAATGTATGTGTTCCCAGAGAATTTTGCAGATGTTTGTTCTTTCAGCCAAGAGATACGTGGTATAAATGAGTTATCTAACCTCATGTTCTCATACGCTAATGCAGCTCTCATGGACAATGAGATTTCAACAACTATAAATTGGAGACCCCCAGGGTAGTCACAGGCAACTACCATGAACAGTGAAAATAAACTAAATCAAAGAAATATAGCTCTAACAGCTATAGGAAAAGTGTTGTCTTTCACATGGAAACAACATTTATATGATATGAGGGTATAGTTTCCCTTTAATCTGGTATCACAGAAGTTGCAGGCCTGACATACAGTAAGGTTGATACAGATTGTAAATGCAGAGTGCTAATGTTGTAAAATTAAAGCAATCTAACCCTATGCACTAATGAGGCAGAAGGTACACGCCAAAGACCTGTACCCCGGCCTCATACCTCCGTGTCCCCAGATAGGTGCAGGATGCAGAGTCTGCACGACCGGAAGCACCTATGGGGAACCACTCTGTGGCCCTGCCCTCTTGGTGTGCAGGTTGATGGGGGGTGGGCTGGTGTTGAGGGGTGGAACTGGGCAAGCATCCAATCGGATCCCTGTCCCGTGCCCATAGTAGATCACTTGCACCCATGTGCTGGAGCAGCTGAGAAGCAGACCTGTGGCAATATGCCACAAGAAACAAATGTCAGAGTGCCCACCTGATCTGCTGCCCCAGCACTTCCCAGCAGCCAAGTGGGCTGGGACAGCATGGAGGTCCCATTCTCAGTCCCACTGCAATCAGCAGGAGAAGTCCATGGGGGCACACAGCAGGTACAGCAGGGTCCCAGCTGCTGTAACATGTGCCCCTCATGCCTGGCACTCTGCATGGTAGTGTATTCTGTGGAGCTGAGGCACACCCCAAAATGACCTCCCTGGCCACCCCCCGCATGGAGGTGCCTGTGGGGCTGTGAAGTGGGGGTGCATAAGTGTCTTGAGCACCCTTGGTGAATGCCACTGGGGTTTCAGGGGACCCTGGATGCATGGCATTCACTATTCAGGTTGCCTACACACCCTGGATACATGGCTCATAGGCATATTCTTTTGTGTGCATAGCACCCTTCATTTGTGATCCAATAGGCCAAAATGCCAGCTGCAAGTTTATGGCAAACTGTCCTACTTGGCACTGTCTTAGCCTTCGGCTTCTGAGATTATATCATACCATACCATACCATACCATACCAAACCTAACCCACTCACTAACTAACTAACTATCTAAAACAGGTGTTACAGGGCCATTGCCATGATCTACACTCATAGTTCTGTGTGCCCTTCAGACACTCAAGTGTAGGTCACTTCAGAGCCATTACAATGTTAACTCACTTCTGAGGGGTCTCTGTGGACTAGAGATTAGGGGGCTCATTATCTCCTGTGTCTATACTTCTGCAGGCCTTAGGGACCCCACAAAACTACGCAGTACCTCATATCTCGTATCTCACCACCTTTGATCTATACTCATGGAAAACAGGTCATGACTCTATCTTCTCAGATACACATAATTTAAACAGAGTGGGAACTTCTCAAACTCTCTTGATACCGGTGGCCCTTGGGTCATACACGGGGCTCACCTCTTTTGGGCTTGTAGCTCTTCTTCTCTTCCACGCTTCCCAAACAGATGCACTGTTGGGCTATTTTTGAAAACCCACTCTGGCTTCCCAGTAGTTGCCTGGTGAACTCTCAGCCTATGCTATTCACTCACTGGATGAACTATGATAAGATGGGATCTGGTTGGAAACCCACAATAGACTCTTTCCATGTGGTGTTCTGGCAATCTCAGCTGCCTCTGCTGCTGTAAACACTTACTCTTTCATGGTCTAACCAATGTCAAGTGGCTGCCCATGGCTTCCAACAGGCAGATTGGCCTGCTCAAACACAGTCCCAGGAAGGACAGCTGCTCCATCACCCTCTCAGGTAATCCTGCCATCCCTACTATATCTGCAGTCATCCAGCATGATTTGCTTGACACCCTCATTGTGTCAGTCCTCTTGGCGTAGGCAAATCCCCATTCCAAGGCCTTCCACTGACCCAAATTTGAGGGATTTCCCCATACACCAAAGTCCCAGATTTATTCTTCTGGCTTCCTTCCCCCTCTGTCTCTGTTGCCCTGCAGCCTGATTGACTTCATTGTATTGGCAGCAGTCCCATGATCTTGACCCCAGTGGTGGCTTAGCATCGGTCAGTGAGCTATTCAGTTATGGTTTATGTCATAGTATCTTAGCCCTGCATAGGCAGCTCTGATCACAATGTGTGTTGGGTTTAGGTGGCATGATGTCAATTTGGTTGGTCCATCAACATGGGTGATCCCTTTCTGCATGGATGAGAGCTGCTGTCAGATGTGGCATAAAAAACATCTACTGAAAGCCAATACAGCTTGAAAATAATGGTATTATAGGGCCATGAGAAATGTGTAAACTAGCAATTTTTGCACTAACCATTAAGCCACCTAACTGTACTTTCTGATTGTTGTGATACACACACACTGACAAATACATATACACATGTATGCATATATATTCCAGTGTAACATAGCAGTGCACTGCCTGAGCATCTTTTTACAGATTAAAACAAAAGACAATGAGGAACTGTTTTTTTTTTCTTTTCAGGCTCTGAGGGACATCAGAGCGTGGTGGGTTGCCACTAGACAACTCATGTAAATCAGTAATGACATGCATAAGGCTGAAACTGATATAGATAGCAGAGGAATGTACAATGGCATTTTTTGCACTTACCACTGAGCCACCTAACTGCACTTTGTAATTGTTGTGATACAAACACAATATATATATATATATATATATATATATATATATACATACACATATATGTATGTATAAGACAAAGAACCTCTGTGCCCAAACACTGAGATATGGGTTACCCCAAAGGGCATTTGGCTGGGAAGCCAAGTTTCAAGAAAATACAAAATCACACATGCTCCCACAATGCAAAGCATCATGGGCTGCATATGCAAATCACCACATAATGTATATTGTATGCCACCATGCTCTGATGTCCCTCAGAGCCTGAAAAGAAAAAAAAACAGTTCCTCATTGTCTTTTGTTTTAATCTGTAAAAAGATGCTCAGACAGTGCACTGCTATGTTACAGTGGAATATATATGCATACATGTGTATATGTATTTGTCAGTGTGTGTGTAGCACAACAATCAGAAAGTGCAGTTAGGTGTATATTGAATGTATATATATATATATATATATATATATATATATATATTACAGTATAACACGGAGTGCACTGTCTTCACAAATTTCTATGATTAAAAAAAAGGCATTGAGGGACTGTTTTCTTCTTTTCAGGCTCCGAGGGCCATTGTAAGGTGGTGAGGGGGTTGCTGCTGGACACCTTATTTAAATCAGCAGTGACATGCATATGGCTGAAACTGATCTAGATAGCGGGGGAATGTAGACTAACAATTTGTGCACTAACCACTGAGTGACCTACAGTAACTATACTTTCTAGTTGTGATACACACACACTGACTAATACATATATGCATATATATTCCAGTATAACATACAGTACAAGTCACATTAAACTGTCCCACCTGCTCACTAGTTTAGCATTTTAGTGAGTTGCTTAATGTGTGCACTGCTCACTGCAATGAATTAATAAAAGTTTCCTAATGGTTTGCTTCTAGCTGCTATTCAGTTTTGGCTTACTATACTTTGCAACTCTCTGGAAACTTTTATGAATGCAGTTCATGAGCAGTGCACACATTAAAGGGACACTGTTAGCTGTCAGCAGCAATGCTGAACTTGGTGACCAGCGTGCCTGTAATAACATCCATGACAAAATAAATCATTCATGTGGCCCAGTATGAGTAACAGTAAGATCTTTTGCCTAAATGTCAAAAATATATATTTTGGCTCAGATCAAGCATACGACTTTATTGTTTGGCCGATACTCCACCACTGGATGCCTCTTCTCAGTGTGAACACACATTGAGCCGGTGCAAATTTCCTAAACAAGTGCAAGTGATAGTTAGAGCTAAAAGTGTGTGATCTTCTGAGCATGGGAATCTTTGCAAAATAATGAAGTGCATTTAAAGTCTTACTTTTACCACACAAAAAAAGGACCAAGAAACCGAGCATGCATGTCACATCCACTGCAAAATCACGTGCACGCTCAGGATCATGGTCTTGTTTTTCTAAGTGGTAAAAGTAAGACTTGAAATGCTCTTTTTTATTCTTACAAAGATTTTTGCTATCCCAAAACAATATCTAACAGCATTTGGCTAGTGGAGCCAATGCCAGTTTTGGCCTTGTCCATGAACATCCACATGTGGTCATGTGGTCACACAAGTAACAGTACAGAAACAGTCAAGACCACCCTCACAGTGTGTACACACACACACACACACACACACACACAACAGAATTGGTAACATATACAGTAAGAAAAAAATGCAAAAACATACCTATACTGCAACAAAAGATGAAACCATAGCCAAACACAGCCCCTAATAAACTAATATGAAGCACCATCAAATTATGATAACCATGGGTGCACATGGGCACCTCTGCAGGGAATATTATTGTTATGACACCATGTTTAGGGTGCCGCATAAAGACAGCACCAGATTTTGGTGACTGTCTTTACTACAACCTCTTTGTGTCCTCCTCCCCTGAGGTCTGCTCATGCGGAGTTGGTATATTTAGTAAGGGAGGTGAGCAGTCGATCTAAATGACAGTCACCAAACTCTGGTGCTGTCTTGACATGGTGCCCTAAATGTGGCACTGTGATGCGTTAGATCCCCTCTACAGAGCCCCTCCCCACATACATTAAATAAACAGTATGACTTAATATAGTTCAGAAGTAATGAACACAAAAACATATTAAAAAATATGGATATAAAATTTGTGATGCAGCATAGGTCAGTGAGTTGTTATTCATTATAAGGGGGAAGGGCTTTACAAATGATATGAAGGAATGGAATACCTTTGTGTTACTAAATTAAACAGACAATGACCCTTAGATTACAGATAAAGCAATGATTAGGTATTTATTAATACTAACCAATCCAAGGAAAGTCTCTGATTTGTGTAATCTGAATCAGAACTGGAAGTCTCTATGTCAGAATCAGATGCAGCTTGTGCCCATTCATATTGATTAACACCGGATACTGTGGGCTCAAATCGGTAAGGCTGGATACCAATAACGGAATGCAAATAACATTTTTATATTCTTCTACCTCAAACATGATGATTAGTGAGCACATGCACAGTAAAGATTATTGAAATCTGAAGGTAAAAAAAAAAATACTCCCTGTAATACAACTAGTTTAGCTGTCTAAGTTTTCAGGAAGAAGACACATAATTTGCACAGACAAGCAAATACCTTTTTCTATACTTCAGCAACAGAATTGCTACAGCATCGTAAGTTTTAAGATAAAAAAAGTACATATGAACAGTCCATTTCAAACCTCCACTGTAAAAAAAAATTAACTTAAACTGTGTTTTGGATTCCTCTAATTTATTTTCAGTGGGAGTCGGAACATTAGATTTACAACATAAACATTTCATTCTGTGACATATGACACTATAGTCCCAGGGTTGTCTGCTTATCTTCCTTTCTAACAAGATTGACGCTTAGCACAAAATAGTTCTTTGAAACACTATTTAACTGACTGAAAGTGGAATAATACCATAAATCCTCTAATTTTATCTAGTCCATTAGGAATCAGAAAAGCTCCCTTTTTCTATGTAATAACAAAACAACTGCAGGGCAATGTCAACTGCAGCCATAATAAAAGCTCCCCTTCTGTTACTTGGTCCCACTTTTTTGGGAGTAGAGGCAAGCCCCCATTTGTAATAGGAATTTTCTTAACATTTTACATGGGTTTCCCTCAGTTGAATGCTTCTGCCAGTGAGTGATACTGAATGTCTGCAATTCTACAAAATACTGTATAGCGCCATGTTACATGCAATTGTAATTTTTTGACTGAATGTGAATGGGAAACTTTGGCACAAGATGAGCTTGTTATTTAATAGAACCTTTGAAACATACCTTTCATGTGATAACTGTACTCTCTCTTTTTTTTTTGGTGTGCCACCTCCATCTTGAGTGACGCTTATCATCCAAGATTAGTGTTGCTTGCCCACTGGGAGTGTAAATAACTGTAGATTGATGGTTACTAGGGGCTTACAAAGTTGAACCTATCAGATGGGACAATGGAGTGGCACAAGTGGTGTTGGGGCTCCCAGTAAACAGTCTACACTTTAAAAAACAAATTGTTCACAACCATCACTAAACAGCTTTATATTTTTTCCACAAATGGTACAGCACTTCTGCATTTCTTCTGGGAGCAGTGTAGTAAAGATGTTGTGAAATTAAATTTCACCGGCAAAATTGATGTTAAATAAACAATTTCGCTGTGCAAAACATTTTGTGAAATTCAACCATTCCATTAAATTTTTTCTGGGTGTGAAATTGCAAAATGTCACATGCAAAATGCACAGCACAGTTTTGCTGCTAAATTCATAATTTTGCCAAATTTTGCCCAAATTTCACCATTTTGTGGGTGAAATTTCACATTTCATGGGCAACATTTTGTATTTCATGGGGGAAATTTCACATTTCACATGTGGAATTTAACATTTTGCACCCACAAAATATTTAATGAAATGCACACATTTTGCAAAATATTTTGTGGAACAAATTTTTCTGATTTCACATCTCTACAGTACAGGCAGTGCAAATAGTTTATTCCTTTCTCCTATTGTGGGACCAAGAAGGACCCCTTTATAAATTTATTTTGGATTTCTGTTATTAGCTCTTCCTTCCTTATTCAAGGCCATATCAATTTTGAACTCATACCACCTGCACAGTAACAGGTATATGCCTTGGCAATGAGATCTAAAAGGACCAACCCCTCATTTAAGTATCAGCTGAGGAGCTTCCACCCCACAAATATTAGCATTCAACTCTGTTTCCCTATTTGCAGTTCTGGATTAGAGGTGGCCTGACAGACTGCATTAGTAACTTAATCTTCTAATATTAGTAACTTCCCTGCTTTTCCTTTCTAGAACAAGGTCCATTCCCATTGTCTGTAGGAGAGTTAATGACCCCCTGAGAACCCCCCAGTCAGGATACTGAGACATTCACTTCCAGCTGTACATTGTGGGTGTTACAGCTCACACTTCCAACTGCAGTGGTTATACAGAACTCTCACTTCACCCATTTGGGGTATCATGGAACTTCATTCACCTCTATCACTGTTAAGATTACCCAGCCTATTGCCAGTTAGAGTCTGCTCAGTCCTTCGGTGCCTAATGTTAAGAAGGAACTATATTTCATGCTTCCCTGTGATAGCCACATATGTCACTCATACCACATACTGACCATATCAGCTGTCTGGTGCTGCAGTTGTTACAAGGCACCCATGATATCTTCTTTCTTCTTCACTTTCTGTCTCCAAAAATAGAGCCAAAAATCTCTATTGGTAGTGACTAGATTGCAGTCTCAACCATGTGAAATTCTTACTGTCTGCAGCAAAGGGATTAAATTGATATCTAGTTGACCCTAGCAGAATCTCAGCAAGGAAGGCAAGAAATGCCACCCTTAACCTGAAACCAGTACAGGTATCAGAAGTACAGAAGACAAAGTTGGCAGGTTCTGCAAGGGAGATAGTTGAAAAGTACTGATTTAGGATCTTATTACATTATTTTTATGGGGCATACTGGTAACTATGACCAGTAACCTTCAATGTATTGCTAAGGACTACATACATGCTTCTTATCTATCATTGATGTTCATCACCATGTTTCTAGATTATAAAGGAGGCAGGAGACAATATAGCACAGTGGTTTAAGGCTCTGAGTTGCAGGCCTGGAGACCTGGGTTTGAATCCCACAGCCCCCACTTGCATACTGTGTGACCCTGAGCAAGTCACTTAACTTCCTTGTGCTACTAGGGTGCACCTGTAAACAAGCTTCCAGTTTAGTGTGTCTCTCCTGGTTAAAAACAAAAAAATCTATCTTTTAAGAGGCAAATGTTGTATGCTGTGCTGTGCTGTACTGTAGATCAACAACTTGATTTCGTGCTGTACTGTAAATCAACAACTTGATTTCATACCACTCACACAGAACACACAGTGACTATAAACATAATGTATTACTAGCAACAAACATTTTCAGTAACCCCCTACTCATAGCAGACTCTTCATAGTCTGATACACCACTTTAGGGCCTGGTTTCCTTAGCCAACTGCACCTGTAAACACAAAAACTGCTGAGTCTGATGTAGAATAATGTTACATTCACTGCAGGACCTGAAATAAAAAAAATGTACAGACATACAAATACAGCTACATATAATGTTTAGACATAGATTAGTGGACACAGGTGACTTGGAGAAAGAACGGAAAGCAAGAAGCAATGTGCTTAAAGGGGCTGTGTGCTGCTCGGTCCGTGGCAGAATGACTGAACAGGAAAAGGATTGACTAGTGCACACAAGACTGCTAGAAATACAATTTGAAAAAAAAAACACAAGCAGAGTTCTTACAAAAAGCTGTACATGCCTCAGCACTTTGAGGCTTGCTTCCCCTTCATCAGGGGCACTCTGTTATGAACAGACAGCTGAGCAAACCTCAAAGTATTGAGGCATATATAGCTTTCTGTGAGAACTTTGCTCATGCTTTAAAAAACTGCATTTCTAGTGGCCTTGAGTGTGCTAGTCAATCCTTTTCCTGTCTAGGAGTCATTAAGGGCAAGGATGTGAAAATATTACACAGGACTGCTTCCTTGCATGGTTGGTGTATGATTCAGGCCCCACTTTGGTAGGCAGTACTTGACCTGGTGTTGCCTAATCAGGACATTTTCATTGGTGTTATGGTGGAGACTCCCTGGTTGGTCAGCATGATCATTACATGGCAAGATTCATCATGAGGTTAGATTCACAACAAGTGATCATTGACATGATGCTGGATTGCACTGAAATAACAGATTTTAAAGTGCAATAAAAGCTACATAATCACGATGGCCTTGTGGTGATCTTTTTTACTCAATTAAGTGACTATCCTGATTATGAGAAGTGCAGTTTTTCCTGCATATTTGTAGAGCCAACTGGTTTCTTTTTTTTACTAGATTCCTACAAAACATTTAAAACCAAAAATAGCTTCATGTCCAGATTTCTATGGTCTACTAACCCACCTTAGTAACAGAAGTGACGTTTTCTATTTACACTGCATCTATTTATTTTTATGCCTTTCATTGTACAACATAGATACATTATTGTACTGTATCCTCACAAAGAGCATGTCAGTCAGTCTATAGTTCAGTGCCAAAATGAACATGGGAGCCAGAGCCAGGAGTTAGAAGCAAATGGACAGAATTGCTAAAATGTCTTCTATTGTGCTGTTCGGAATCACATTCAAGCATGTGGGTGGGAGTCAGGAGTCAGGAGCAGACTGCAAAAACAGGATGCATGTGAGGGGAGTATGGAAGGAAGAGTTACTGAAAATGCTAAAAATAAACTGAATTTTATGTTTTGCATTCTTCTGAATCTGGTGCTGGGGTTCAAGCATGAAGAGGGAATCAGGAGCTAACTCTGAAATGTGTGAGGGACTTGGGAGTAGATTCAAATAGGCATTATAGCTGTCAGTCCAATTACAGGAAAAAATGTTATTGAAATGAATGTCCAATTAATCAATTTCCAGCAAGACATCCAAATTATCTGCATCCTAATTAATTGGATTCTACTGCAGTGAAGTAGAAAATATCGGAAAGACTAGAAGACTTTATAAAGATCAATGAGGTTGAAGCAAAATAGGCAGCATTAAAATAGGCTTATTTCAGAGGCAGCCCAGGAATTTGCCTGAATCAGAAAACAAATCCCATGGTTTGACAGTCAGGTAAAGCAGGCTATCAGGGAATATATGCCAATATGATTTATAAAAAAGAGCACAGTGATAAAATAGAGAGCGGTATCAGGAAAAACTGAGTACCTGTATAAGCAAAAAAGATTATTAGAGATGCCAAGACAGAACCAGAATTAAGACTAGCAGAAATGTTAAAGGAAAGTGACTAATCATTCCTTAGATTGGTGAAACAGTAAGACAAGGGACAGCATAAGAATAAAAAGGAAAGTAGGGGATAATACAGTTGATGATAAAGAGAAGACAAGAATACTAAATTAATAGTTTTGCTTGCTTTTTGCAGTCGAGAAAGCAGGCCTTCTCTTAGAAAGGGAGAGAGAATTAATTGATGATACATGGGACAAATTTGAGATGGGAGGAATAACATTGGAATTGGTAGTAAAATGACTGGGAAACTGAAATATCAAAAAATTATTTATTCCAGACAGGATTCATTCCAGATTGGTAAATAAAACAAGGCAGGTGCAGGTAGAACCAATATCAGGACTCTATGGGAATTCAATAGTGATTAATCTGGTTACATTATCAAAAGGGATAATACGGAAAATGTGATAACTATAGGCTGGTCTTATCATCTATAATGGGAAAAAAATTTGGAGACATTTATGAAGGAGTGTTATAGGAACCAGCATAAATTCCCAGAACCAGTAATGCCAAACTGACTAAATAGACTTGTTTAATGTAGTGTCACAAATGCAGACAGAGGCCATTCAGTGGATGTGCTATTTTATCTAGCTTTAAGCAATGCATTTTACTCAGCACCACATATGATGCTAGTTGGAAATATGAACCAGCTGAGGCTGGGAGATTTGATAACTGGTTGGGTCAAAAACTGATTGACTAATAAAATATAGATGGTGGTCCTAAATGGTAAATTCTCTGGAAACTGGACAACTCTTGGAGTTCTAATGGGTTAGGTCTTAAGACTATTTCTGTTTTAATATATATATATATATATATATATATATATATATATATATATATATAAAAACTGTGACACATATGCAAGGGTTTTGGGGGAAGGTAAGCCTATGCAGAGATGACACAAAACTCTGTGGGAGAGTTGACAACATAAGGCAGAATGTGAAAAGACTGGAAAAATGGTCTAGTATTTTGCAGTGGAAAATCAGTGTTAAATAATGAAGTGTGATACAGGTAGAGGTGAAGAAGCCTGTAATTGTTTATTACTGTATGCTGATTGGAGGCCAGTACAGAGCATGGAGGAGGAGACAGGCATGGAGGTGATAAGAATAAATAACCTAAAACCATTTTGATTTTGAAACATAGACACTATCAGAAGATAAAGACCTGGGGCTTGATTTTCAAAGGTTAGAAAATGTGGCAAGGTGAGAGTCTTTCCCATTATCCTAGAATCTGCCCTCCTGAAATTAAAACCTTTGTCCTAGACTTTAATGGTCATTTAGGGCCACTGAGAAAACCAAACCAAGTTGTCCTCTCACATGCCTTGGGGTCATAGAAACATAGAATTTTGCTAGCAAAAAAGGGAGCTTGGCCCACTCAGTCTACCCAGAAAGTCCCTGCCTTGCCTGTTTCTGGAGACCCTAAATGGTCTCCAGCAACTTCCCTCCTCCTCAGTGGTGATTTACTAATATTCCTTGATGTCTAGCCTATGCATGTTTGAAGTCCCTATTATTTTCACCTCCATCACTTTTGCTGGCAGTCTGCTCATGTGTCCATCGCTCTTTCAGTAAATTAACACTTCCTCACATCCTTCTTCAACCTCTCTCTTCCAGCATTATTGCATGCCCACTGATCCTGGTGTTCTTTTTCATTTGAAATAAACTTCCCTCCTGCACCCTGTTCACCTCAATGAAGCACTTATGAACATACGAAAATACGAAATTTGCCAGCAGATAAAGGCCTAGAGGTCTATCAAGTCTGCTCAAATGTACAGCTAGCACCCCTTATTCTGCAGCTGCCCCTCTCATCCACCCTTCCCCTTCATTGACCCTCCTCCTTGTCCTGTCCCATCCCACTTTGAAGTAGTCTAGTTCTACTGGATACCACTTCTGCAGGTAACACATTCCACCCAGCCACCACCTTCTCTGTAAAAAGTGTCTCCTCATCTCCCTCCTGAACCTTCCTCCCTCCAGTCTCATATCATGGCCCCTGGTGTCCCTACCCTCCCTTACTATGAACAGCCCCTCTGTACCTGTCTTGCTTATTCCTCTCATGTACTTAAAGGTTTCAATCATGTCCCCCCAGTCCCTCCTCTCCTCTAGTGAGTATATGTTCAACTCTCTCAGCCTCCTCTCATATGATAAGTCCCCCAGCCCCTTGATCATCTTTGTCGCCCTGTGCTGTACCCCCTCCAGTAACTTATTGTGGCTCTTCAGACATGGGTGCCAGTACTGCACACAGTACTCCAGGTGTGATCTAACTAATGATCTATACAGTGGCAGAATCACCTCCTTCCTCCTCGAGGATATACCCCTTGCAATACAACCCAGCATTTTGTTGGCCTTTGCAGCTACCTTCCTACATTGTGCCGAGTTGTTCATTGACCTTGTAATGAGCACCCCCAGATCCTTCTCCTCCTCTGTCTGGGCTAGCTGCACTCCCCCCAGCTGGTAAGTCCTCCTTGGGTTCTTCATCCCAGAATGCAGCACCTTGCAGTTTTTGGCATTAAACCCCAGTTGCCAGGTGTCTGACCAGGTTTCAAGCTTTGCCAGATCATTCTGCAACCCCTGTCATCCCCCTAGGTCATCATCCACTGCTCTTACCTTGGTATCATCAGCAAACAGACACTTCTAGGTCTCTATCATGTCTCCTCTCACTCGCCTTTCTTCTAAGGTGTACATGTTAAGATTCCTCAGTCTTTCCTCTTGGGTCTTTTGATGAAATTCTTGCACCATTTCAGTTGTCCTCCACTGGACTGCCTCCATCTTATCCATGTCCTTTTTGAGGTGCAGTTTCCAGAACTGGGCACAATACTACATGTTTGGTCTCACAAGTGAGCAATACGGTGGCAACGCCAAGTCTCTCCCTTCCTGCTGAAGACTCCTCTTTGTATGCATCCCAGCATCCTACTGGCCCTACTCAATGCTTTCTCACACCACCCTGCCACTCTGAGGTTGTAAGATGTGTTAATCTAAAGGTCCTTTTCCTGCTTAATTACTTCACTTTGTTGTCTTTTTGTTACAATTTTTAGCCAGGAGAGACACAGTAAGTGGACATTTGTTTTCGGGTGTGTCCTGGGTAGCACAGTGAAGTTAAGAGACTTGCTCATGGTTACACAGTATGCAAGTTGTGGCCGAGGGATTAAAACCCAGTTCTCCAGGTTTGCAGCTCAGTGTTTTTAACTACTATCTTATACTTCCTCCCTTCCCCTACCCTCCATCCTACACTCAGTTCCTGGGTGCTTTTGTCCTAAGTGCATGATTCTGCACTTTTTGGTTTGGAACCCTAATTGCTATGCTCTTGACCACTCCTTAAGTTTCCCAAGATCATTACACATTCTTCCCACCACTTCTGATTGTCTACCATATTACAGACTTTGGTATCATCTTCAGAAAAGGCATACTTTTCCTTCCAGTTCTACTGCAATGCCACTTATGAAAACATTAAAGAAGACTGGTCCGGTATCGAGCCCTGCAGCACCCCACTGGTCACATTTCCCTCATTAGAGTGAGTGCTATTAATCAACACCATATGTTGCTCATCCAGTTCCTTACCCTATTGACCAATTTGGATCCCACGGCTAAGCTACTCAATTTCGTTATCAGTCTCCTGTGCAGAAGAGTGTCAAAGGCATTATTAAGTACCTGAAGACAGTCTTATCCATTTTTTTTTTTTTAGTTGTTTAACCAGGAGTAGCACACTAAGCTGAAAGCTTTTTTACAGGAGTGACCTGGGAGCACAGGGAAGTTAAGTGACTTGCTCAGTGTCACACAGTATGCAAGTGGAAGCTGTGGGATTCTAACCCAGGTCTGGTCTGCTGGATGTCACCAGATTTGCAGTTCAGAGCCTTAAACCACTGCACTATACTGCCATCCCACTTTAATTACCCTTTTGGCTCTTCTTTCTTCTGTCTGCACCTTTGATCCCCTCAGAGCTTTTCCTGCTTCCAGCTGTCCCCTTATACTTACCTCTTATACCATATCCTGGATTGATAAAACCAGATCACAGATGACTCCCTTCCTGATGAGTTATTTTAGTCACTGTAAAAGGAAGCCCTCATGTAATGAATCTACAAGGGATTGGTTCCTTGCAGTCCTACTAAAGATGTTTATGTTTCCCAGTCTACATCTGGAAGATTAAGATGGCACATTAGTGCCTCATAACTTAGGGTCATAGCTCTTCTGATTTGCTCCACTAGCTCTCTGTCTCCCTCCTCATACTGGTATGGTACCTGGCAGGCCATACCTACACTAAGATTCTTCCCATTTCAACTGCCAGCTACACCCACACTGTTTCTGTCTTCCCATATGTCTTTAACTTTCATCACTTTGATGTTGCTAAAGTAAAGTGCCACCCTCTCCTGGCATTTACCCCTATCATTTCAGAACTGGGCATAACCCCGGATAGTGAGGTCCCAGTAATGGTTCTGCATTGCCCATATTTCCATAACTGCTATTAACTCCAGTTGAGCTTCTAATTATGACATATATTTATTTATTATTTATTTGTCATCTTGGAGTTATACTTTTGATCTAAATGCTGTTTTACAAAGGTTACACATCAGGTAAGGTTCAAACAATTGGTACATATGGAATAAAAAACATAAGGTATAGACATAGTCAAGAACAACACATAATTTACAATCATTGGTGAAATTCTAGGGTTACAAAGAGGAAAAAGCTATACAAAATGGAACTGTACTAGATACTAGAAGCAAGTGCATTACCTCAAATGATGAAATACAGACTGTATTTCTGACAGTTTTGATAAGCTGTGAGTTCAGAGGTCAAAGGACTAGTGCAGTGAGGAGAGATGGAAAGGGTAGATAGTGGAGCAGTCAAGGCTGACTATGACAAGGAGTGAAGAGGGAGAGGGCTGGAGGTAGGAGCAGAAAAACATAGCCAGACAGAGGTGTCCTTGTCCATGGTTATTGGGGAGGTGGACAAGGGGTGTTGGAAGGAGATGGTGAGAGTGGAGACAGTTACGGATGTGTGTGTGGAATGAGTAGTGATGACAGAGAGGGTGAAGGTTGGGAAGAAAGAGAAATGTGAGTGGGTAAAAGGATATGGGGGAATGACTGAAAATAAAGGGGAAAGGTAAATGGGTGGGCAGGTTATCG
This sequence comes from Neoceratodus forsteri, assembly GCA_016271365.2. NCBI lineage: Eukaryota > Metazoa > Chordata > Ceratodontiformes > Ceratodontidae > Neoceratodus > Neoceratodus forsteri. Next base: position 584,668,590 of record CM028137.1, on the reverse strand, counting down.
GGGAATGTCGAGACAGAAGGGGGGTGGCGGGAGGTCAGAACCTGTAGTTGCAGGAGCCGAGTGCTGCCAGGTGTTTGAGATGGGATTTCTTGAAAGTTCCAATCTTAGGCAGATTTATTACTTCTGGGGGTAGTTTATTGAGCCAGAGGGGTGCCTTGTAAGTGTAGGATCTCTGTGCAAGTGCCGTATGATGGAAAGGGATACAGTGGAGTCAGCCATGATGAAGCACACTAACTTACAGTAATGACACGTCACAAAATTCTGCATGACAAAACGACTTACTTGTCATTGACTTACAATGGCCCTTGCATTAATCTGCAGCATTCTGTGATATTCTGCAGCATTTCTGTGTTGTATCCTGGCTGTCACATCTGTATGTAGAGCATTTTGCATTTTTCAGTGTGGTCTGGAGCAAGTTAGATGCAGATTTAAGGAGGTCTGTAATGGGCTGAAAAGTTAGACAGAGGAAAACTTTTTTCCCTAGCAGGCAGGTCTGTTATTAAATCCTCCTCTGAAGATTAAGCCACGTTGATTTGGAGTAAAGTTTGCAGGTTTGAGTGAGCCTGTGTGCCCTGAGGGAGACCCTACAAGACTTGTTGAGGGCGGTCCTGCCCCTTTCTAGGGCTGTATCTGTTGCCACACTGTACACAATTAGCCCATAGTCTATAACAGAGGTTATAGAACTATTGATAGCCAGAGACAAGGCTGCAGGGGTCATAGTGTGTCTGCGTCTGTAGAGGAGGCCAGTTCTGGTGTTGGCTGTCTTTACAACATTGTCTGTGTGGTGAGTAAAGGAGAAGGAGCTATCCAGTGTAACACCTAAACATTTATAGGTATTGACCCGATCGAGTGGCTCCTGCTTATTATTCAGGATTGTCAGCTGACTAGCTCTGTATTTACTCTGGCTGTTAGCATACAACATAACCTTAGTTTTTTTGTAGTTCAGGAGAAGGTTTTTTGGAGTAAACCAGTCCAGTAATACAGCAAAGCTATTTTGGAGTTTGGACAATAGTAGGTGCAGGTGCAGGCTCCTGGAAAAGGTAACCATGTTGTTTGCATTTAGCAGGATGTTATCTGGGCAGGCCAGAGGGAGTGAATTAAGGAACAGGCTGAATAGGAGTGGACCCAGGATAGAACCTTGCAGGACACCAATTGTCTCATGACTACTATCTGAGAGGGTCCCATTGATTTTCCCTTGTTGGAATCTGTTACCAAGGTAACTTTTAAACCACCCAAATGTGTTGTGAGATAACCCAGAAGCATGGAGTTTGTTGATTAGGATACTGTGGTTGACAGTATCAAAAGCTTTTGTGAGGTCGATGTATACCAAGCCCACTAGCTGGCTGCTGTCCAGTGCTGCAAGGATAAGGTCCTGTATTCCAGTAGTCCAGTGTTGGTACTGTGGGACTTCTGGAAGCCATGCTGTTGAGGGCATGTGATGTTATATTTGTTTAGGAAGTCCATCAGATGCTCTGATACTATTTGTTCAAGGGCTTTGGGTGGGAGGTGTACAGAGATGGGCCTATAGTTGGCATGACTTACCTGTTCTCCGCTTCTGTGATCCAGCACGACAAATGTGCATTTCCACTTCTTGGGGAATTACCCATATCTTGGAGTTAAATTCAGAATGAAGGTGAGTTGATTTATTAATTCATCAAATGTGAGAGCTATTAATCTAAGGTCAAGGGAGTCGCTGCTGTGCTTGGGTTTGCCGAGAGAGCATTGGAAATATTTCTTGACTGCCGCATGGAAGATTTGTTTGAAATAAAATTGTGGAATGCCTGTGGAGGCTGAATATGTGCAGCGTGTGTATCTTCTGAGTTAGCCTTTCCAATGTTAAGGAAGTCCGGTTGGAGGATGTGACTAAGGTCTGAGAATGCAAAGTTGAATGCATTGGCAATTGCTTTTGAATCTTGAATGTTCTCCCCATTTACAGGGGAGGACTTGTTGTCCTTCACTATCTGGTCTTTTATGTTGCTCCAGAATTTCTTGCCATCCCCTCAGATGCTGGTTAGTTTGTCTTTAAAATACTTATCATTAGCAAGCCTGATCTCCCATGTACAAGCATGTCTTGCTGCTAGGTAACACTGAATATCAGCTGTTAAGTCCATGGCTTTTACTTTGTGCCAGAGGTGGTCCCTATTCTTCATAAGATCAAGAAGGGCATGTGTGATCTAAAAGTTTTTTTTATGCCCTTTATTTTATGCTTTCTTTTTTTTTTTCATTCTTTGTTTATTCTCCTAGGCCTGCAGGCAGGGGTTAAGTCCACCTCCTGACTCCTGGTCTCCACTCCCCTGGTACCACGAAGCCCATGGTCTCCCATGGATTATTCCTTCTGGGGTGGGACAGGAGGGGGAAGGGCAGCCTTCCCCCTCCCTCCCATGGCACATATCCAGATTGGGCTATACGGGCGGTCCTGAAGCAGCAGTGCAGGTGTGCTGGTGGGAACTTCATGTAGCCTGCAGCCGCTGTGTTTCCACTTTTCTGTTCCCTCCCCCTTGCAGTCATGAATGCGCATGCATGGAGGCATGCACATATCACAATGCCACATCTCTAGTCTCCCTTGCTCTTGCACTGCCCGCAGCTTCCACCAGGAGGTAGCCATGGAATGGGATGACATACACACCCACCCCCAGGGGAGGAGAGCTGTCGTCAGATGCTCGATCCTCACCCTTCCCTGCCGACCCCCAGTGGCTCAAGCTCACTCCCAAAGTCAGGGCACTGGCGTGGTGCGAGGTGTGGCGTCCAGTGCCTCTATCCTCAGCACCACCAGGCTGGCCCTATTCTATGCTTTAACTGGTGCAAAGGTATCACACACAGCGTTGAAGGTTGAGATATATTGGTCTAAGGTCAGGTCCATGTCCTGGAGGGCAGAGAGGGAGAACAAGTCAATCTGCTTCAGGTGTGCTTTAAATGAACTAAGTTCCCCTCTCTTATGAACAGAACTTGTGACTGTGTTGGGTGGAGGGGGGTTGTTATTTTGTTGGACCAGAGACAGGTGACTGGAAAGTGATCACTTTGTGAGTCTGCGCAGATTAGGGCATCTGTGATACGCTGTGGACAGTTTGTAAGGATCCAGTCGATCAGTTTCTTAGACCCCACCCAGTAATATATCCTGGTCAGGGCTTCAATCAGTTGGGAGATGCCAAGGCTAGCAATGTTATCCTTGTAGGGAAACATCTTCATTCGATAACCACTTAATGTTAAAGTCCCCCAGGAGTACTATTTCCCTGTTGTGTGTCAGGTCAGTAAGGAAATCGATCAGTTTGTTGAAACCAAGTGTTTGAGCTCTAGGAGGTATGTATACTAATACAATGGTGATGGATTTGTTTTGGTTCCCAAGTAATAAGTTAGTAGCCGGGATCTGGATCTCCTTGCAAAAGTCAATTTGGGGGAGTGAACAAGATTGGAGGTGGTTTTTAACATAGATGAGACAGCCTCCCCCTTTTTTGCCCATTCCGTCACAGCTGAAAATAGAATATCCCTTAAGTGATAGGGCTGATTCAGGGATTTTGTGGGTCAGCCATGTTTCTACTCTGGTGAGCATGTCCAGATTGTGTTGGATAACCCAAACATGGAGCTGGTCTAATATTGGGAGGAAACTACAGATATTTAAGGTGGCCAGTTTTAATGCACCCTTGGCATTGCTCTTAGGTTGTGCTAACTCTGCAGAGCCTGGATTAGGGTGTATGTTCCCTTAGAGTAGCAGAAGCATCAGGTTGCAGTGTAGTAATTACTTCTTAATTGCTTTGAGCTTCAGGGCATGCGTGCACCCGATTTTGTTCCTGCCAATGGAGGGTGTAATGGTTAGAAATAGGTGGGATGGAGTGACTGATGGTAGTAGTGGGGTAGTAGGGATTAGGTAGGCAGGAGGTTTGCAGTCCCATCTCTAACTTGTTAGTCATTGATGTCTGTTGTGGGTCTGCAGGTAGAGTGGGAAATTCTTGGTGATATGGGTGGGTGGGTGATCCTTGATTGAGTCTGTTTATCTAATCCTATTAACGCAGGTAACAAGAGCAATAGAAAGGATAGAATTCCAGGCCTAGTAAGAGCCATTGTATTTGAAGATGTTTCTGGGGTCTTTATAGCTAAGGCAGAGTGAATATGTGGTGGGGAGGTGTTTACAAGGTAGATGGAATAAAATAGAGAAGTCGCCCAGATCATCCACTAGGTGACAGTAGTACAGAGCAGGGAGAGGGTGTGTGACTAGATTCAGCCTTGAGGTGTGGAGAGTAGCAGTGATGAAAGGCATGGGTGTTCAGTATGTTCTCTGCCAGAACAATTGATGGCAGTATAGCCTAAAGTGAGGGGGAGGCTGTGGGAGGTATTACTATGTTCTCTGGCAGAACTCTTGTTGGCAGTGTAGCCTAGTGATAAGAACACCTGGCTGTTGATGAGGCAGAAAGCTGCAGACCAGGATTTGATTCCCACAGCATCCACAGATAACCATGTCACTTAGATTTGGACAATCAAATACGGGGGCCGATGGAATTACTGTATCACTTTAAGCATGCAATGTTTCTAAACCAAAGTGAGAGGGGTAGAATGAACCAATATCACTTTTAGGAGGGTGTGCAAAAGTGAGCTGATTGGTACTGGCCAAAGCTTTAAAAGTAGCACCACCCCTAGATGGGAAGGTGGTTGGGGTGGATTGGGTGCATAGACTTGCATGTGTAGCCTTGCAAGATAGAGCCTGGTGCTACATCTAGAGTTCCCACTGGTGAACACCGCCGGTTGTCGGGGGGGGGGGACAAATCTGCTCACACCACCCTTAGGGCTCCTGTGGACTTCTGGTTACTGAGGACATCTGGGGGAAGGAGAGGATGGTCAGGATAAGGTAGGCTGAGGGCCTAGATTTCCTAAATTTTTTTCCTGAATCTCCCAACATTAATTAAAACAGCCTTCCAAAAGCTACAGTAAGTGTATCCTTACCCCTGTGATTGCCACCCCTTTCCTTCCTTCCGTTCTCTGCACTCCCTGTATTGTATGTCCCTTCTTGATCTAGCCCTCTTGTTTATCACTGAACAAGGGACAAATATTGTAGTGTAAGGAGAGAGCCACTGTGTGTGTGTGTGTGTGTGTGTGTGTGTGTGTGTGTGTGTGTGTGGTTTGAAGCCTATCTGTATGTACTGCTCTCCCTCCCTTGTTTAAACACCCACTAACTCATACATGCAACATCTGCTCCAAAGCAGTGTTACCATCCCTACTTTAGATGCCTACCATATCTAGCAAACAATCTGCTCTCCTCCCAGATTGTTCCACTGTTGGCCAGAAAGAAAAATCCCTATATCAAATCAGCCCTTTAGTCATATGTTAAACTCACTAAGTATATATGGTCTGTCCTCACATGGAATCAGTAGACCTCAGAGAAGGATACTCTCACTGCCTCTACCCTCAACTTCCTGCCTAGTTCCCAGAAACTGCCCTTCTCCAGATCTATGCTGCTGCCTGCCAGGACATTGTTGCATAAATTAATTAACCCCATTTGGATTCCCATCCCCTACCTTGATGTATTTCTAGAGGTGAGGGATCACTCTGCTCATTGTTGCCTCTGGCAAACAGTGGACAGTTCTCTCCTCCCTACTGGTGACACACACCAGCCTCTTCCTACCTTCTGCATGACTATAAAGTTTCACAGTACTAGAATCCTCCTCTTACTCCTGTCATGTCTCACTCCTTCTGTGCATACCTCTGGTAGAGTCTCCTGTCCTGGGGATTCCAGTGCTTCTTCCCTTTAAGATCAGAAACCTGAATCATTTCTGCCAGTTGTGCAAACTGATTCTTGGTGTCCACACTGGGATTCCCCCAAACCCCATGGAATACCTCCCCTTCCCATCATCTCATCTAACCACTGTCAATCCACTTACACTGACCTTTTTGGCCTCTGGGTCAGTAGAACTGCAGTCCCCATGGCCCTCTGCCAAAAAATGCTCCTTGGGAACCTCACTTCATCCCTAAGGTCAGCAACCTCATAAACAAGGACTCCAATCTGCACACCAGGCATTCCCCATGCATCATTTGCTTGGCTGTAGACTGCAATTCACTTCTCTCTCTGCCTCCCTTCTCCTTGTACTTTTTTGATCCCTTCATCAAGCAGAGTGACCTGTCTCCTGCCCTTTTCCTCTATGTCCCTCTTCAATAAGGCAGTATAGCACAGTGGTTTATGGCTCTGAGCTGCAAACCTGGAGACCTGGATTTGAATCCAACAGCCCCCTCCTGCATACTGTGCAACCCTGAGCAAGACACTTAACTTCCTTGTTCCCCCAGGATGCACCTGTAAACAAGCTTTCAGCTTAGTGTGTCTCTCCTGGTTAAAAAAAATCAAAATTAAGTCCCTATGGCACTTATCTTCGTGGCACTTCACCACGTGGCACAATCACTATGCATACTCATGGGAAATTCCCTTGTATACTTCTTTGTGTGCCACACCCTGGAAGTACTCACTTTAACTTTCTAACTGTAAGTATTACAATATATGAGACCCCACTTACTTGAACTAAATATGGTCCATACTCCCCTGCACTACAAGTTAAGCAACTGCTTAATCAAAATGCTTAAAATCACTTCATCCTTCCTACCCATACTGCCACTTATGTATTAAATGAAAGACCTTTTTGGTGTAGGATGCAGCAAGATATTTTGCTGGGCTTGTAAACCAATTGGCCACAGCAGAGATCAAAGTAGAATGGGTTGAGAGTACAACATGTGTGAGAACACTGGATTTGGCAAAAGGAAGCCAACACCATGGGACCAACGCCAGACACCATAATCACTTACTTCCTAAAATTAACTTCCACAGAAGTCATCCTTAGACTTGCTCATGAAAAATGATAACTCATCTGGAAAGGCTTCTTAGTCTTGGTATTCCCAGACCAATCAAGAGCGGTGGTCACCTGATGGAAATCATTTGATGCCATCCAACATGTTCCCTATGGCAAATGTCTGATACTCACTACTCTTCCCAGCAAAGCTCCATATCTTCAGAAATGGCACCAAACACTTGCTTGACACCCCAGCAGAGGCAATTCTGCCTGATCTACAAACACAAGTTACAATGCCCACGCTCTACCACAGGTAGAATGTGGAGCAATTAACACAAATTGACACTATGCTCATGCTTGAGACACCACGCTGTTCTCCATGTCTTACTTACTTACTCTCCACTACAGTGACCCCAAGTGGAATGGCAGATGCCAGCAGATAGCAGAAACAGTTTGGGAGCAAGCAGACAGCTGGATCACAAAGGGTAAAGAGTGCAGCAAGAGCTGGTGAAACTGTGTCTATACAGGGCTACCCAGCCCATCACCTCCCAGAGATGAAGCTAGAGGAGAAAAACACAAGAAAGGGATAATTCAGGACAGCTTGGTGAAGATTTTCTGAACACAGCATAAGCTTGTTGAAGGTAATGCAGGGAAAGGTAAGTCATGGGCGAGAACTGTAGTACCACAGCCACAGAAAGTGTTGCCATATCCCACCCAAAGAGCAGAAGCAGCAAACACCTGAAACGATAGGTTGGGAAGCAGATGGCAGAGTAAATGAATCTACAGCTGGTAGAAATGTGTAGAAAAGAAGCCAAGACACTGCCTGGCAAGGTGTCCCACCACCACTTTATCCACATACTTTTCACTGAGCAAAGCATGCCTTAACTGGTGCCATGCCAGTTAAGGCACTACTGACTGATGTTTTTCCTGTTCTTCCCTTCCCTGTCCTTGCTAAAATGTTAGCCTGCAAGCCTCCTTTATGACTGAAGTCTGCACTGACATTAAGCAACAGTGACACAAACTGTCACTTCTATGCAGGCGGTCTTACAGGCAGCCTGTTACTAAGCTCTGATTTATTTCACTGCTGCCTAGGTCTCCGGCAATGAGATCCGCCACAAAGGGTCCATGCAGTCCATATAAATCTCTGGCATTTCCTGTGAGGACATTTGCTCACCTTTGTAGCAAAGGAATTCCTGTACTGAAACATCATTTGCAGTCTATTTGTTGGACTAATTTTCTTTTCATTCGCTTTACAGCCATTATTACATATATACTGTAGCCTAAACGTGTTCATATTTGAGGTTCATTGAGCCTTTAATCCTCTCTTAATAGCTGCTTCTATTGTTTACTGTTATTTTGTAATTTGAATTTGTTCACTATATATATATATATATATATATATATTTAGAAAATGGCTAAAATGGATTCTAGATCCTGATTGGCTTGAAAGATTAACCTGGGCATCTATTTTTCAATAGATGCCCAGTAAAATATAAGTGCCAGTCCAAGTGGCAACTCACTGCGTAGCATTCCATAGTGGTGTCCAGCCTGCTTTTTAATTGGCTGAATGTCCTGAAGAAAATTTGAAATCCCGCCATCTTTTCCTCTCATTTAGTGAGAGCTAGTGGTCACCCCCACCCAAAGCAAACCCAAACAGTATTTACTGGCAGCCAGTTCCTGTTTACAAAAAAAAAAAAAATTCACTTATTTTGCAGTTCTACATCCTCTCAGAACAGTATTTATTCATTTGCGGTCCGGCAGTGAGACACTTCATTTCTCCCAGCCACTGTCACGAGCACCTCAGCAAGATATCAAAAGCAACTGTCACTTCCCTTCAACCCGGCCACATATACAAATCAAAAACAGTACTGTTCATTCTCTTGCACAAAATGAAACTGCCTACTTTTTTTCTCCACAGTTCTGACATCAGTTGACTTCCCGATTCATGTCCCTGTTCCCTGCATCATCGCACCAAAACAAGATACCGCAACGTAATAGCTCCACTGTTAAGCTGCTCAGCCAATTTTTTTTTAAATTTACTGGACAAACGTATATTAATTGCCGTATGAGAAAAAACTCATAGGACTGGCGGGGGGGGGCAGTAACACTAACGAGCTAGCTAGAAGAAACAGGCACTGCGATGTAATGCAAAAAAAGAGTCACCTAAGCAGCAACCCCCTCTAATGGCATCGACTGGTAAAGGCAGCACCCTCTAATGGCAGAGACTGGGAAAGGCACTATTTTACATAATATGACCTTTTTTGTCACCTTTTAATAATATTTTACACTTTTTTATGAAAGTATTACTATAAAAACAAATAAAGCCATTTTCTAAGTGCAATAATACCCTCCAGGAATTGGGCATTATTGGAAATATCGGACCTTCCAGGGGCTATAAGGCCCTCCACCTGCGGCGTCGGGCCTCATTACGCCCCTGGGCGGTCCGATATTTCTCAACAATGCCCACCCTGTTGGGTATTATTGCTTACATATTTGCAGCCTTGCTATTGTGGATTTTATATTCATTTGTAAAAGTTAACCATATTACATTGTATGTATATATTTTTTCTCAGTTTTGCACTGCTTAATTCTTGCACCACTTCATATTTATTTGCACTGTATTTGCACTTTATTTTAGCCAGGATTAATTTGTACCAGCCTGCATTAATTCTCCCTGTACCATTTCCCCTTCTCACACCTAGAAATAGACCCCAACTCAGTGTGCGTTTCCTGGTAGCCAATTTCAGGGTACATAAATAAATAAATACATACATACATACACACACACATACATACATAATGTACATACATATACAGTATGGCTCCGTGCATGAAAAGGGGTTACCAATGGATCCTAAAGTTTATAATACAGTACATATGCAGGATTTTGAGTATAATGCAGTAATTGTTATGGGCTTTTTAAGTAGCCTATGTGGAGAGATACATAAGATAACAGTAATGGAATCAGATGATTCCAATATTTAAAAAATGCACTTTCATTAGTCAAAATGAATGAAAATGTGTGTACTAATTTGTGACATGGCTACCCATATGTGTGAAATAGTCTCTCGATGTCATTTAACTAGACTTTTCTGGCAATAAAAATATTTTTGTAACTAATTCTGTGTCCTGCTCTCATTTATCACACTTCCTTATTATGCTACCTTGATTCCCACCCATCTCCATGGGGCCCTAAAGATGTGGTCTTGCATGTAACCATTAATGTCCCCTTGTGTTACCTATGATCTCTTGTAATAATCTGCACTTTGATGCTATTTAGAAACATAGAAACATAGACTTTGATGGCAGATAAGGACCGCGTGGCCCATCTAGTCTGCCCATTTCCCTACCTACAGGATAGGCCACAGATCCTGGTTAACCAACAGCCTATTTCTTCCTACCCCCACAAGAATTGCCTTATGTCTGTCCCATGCATTCTTGAATTCTCCCACAGTTTTAAACCCCACAACCACCTCATGAAGGCTGTTCCATGCATCCACTACCCTCTCTGTGAAATAATACTTCCTCACATTGCCCCTGAACCGCCCTTCTTCTATCTTTAAATTGTGTCTCCTTGTTCTTGCACGCCTCTTTTTCTGAAAGATGCTACCCTCTTGGACTTTGTTGATTCCACTGAGGTACTTAAAAGTTTTATCATGTCCCCTCCTCCCTTCTTTCCTCAAGGTATACATATTAAGCTCCTTTAGTCTCTCCTCCTACACGGCTTCTCTTGCAGACCCTGCACCATTTTTGTTGCCTCCTCTGACTACCTCTATCTGTCTATGTTCTTGCGGAGATGGGGTCTCCAGAACTGGACACAGTACTCCAGATGGGGTCTCACCAACTGTCTGTACAGAGGGATAACAACTTCCTATTTTCTGCTGCTGATGCCTCTCCCTATACATCCCAGTATACCCCAGTATATCCCCAGCCCTCCCTACTGCGCTCTCACATTGCTTGCTAACCTTAAGGTCATCTGATATGATTACCCCCAGGTCCCTTTCCTTTTTTGTTGTTGTTATTACCTCCCCACCCATTGTATATTCTCCCCTTGGGTTCTTGTTTCCCAGGTGCATTATTTTGCACTTCTTTGCATTGAATCCTAGCTGCCATACTTCTGACCATTCCTCCAACCTTGCCAAGTCCCTTTTCATCCTTTCCATGCCTCCTTGTGTATCAACCCTGTTGCAGATCTTTGTGTCATCTGCAAAGAGGCATACTTTTCCTTCTAGTCCCTCTGCAATGTCACTGATGAAGACATTAAAAAGAACTGGACCCAATATGGAACCCTGCGGTACCCCACTAGTAACCCATCTTTCTTCAGAGTTACAATTACCTTCTATGTCCTGTTTTGGGTTGTATTGTGTTGCATTTTTGTATCCAGGTTACTTGCTGTATTTGTTTAGGGTATTGCAATGCATTGCCCTGTTTCTTTAAGTACATAACGTGATCACAAGCTGTCCTCCTTGCTCACCTGATCCTTTCCTATCCCCTGCCACCAGATGTTCATACGTGACAACAAGGGTCCAAAACATTTGGGCACTTATATCAGCGTGAGATTGGGGGCAGGTGATGAGGGAATTTAAAAGACAATTCCTTGCAATTTCTAGCCCTTTCCTGTGATTGACTGTCTTGTCCTGAAGAGCTCTTGTCTTCCTGTGTTACCCTCGTTCCATCACTGTCCTCATTGCAGCAGGTAAATATCGATCATGCCTGCTGCCAAAAATAGTTTTTTTTTTTTTTTTACTAGTTTTGATAATGTAAGTGAGCTGTTGGTGGGTGAGGTTCATTAATAGTGCAGATGGACCCACTGGATTTCCTTTTTTGCCTTCTTGATTTGGTGTAAGGGGTAACATTTGAGTAAAAATGTGAATTTGGGACCTTAAACTTCTTTATGTCCCTGTTCACCATGAGGTCTTCTAGAAGGAGCTGATAGGGAGGTTGTATAGATCAACTTTCTAAGTTACTATGCTTTATTTTAAATGCTCTTTTTATGTTTATTTATTTATTTATTTTGCTTTTGGTAACCGGGTGAGTGCACTAGGCAAACAATGCCTATTTTCAGGCACGACCCGGGAGAAGACAGTTTACAGACAAAACAATATACATGTGTCACAGCACATGGAAGCCATGCAATCAGAGTGAAGAAACAACGTTTGGATATTTGATACAAGCACTTTGACAAAAGAACAATATACATATGACAAAGCACATGAAAGCAATACAATCAGAGTGAGAAACGTCTGGATGTTTGATACAAGCATTTTGATAAAAGAATAATGCAAGTAAAAGTACTGTGAGAACAAATAATAGTTTGGAATGGGTAACACAGAAGAAACATTAAAAGGAGATGGGTAGAGCAGTACAGTTCAATAAGTGCCAAACTATAAGGTTATGTGGCTAGGGAAGGGAGGTAAAGAAGGTGGGGAGAGAGGAGAGGGAAGGGTAAGAGAGTGAATAGGCAAGGAAGTAGGAGAAGAAGAGGAAGAGTTAAACAAGTAGGTGGATAATTTCAAGACAAAGAAGAGAGTGGGGGGTGTAGGTTCAAGGTGGATTAAAGTAAGTGCAGGGGTTTAGAGCGTGTAGGTGTTCACGGTGTAGTTTTTTAAAGGTAGCGTGGGTGAATGCTTGATGGATAGAGGAGGGTATGGAGTTCCAGTATTTAGGAGCTGTATAAGAGAAAGCGTGTGTGCCCATGTTAGATCTGCATCTTGGAATAAGCAGAGGGGCTTTATCATTTGATCATAGCTCATAGGTGAGAGGTTGTAATTCCAGAGCCGAGGAAAGGGATAGGGGGAGGCCGGTTCTGATAACACTGTCTATTAGTGACCCAAAGGTCTGGAGACGATAGGCAGATGGGCTAAGCCATTTTAGGTCCTTATAGAGTTGGCAGTGGTGCTTGAAACGCTGTGATGCAGAGGCATATCGGCAGATGTTATTGTAAGGGGTGTCCCATTTGAGGAGGGAGGATTTAGCTGCGGATAGATAGATTGCAGAGCCATATGCCAGGGCTGGCAGAAGGAAGATTTGTGCCACTGCTAGCCTGGCTGGGGGAGTAAGGGTATAGCTAGTGCGATAGGTGCTTCCTATCTTGATGTTTACCGATTTACAGATGGTGGACATGTGTTGGTCGAGGTCAAGAGAATCGTCAAGGGTAACACCAAGATATTTGAAGGATTTGGCTGAGTGTAGAGGGGAGCTGTCTGCGCATGAGATAATAAGGGGATTGGGATTAGATTTGAGCCTGGCCAGTGAGCCAAACAACATTGAGTAGGATTTAGTGGAGTTGAGGACGAGTTTGTTACTAGTGAGCCGGGTTTGTATATTCGCATAGTCCATGGCAAGGGTATGATTTAGAATATCAGAAGTTTTTGCACTGTGGTAGATAACCAAGTCATCAGCGTAGAGCTGAGATGCGCAGTTAGGAGCAGTGAGAGGGATGTCATTGATGAAAATTGTGAAAAGTAAAGGGCCAAGTATGGAGCCTTGAGGTACTCCAACGTGGATTGGAGCAGGATCCGAGATGGCTGAATTGAAGCCCACCACCTGTTGTCTATCAGTCAGATAGCTTTTGAACCATGTGACGGTGTTTGATGAGAAACCAAATGACCGTAATTTTGCAAGAAGAAGAAGTGTGTAGTTGACCAGGTCAAATGAAAATTGCACCTGTCAAAAAACCTGAGTCCATGGAGAAATAGATGCCACTTGTCAGTTTTAGCAGGGAGGTGGTGGTACTGTGACCTTTGTGAAATCTGTGTTGAGAGCTTGACAGGAGGTTGTATTTTTGGAGGTATTCTATAGATTGGGTGGAGACTAGTTTTTCAAGGATTTTGCTTAGTACAGAGATGGAAGTTTTCGATTTCCTTAGGGTCTCCTTTTTTGGGAATGGGGGTGACTTTAGCAATTTTCCAAATATCTGGGACTGAACCATAGCATAGGGACATACTGAAGATTTTGGATAGAGGGGAGACAATGAAGGGGGTGGCAACCTTCAGGAGCCTAGGTTCAAGACCATCCAATCCTGGGCTGGTATTGTCAGGAATGGAAAGTAGCAGTTGTAGAACTTCTCTTTTCTGGATGCTCTTGAATCTGAATGGGGGATTCGGAGGTGGATGACTGGTGTCGGGGTGGAGTGTTGTGACCAGTAGGGAAGGAGGTCAGGTAGTTGGTTAAGTCTGAGAAATGCTGATTGAAGGTATTAGCAATGGTTAATGGGTTATTGCAATGTATGCCATTTACCAGCATGTCATTTGTATGGACCTTGTGATTGGAGCCCAGGAGGGTTTTTATAGTTGATCAGAATTTCTTGGAGTCCCCAGAGGCTTTTGTTAAAAGGTCCTTACAGAAAGAGCTTTTGGATAGACAGACGTTTCTTTTACAAGCGTTTCTTAGAGACCGGTAGTCGCAGTAGTCAGATTGCATCCCTGTTGATTTAAAACAATGCCAGGCCTTGTCTCTGGCCCTTATCAGGGTTAGCAGATCTTTTGTTAGCCATTTGGTCTGGGTACCGTGAAAATGCCTGGTAATCCGTGGGGCATGGGTGTCTTGGAGCTGACCGAATTTGTCAAGGAAACTATCAAGGGCAGTTTGGACATTGAATGCAGTGTGAACAGGGGTACAGTCAATCGTTGAAAGGTCATGAGTAAAATAAATAGGATTGAAACTAGCGAGATTGCAGAAAGTGATAAGTTTTGGGGGGTTGGGATGGTCTATTATTCGAGCACCAGATGCAGTAGTTTGGGGAGTGATCATTGATTACATCTGGAAGGGTACCAGTGCAACTGATGCTGTCAGGGCAGTTTGTAAGGACCCAATCAATGAGTGTACTAGACCTAGGGGGAGCCATTACCCTGGTATGGTCAGAGATCAGCTGGTAAAAGTTGTGGCCTTGTACTAAGGTGTGGGAGGCTTGATTTGATTTGCCGTCCCAGTTGAGGTTCATGTCACCTAGTATTAGGACCTCATTTCAGTCGATGGTGCTGTCAACTAGTAGAAGGAGGTCTTCAAGGCCTTTTATCCCTCCTGCAGGGGGGGTTGTAGGCACAGACTATTTGTAATTTCTTTGAGCCTAGTAGGAGGGTAGCATGGAGTGCTTCACAGAGAGATAGGGTAGGTAGTGAGTTTTGGACTAGCTGCAGGTGTTGTTTGTAGTAGATGGCAACTCCTCCCCCACGCTTAGGGACAGATCTGTCTTGCCTCATGAGATTGTAGTTAGGTAGATCACTTAGCAGGTCGGCAGTAGAGGGTTTTAGCCAGGTCTCTGACAGGCAGAGGATGTCAGGGTGGTTCTATGCAACCCATGCCTCGAGTTCAGTTAGGTTGTGAAGGAGACTCCTAATATTCAAGTGCACAATACATAGTCCCTTAGAGTCTAGCTAAGTTTCATTATTTGGAGTCAAGGCTGTAGTGACCAGTCCAGAGTTAGGCTCAATGTCTCCTGCCAACAGTAACGCTAGGAGAAGAAAGTGCCACAGTTTACGGTGGGCAAAAGGAGTAAGCAATGGAACTTTGATCACCAAGGATTTATGCAGAGAGTAGGCTAGGTGGTATATAAGTTTTGAGGTATAATGAGTGAGAAAGGGTTCCAGGGATATTGCAATGATGTTTGCATCAGTGGGCACTTAGGGTTCGGAGTTAGTGTACAGCCGAAAGGATTTCTTTGGAGGTTGGTTAGGATTTGGACTAGTAAGAGGTTGAGGAAAAAGGTCAATAGAAGAAGTGTTGCACAAGTTTTAATTGCCATATTGAGCATAAAGTTGTCCTTAGACATGATTTATAAGTGAAGAAACCAGTGCCTCAGGGAGAGGAGAAAGGTTTAGTGTATCTAACACGTTGGTTTGAGTGTTATTTAAGGTTTGGAAAGAAAAAAGTGTGTACGTGCTCTAGCTGTTGTAAAATATAACCTGCAAATGGTAATCTGGGGAGATAGTAATTTTCATCCACCTCGGAGTGTGGAAGGGGCATGGAAGTGGCGTATAGGGGAGTGGCTTGGGGCTATAAAGCTAGAGCCTGCCAAGGGTGGGTGTGGTGGGGCGGGTGGGGAGCAGTCTCGAAGCGACTGTGGGGTAAGTGCTCCGTGCTTTCCGAGCAGTGGCCCTGCTCAACAGACACTTGAAGCAGAGAGAAAGAGCACCAGACAGGTCTCCCTTCCAGCTGAAGCAGCACTTGGGCTTCTCGATATCTCATGCTCTACTGAGAGGCGTTAGTGAGCTGAACATTGCAAAACTAAGCAGCTGCTGCAAACAAGTGCAAGCCTGGGACTCCCGCTCCTGCTGAGCATCTGATTACCAGCTGAATGTCACGGGGAAAAGTCCCTGTATCAGGGGGCAATTTTTGCTTTAGGGCTGTAGTCTCAACTTCAGCTCAGAAATACAGCAGAGCGAGGGAGACAGATTCAGTTACTGGGCACATTAGTGAAATCAGACCAAGTTACTGAAATTGGGAGCAGCCTTCTGAACAGGATAAGGTTAACTGGGCAGCCTGAGGGAGGATTTTAAATGGAGGTTTTGGTGCCACTTTCAAAAATCCAGCCCTACAGATTTGGCTGAGTATCCAGTCCACAGTAATCGGCTGTTTTGAAGCAAAACATACAGAAAATAGAACCTAATGTAAAATTCAGGAAAAGTTACAAAGAGCTCCATTTCACTATTAGCGAGGTAGCACCTAATTCTTAACCGTGCAGGGAAATTTAAGATTCCGATTCCGGGTAGTAAAAGGCGCTAAGTTCAAAAAATGCAGAACAAAGGAACACAGTCTGAGCGATGTTTCGTTGCAGTAAGGGTTTTACCTTTCGGGCGGGGTGGCTCAGGGTCATCGGTGGGGGCTCTCCAGAGCAGAGATGCGCCCTCCTGTAGCTGCAGCTAAGGAGAAAGAGAGAGGTTGAGTGGTCTGCAGATATAGGGAGGCTAAAGTAGCAGGAGACAGTAGATTGGAGGGGTTTTAGGAGGGGAGGAGAGGGACAGAGATGTAGGCAGAGGTGATACAATGGAAATCAATAATTTACACTGAGGTTTAAATGACTGTACATTTTAACTAGAGTTTAGGAGAGGAATGCAGTTACAGTCAAACTAGTCATACATTTGCAGCAACGACAACAATTGAAACAAAATGAGCTTTTACAGTGAAACAGGCAGGCTAAGAAAAAAATGATTATTACAGCATTTGCATAGCACTCTTTTTCTATTACAACTGGTTACAAAGCATCTGGTTAGGGTTGATCCTCCGTGGAGTAAGCGCTCCTTGCTTTCCGAGCAGTGGCCCAGCTCAGTAGACACTTGAAGCAGAGAGAAAGAGCACCAGACAGGTCTCCCTTCCAGCTGAAGCAGCACTTGGGTTTCTCCATATCTCACGCTCTACTGAGAGGCATTAGCGAGCTGAATGTTGCAAAACTAAGCAGCTGCTGCAAACAAGTGCAAGTCTGGGACTCCCGCTCCCACTGAGCATCTGATTACCGGCTGAACATCACGGGGAAAGGTCCCTGTATCAGGGGGCAATTTTTGCTTTAGGGCTGTTGTCTCAACCTCAGCTCAGAAATACAGCAGAGTGAGGGAGACAGATTTGGTTACTGGGCACATTAGTGAAATCAGACCAAGTTACTGAAATTGGGAGCAGCCTTCCAAACAGGATAAGGTTAACTGGGCAGCCTGAGGGAGGATTTTAAAGGGAGGTTTTGGTGCCACTTTCAAAAATCCAGCCCTACAGATTTGGCTGAGTATCCAGTCCACAGTAATCGGCTGTTTTGAAGCAAAACATACAGAAAATAGAACCTAATGTAAAATTCAGGAAAAGTTACAAAGAGCTCCATTTCACTATTAGCGAGGTAGCACCTAATTCTTAACTGTGCAGGGAAATTTAGGATTCCGATTCCGGGTAGTTAAAGGCGCCAAGTTCAAAAAATGCAGAACAAAGGAACACAGTCTGAGCGATGTTTTGTTGCAGTAAGGGTTTTACCTTTCGGGTGGGGTGGCTCAGGGTCGTCGGTGGGGGCACTCCAGGGCAGAGGTGCACCCTCCTGTAGCCACAGCTAAGGAAAAAGAGAGAGGGTGAGTGGTCTGCAGATATAGGGAGGCTAAAGTAGCAAGAGACAGTAGATTGGAAGAGCTTTAGGAGGGGAGGAGAGGGACAGAGATGTAGGCGGAGGTGATACAACGGAAATCAGGAATTTACACTGAGGTTTAAATGACTGTATATTTCAACTAGAGTTCGGGAGAAGAATGCAGTTATAGTCAAACTAGTCATACATTTGCAGCAACGACAACAATTGAAACAAAATGAGCTTTTACAGTGAAACAGGCAGGCTAAGAAAAAAATGATTATTACAGCATTTGCATAGCACTCTTTTTTTTATTACAACTGGTTACAAAGCATCTGGTTAGGGTTGATCCTCTGTAGAGTAAGCGCTCCGTGCTTTCCGAGCAGTGGCCCAGCTCAGCAGACACTTGAAGCAGAGAGAAAGAGCACCAGACAGGTCTCCCTTCCAGCTGAAGCAGCACTTGGGCTTCTCCATATCTCACACTCTACTGAGAGGCGTTAGCGAGCTGAACGTTGCAAAACTAAGCAGCTGCTGCAAACAAGTGCAAGTCTGGGACTCCCGATCCCTCTGAGCATCTGATTACCGGCTGAACATCACGGGGAAAGGTTCCTGTATCAGGGGGCAATTTTTGCTTTAGGGCTGTTGTCTCAACCTCAGCTCAGAAATACAGCAGAGCGAGGGAGACAGATTTGGTTACTGGGCATGTTAGTGAAATCAGACCAGGTTACTGAAATTGGGAGCAGCCTTCCGAACAGGATAAGGTTAATTGGGCAGCCTGAAGGAGGATTTTAAAAGGAGGTTTTGGCGCCACTTTTAAAAATCCAGCCCTACAGATTTGGATGAGTCTCCAGTCCACAGTAATCGGCTGTTTTGAAGCAAAACGTACAGAAAATAGAACCTAATGTAAAATTCAGGAAAAGTTACAAAGAGCTCCATTTCACTATTAGCGAGGTAGCACCTAATTTTTAACCATGAAGGGAAATTTAGGATTCCGATTCCAGGCAGTAAAAGGCACCAATTTCAAAAAATGCAGAACAAAGGATCACAGTCTGAGCGATGTTTCATTGCAGTAACGGTTTTACCTTTCGAGTGGAGCAGCTCAGGGTCATCAGTGAGGGCACTCCAAGGCAGAGGTGCGCCCTCCTGTAGCCACAGTTTTCGGGCGGGGTAGCTCAGGGTCGTCGGTGGGGGTGCCTGGGCAGAGGTGCACCCTCCTGTAGCCACAGCTTTCGGGCGGGGCTGCTCAGGGTCATCGGTGGGGGCACTCCAGGGCAGAGGTGTGCACTCCTGTAGCCACAGCTTTCAGGTGGGGTGGCTCAGGGTCATTGGTGGGGGCACTTCAAGGCAGAGGTGCGCCCTCCTGTAGCCACAGCTAAGGAGTGTATTTTACATGCTGCTGTTACAGTCAATTTTGGAGAGGGATGGAGATTGAGTGGAGTGTCTGGGATTAGCACAATGCACTATTTGGTTATTGTGGAGGGTTTGATACCTGTATTTAATCCTTGGCTCTTTATTTTTGGGATACTGATATTTATTTTGGTTTTTTGGTTCCAATGCTCTATTTTAAATGTGCTTTTCGTATGTTGGGATGGTATTTTACATACTGCTGCTACAACAATTGTTTTTCTTAGGGGTTGTTAAAAAGATTGATTGTGATGTCTGATATTTATTGTGGTTTTTGGTATTTAAAAAATATATATATTTTCTGTATTTACCTGGGCACTGCCAGTACAACCCACCAACACTCCTGAATGTGCGCTTCTTCCTACCAAAGAGTTGAATGAGCACTGTACCTAGGTACAGTACATCCCCCAAATGTGAAACACTGCCCCTTAGAATGTGGGACACTTCATCAAATCTATTACTCAGAAGCTCAGACCACTGTTGAAATGTGTGCCTCTGTGTTCACATTTAAATAAATAATACATTTTTCATATGACCTGCTATGCATTTTTGCTTTATAATGTTGTTGTTAAGCTTTGGACAAACTGTCTCAATGTGTAACAAGGGTCTTTTGTGAATAAAATAAGGAACTGTTCCTCATGATGTGGTAATACTGAGAGGTGTAGCTTGATCACATGTGCAAGTTAGTTTGGTGCACCCAAATTAGGCAACCACAGATTTTATTCTTTTTACCTTATTTGATTCTCCTTTAGGTTTCCACTTCTTGGCATCTATCTTTCAGCCTCCTGCCCAGCCCTACACCCCGACATCAGGCAGCTAACCTCTCCTTCCCCCACAGCTTACCCTCCATGGCAGGGCGGTGAGAAGCCCCCCCCCTTGCTCAAACTCACCTTGTCTAAGATTCAGATTCTGTGGGGTGCCATTCAGAGTTGGGGTCTGTAGTGGGTGGCTGTCATCATCCTGCTTGACATGAGACCTCATTTTTACTTGTCCTGTGTTTCCCTCTGGGTAGAGTGTACAGTATTGACAATGGCAGTGCAGTGCATGCTTCCACCCATGGCATGCTGGCTGGTCACCAGCGTGGTAGTAGCTAAAGCACAGGTGCCTCAGCCCTCTATGTCACTGGGTTGGTGGCAACCACAAATTTAGGTGAAGTGATAATTTTGCCTGGCACAATCTTGACATTGGTTGTGATGGGCTATTGCATTGCATAATATGTTTGTTACTGACTTCTTTATTAGTGGGGTGCACCACTTCTGTTTTGTCATTGTGAATCACAGGGCACCCACAGCATTTTTGTTAATCTGGATACCAAACCATGTAGTCACTGATTGTTTTTTTTTTCTGGGGTGGGGGTTGGTGCACTATTTAGTCTGTGTGTATCAGGTCTAATGAAAGTTTTTGACTGAGTCCCTGTGGTATGTTTTGCAGTGTGCCTCCATTTTTGGTCTACAGATGTCTGGAAGCATGCTTCCATTTTGTTTGCAGATGGCTAGATGCGTGCCTCCATTTTGCTTGCTGGTAGGTGTATACTTCCTTTCATTTTGTTTGTAAACGGGTGAATGCATGCCTTCATTTTGTTTTCAGATTTGTGTATGATTGCCTCCATTTTGGTTTTTAGATGGGTGGATGCATGTCTCCATTTTGTTTGAAGATTTGTATATGATTGTCACCATTTTGATTTGTAGAGGGGTGGATGCATGCCTCCATTTTGTTTGCAGATTTGTGTATACATGCCTCCATTTTGTTTATAGATGGATGGCTGCATAGCTTCATTTTGTCTGCAGCTGCGTGCATGCATGACTTCCTTTTGTTACAAGATGGGTGAATGCTTGTTGCCATTGTGTTGTCAGACCTGTGGATGCCTGGGTTCAGTATTTTACTGTTTTTTTCTTTTTGGTAGATGGGATGATGCATGGATCGTATTGCATTTATTATGTTTTTCTCCTTTCTTTGTCTTCACTGAAGAAGTGATTTATTAACTTGAACAGCTTTGTTAGTAAATTTGTGATTGTTTGAACATTGGATTTTGGTATTTGAAAACAAAAACATGAACAAAATTAATTTGTTTATTTCATTTTTTTAGTTTGGACACCACCATCATGGTAACCCTACCTGCTTTTTTGGTTTAAATTTCAAAATCACCAAACAACCCCTGATATGTGCTTTTTGTATTCGAACAGGTAGCTTGTACTGGGCTGGTGATCTTGGCAAAACCCATTTTGTGTGTGACTATGTCCACAACCCCTGCCCCCCAAAAAACAAAAAATGTTATGCATATTACACATGTATTTGCTACACCATTACACAATTACCTGTTTATGCACAATTGAGTTGTACGCCTAAGTAGGCAACAACTAATGTTGGTAGGGTGGCTGGTTTGTGTGCTGTGATTCAGATGGTGTTTAGATGATGTTGATGCATTAGCTAACTTGTCTGGCACTGCCTGCAGTATTCTGTTCTTTCCACATTTAAAGTGATTATTATTGTGCCTTTGTGAATTTTCTGGTTGCATTGCAGGGCAACCATAGCATATTATTGATCATTGCACAAAACCATATGGTCACTGTTTTTGGAGGGTTGGGGCTTAACGTTAAAAAGCACTCTCCCCACGCTGCTTGTTGTGGTGCCCTAATTAGGGTACATTATTCTCTGGGCCATATTGGTCAGCCATATCATACATGTGTGTGGTGGGTTTACACAACTTTGCCTAGCAAAAAAAGAAACAAAACTTACTGTGAAAACCAACTATACTGTTTTCTGCGGGTGTTGTCTGCTCTCAGTTTACATGGAAAGTTCATTATTCAGGTGATATGGACTGATGATGCCCTAATTAGAATGCATACTTTAATGATGAACTTATTTGAAAGATTCCATCAGGTATTAAGCCGCATGCCTCCATACTATATGCGGATGGGTGGTGACATGCCTCCATGTTGTCCACAGATGGATGGTGGTGTGCCTCCATGTTGTCTATGGATGAGTGGTGGCGTGTCTCCAAGTTGTGTGCAGGCAGGTAGTAGTGTGCCTGTGGTGCTTTAATGTCCTCTGTTACATGTGCAGCACTGCTTTTATGTCCCCAGTTACGTGTGCAGCCCTGCTTTTATGTCCTCTGTTGCATGTGCAGTCCTGCTTTTATGTCCCCTGTTACACATGCAGCCCTGCTTTTTATGCCCCCCGTTACATGTGCAACTTTGTGGAGGCTTCTTCTCAGACTCCAAAATTGGAGTTATCTGACACCACACTACATTTTTATAAGGTGAGTCAAAACATTAAGAAATGCTTATAATAATCATTACATAGTTTAAAAATGACACTAATGTCACACTTTGGTAGCCTTTTTTCATGCATTGACCCATATAAATAAAATTAACATAATATCTTTCAAGGGTACTTTGTCTAAATGCATGAAATAAATGATACTGTTATTTGGTACAGTATGACATGTAAAAGTGAATGTGGTCGGGGACAAGAAAGAACTCTCCCTTGAGATGGTTTCTTACAACTACTATTCATTTCTTTGGCCACTCAAGCTTCACCCCATTGTTTCAATTGTGGAGTCAGGGGCCCAAAGAATAAGGGTTAGGGCAAAGAAACAGACACACTGCTCATCTGAATTAATAACTGTGTTTCAGAGGAGTTATAGCCAATCAATCAATCAATCAATCAAGTCTTTATTTAACCAGGTGTTTATCATTGAGCAGAAGCTCATTTACAAGATGGACCTGGGTGGAGCATGAACAATTGTATATACAGGTCAACACAGGTATTTACAAGGCAATACAGATAATACTCTTTACAGAGAGGAAGAAAAAGAAGTTCATATGTACATAGAATTATACAGATATTGTAGAGATTACACAGTATTTACATACATAGAAGTGTCTATAGGAAGATAAAGCAGGTTATCTAAGGTTGCAGGAGGAAGTAATGGAAGAAAAAAATAAAAATTAAAAAATACACCAGGTAGAGGTGAAGGTAGGGGGAAGGGAGGGAGGTAGGGGAAGAAAGGCTAGGAGGGCATGGTGCACAGAGAGGAGTTGGTAAAACAGGATGTAGAGAAGGTGGATGGAGAAAAGGAATATGTGAGCCCCGGGATTGAATGCTATAAAGTACGGGGCATGGTAGGATGTCACAACCCAGGGTAGTGAGCTCCTATCCGAGGTTGGGAAAGGAAGAATAAGAGGATGGACGGGCCTAGTGTTGATAAGACAGGGGGATAAGAGAGAGAGAGAACAATTAGGCTGATGAGGGGCAAGCTGGGGGGTCAGTACTTAAAATTGGGTCTAGGCGTGGCTATATACCAGTGCAGACACCGGTACTGGGTCTGAGTGGGTGAAGCAGTTACATACGTCTCTGATTGTATGGAAATAAAGCATCTTAAAGGCATTTATACCAATTAGAGTGCTTAATTTGAGGGATTTTTGTAGATTGTTCCATAAAGTAGGTAGCACGAAGCTTATGGCTGCCCTGCCGAAGCGGGATTTTGCTTTGGATACTTTAAGTGTAATAGCTGAGTAACTTCTTAACGTGTATTTCCCAATTATACTCAGGGGAAGACAGCAGGACATATAGTAAGGCAGCTTATTAGAGATGGCTCTATAGGTCCAGAGAGTGGTGTTTCTGTGGCGCCTAAACTTTAGTGATGTCCAGCCCACTGCCGCATATAGGGTGCAGTGATGCGTGTCGAAGGGGAGTCCCGTTATAAACCTCAGTGCTCAATGGTAGAGTGTGTCCAGTTTAGCCATGTAAGAGTTGGGGCACTGGCTGTAGAGGAAGTCAGCGTAATAAACCAATGATAGGAAAATGGATTGGACCAGTTGTTTCTTGGCATTTCTGGTGAGAAATTGGTTGATTCTAAAAAACAGTCCAAGCCTTTGTCGAGGTTGTTTTAGCAAGTCCTCGATGCGTTCAATGAAGGAGAGTCTTTGGTCTATCCAAACTCCCAGATAGTTGAATTTTGTAACAAATTCTAGTTTTTCACCTAGAACTGTGGTAATTTGGGGAACTGTCCCACTGGACACAGGGTTAGCTGTATGGATAAAAGGGGAGCGGACCATCACTTTAGTTTTTTTGGCATTAAGGAATAGCTTTTTTTGAAAGAGTTGGCTTTGCAAAAGGTTGAATTCTGACTGTAGGTCATTGAGACTATTCTAACTACAGTGCCTTAAAGAGATCCTCCAAGGAAATTAAATTGTCCCTGCACCTGATATATAGGTGCCTTACCTCATCGGATTGCTCTTATTGTGTAAATGACCCAAAATAATCCCTTTGGTAAAAAGCAGTATTACTTGTAAAATTAGGTACACCAGGTCCCAAGGACTTCCTGGTGTTAAGAGCTACCCACTGTCTGCCCTGAACACAGGCAAGTTATGACGCAATGCAAGGGAGAGATGGGGATGTGCTTCAATATGATCTATGGTTGGTGACTTTATGATCTATATTTTATATTGTAATGGTCACTTGGTGATAAAATGTGGGCAATGGTCGACTAACAAGGGCCTTGAGTTTAATTCTGTGCTCACTGATGTTCAGCATGGTTTCTGGAAACATCATAGAACTGCTACAGCACTCGTTCAGATCACATCAGACATCTTCAGGACCATCAAAGATGGAAAAGCTATAGAAGCCATATTCATAAATTTAACCAAGGCTTTCAAATTGCTTAATCATGAATTCTGCTATCTAAAATGGCCAGCTTTAGGCTTGATCAACTATCCTCTTCCTGGATCAAACACTATCTTATGAGCTGTAGCCAATCCATAAAATGGGGACCTGACCTCTCCTCAACACCAGAGATATCTGGTGGAGTACCACAAGGCTCCATCCTAGGCCCTTACTCTTCTCCCTATTTACTAATGAACAGCCACCATTTGTGGCAAGGCTAAAGCACTACTGTACTGAGTCGATGCTGTGCTTTACAGAACTGACTCCTATATTAAATCAATACAATATGGCCTACGTGAAGACTTTGCTTTTCTGGAAAAATGGTTTATGCCTAACCACATTGTTTTAAACACCATGAAAACTAAGACTATGCTTCTTGAATCAAGAAAACTGGGCGCAGATAGAGCAAAGTCCTTCAACATCATCACCACTGTGGGTACTAGACTTAAGGTAGTTCAATCAAGTCTTTATTTATCCAGGTGAACACCATTGAGCAGGCCCATTTACAAAGTGGACCTGCATTACACAAGGTCAAGAATAACACTTTTATGTGCAGAAAATAAATAGACATAATTATACAGAAATAGAAAAAAAATACACAGAGCAATAAAAAATATTTCAGGTATAGGGCTAACAAGCTTAGGGAGAATGGTATGAGAAGGGGAATTAAAACATTCTGAAACAGCCAGCATATTAAAACATTCTCAAACAGCATGGTATATCATTGGTCAGGACATATACAAACTAAAGGGGCAGATATGGAGGGGAGAGGTACAGGACGGCAGCTGTTCTAGGAGGGGTACTATGGTAGATGGGCTAGGGACATATATATTAGGAGTCTGAGGGTGAGAAAGGTAGTGGATTAGCAGAAAAAAAGGGGGTATAGGTGGAGACAATCAAGGGGCTGGGTTAGGTGGAGATGTTGTGGGCTGGTAAGCAGTAGGCACCTTAGCATGCTAAGCGTGCTGGAAACAGCTGCATAGCTCCTTAACAGCCTTGGCATACAAGGTCTTGAAGGTTGTAAGACTAACAGGGAGACTCACTTTCATTGATTTATGTAGTTTGTTCCAGAGGGAGGGCAACACAAAGCCTATGGACACTCTCCCAAAGTGTGTATTGGCCCTAGGTACCTTCAGTAGAAGCAGAGAATAGCTTCTCAGAGCGTAGTTGCCTACCACGTATAACAGCAAACAGTCTGAAATGTATTGGGGAAATTTGTTGCTAATAGCTCTGTAAGTTCAGACAGCTGTGTTTTTATTCCTTCTGTACTGAAGGGAGGTCCACCCCACAGCTGCATATAAGGAGCAATGGTGGGTGGTGATAGGTAGGCCAGTTATGAATCTCAAGGCTTTGTGGTATAAAGTGTCCAGTTTAGTAAGATAGGAGGCATTACACTGATCATAAATGAAATTGGCATAATCAATTAGGGAAAGAAATATGGATTGAACTAACTGCATCTTGTCATCTTTGGTCAGGAGGCAGTTTATTCTAAAGAAGAGACCAAGCCTCTGCATCAACTTTGTCAGCAGATCCTCAACATGCTCCACGAAGAAGTGTCTGTGGTCTAGCCAGACCCCTAGGTACTTGAATTTTGTACCAAATTTCAACCTCTCTCTTAGTAAAGTGTTCATGGGAGGTAAGCTGCCAGAGATAGCAGGGTTCGACGAATGAATAGCTGGAGAGAACAGCATAGCTTTTGTTTTTTTTGGCATTGTGTAAGAGTTTTTTATTCAGGAGCTGATTCTGCAACAAGTTGAATTCTGTTTGTAAATATCCACAGGGGGCTTCCGGAGTTGGGCGGCTTAGGTACAACACTGTATCATCAGTAAAAAGGTGACTATTGGCCTCCTTGATGCCAACATCAATATTGTTTATATAAATGGAAAACAATAGAGGCCCCAGGATGGATCCCTGTGGAATGCCTCTTTTTAGTGGTTTGAGTGGTGAGAGCTTACCTTCGGCCTGGACCTGCTAGAGCCTATCTGTAAGGTAATTATTGAACCAGCACAGAGAGGTCGTGTCCAGATCTATCACTTTTAGGGTGGAAAGAAGCAGGCAGTGGTTGACAGCGTCAAAGGCCTTGCTAAGGTCCAGGAACACAGCACATACACACTTTTTGTTTTACAGCTCTTGTTGCCAATCATCAGTCACTTCGGCCAGAGCCGTAATGGTACTGTGCTTGGCTCAGAAACCAGACTACATAGGGTTTAGAAGATTCTTTGTTCTCTAGGAAAGTTCTCAACTGAGCATTCACAATTTTTTCTAGCAGTTTAGACAATATTGGTAGGAGAGATATCGGCCTATAATTATTTGGTCGCAGGGGTCCCCTGATTTAAACAAAGGAATGATGTAGGCAATTTTCTATTGGTGTGGAAGAGTCCCCTGGGACAAGGACAAGTTAAATAGGTGTGTGATTGGTACAGCTAGGATGTGGTATGCAATCTTTAAGAAGTAGGGGTTGAGAAAGTCAGCACCAGTGCTTTTCTTGTTGTCCAAGTGTAGAAGGAGGTCTTCAACTTCTTTCAACAAAGCAGGAAGAAGTGAGAAGACCGCATTAGTGGTGCTAGGTTCAGGAATCTGTGCACTGACCCGAGAATGTAACACGGATGCTGGCAAATTGTTGAATGCTAGGCCTGCAGTTGCAAAGTGGTAGCTGACAACATAAAGTTCTTAGGCATCCTAATAGACCAGGAACTTTCCTTCTGGTCCCATTTAGAATACATTACTAGGATGATCTCTCAAAAACTCACCCTACTCTACTGTCTTGATGCTTACCTTACAAATGAGGCCTGCCTACCCACTGCATGCTCATTACTACTCCCAACATTTTTCTGCTGAGCTTCTATTCTTTCTTAGGGTAGAGAAGCTGAGCTAAGTAAATTCAAACAACTCTACCATAGAGTAAGCAACTTTGCAGCACAAGATGATAGTAGGGATAGTAGGGAACACCACTGTGTTGTCCTTGATTCCCTGAAATGGCCCACACTTAAAGAGAGTTTAAATTACCCCTGCTCAGCCTCACATACAATATTCCTGCATGACTACATCTCTAGCCTCAAGACATAGTGGTGCAGTGACACCACAGAAGAATCCTACGCTTCTCTGCCCAACCCCTTCTGGAAGTTCCCAGAGCCAAGACATCAACTGGCCAGTGATCTTTCTTACATAAAGCCTTTTGCTTCTGGGTGCAAACTCCACTTCCCTATCTGGGAGAGTAACATAGAAACATGCAGTACCTGTAGAAACACAGAAGTTGGTAGCAGATAAAGGTCACAGGCCCACCTCATCTGCCCTGTTTTGTATCTAGTGAATCCCAGATTAGCATATGATTACTCCCTTAGCATGATCAGACTTCCTATGTGCCTGTTCGATGCCTTTTTGAAGCCTGTAACCATTTCTGCCCCCACCACCTCAGCTGACAGATCGTTCCATCTATCAACCACCCTCTCCATGTAAAAGTACTTCCTCATGTTTTCTCTGAGCACCCCCCATCTAGTTTCATGTTGTGGCCTCAAGTTCTTGAGCACTTTTTTATTTGAAAAATTTCATCCACTTGTACTCAGTTTTTTCCCATGGAGTATTTATATGTTTCAGTCATGTCCCCCTTCCTCTTCTCCTCTCCTCTCTAATGAGTATGTTGCTCAGCTCCCTCAGTCTGTCTCCATAGGGTTTATTGTGTAGGCCTACCACCATCTTGGTTGTCCTCCTCTGTACAGCCTCCACTCTGTTTATGTCCCTCTGGAGATGGAGTCTCCCAAACTGGATGCAATATTCAAGGTGAGGTGTCACCAATGATCTATACAGTGGGGGTATAACCTCCTTCCTTCTGCTGGTTATACCCCTACCTATGCAACTCAACAACCTGCTAATTCTTGCTGCTGTCTTGTCACATTGTTTGGAATTCTTCAGGTCATCTGAGATGATGACACCTAGATACCACTTCTGTTTGGAACTTGATTGTGCTCTCCCCTAGGTTGTACACTGCCCTTGGATTATTCTTACTCATATGCAAAATATTGCATTTTTTAGCATTGAACCCCAGCTGCCACTACCTAGACCAGTCATTCAGTCTTTTTAGGTCCCATTGCATTTTATCCACCCCATCCTTTCCTTCCAGCCCCTCAGCAATGTCACTGATGAAGACATTGAAGTGGACTGGGCCCAATACTGATCCCTGTGGTACTCCACTGGTCACCTATCCCTCTACAGCACATGTGCCATTTAACACCACCCTCTGAGTTCTGTTGCCTAGGTTCTATGTCATAATAGTGAAAAT
Organism: Neoceratodus forsteri; assembly: GCA_016271365.2. NCBI lineage: Eukaryota > Metazoa > Chordata > Ceratodontiformes > Ceratodontidae > Neoceratodus > Neoceratodus forsteri. The sequence continues at coordinate 584,639,450 of CM028137.1, read as the reverse complement.
GTTACGGCGATCGCTATTATGGCAAGTGTATATCACCAAAAAGCAATTCAGTGATATACACTTACAGGCAACCAGGCACACACAATAGATTGAACATACTAACATACGGAATTTGCCAGTAGATAAAGGCCTAGAGGTCTATCAAGTCTGCTCGAATGTGCAGCTAGCACCCCTTATTATGCGGCTGCCCCTCCTTTTCACCCTTCCCCTTGTCCTGTCCCATCCTAGTTTGAAGCAGTCCACTGTTCTACTGCATACCACTTCAGCAGGTAACGCATTCCACCCTGCCACCACCCTCTCTGTAAAAAAGTGTCTCCTCATCTCCCTCCTGAACCTTCCTCGCTCCAGTCTCATATCATGGCCCCTGGTGTCCCTCTCCTTCCTCACTTTGAACAGCCTCTCTGTACCTGTCTTGTTTATTCCTTTCAAGTATTTAAAGGTTTCAATCATGCCACCCCTGTCTCTCCTCTCCTCCAGTGAGTACATGTTCAACTCCTTCAACCTCCTCTCGTATGATAAGTCCCCCAGCCCTTGATCATCTTTTTGTCGCTTATGCTTGCACCCTCCAGTAACTTCTTAATGTCCCTCTTCAGATACAGACGCCAGTATTGCACGCAGTACTCCAGGTGTGGTCTAACTAATGATCTATACAGTGGCAGAATCACCTCCTCCCTCCTTGAGGATATACCCTTGCAATACAACCCGGCATTTTGTTGGCCTTGAGCTGCCTTTCCCACATTGTGCCGAGTTGTTCATTGACCCTGTAATGAGCACACCCCATCCTCTCCTCCTCCTCTGTCTGGGCTAGCTGCACCCCCAGCTGGTAACTCCTGCTTGGGTCCTTCATCCCAAAATGCAGCACCTGCACTTTTGGCATTAAAGCCCAGTTGCCAGGTGTCTGACCAGGTTTCAAGCTTTGCCAGATTATCCTGCAACCCCTGCCATCCCCTAGGTCATCCATCACCGCGCCTACCTTGGTATCATCAGCAAACAGACTGATCTTACTCTTGATGTCCCATGACATGTCTGCAATGAATATCCCAAACAACACTGGTCCCAACACCGAACCCTGTGGAACACTGCTCGTCACGCCCTTGTGTGTGAGAGCTCCCCACCCACTACCACCCTCTGTTGCCTTCCCTGCAGCCAGTTTCCTACCCATCTCACCAGCTTTGCACCCACCCCTGTGTCTACTACCTTCCTTCCCAGCCTTCCATGTGGCACTTAGTCAAATGCCTTACTGAAGTCCAGAAACAGGACATCCACAGCATGGCCCCTGTCCAGTTGCCTAGTTACCCAGTCATAGAACTCTACCAGGTTGGTTTGGCAGGATCTGCCACATATGAAGCCATGCTGTCTGCTGTCCTGTAGTCCTTTGGCCTCTAGGAGGGCCACCAGCCTCTCCTTCAGGATAGTCTCCATTAGCTTACCCATGATGGATGTGAGGCTCACTGGTCTGTAGTTTTCTGGTTCATCCTTGGGGCCACTCTTGTGGAGGGGCACCACATGAGCCATCCTCCAGTCCTGAGATATACACCCAGAATATAGTGAGGCATTAAATAGGTCTGCCAAAGGTCCTGCAAGGACCTCTGTCAGCTCCTTCAGTACCCTTGGGTGGATGCCATCTGGGCCTGGCGCCTTGTCCACCCTCAGTGCCTTCAAACCCTCTCGAACTCTGCTCTCCATGATTTCCCTATTGTTGCCACTTCCCACCCTGCTTCTGCCATTTCTCCCACCTTGGGTGTCACCCTCTTCTCTTTAGTAAATACTGAGCAGAAGTACTCATTTAGTGCTTCCTTATCGCACCCTGCTTCCACCAACCCCTCCTTCCTAATCCTTACTAGTGGTCCTTACAGCCCTTTTCTCCTGATGTACTTAAAGAAGTCCTTCTCCCTCTAATGCCTTGTGCCAGCCTGAGTTCCGTAGATGCTTTGGCTCCCCTTAGTGCCCTTGTCACCTCCTTTGATTCTGTCAAGTACTCATCTCTGTCCTCCCCCTCCCTGTTTTCTTGTGCTTCTTAAAGGCAGCTCTTTTCCTTCTTACCTTTTCCATGACCTCCTTGCTCAACCAGATTGGTTTCTTAGCCCTAGCCTTCTTGATCTGGGCTTTGCATCAGGTTTTGGTTGCCTCCACTTCGAGTGTGCTTTGCCCCCCACACACCCCTGATTATGGATTGTGAACTCCAGGGGGGGTAAATGTCAGTGAGGGGTGCACAGTCTGGTTTAAAAAAAAATATAAGTCACACAGCCACAGGAATAAAAAACTCTTCCCAGTCCCCAACCCTGAACCTGCTCCGTCGGAGGCAGCCTGCTTACCCACCACACCACACAGTTGGCTTGGCAGAGAAGACACACTAGAGGGTAATAACTTCTCTATCTCTCCCCTTCCCCTTGCTATTTTCCTTTTCCTCTCACCCATCCCTCTCTTCGCAGTCGCAGTCCTCGCTACCCTGGCAGGTCATCCATGATAATAGCACCTTAATATGGGTCGCCATTTTGATAGTCATCCAAATATGATTGCTATTATCACTGGATACTAGTGCCTAGCCACTTCCCTAACCATCTCAGTATCTTGCACTCTACTCTCAGGCTCCTTAGTTTATTTAGCAGCCTTCTGCGTGGTACCGTATTGAAAGCCTTGCTAAAATCCAGATATACTGTACCACACCCACTGCTCTGCCCTGGTCCACTTCCCTGGTTACCCAGTTGAAGAATTCTGTAAGATTCATTTGGCATGACTTGCCTCAGTGAAATTGTGCTGTCTTGTGTCTTGGAAACCATTCGCTGCCAGGTGGTTCCACTATCTTTTCCTTAAGAAGTTTTTCTATTAATTTACATGCCACCGTGGTTAGGCTTACTGGCCTGTAGTTTCCTGCCTCTTCCTTGCTACCACACTTATATAGTGGTACCACATCAGCCCTCCTCCAGTCCTCTGGCATCTCACCCATCTCCAATGGTAGACTGAAAAGACTGAGCAAAGATGCCAGTGGTGCCGCCAACACCTCTCTCAGCTCCCTTAGCACCCTTGGATGCACTCTATCTGGACCCATTCCTTATCTATTTTTATTGCTGTTAGTTCCCTAAGAATCCTTTCCTCTGAGAATAGAATAGTGCCCACCTCCCTACCCTTTGTGTCCCTCACCTTTAAAGATGGACCATTCCCTTCCCCCTCTCAGTGGATACTGAAAATAAATAATCGTCCAGTACTTCTGCCTTGAGTACATCATCCACCATGTACCCTCCTTCCCTACTTTTCAGCCTGACAATAACCCCCCAGATTTTTTCATATCACTTATTGTATGTACCTAAACAATGTTTTGTTATTATTTTTTTATTGAATCTGCCAACTTTTCTTCCATTTGCATTTTCTCCAACCTAACTGCTTTCCCTGCTACTCTTTGTTTTGCTTGCTAACTCTCCCTGTCTTGTACTGCCTGAGTCTTCTTGTAAGTCCTGAAGTCCACCCTCTTATCACAAACTTTTTTAGCCACTTCCCCAGAGAACCAAAGTGGCCTCCTTCTTCTCTTTAATTTGGTTAGCTGTTTGATAAAGAGTTTTGTTGCATCCTGTATGGTTGCCTTAATTATTTTTCAGTGCTCCCCCACTGTTGACATACCTGTGACTCCTCCTCCTAGGGCTGCCTTCATGAAATCTCCTATTTTGACCTAGTCTAGGGTTTTTGTCCTTGTGGGGTTTGTTTCATATTCAGCTAGTAACTCAAACCAAACAGTCTAGTGATTGCTGTTTCCAATGTTCTTCCCCACTGTGACCTTTCCCACATTTTCTCTGTTTGAAAGCACCAGGTAAAGTATTGCACCTTCCCTGTCTGGGTCTGTGACTGGCTGGTTTACAAATGCCTCTTTCAGGCCTTCAAGAATATTTCTGCTCCTAGCTGTAGTGTCTGTTTGCAGGCTCTAGTACACATCTTGGAGGCTGAAGTCTCCAACTATCAACGCCTCCTCCTTATTTTCTTATCCATAGAATCATCCTGAGAGAGGGGTCTCTAGACCACCCCAGTATGGATAGCTATTCCCTTTCTCTTCGCCAGTGTGACCCATAATATTTCTGCTTTTCCCTGATTACACTGTGTCTCTGTTGCCTTGATGGTGTCTCTAACATACAATGCCACACCCCTTCCTTTTTGTCTACTCTATCCTTCCTAAACAGATAGTATCCTGAAATAACCACCTCCCAGCTTTGGTTGTCATTGCACCATGTTTCTGTCACGACCACTATGTCTAGGTTTGCTTCCACCATAGTGGCATCTAGGTCACAGGTTTTGTTGCTCTGGCTGTGAGCATTGGTGCACATGGCATCCATTTTGTGTTTTTTTAATTTGCCACTTTGTTAATGTCCTTCAAAGGACTGATCAAAGAGTGCCCCCCAACAGTGTGGACCTCCATCCGCTGAGCAACTGTGTGGTGGCTATCACCACATTTGTCTCCCGCCTCCATGAATTGAGAGCCCAGTTGTATCAATACTTTAGAATTATACAATTATAATATAGTATATTGGTCTTTACTTGGTGTGATGTAAAACTATATGCATTACATTAACTGCCATATTATTGTCACGGCACTTGTCTTATCTGTCCATTTCTGCAGAACTTTATATTATATTATCTATATAAATGAACTATATTCCCTGTTGAAAGTAAGTAACTCTGGGTCTCTCCTGAAAAAGGGATGTCTGTCTCAGTGAGCCAACCCAGTTAACAAAATTCGATAAGCAAAAAATAAAAAATTAAAAAACTGTGAAAAGGGCTATATCATGGGATACTTTAACTATTATGAACTGCAAAGAAAATGCGTTGTACACTAAAGGTTACCCCTAGAACATTCTAAGTAGTGTAATAGTCCCTTTAAAAGGGCTAGGATGTTGGGATACCTGGGTAGCAGTAATGTGCTGGAGGGAGAAACATAAGACTTTGATGGCACATAAGGATCACTTGGCGCATCTAGTCTGCCCATTTCCTTACCTACTGGATAAGCTGCAGATCCTAGTTAACCAACAGCCTATTTCTTCCTACCCCTCACAAGAATTACCTTATTTATGTCTGTCCCATGCATTCTTTTGAATTCCTCCACTGTTTTTGACTCCATGACCTCCACTGGAAGGCTGTTCCATGTGTCCACCACCCTCTCTGTGAAGATACTTCCTCACATTGCATTGAGCCGTCATCCTCTATCTTCAGATTGTGTCCCCTTGTTCTTGCACATCACTTTTTCTGAATATGACACCCTCTTGGACTTTGTTGATTCCCTTGAGGCACTTGAAAGTTTCTATCATGCCCCCCCTCCTTTCCTCAAGGGTATACATATTAAGCTCCTTTAGTCTTTCTTCATATGGCTTCTGTTGCAGACCATGCACCATTTTATTTGCCCTCCTCTGGACTGCCTCCATTCTGTCTATGTTCTTGAGGAGATGGGGTCTCCAGAACTGCATGCAGTACTCCAGATGGGGTCTCACCAACTGTCTGTACAGAGGGATAACAACTTCCTGTTTTCTGCTGGTGATGTCTCTCCCTATGCACCCCAGTATTTCCCCAGCCATCCTTACTGCCTTCTCACATAGCTTGCTTACCTTTAGGTCGTCTGATACGACTACCCTCAAATCCCTTTCCATTTTTGTTGATGTTAATACCCACCCCATTGTGTACTCTTCTCTTGGGTTTTTGTTTACCAAGTGCATTACTTTCCACTTCTTTGCATTGAATCTTAGCTGCCATACTTTCAACCGTTCCTACAACCTTGCCAAGTCCCTTCTCGTCCTTTCCACCCACCCTTGTGTATCAACCCTGTTGCAGATCTTTGTGTCATCTGCAAAGAGGCATACTTTTCCTTCCAGTTCCTCTCCAATGTCACTTCTAAAGACATTAAAAAGGACTGAACCCAGTACTGAACCCTACAGTACCCCACTAGTAACCCCCTGTTCTTCATAGTGGACTCCATTTATGATTACCCTCTGTGTCCAGTTGTCTAGCCAATTTTGTACTCAGGTTACCACCCTGGGACCCACTCCCAGGCTGGCTAATTTGTTTATTAGTCTTTTGTGTGATACTGTCTCAATGCCTTGCTAAAGTCTAGGTAGGCCATGTCCACAGCCCCTCCCTGTTCAACTACTTTGGTCATGTGGTCAAATAAATCTATTAGATTCATCTGACATGACCTTCCCACAGTGAATCCATGCTGTCTTGGGTCCTGTGCCCCGCTGGCCTCTAGGTACTCAACAGTTCTTTCTTTCAGAAGTGATTCCATCATTTTTCCTAACACTGAGGTCAAGCTAACAGATCTGTAGTTTCCTGCATCTACTTTGCTCCCACTTTTTTGAAGGGGAATCACATCCACCCTCTTCCAGTCCTTAGATACCACACCCTTCTCCCATGATTTGTTAAAAAGGATAGTCAGTGGTGTCACTAGTTCTTCCCTAAGTTCTTTTAGGATTCTGGGGTGAATCCCATCAGGCCCCATTGCTTTGTCCACCTTCAGTTTTAAGATTTTTTTCAGAAGTCTTTCTTCTGTGAAAGTACTGGTATTGACCCCTTATCCAAAGTGCTTCTATTGATTGGATTAGCTACCTCCTCTTCCTTTTCTTTCATGAATACTGAGCAAACGTATTCATTCAGTATCCCTGCTTTTTCACTGTCCCTCCAGACCACCCATCCTCCCCTTTATTAAGCCTCACTATCCCTCCCTTGGTCTTTCTTCACTCCCTAATGTGCCTATAAAGGTTTTTATCCCCTGTGAGGGAAAAAAATTACATTGACAATGCTGTAGAAGTAGCAGTACATGGAAAACTCCACAAGATGGTGGTGAAAGTGAAACTTAAAGAGGGATGTAAAATGGTGGAGGGGATGAAACTTAAGACAAGTTCTCCCCATAATGTCATGTGAGCTTTCTTTTCCTGTATGTACTAAGACTTAAAAATAACCTGCCCAGTTAGGAATAGAGACAAGTAAAATGTGTCACCATACTGCAGCAAATCATAGCCAATAATAAGTGGCAACACCTTACATACTGCGGCAAAATGTAATCAATAGAAAATGACAAGCAACAGTGTATATAAGCTTTGTGCAACTGTGAATTGCTGAGTTCTGTACAAGTTCTGAGTCCTGGTGATGCCAGAGATGATGAACTCCCATATGCATATGTATTAAACTTTCTTTTTACTACATGCAGTGTTCCTGAGCCTGATTTAAAAACAGAAGTGTAAGAAGGATAAAAAATTCCATGACAATTTTGACGTAGTCAGCAGGATCGGCACGAATTGGACCCGGAGCAGTCCCGGTCAGGAACACAGTCCCAAGACTTCTGGTAAAAGTACCAAAACCCAGAGGTAAATCCACCTCCAGCCTCAGAGTATGGCAAGCGGAGCCAGGGAGGGACCACCCCCGATCACAAAGGACTTTCTTCTGACCCAGGTGGCACCGATCACCGTAAGTACCTGCTCTTAAGTCACTGCATGTAATGAAAAAAAAGAAAAAAATGTTAAGTAGTGTCTGATATCAGAATAGTTTGAGCCTGAAAAAGTGGCAAAAGTAACTATTAGTCTGAACCTGAAAAAGTGGCAAGAGTGACTAGGTGCCATAATACAGGTTCGGTTAAAAGTAACCGAGGGAGTTTGAGTCTGCCCAGGAAAAGAAACTTTGGGGAAGGGGGGGCAAAAGAGCCTTTAAGTAGGTTGAGCACCCTCATATGAGGAGAGTCAAAACTAAATAGGAGATAGGGCAAGTCAAAAGTAACTCCCAGAGTTTGAAACCAACCCAACAAGTGCAGAGTAACAAAAACAGAAACTATGGGTACAGGTCAGAGCAAGAAATCAGGGAATGAGGTGATTTGTGCTGGCCCAGTAAAATGCATGCTAGAAAAATACGGGCAGGATTCATTTTCAGAGGTGGGACATTGGCATACCCTGACAGGAGACTTATTTCCATTAATGGGGACATTTAGTATAGACGTGTTGAAGGAAGTGAGAATCACTCTAAAAGAGAAGGAAAAGGAAAAAAAGGTCAAAGATTGATTGGACAAAGTTTCGAAGATGGAAAAGAGAAGCAGAACGCAGGCAGGAGAGTCAGACAAAGGGATTAATGGTAAAACAGGAAAATGAGGACACGAAGAAAATAAAGTTTGCAAGACATGACACCCCTACACCATATAGACCCCCACCACAAGCCCTGCTCTATCCCGAGGCAGGACCAGCCCTGCCACAAGAGCAGGTACCCCTTATAGATTTGCAGGCACCACAGGGAGGACCCCCACCCATGCAGCCCGTGGTTGAGACAGGAGGAAGAAATCCATTTCTGCCTTTATCGCCTCCATCTCAACAGGGTCCACAACAGCCCCAGTGACAGCAAGCCCCTGTGCCAACACCAGCCCCTCCTCAGCTTATCTCACTCCAGGCTAACCCATTCTTTGAACAACCACAGAGCCCCCCACGGTTAAATTCATACCCTGGATATACCCCCCATAGTAGGGACTTCCCCCGGTCCAGAAGTAAAGTCGGAGGGGGGTGGAAAGTGAGAGTCACTACCAGCTGAGGTCAAAGAAGGTACCAAATCAGATGCCTCTAATACAGTATCCCAACCCACAGGGGGGAGCAGGAGCCCCTCCCTTTATAGAGGTTAACAGGCCGTGGAATCCGGATGAGCTCTGGGAAGCCCTAAAAGACATCCCCAAGCTGAGAGACAATATTGAAGAATATGAAAAAGAATTAAGAAACCTAACTCGTATGTACAAACTGTCCATGATAGAGGTAGAAGAATGTTTCAGGCAAACGTTAAAGGGTGTATGAGAAGAGGTAAAAGGCAACTGGGACTCGGATAAGAGGAGCGAAGAAATGGGTGAACAAGTCGATGCAGTATTTGCGGCCCTAAGACTAAAGTTTAAGAAGGTTACTGACTGGCCGAGAATCCGCAATACCAGGCAGGGACCCATGAATCGATACAGGAGTACAAGGAAAGACTTGAGACTGTGTTCAAACAGTACTCTGGTATCAGCACCGGAGATCCGGCATACGGTTACCAGCTCGGACATGCTTTCTGCAGTGGGCTCAGAGAACAGATAAGAACTAGGGTCACGACAGTGTGTATAGGCTGGGAAATGAAGACAGTGGCATAAATCATGCCTTTTGCCGAGCACGCTGAGAGACAGCAGCGTGAGACCAAAGAGAAAACCAAGGAGAAGTTAGAAAAGGCCCAGTTAATGTACTTCAAGGGAGGAGGCAAGGGAGGAAGAGGTGGAAAAGGAGGAAGGGAAAAGGACGAGGATGCGGGGCACAGGGAAGACCCCAACAGAGAGAAGGAGTAGGGCAGGGCAACCACACCAATTATACCTGTTATACTTGAGGAGGTCGGGGCCACATAGTGCCCGAATAACCAAGGACAAACAGCCCAACCTTATCCACCGCCCCTCCTCCCCAGCGGGCCCGCGACTATGACCAACAACAGGATCAACAGTGGGACGCCGACAGCTAGGAATTGGTGGAACATCACCAAATATTTCTGACTACCTCGCAGCACCCTAACGACGAACCAAAAATTACATTGTTAGTAAATGGCAAAAAACGTTCTTTTCTCATAGACACGGGTGCATCAATGTCTGTGATCAGAGACACCGACCTAAAATTGAAACCGACAGAAAAGACTATTTAGACTGTGGGAGCCTCGGGGGTGGTTATGCATGAAAAGTTAACCTAGCCACTGGAAGTAAGATGTAAAGAAGCGGTCATACAGCATACTTTTCTGTATAGTGGAGTCTGCCCTGTGAACCTCATGGGAAGGGATCTACTGGCCAAGCTCAATACCTACATAATCTGTACAAAAGGGGGGTTGGAGCTTAAGTCCCAGATAGTGGGGTTGTATCCCTTAGCTACCATGGGTAGTAGCGATTGGCTGTACTGCTTGAAGTTAACAGCAGAAACAGAGAAAGAGTGGCTATTGGGCTGGGCAGAGGCTATTACGCATACTCTGCAGGTACAAACAGATTTGCATTGCACCACACAATACTCAATAGGGACGAGAGACAGCGAGTATGAGTGTGGGGAATCGGGAAGGCAGCCAGTGGAGCAGACCCTAAACATTTCCGAGATATATGCAGCTGAAGACCGCTGCACAGCAGCGGTGGGGCTAAGCCGAGAACAACAGAAGGTGTTCCAAGTTCCGGGGTCATACCCCCACATATCACTGGCTAGGGACCCCTCCATTCCCTGGAAGGAGATGGGGCCATAGATAGAGCATGTGAGACAAATGGATGACTGGGTGTGTGAAGGAGACAAATGGACATCAGAAAAAGGAAGGTGTACAAAATATGAAATTAAAAAGAGGGTAATAGTGCAAGTAGAAGAGAGGGAAGTGAAAGCAGAAAGAGAGGAGATGAGTGAGGAGAAGGAGCAACAATCAGAGACACTAGATTGGGTCGAGGAAGTACCCACACATCTGTGGGCGACATCAAAATATGATGTAAGGTTAATAAAAAATGCGCAGCCCCTGTCAGTGAAGCCAAAGTCCTCCTACAGACCAAATAAGCACCAGTACCCATTGGGAAAAGAAGCAGAGGAAGGCATAGCACCAGTCCATGCAGCACTGGTAGAAAAGGGGGTAACTGTTCCGTGCCCTAATGCTACAGTAAATACCCCCATACTGCCTGTGAAAAAGCCAAATGGAACATATAGGTTTATGCAAGATCTTAGAGCAGTAAATGAGGCAGTTCACGTGAGAACCCCCGTAGTCCCTAACCCAATAACCATATTGTCATCTGTACCACATGATAGTTGCTATTTTACTGTTATAGACCTGGCAAATGCTTTCTTTAGTATCCCCGTGGAACCAGACAGCCAGGTATGGTTTGCTTTTACATACAAGGGAAAAAAGTGGATATGGACCTGCATGCCACAGGGATATGCGGAATCCCGACAGTGTTCTCAGCCCAAATGAGTGACAATCTGTCCGCTTTTGTGCCCCCACTGGGCAGCACCCTAGTCCAATACGTGGACGACTTGCTACTGGCATCCTCCAGTAAAGAAGCAAGTGAGCAAGACACGAGGGCACTGTTGTTTTTCCTGGCTGAGAACAGACACAAAGTGTCCAAGGAAAAGTTACAGCTGTGCAAAGGGCAAGTAAAATATTTGGGCCATGTATTGTCAGGGAGTGGGAGAAAATTGGCCCCAAGGCGAATTGAGGCAGCAACAAAATTACCGCAACCAATCACTAAACAGCAAGCGATGTCCTTTTTAGGCATGATCGGCTACTGCAGAGCCTGGATAATACATTATGCCTCACTAGCACAGCCCTTCCATGAAGCCATATATGAAAAAAAGATTCAAATGCATGAAAAAATTACGTCGACAGAAGGACTAAAAGAGTCTTTCAACACTTTGAAAAAGGTTTTGGCCACAGCCCCCTGTCTGGGACTACCGGACTATAACAAGCCATTTGACCTGTATGTAAATGGGAAAAATGGATATACATCAGCAGTCCTGGCCCAGAGGCATGGGGACGCCAGGCATCCAATAGCCTACTATTCAAAGCGCTGTGGGGAATGGTGTTGTGCTTGCAGTCTGTTGCAGCTGCTACTGAAGCAGTCTTGGCTTGTCTGGATCTGGTGGGTTTCTCTTCTCTAACCGTGCATGTACCTTATTCTGTCCACTCTATCATACTCCAGGCTCGCACAGCACATTCAACGCCTGCTTGATTGCTGCAATATCAAAATGTTTTACTAACCATGTCTAATGTGACGTTAAAAAGGTGTACAACTTTAAATCCGGCAACCTTGATGCCCACCCAGGAGGATGGAGAGGAACATGACTGTGGACAGGTAATAGATCTGGACTGCAAACCTTGATCTGACATTACTGATGTGCCAATGGTAAATGTTGATGTGGAGTTTTTGTGGATGGGTCAGCCCAAAGAGATGATAAGGGAAACCCCTTAGTGGGTTATGCTGTGTGCACACGAAATAGCCTAGTGGAAGGTGCAAAGTTGCCTCCACGAATGTCGGCCCAAGCAGCCGAACTGATTATGTTGACTAGGGCCTGTATACTTGCAGAAGGAAAGACTGTTAACATTTATATGGACAGCCGCTACGCCTTTGGGGTAGCACATGACTTTGGTACCTTGTGGGAAGCACAGGGGATTTATGACAGTGGCAGGTAAACCCATTGCACAATCGAACCTGGTAAAAGACTTATTAGATGCTATACAGAAGCCAAAACAAATTGCTATTGTCAAATGTCAAGCCCATACGTCTGATGCGGATTTTGTGTCGTTGGGTAATGCGAGGGCAGATGCGGCTGCCAAAGAAGCAGCCCTCTCTGGTGATGTTCCAAAATTCTTAATGTTGTCTGTTGCCACTAACCAACTTGATTTATTTTCAGCAAAGGATGTTGTCATGTTGCAACAGTCGGCCAGTACAAAGGAGAAATGAAACTGGCAAACACATTGCAAATATGATGTTAACACTAAAGTATGGATAGCCCCCGACAGCAGACTTTGCCTGCCTTCGGCAGTTTTTCCTTTTTTGGCCAAATTGACCCATGGAGCCAATCATGTCTCAAAAAGTGGAATGGTAGACCTTGTAAATAAATACTGGTATGTTGTAGGGTTCACTGTATATGCTGAAGAATTTTGTAAGAGATGTGTTATATGTATGCAAAATAATATCGGCAGAGGACTCCCAGTAACCTCCTCTGCCCACCCTTCTCCTACAGGACCTTTTGAGCACCTGATGATGGACTTTATTGAGTTAAATCCATGTGAAGGATATAAATATTGTTTAGTAATTGTAGACAAGTTTTCAAAATGGGTGGAGGCCTTCCCGGTTAGAAAAAACACAGCATGCATGGTGGAAAGGCACTGATAAGGGAAATCATTCCCCGGTGGGGTATCCCCACCAGGCTCTCCAGTGATAATGGGTCGAATTTTTCAAATGAGGTAATTAGAACCCTGTGCAAAGCACTGCAAGTAAATCTGAGAATGCACTGTGCATACCACCCCCAATTGGGAGGAGCTGTAGAAAGGGCAAACCAGACCCTCAAAGTTAAGTTGACCAAAATAATGGCAGAGACTGATCTCAGCTGGGTAAAGGCACTACCCCTGGAACTCATGAGTATGAGAGGAAGGCCTGCACACATGGGATTATCACCACATGAAATTTTAATGGGAAGGCATCTCAGAATGACAAATGTTCCATTTCCCCAAAACAGAGTGATGTTGCATGGTGTAGACAATGAAATGATTGCCTATTGTTTATCCCTTAACGCTTTGTTGAGATTTCTCTATCCTAGGGTCAAAACAACTTTACCTACACCCTTGGAGGGCCCACTCCATCAGATCAAGCCAGGAGATTTCATTGTGATAAAAGACTTTAGGAGAAAAAAGTGGTGTGCTCCGCGTTGGAGAGAACCATTCAGAGTGCTACTTATGACAGCTACAGTGGTCAAGGTTGCCGAGAGGGAGACATGGATCCACACTTCCCATTGTTGGTTGGTGACAGCTCCCGAGGACAAATGAAGATAAAGACTGTGTTACTCACTGCAGGGGTGACATGTGTACTGGGAACCGCTATGGTTCTCCTGTCTCTAATGACTGCAAAAGCAAACCACAAGACTGTAAGATACAGCCGTAGACTTGAACCTCTGCATGTTACAAATACTTGGTGGACTTTAATGAAATTGCATGCTAATAACGCAAATATGTCAAATTGTTATGTGTGTACCCATTCCCCGTTCCCTGCATCCATAGGACTCCACCTAAAGCCCAGGCGTTTAAATAAAACCGAAGCCAAGGAAATCTTAATTGTAGTAGCGGGGAGGAATATTAGTGGTGGAGATTACTCCACGCACAAATTGCAAAACCTTTCTGTATTTAAGGGACATAACTTCATCACTTGGTACAGCCCACCAAAAAAGACAGTTACTCCAAACCCTTTGCACTTAGATGTCAGGCAAGTAAAAATGACAGCCCCACTCTGTGCAACAAAGAGTCAAAAGGGGGCTGGTGCCATTAGGATGGTCCACTTGCCAGTCTTGCCAGTGCTCCAGAGCGGATGGCAGCATGTCTACATGTCAGAACTGCTCTCGGGAAAACTGCACCATAGTGCAAAGTGCTTACACCTTGGTGGGTGGGCTGTCTGGCCTCTACTGGGTGTGCGATGACAAGGCTTATGTGTTTCTGCTGACAGGGTGGACGGGTTGTTGTTACCTGGCCATGTTGCACCCGGCAGCCCGCATATACCAAAAATCCAATGTATATAGAGATGCCACCCAAAATAAGGGGCTCTCTGACAGAAAGAGATGAGAGCTGGGTTCAGATGTGCCAAAGGGACAAAAACGCGTCCCAGTAGGAGAAAAGTTTGAAGCAGGCATTTTCCCTTGGTGGGGAGTGGTTCAGAGCATGCATTACATAGATCAATTAAGCTATGAATTAGAAACATTGGTAAATATGACAGAGACTGGATTACAGCTGCTAAATGCCGAAACTAAGGCCCTTAGACTTGTGGCTTTACAAAACCGAGCAGCATTAGATTATGTATTAGCAGAGCAAGGGGGGGTCTGTGCCATAATAGATGGAGAGTGCTGCACTTACATTCCCGATGTCAATAATGACCTTACTGAAGTAATAAATCAAGTAACATCCCTAAAAAATAAAATAGTAGGAGAGCACGCCAGTGAAGACAATGGTTGGGATCCATGGTCTTGGTTTAAGTCCCTGTTTGGAGACTGGGGAGCCACCCTAATGACATATTTGACTGCTTTCGCTGCCATTGTTATAATTATCTATCTCCTACTGCTATGTCTCCGCCTCAGTGTTTCGAGGTTGTGCATGACTACACAAAGCGAAAACCCCCCGGTAATGGCCCCTTTACTCACTAACCAAGAAATAAATGCGCAACTGCCATTCTGTAATAAAATATTGTAAAGTTGATACAGAGTATCAAAAGGGGGCAGTGTGAGGGAAAAAATTACATTGACAATGCTGTAGAAGTAGCAGTACATGGAAAACTCCACAAGATGGTGGTGAAAGTGAAACTTAAAGAGGGATGTAAAATGGTGGAGGGGATGAAACTTAAGACAAGCTCTCCCCATAATGTCATGTGAGCTTTCTTTCCTTGTATGTACTAAGACTTAAAAATAACCTGCCCAGTCAGGAATAGAGATAAGTAAAATGTGTCACCATACTGCAGCAAATCATAGCCAATAACAAGTGGCAATGCCTTACATACTGTGTCAAAATGTAACCAATAGAAAATGACAAGCAACAGTGTATATAAGCTTTGTGCAACTGTGAATTGCTGAGTTCTGTACAAGTTTTGAGTCCTGGTGATGCTAGAGATGATGAACTCCCGTATCCATATGTATTAAACTTTCTTTTTACTACATGCAGTGTTCCTGAGCCTGATTTAAAAACAAAAGTGTAAGAAGTATAAAAAATTCCACGACATCCCTTCTTAACCAAGTTGACTATCTTTTCCTTGGCTTGAGCATTTGTTATTCTGATTGCCTTCCCTGCTTCCTTCAGCTTTAACTATTACTGTTCTCTGTCCTGCTTCTTCTCTATTTCCTTATACTTCCTGAATGCTATCTTTTTCTCCCTAACCTTCCCCGCCACCTCTTTTGAGAACCATAGTGTTTTTTTCTTTCATTTTGATTAATTTGCTTCACACAATGGCTTGTTGCCTCTGTGATGACAGATTTTTTTTTTTGTCTTATTTCTTTTCTCCCTTCTTGCCTCATAACCCACCACTACTTCAGGCTTCCTAGGTCCCATCTGCTCCACCTGTCCCTTCCTGAGCCATCCAACCTCAAATTGCAGCCATCCCTAGGGTAACTCAGACGTAACCCTTCGCCATCTGGGTCCCCCTGTGGGGGCACCTAACACATATACTTGGCCCCAGGGTGCTGCTGAGGTGAATTGTCTCCTTCAGGGCATTGGCAGCAGCGGTGGACCAGCAGCTGTCATCCTGTCAGTCGCAAAGCAGATTTTCTGCTTTTCTGCTATTCCTTCCTACGTGCATCTACAGAGCTCCAGGCCACTGCAGCACAACGTCAACACACAACCCAACCCAGGAGAGGAGAGCAGTCCTGTGGATGCTCAATCCTCTCCTTCCCCTGCCAGCCCCTGGCATCCCGAGTCTGTTCCCAAACCAGGGTAGTTTGAAGTAAGGCTCCAGTGCCTCAGACTTCTATGCCACTGGGCCGGCTCTGTGATGGCAGTTTTAATGTTTCCCCATTGTTCCTCCACCTCTCCTTCTTGCTTGTTTGCTAGTGCTACTCTCCCATATTGACAAAGACAGCCCTCCTAAAGTCCAGTACCCTCACTTTTGTATGGCTTGACTCTGTGTCTGTGTTTATGATGAACCACACTGTTTGGTGTTCACTTGTTCCCAGATAGTTACCCACTTCTAGATCTGAGATCCTCTCTCTGTCCCCATTTGAGAGTACTGGGTCTAAGATTGCTCCCTTCCAAGTGGGTTCCAACACTAGCTGCTTGAAGCATGCCCCCTGTAGGGCATAGCAATTGACTCTGCTCTTGGATGTGGCTGCAGCAAAGGTGTTCCAGTTAACATCTGGCATATCCGGGTCCCCCATCAACAATATCTCCCCTTTTCTGCCATCCTAAGGATGCCCTCTACCATTTTCCTGTTCATTTCCTCCCCCTGAGATGTGGGTCTGTATACAACCCCGTGCAGATTGTGATGCCATTTCCAGTCTCCGGGCTGACCCACAGTGCCTCCTCTCCTCCCTGTTTACCCTTTAGTTTCATTGCTTTGATCCCTTCCTTTATGTAGAGAGCAACTCCTCCTCCTCCTCTTATACCCTCCCTGTCCCTCCTGTAGATTGTATACTCTGGTATGTTGACATCCCAGTTGTGGTTCTCTGTGTACCATGTTTCTGTCACTGCCATGATATCCAGGCACCCCTCATCCACCTAGGCCACCAGTTCGGGGAGCTTGTTACCTAGACTACAGGCATTGGTACTCATTACCCTTCATTTTGTGATGGACTTACCCCTTTTTGCCCCATCCCTGTCCTTACTGTCTTTGCCTTTTTTTCCATTTACCCCGTCTTTCTCCATATCGACTTCTCAAATGATTTATAGAGGTAGTTTTTTTCACATATGTCTCTCCATTAATATGAACAGAAAGTGAGGAAAGAGATCCTGTAGTTGCTGTAGACCCTCAGAGCATGTAAAAAACATGGCAGCACATCACTGGAGAGGAGGCAGAAATCTGATGTCATTTTATTACAAGAGACACATCTAAAAGATATATACATGATTTGCTGAAAAGGTGGTGGGCAGTATAGGTATCTTAGAAACATAGATGTTGTCGGCAGATAAGGGCCCTCAGACCCACCTAGTCTTCCCTGTTTACCCTACCTACAGTGACACTACAGAACCTAATTGGCCTAAGGTCTCCCTTCCACCTTAACTTCCAAGATCCTTTGTGTCTATACCATGCTTTCTTGAATGCTGTAACTATTTCCACCTCCACCACCTCCACTAGAAGGCTGTTTCACTTGTCCAACACCCTCTCTGTGATGAACTGCTTCCTCAAATTTCCCCTGACCCTGCTACCCTCCAACATCATATTATGCCCCCTTGTCCTTGAGCATCTTTTTCTTTGGAAAATTATTCCTTTCTGTACCTTCCTCTTTCCTGTGAAGTATTTTAATGTTTCAATCATATCCCCTTTTCCCTCCTCTCCTCCAGGGAGTACTGTACATGTTTAAGTCCTTCAGCCTTTCTTCATAGGGTTTCTGATGCAGAGCCTACACCATTCTGGCAGTCCTCCTCTGAACTGCCTCCAAGCTGTTTATGTCCTTTTGCATACAGGGTCTCCAAAAATGTACATAGTACTCAAGGTGTGGCCTCATTAATGATTTATATAGTTGATTATCACCTCCTTTCTTCTGCTGGTGATTCCCTTACATATGCATCCCAGCATCCTGCTAGCCTTCCCTGCTGCCATGTCACACTGCTTAGTTACCTTCTGGTCATCAGAGATGACTACCCCAGGTCCCTTTCCTGCTTTGAGCTTGCTATTACCTCTCCTACCAAGTGGTATATTGCTCCCGGGTTCTTGTGCCCAATGTGCATCATTTTGCACATTTTAGCATTGGTAACATACATCAAAGTGGAAACATTGTGGCTGAATGTCAAGATCATGAGTGTAAAAGGTTGGCAGCACTCAAACTAAGCAACAAGAACATCAGAAACAACTCCCATTGAAAATCCACGCATAGCATGACAAGACGTATGATGCAGGGGGGAGCTGTGGCCCCCACAACCACCCAATTCATATATCATAAACTCTGGTCTCCATCAACAGTGGAGGAGAACAGAAATACAGTGGTGTACATGAATGGTAGTCGGAGTGCACACTCCTATGTCCTTACCACACACATTCTCTTCACGCTCCTTCCTGCACTCACATCCCTCACCCTAAACCCTCCACTTTATTGACAGGATACCTTTGAGCATTATACATCCTTTGTATCCCACTTCTGAGATGTAGCCATTCTTGTCAGTCAGAATTGGCTTCTCCATCCCAGCTAAGAATTTGTTAAGTATGTATCTTAGAAATATAGAAACATAGACTTTGACAGCAGATAAGGACTGTTTGGCCTACCTAGTCTGCCCATTTCCCTACCTAGAGGATAAGCTGCAGATCCTATTTAACCAACAGCCTATTTTTTCTACCCCCCCCACAAAAAATGTCCTTATGTCTGTCCCATGCATTCTTGAATTCTCCTACAGTTTTAGACCCCATAACCTCCTCAGGAAGGCTGTTCCATGTGTCCACCACCCTCTCTGTGAAAAAAATACTTCCTCACATTGCCCCTGAGCCACCTTCCCTCTATCTTCAAATTGTGCCCCCTTGTTCTTGTACATCTCTTTTTCTGAATGATGCTGCCCTCTTGGCCTTTGTTGATTCCACTGAGGTACTTAAATATTTCTATCATGTCCCCCTCTCCCTCCCTTCTTCAAGGGTATATATACTAATCTCCTTCAGTATCTCCTCTTATGGCTTCTCTTGCAGACCCTGCACTATTTTAGTTGCCCTCCTCTGAACTGCCTCCATTCTGTCTATGTCCTTGTAGAGATGGGGTCTCCAGAACTGGATGCAGTACTCCAGATGGGGTCTCACCAGCTATCTGTACAGGGGGATAACAACTTCCTGTTTTCTGCTGGTGATGTCTCTCCCTATACATCCTAGTATTGTCCCAGCCCTCCCTACCACCTTCTCACATTGCTTGCCAACCTTAAGGTCATCTGATATGATTATCCCCAGGTCCCTTTCCATTTCTGTTGTTGTTACTACCTCCCCCCCCATTGTGTATTCTTCCCTTGGGTTTTTGTTTCCAAGGTGCATTACTTTGCACTTCTTTGCATTGAATCCAAGCTGCCACACTTCTGACCATTCCTCCAACCTTGCCAAGTCCCTTTTCATCCTTCCCATGCCTCCTTGTGTATAAACCCTGTTGCAGATCTTTGTGTCATCTGCAAAGAGGCATATGTTTCCTTCCAGTCCCTCTGCAATGTCACTTATAAAGACATTAAAAAGGACTGGACAGAGTACTGAACCCTGTGGTACCCCACTAGTAACCCCTCTTTCTTCAGAATGGACTCCATTTACAATTACTTTCTGTGTCCTGTTGTTCAGCCAATGTTTTATTTCATGAAATTTCAATAAAAATGTTATATACAAAAAAAGAATAATCCTTTCCAAATAGAGCATCATGTAAAAGGGGAGACTGGAAGACTGATAGACACAGAGTAATGTGGATAGTGTGAGTCTGACACTTATGAACATTTATGGATGACCCACTATAGATGATCCCCATACCACAGGGTTCTTCTTTCTATTACAGCTAGCCACAGAGGAAGGGCCCTATCTCATCAAAATGGGGGGTGGACTTCAAATGTCTTCTTGACACAGTATTGAACTGCTCATTCATGAAACCCTAAATGGAATTTAAGTCCCTAGATCTGCAGTACAGAGCACATGGCACCTGGTGTGATGCATACAGCCAGCTCTGCATGCTCGAGTGCTGTATTAATTTTTCTTATTACATATAAAATATGTGAAGGGAAGGGTCAGTTCAGTTCAAGGAAAATGCTGTCTTACTGGAATTGACACATCAAGACCTCCCTAGGAATAAGTTCAGAGGACAGAAGGTATTTTAAACTGCAGGGATCTGGGGTGGAATTACCTTGTCAATTTCCTTTCATCCCAGTAAATAAGATTAGCCATTTATAATGCCCTCAGGGAGATACTTTGACTTGCATATTTGCCAGGAAGGAATTGTGGGGAGGAGTGTCAAGAGAGGCCAGAATGGACATTGAAGAGGTTGATGTCTGAGCCAGGGAGGAGACAAATGGATTTGGAATGTCCAAAATACATTCCCAGGGAACCCTTGAATTACATCAGAAAGACCTGAGGTGTAGATTCCAAGGTCCAGATGGGATTAAAGAGGCTAATACATTTTACTTTGAATACAGTGACTTAGATCAAAGAAACTTTTGAGATGTATGTGTAGCAGAGCACAAACCAGTTCTGACCAGTTAACCTGTGGAGAGGAAAGTCAGTGAAGTCATCTCATATTTTTTTAATATTTTATTTGGAGACCCTGTATTGTAAAATATAGAGTTTGATACACCAAGGCGGAGTTAGTGACCTCATGAGAAGGCTGGCTCAGAAGTGTGTTTAAGTGATGAAAGAACCTGACAGAGACACATAAGAAAATATTTTTGACTGACACAAGAAAATATCTGACTGAGGCAGAATCATCACAGCACTGAAAAACAGTAAGATTAGACCAGTCTAAATGCATGTATTATAGAAACGGTACTTGTTCCTGTTTGTTTTAAGGCTGTATGTGTTGGGATATATGTATTTTGTTCTGTAATTATTGTTCTGTTTTGATATTTTTAAAGTACAGACATTTTTTTACAAATGAAACTGCTGGAGTGCCTTGACAAGTCTTTTTATTTTAAGTGGAGTTTTTTAAAGGTTGTAAGTACACTGTGGATGGGCTTATTGTATACCAAACTGGGAAATGGATAGAGTTCTCTAAAAGTCTTACATTGAGTTCTAAGGGTTCATTTGAAAGATCTGGTTGGGTGCCCATAGGCAATGATATCTGGACCCCTGAAGACAGAATTATCTGAGCCTGATAATCGGGTATGCTAACAAGAGGTTACCAGTTTGAATCCTTCCAGAGCATGAGACTAAGATGACTTGAACCCACAAAACAGACAAGAGGGTTACCTTATCTGTTCACTGTACACAAATCATATGCTCAGAGGTTGGCACTTTGGGAGTAAAGGGTTGGCCGGCTGGGTGAGTTTGTGACAGATTGGTGTTAGTGGTGGGATAAACGTTTGGTGGTATAAGCTTCATTGTTCAGTGTGTTAGCCTGAAACTGTTTAGCTCACTTGGAAAAAAAAGAAAAGCAGTGTTTTATTTCAAAAGGAAACAGAACTAAATCCCTTGACTTACAGTTAAGTTCCCACCCATTTTATTTTTTTCTGAAGTGCCAGTCAGTATAGTATTAGTAGTGAGAGAAGAATAAAATGTCTTCTGAATACAGCATGCACACTGTAGATTCCTTAAAGCAGTTGTGCAGGGACAGGGGAGTCCTGTTTGGGTTGAAAGCCAGTCAGTAGAACCTCATAGAAACCCTGATGGTAGCAGATACCCAGGGCAGCGAGTCATCAACTGTGATGGAAAGAGACCAGACCTCTAGCATGGCAGAACTAGTGGCCAGTGAGGGGTCCCGAGCTGATGAGGTGGACAGCAGGGCCACTGCCAGTAAAGGGCCACAGCAGCAGGGGAAGATCACCAGTATCCTGAATCCAGAGGTACTTAAGCTTCAAATTGAGTTGTGGAGGATAGAACTGGAGGCAGAGTGACAACAGAGGGAGGTGGATTATGAGGCAGAGTGACAACAGAAGGAGGCGGACTGTGAGGCAGAGTGACAAGAGAGGGAGGTGGATCGTGAGGAATGTGAATACCAGCAAGAGGTAGAGGAGAAAAGAGAGTGAAAATGCAGAGCTGCAGAGGAGAGAAGATAGGAGTGCTAGTGGCAACATGAACTGGAGAAGCTACGACTCCAACCAGCGGCACCAGGGCAGGTAAGTGGCTTGGGTTTAACTGGGACTGCAGGACTGGGTTACAAATTGTACTCTAAATTAATAGCTGAGTTTAAGGATGGGGAGGATATAAACTCCTTTTTAAATTCTTTTGAAAAAGTTTGTATTAAGGCTAAAATTCCAAGAGAGTCTTGGAGCTTCCAGCTATCCCCGTTACTTACCAGAAAAGCTCGGGATGCATTGGGTCACAGAGACAATAAAGACAGTGATGATTACAGCAAGTTAAAAGCAGCACTACTAAAAAAGTTTGAATTAACTGCTGAATCATACAGAGCTAAATTCCATAAGCTCAGGAGAAGCCCTGATATGAGCTATGTGGAGCTAGCCAGGAAACAATGTCAGTTTTTAAAACATTGGTGGGAAGGAATTGAGGCAAACACTGTTGATACAATTGAAAATGTGATTTTATTAGAACAGTTTTATTGGGCATGCCCAACAGAGTTAAAAACCTGGCTAGAGGACCGAGATCCAAAAACAGTGCAAGAGGCTGCTGAACTCTTGGACCGCTATGCCAAGAGCAGACCTGCTCTGAGAGTGAATGGGGTGAGTGTGGCAGCACAGAATGGAAAAAGTGCACCTTCAGGGCAGCTAAAACACTCACTGCCTCCACCAAAACCAGTTAGCCCCAGGTTTCAAAGAAAAGATTTATCTGAAGTAAGAAATGTTTGTTAGTTATGTAAAGAAACTGGGCACATTGTCAGACAGTGTCCAAGAAGGGCAAACAATAATACACAAAGTAGTACCAGAAAGGAAGTGGGTTGTTTGTGTGTCCCTGGAAGCATGCCAGTGAACATGAGGGAACACAGGTAATGGTAAATGGCATACAGACACAAGGGTTAAGGGACACAGGGGCATCCCTGACATTGGTAAAAGGGGATCTGGTACAGCTTGGTCAGCTTATACCTAATAAATGTGTGACTGTACAGGACTTTGCGAGTGTAGAGCAAACATTGCCATTGGCCAGTGTTCTCCTGGACTGGGGTGAGACAGGGGGAACTGTGCAACAAGTGGTTGTAGCTAACACATTAGCAGTGGATGTGATCCTGGGGAACAATCTAGAGCAGGGGGTGGTATGTGTGGTTACCCATAGCCAAGCGGCCAGGAAAAGTTGTAGTTACCTGAGCCCCCCAGAAGATATTGGGGAAGATACTGAGAGACTGGTTCCACAGCCTGTGTCTCCAGAGGGGGAGACTGATAAAAGGAGGGTAGAAATTTCCCCAGTAGCAAATAACCACATAGCTACAGAGGGTTACTCCAAAGAGGGAGGGGTGACCTCTTGTCAGAGGGTTGGGATTGACAGTGATCCTGAGGTCCCTGATTCTAGTGCTAGGGACCCTAGTTTAGTGACTAAAGGGGACCTGTCCCATGCCTTGGGAAGGTGTGAGAGGTTCGCAGCTGCTCAGAGAAGTGACCCTAGTTTAGAGAAGCTGAGGGCTTAGGCTGACTCGGATAGTGCACAGGGAGGTGATGGAAGACATAGGGTTTATTGGGAAAATGGACTTATGTATACACAGGCAATACAGACATAGGGAGGGATGTTAGGCAGGCAGCTTGTCGTTCCCCAGGGATATTGTGAGCAGTTGCTCAAGGTTGCCCATGATATTCCCTCGTCTGGTCATCTGGGAATTGTGTGCAAACTGCAGCAGTTGGCCCAGAATTTCTACTGGCCTAACTTCACCCAGCAGGTGAAGGAGTATTGCAGATCTTGTCATCGGTGCCAAGAAATAGGGAAGGTGGGCCAGAAAACCCAAGCAGCCCTAATTCCATTGCCCATAGTGGAGGAGCCATTCCAGAGGGTGGGAATGGATATTGTGGAGCCTTTAAATACCCTCAGCTCCTCAGGGAAAAGGTTAATCCTGACTGTGTGGATTATGCCACCCAGTACCCAGAGGCAGTCACTCTTTCCTCACTGAGGACAGAGAAAGTAGCAGATGCCTTGCTTGGGATTTTCTCACGTGTTGGGTTTCCTCAGAAGGTAATCACCGCTCAAGGGGGTTCCTTCATGTCAGACCTAATGAAATGTCTATGGAAGAAGTGTGAGGTGGTGCAGAGATGCACAACACTGTATCACCCACAAGCCAATGGGCGTGTGGAATGCTTCAATGGCACCCTGAAGTCAATTCTCCAGGTGTTTTCGGAACAGCATGGGAGGGACTTGGAGAAATACCTTCCCCACCTGTCCGCATACAGGGAGGTGCCCCAAGAGTTGACAGAATTTTCCCCCCTTTGAACTCTTGTATGGACACCAGGTATGTGAGCCCCTAGACTTGATCTGGGAGGAATGTGAAGGCAAGCACACCACCCAGGGAACTCCCATTGTGGATTACATCCTAAGGTTTAGGAAAAGGTAGAAGGAGCTTATGGGGACAGCCCAGAGCAACCTGGCAGCTGCCCAACAGAAACAAAAAGTATGGTACGACTGCAGAGCCAGAGTTCACTCATAAATGGTGGGTCAAGAAGTCATGGTACTTATTCTGGTCCAGAAAGACAAGCTGCAAGCTGAGTGGGCAGGACGATACAAAGTGGTTAGGAAGGTAAATGATGTAAACTACATTGTGGAGTTACCTGACCATAGACAGACAGGAAGGATGTACCATGTCAACATGATGAAGCCATATGCAAATAGGGCTGACATGGTGTTTGCAGTGCATAGTCATGGGGAAGGGACAGATGAAGGAGACCCTCTTCTGGACTTGCTGGAAGAGAGTAAGTGGAAATCCTCTGTGGATACAGTAAAATTGTCTCCCCAGCTGATCCCGGACCAGATCCAGAAAGTGAGGGAGCTTTTAGCAGACTTTGCCCCCTTGTTTAGCACCAAACCTGGACTAACCCCCTTAGCAACACATGATGTGGAGACAGGGACACAGACAGCCATGCGATGGACAACATATCGGGTGTCGGAGGCTGTCCAAAGTGAAATTAGGAGGGAAGTGGAGGAGATGCTGGATTTAGGGGTAATCCAGAGATCCCACAGTCCCTGGGCCTCACCCATAGTCCTTGTACCCAAGCCACATGGCTCGACTCATTTCTGTGTAGACTATCAAGGACTGAATGCAGTCACAAAGTTAGATGTCCACTCGATGCCCCAGATGGACGAACACCTGGATAAAGTGGGGGGGTGACCTACCTTATGACCATTGACCTGAAAAAGGGGTACTGGCAGGTAGAACTGATGGACAGAGCTAGTGAGAGGTCAGCCTTCATCACTCCAATAAGCTTATTTGAGTTCAAAGTAATGCCTTTTGGAATGAAGAATGCCTCGGCCACTTTCCAAAGGTTGGCAAACTAGGTGTTAAATGGTGCAGAGGAGTACGCCGTGGCATACCTGGATGACATTGCCATCTTCAGTACCAGCTGGGAAGAACACCTGTCACACCTTAGGAAGGTGCAGGGCAGAATACAGAAGGCCAGGCTCACTGTCAAAGCCGAGAAGTGACAGGTGGCCATGGGAGAAGTGGCATACCTCAGGCATGTGGTAGGCTGAGGGCAGCTCCATCCTAACCAGATAAAAATAGAGATAATACAGGCATGGCCCAGACTAGAAACTCAGCAGCAGGTCAGGAGTTTTCTTGGGACAGCAGGGTACTACAGAAAATTTGTACCAAATTATAGTGCCCTGGCTGCTCCCCTATCTGACCTGACAAAGACAAAAATGCCAAGAAAAATCACCTGGGGTCCAGCCTGTGAGGAAGTCTTTGCCAAACTGAAGGAGGCACTGTGCAGTACTCTTGTTTTGACAAGTCCAGACTATATCAAAATCTTTGTAGTTCAGACTGATGCCTCAGATGTGGGTATTGGGGCAGTACTAAGCCAGACATCCAGTGAAGGGAGGGACCACCTGATAACCTACCTGAGCAGAAAGCTGCTCCCCAAGGAACAAGTATATTCCACAGTGGAAAAGGAGTGTTTTGCCCTAGTGTAGGCCCTAAAGAAATTGCAGCCCTACTTGTATGAGCAGCCTTTTGTGGTGCAGACTGACCACAACCCCCAGGTTTGGTTGTCACAGATGGGGAAAAACAATGGCAGACTGCTCAGATGGAGTCTTGCTTTACAAGGGTATGGTTTGAAAATCGTACATAGGGCCGGAGCCAAAAATAAGAACTCAGATGGACTGTCAAGGGTCTATGAAAAATGAAAATGAATTGGTTTGGGAAGCTCATCCCAAGTAGGGGATGGATCCCCCAAATTCAGTCTAGGTGATGAGGAGTGTGATGTAGACAGCCAGCTCTGAGTGCTCGAGTGCTGTATTAATTTTTGTTATTACATATAAAATATGTGAAGGGAAGGGCCAGTTCAAGGAAAATGCTCTTACTGGAACTGACACATCAAGACCCCCCAAGGATAAGTTTAAAGGACAGGAGGTATTTTAAACTGCAGAGATCTGGAGTGCAATTACCTTGTCAATTTGCTTTCATCCCAGGAAATAAGATTAGCCATGCATAATGCCCTCAGGGAAATTGTTTGACTTGCATATTTGCCAGGAAGGACTTGTGGGGAGGAGTATCAAGAGAGGCCAGAATGGACATTGAAGAGGTATGATGTCTGAGCCAGGGAGGGCCCAGATGGATTTGGAAGGTCCAAAATACATTCCCGGGGAACCCTTGAATTACATCAGAAAGACCTGAGGTGTAGATTCCAAGGTCCAGATGGGATTAAAGAGGCCAATGCACTTTTGCTTTGAATACAGTGACTTAGATCAAAGAAACTTTTGAGATGTATGTGTGGCACAGCACAAACCAGTTCTGATCAGTTAACCTGTAGAGAGGAAAGTCAGTGAGGTCATCTCATATGTTTTTTTAAATATTTTATTTGGAGACCCTGTATTGTAAAATATAGAGTTTGATATACCAAGGTGGAGCTAGTGACCTTATGAGAAGGCTGACTCAGAAGTGTGTTTAAGTGCTGAAAGAACCTGACAGAGACACACAGGAAAATATTTCTGACTGACACAAGAGAATATTATCTGACTGAGGGAGAATCATCACAGCACTGAAAAAGATTAAGATTAGACAAGTCTAAATGTATGTATTGTAGGAACTGTACTTGTTCCTGTTTGTTTTAAGGCTGTATGTGTTGGGATATATGTATTTTGTTCTGTAATCATTATTCTGCTTTGATATTTTTAAAGTAAAGATATTATTTTACAAACCAAACTGCTGGAGTGCCTTGACAATTCTTTTTATTTTACATACTAACATACTATTTGCCAGCAGATTAGGGCTTACAGTCTATCAAGTCTGCTCGAACCTTAGATCCTTAGTTGGGTGCTGAGGCCCTCCCATCCCTTGTGCTCCAGAAACCCCTGTCATCCATCCCCACCCCCCTGGGACAGGCCATCATCTGATACATCCACTTTCTGTGTCTGTCCCACCCTCTCTTGAAGCCCTCCACTGTGGATCTCTGAACCAGCTCGCCAGGCAGTGCATTCCAAGGGTCCACCACCCTCTCAGTGAAAAACCTCCTCCTCTTTCCCACCTCACCCTTCCACCTTTGAACTTCAAACCATGCCCTCAGGTGATACCTCCCTGCTTTAGTCTAAAGATCCCGTCCATGTTTACCCTATTTATTCCCTTGAGGTACTTGAAGACCTCAATCATGTCCCCACTGTCTCTCCTCTCCTCCAATGAAAACAGGCAGAGCTCCTCAAGTCTGTCCTCATATGTCAAATCCCCTAGCCCTCGTATCATCTTTGTTGCCCTCCTCTGTACCCTCTCCAGATGCTGTGTGTCCCTCTTCAAGTGTGGTCTCCAGTACTGTACACAGTACTCAAGGTGTGGTCTAACCAGTCCATTGTACAGCGGCAGAATCACTTCCTTGCTCCTAGAAGTGATCCCCCTTGCGATGCATCCCAACATCCTGTTTGCCTTGCTAGCCACTCTCCTGCACTGCTCAGAGTTATTCATACATGCATCCACCATGACCCCTAGGTCTTTTTCCTCATTGAGGCCTCCAGCACCTCCTCCCAGGGTGTACCTGTGTTTAGGGTTTCCTGACCAAGATGCAACACCTTGCACTTGATGATATTGAAATTTAATTTCCACGGTGAGCCCAGCTTTCCAGGGTGTCCAGGTCCCCTTGCAGGGCCAACCTCCCTCTTCTCCCTCAACTACTGCTCCCATCTTGGAGTCATCCATGAAGAGACTCATTTCACACCCTATACCCTCCCTGATGTCCGATATGTATGCATTAAACAGGATTGGACCCAGGACCGAGCCCAGCGGTACCCCACTACCAACCTCTCTAGGGTTCGAGAGCTCCCCACAGACCACTACTCTCTGGGTGCATCCAGCTAGCCAGTTTTCAATCCATCTGACCATCAAAGGGCCTACTCCTAACCCCATCAGTTTCTCCACCAGACCATTGTGGGGGACAGAGTCAAATGCCTTGCTGAAGTCCAAGAATAATACATCCACAGACTTTCCCCTGTCCAGTTCTGATGTTACTCATTCATAGAACTCCACAAGGTTGGTTTGACATGATCTACCTGGCACAAACCCATGTTGCTGACTATCCAGACCTCTCACCTCCTCCAAGTACACCTCCAATAGTTCCTTTAGTATACTCTCCATTAATTTTCCCACCACCAAGGTCAAACTGATGGGTCTATAGTTACCTGGTACTTCCCTCGACCCCCCTTTATGGATTTGCACCACATGTGCCTCTCACCAATCCCTAGGTACCCTCCCTGTCTTGTGACCTGTTGAAGAGCTCCACCAGGGGTGCAGCTAGTATGTCCGCCAATTCCCATAGTACTCTTGGGTGAATGCCATCCAGCCCAGGAGATTTGTCATTTTTTAGGGCCTTGAGGGCTAACCACACCCTTTTGGTGGAGATAGCATCATCCGTCCCCTCCACCTTACTGGCCTTTTTATCCTTATCCAGATGTGACACCCCTGGGGTACCTCTCCCTCCCTCTTGCTCCATTTCTGTTGCTCCCCTGATCCCACTTACTGCCACTTCTATCCCCTTCATGCCTTGCTTTGTAGATATCCCATCCCTCTCCCTAGTGAACACAGAGGCAAAGTACTCATTAAATACCTCTGCCTGGTCCCTCACCTCTTCCACCCACCCTCCTTCTGATCTCAATCTGCTGAGATGGCCCTTAGGTTTTCTCCACTCCCCAATGTACAGGAAGAACCTCTGTTCCCTTCCATGTATCCCTTGTGCCAGCCACTGCTCTTTACTGGACTTTGCTCTCCTCATCTTACGGGTGACTTTTCTAGATGCAAGATGGTACATTACCTTATCTATATCCTCTCTTGTTTTATATTTTTTGTAGGCCACCTTCTTTTCTCTGACTGCTACCTGTACCTCACTGGACCACCAGCATGGTTTATGTGACCTTGCTCCCTTACGTTTCAACTTAATGGAGATCCTGACTGCCTCATGAAGTCCCCGTTTTATGACCTCCCATCTCCTTTCCACACTTGTCATTGATGTAATCCCCTTCAAGTGATCCTTGAGAATATTTCCCATGCCCACAAAGTCTGCCCCCCTAAAGTCCACTGCCAGTGTCCTAGATCTCACCCCCCTTCCCCATGCTTATTTGAAACCAGACAGTATTGTGGTCACTTTCAGTCAGGGGATCCTGTACAACCATGTCCCTTACCAGATCCCCATCTGCCAGAACCAGGTTCAAGACATGTACCTCCCTCATGGGCTCCATCACATGCTGTGTTAAGAACATATCCTGGAAGCCGTCCAGCAGCCTCTGCTCCTTGGCCACCTTAGAGGACATTTTAATTGGAGTTTTTTTTAAAGGTTATAAGTACACTGTGTATGGGATTATAGTATACCAAACTGGGAAATGAATAGAGTTCTCTAAAAGTCTTGCATTGAGTCCTAAGGGTTCATTTGAAAGACCTGGTTGGGTGCCTGTAGGCAATGATATCTGGCCCCCTGAAGACAGAATTATCTGAGCCTGATAATTGGGTACACTAACAAGAGGTTATCAGTTTGAATCCTTTCAGAGCTTGAGACTATGGTGACTTGAACCCACAAAACAGACACAAAGGTTACCTTGTCTGTTCACTGTGCACAAATCATATGCTCAGAGGTTGACACTTTGGGAGTAGAGCGTTGACCAGCTGAGTGAGTTTGTGACACCTGGTACACCCTAAATGGAGGGATTACTCCTTACACACACACACACACACATTTATTCATTCTATCTGCTGCAGTCTCTCTGTTTTCAAAACTGACTTTGTGTAAGTATCTACTCAGGACCTAGTTAGATCCTTTACCTTTGCCTTTACTCCTTGCCCTAGATGTTTTTAAAAAAAAAGCAAAACATTAGTCAGTGGCAGTTGAATATCACACAACACCACCTTTAAGCTCTGGTTAGCTCTGTGCCTTTCAAAAAAAGAGGTGTGCAAAAACAAGGGGGCACAATTTGAAGATGAGGGGTGGCTCAAAGGTAATTTAAGGAAGTATTTTTTCACAGTGAGGGTTGTGGATGCATGGAATGGCCTTCCAGAGGAGGTTGTGGAGTCAAAAACAGAGGTGGAATTCAAGCATGCATGGGACAGTCATAAGGCAATTCTAGGGGGTGGGGGTAGGAAGAAGTAGGCTGCTGGTTAACTAGGATCTGCAGCTTATCCATTAGGTAGGGAAATGGGCAGACTGAGTGGGCCAAGCAGTCCTTATCTGCTGTCAAAATCTATGTTTCTATGTTTCTTAAAGTCTTTGTCACAGCCATGTGACAAGGTTGAATAAGACCCTGCCCTATTTGTTACTCAGAAATAGTTTAAATGCAAGGATCTGTTCTAGCCTCCCTTTTTCTGTCTCTTCTCTGTCTGGTTGCGTAACTAACTTTTCCTGTGAGACCTAGGAACTGATCACTCTGACGGTCTCATGATTCTCTGCCTCTGGCTAGCTCTGTGCCTTCACTTGCTGTTTCTATCTGTCTTTCTCCCCCTTGCATATCTGCTGGTATAAAAATATATGTGAATAATTTTGTGGAAATGTAACTGATACTGAGATCCCTTTGTTTAAAAATGTATATAGTTATACTGTTGAAATGATTACAAAGCTGTTTGGAACTCAAGGGGTTAACCTGAAATACATTTCTTAAGCCTTTTATAGATATGTAAACAAGAGGTCAGTTCTGGGTCACAATGTTCTTTTTACTGCATCTGCTGAAACTGACAAGAACACTGTGTGAGAAGCATAATGTTCTCTTAACAAGTTTGCCAGGCACAGACTTATAAAAAGAGCAGTAATGCTTGTGCAAGAGAGAGAGAGAGAGACAGAGACTAAAACTTGGAATTGAGAAAAAATACTCAGAAGAAGGACTTTGTTTTCTCTGTTTGTACTGTCATTGTAAATAGTTATACTGAACAATTTTTATTTTTTTTATTTTGCTGTTATTAATAATAAAACGCTAATTGCAAATTTTTCAA
Source organism: Neoceratodus forsteri (assembly GCA_016271365.2). Classification (NCBI taxonomy): domain Eukaryota; kingdom Metazoa; phylum Chordata; order Ceratodontiformes; family Ceratodontidae; genus Neoceratodus; species Neoceratodus forsteri. The sequence goes on along the minus strand of CM028137.1, from coordinate 584,607,900 downwards.
CTGCTCCTGGTCTTTCTATGCTTCCTGACCTGTGCCACAAATACAGATGGTGTCCCCCTAACTGGGATTTATCTCAGGCATACTCTAAGTCAGGAGTTTTGTGAGTGGGTACTAGACCTAGCACCAGGGAAGCATAGCAGAAAGATATGGATTCTGCAGCAGAGAGAAAAAGAGATTCAATGTTTAGAGACAAAGAAAAAAGAAGTCATGTAAAAACTAGAGAAGCAGAGAAAAGAAGATATGCAGCAACAGGAGCAGCAAAGAAGAGAAGAGATGCAACAATGGATGGATGCCTTCCAAATTATCAAAGCTGGAGGATCTGGCACTGGTCCAGCAGAGCAACAAGACACAAACAACTGAAAAGATATTAAACTTACAAAATTGTGTCCCTCTGATAATATTGAAACATACCTAACAACTTTTGAAAGGGTTGCCATAACCTGCCAGTGGCCAAAGCAGCAATAGGACAATTAGACTGATACCTTACCTGACAGGAAACCCCAACTTACCTACAGCAATATGGACACTGCACAGTCAGAAAACTATTACCTGGTGAAAAGAGAGGTCATTTAAAGATATGACATCTCAGGAGAGGCCTACAGGCAGATATTTTGGTCTCTGAAGTACAACTCATTCAACAATCCTCAAGAAACCTTCACCCAACTCAAAGAACTCCTTATGGAATGGCTGCAACCAGAGAGCAAAACACTCCCACAGATCATTGACACATTTGTAATGGAGCAGTTCATCAACATCCTAACCATAGACATACAACTTTGGGTAAAAGAACACCGACCAGAACATAGGAAAAAGGGTGTTTCTTCGGCTGAAGACTACCAAATGGCCAGACAGATGTCACAGCAGTGAGGTATCAGCCAATCTCTGGTAAGACACTCTTTTTCCCATTTAAACTCCAAGTCTGATAAGAACTCTGGTGGTAGTAACAAATCTGCACCCAAATACTTTATTTGCTATAACTGTAATAAGCCAGGCCATATTGCAAGAAATTGTCATAGTAAGAAGAGTGGCACTGGAGCAGATTTGTCCATAGCAAATTGGGGCAACTATGTAACAGATGTGAAGGTGAGAGATAAGACTGTGGAGGGACTTATAGATTCAGGAAGCAGACAGACCATAGTGCATATTGAAGTGCTGGGAAAACAATATCCAAAAGGATCAGGTACTGGTGTCATCTGCATCCACAGGGACACTCAGTATTATCCCACCAGCCAAGTGACTCTGACTATTAATGGTGCCTCACACCAAATGAAACCAGCATACCAAGTCTTCCAGCATTTTCTTCTGTGAGGTGTCTGCTTTTCTATTTAATTGATTGTTCAGATTGTCTTGCTGATATGAAGGAAAGAACTCACTGTAGTGGTGGAGCATAACTGTAGCTGATTGTTTCTGGAAGGCACAGGACTGGGCCCACCCCTCCCCCTTCCCCCAGGTCATAATTTCCTTTATACCATGAATTCTGACATCACTTCTCCAGAGGGGACAGGACATATACTCACAATATCCTTAACAACCCAGCACGCTGCATAGGGGCTACACACACACACACACACTTCCAAAAAATATTTTTAACTGGAAAGAAAAGAGATGTGGGGAATGGTGCAATGCACTGACTGTGGGGTGGCAGTCTTCTGAGACACATTAATGGAGGCTGCAATGCTGCCCTGTTCGCAGGCACCTCACTGCTCTGAGGGACAAGATTGCCTGTCTCCAGGCCAACCTGACAAGGAGTAGGAAGTTCTCTTCTCACACTCATAAACAGGTGGGGAGTTGGTAAAACTCAGTCCCCACCCTGGGTCCACCAGGGCCCCTGCCACTGCCTCAGAGGTTGCCACAAAAAAGAAGCAGTTGGATTACTGTGGGCTCAGGAAGGGTGAGAGTGGTGGAACAGAGGCATATCCCTCCAGTCATACCTCTCCATAATTCATATGCATTCTTGCAGAGTGTGGTACCTCTAAGGAGGCATCAGCAGTGGAGACCAATGGGGATGCTGAGAACCTCCACTAGAGAGACCCACAGGAGGGTGGCACAGGACCCCACAAGGGAAGGAAACAACTTCTGGTGGGGGACTCCATTGTTAGGGGGTAGAAGTGGGGGAGGGGAGGGAAGGGAGAGGAAGGTAAGGTGCTTGCCTGGCACCATGGCTTGGAGGGCAGGAAGTGAATCCTCAGGATAGTGGGCACAGCTGTGAGGGAGAGGGAGCTAGATGTCATTGTCCACCTAGGTACAAATGATCTAGCTAAGAATGGGATCAGAGTAGTGCAAGAGATGTTTGTGGAGCTGGGGAGGGACCTTAGATAAGTAGCATGCACAGTAACCTTCTCAGAGGTGCTGCCCATCTATGGCATGGGTGAGATTATAGAAACATAGAAGGTAAAACATAGAAACATAGAAACATAGAATTTGACAGCAGATAAGGACCGCTTGGCCCACCCAGTCTGCCCATTTCCCTACCTGATGGATAAGCTGCAGATCCTAGTTAACCAGCAGCCTACTTCTTCCTACCCCCACCCCCTAGAATTGCCTTATGACTGTCCCATGCATGCTTGAGTTCCACCACTGTTTTTGACTCCACAACCTCCTCTGGAAGGCTGTGCCATACATCCACAACCCTCTGTGAAAAAATACTTCCTTAAATTACCTCTGAGCTGCCCCCCTTCTATCTTCAAATTGTGCCCCCTTGTTCTTGCACACCCTATTTTTGAAAGATGCTACCCTCTTGGACTTTGTTGATTCCCTTGAGGTACTTGAAAGTTTCTATCATGTCCCCCCTCTCCCTCCTTTCCTCGAGGCTATACATATTAAGCTCCTTAAGTCTCTCTTCATATGTCTTCTGTGCAGACCCTGCACCATTTTAGTTGCACTCCTCTGGACAGCTTCCATCCGGTCTATGTCTTTGTGGAGATTTGGTCTCCAGAACTGCACGCAGTACTCCAGATGTGGTCTCACCACACCTTGGGATTCAATGAATGGTTGAAAGCTGGTGCCAACAACAGGCTTAATTAGGGACTGGGGGTCCAACTGGAGGGATACAGGCCTATATTGATGAGAATGTCTGCATCTGTCAAGCAGGGGAACCAGAATCCTAGGTGATAGGTTTAAGTGCTTCATTGACAAGCTTTTAAACTAGCCAGGGAGAGAGGCACTGAAAAGGATCAGGGAATTCCCAGCCTCTTCCCACATAACAGTGTAGTTAGTGAGGGATGCAACAAGGTAGAGAGTGTGATAGGGAGAAGGGCATTGGAAAATGGAGAAAGAAGTAAAGGCAGTAAGTGCAGAGATGGGGTTAAAAGGGGATAGACCACCAACAGATGGAGGGTGATGAGTACCAATGCCCATAGTCTTGGTAACAAGCTTCTTGAACTAGTGGCCTTGATGGAAGAGGAACACCTGCATATTGTGGCAGTCACAGAAACATGGTACACAGACAACCATGACTGGGATGTCAACATACCAGGGTACACAGTCTGCAGAAGGGACAGGCAGGGTAAAAGAGGAGGAGATGTAGCTCTTTACATAAGAGAAGGAATCAAGGCAACAGAACTAATGGGTAAACAGGGAGGAGTGAAGGCACTGTGGGTCACCCTGGAGACAGGAGGTGGTACCAGAATCCGCATGGGGGGTTGTATACAGACCCCATCTCAGGGGGAAGAAAGGGACAGGGAAATGATAGGAGGTATACTTAAAATGGCAGAAAAAGGGGATTTATTGACGATGGGGGACCTAAATCTGCTGAATGTTAACTGGAGCACATTTGCTGCAATCACAACCAAGAGCAAGGTCATTCTAGATGCCCTACAGGGGGAATGCCTCAGACAGCTAGTGTTGGAACTCACTCAGGAGGGTGCAGTCTTAGATCTGTACTTTCAAATGGGGACAGTGAGAGGATCTTGGATTTGGAAGTGGGTAGCCATCTGGGAACAAGCGATCACCAAACAGTGTGGTTCATGATGAATACAGTTGGGAGTCAAGCCATGCAAAAGTGAAGATACTGGACTTTAAGAGGGCTGATTTTGGCAACATGGGAGAACACCTAAGGATTGCACTGACAAATAGGCAGGAAGGAGGGGTGGAGAAACAATGGGGAAGAATCAAAAATACCATCCAAGAAACAACAAGCCACTGTGTGAAGCAAATAAGCAAAACAAAATGAAGGAAAAAAAACACTATGGTTCTCAAATGAAGTGGCAGAGAAGGTTAGGGAGAAAAAGACAGCATTCAGGAAGTACAGTAGAAGGAATCACAAAAGGAGGAGGACAGAGGACTGTATCAGCTAAAGCAGAAGGAAGCAGGAAAGGCAGTCAGAATAGCAAAGGCCAAAAGTGAGGAAAGGATAGCCAGCTCAGTTAAGAAAGGGGATAAAACCTTTTATAGACACACTAGTGAGTGAAGAAAGACCAAGGGAGGGATTGTGAGGCTTAATAATGGGGTGGTTGGTGGGCAGAGGGTGACAGTGAAAAGGCAGAGATACTGAATGAATTCTTTTGTCAGTATTCACAAAAGAAGTGGAGGGGGAGGTACTTAAACCAAACAAAAGAAGTACTCTGAATACAGGAATTGGTACCAGTCCATTCACGGAAGAAAGGGTCCTGAAAGAACTCCTCAGACTCAAAGTGGACAATGCTATGGGGCCTGATGGGATTCACCCAAGAATCCTAAAAGAACTTAGGGGAGAACTAGTGGCATCACTGACTACTCTTTTTAACAAATCATGGAAGGAGGGTTTGGTGCCTGAGGACTCGAGGAGGGTAGATGTGATTCCCCTTCACAAAGGTGGGAGCAAGGCAATGGCAGGTAACTACAGGTCTGTTAGTTTGACCTTAGTGGTGGGGAAAGTGATGGACTCACTTCTGAAAGAAAGAATTGATGAGTACCTAGAAGCCAGCAGGGCACAGGATCCAAGGCAGTGTGGGTTCACAGTGGGAAGGTCATGTCTGACAAATCTAATAGATTTCTTTGACTAGGTGACCAAATTAGTAGACCAGGGAGGGGCTGTTGATGTGGCCTACCTAGATTTTAGCAAGGCATTTGACACAGTTCTTCATAAAAGATTAATAAACAAGCTAGCCAGCCTGGGAGTGGGTCCCAGGGCGGTAGGCTTGGTAAAAAGCTGGCTGGACAACAGGATGCAGAGGGTAACAGTAAACTGAGTCCACTCTGAAGAAAGGGGGGTCACTAGTGGGGTGCCACAGTGTTCAGTACTGGGGCCAGTCCTCTTTAGTATCTTTATAAGTGACGTTGCAGAGGGACTGAAATGAAAAGTGTGCCTTTTTGCAGATGACAGAAAGCTCTGCAACAGGGTTTATACACAAGGGAGGGTGGAAAAGTTAAGAAGGGACTTGGCAAGGTTGGAGGAGTAGTCAGAGGTAGGGCAGCTTACATTCAAGGCAAAGAAGTGCAAAGTAATGCACCTGGGAAATAAAAACCCAGGGGAAGAGTACACAATGGGGAGATACTAGCAACATCAGCAATGGAAATGGACCTGGGGGTAGTCATATCAGATTACCTAAAAGTAGGCAAGCAATGTAAAAAGGCAGTGAGTATGGCTGGGGATACTGGGATGCATAGGGAGAGGCATCACTGGTAGAAAACAGGAAGTTGTTATCCCTCTGTACAGACAGTAGATGAGACCCCATCTGGAGTACTGCATGCAGTTCTGGAGACCCCACCTCTGCAAGGACATAGACAAGATGGAAGCAATCCACAGGAGGGCAACTAAAATGGTGTAAGGTCTGCACCAGAAATCATATGAAGAGAGACTAAGGGAATTTAATATATATACCCTCGAGGAAAGGAGGGAGAGGGGAAACATGATAGAAACTTTCAAGTACCTCAAGGGAGCATCAACAGAGTCCAAGAGGGCAGCAGCTTTCAGAAAAAGAGATATGTAAGAACAAGGGGGCACAGTTTGAAGATATAGGGTGACTGCTCCAGGGCAACATGAAGAAGTATTTTTTCATGGAGAGGGTGGTGGAGACATGAAACAGCCTTTCTGAGGAGGTTGTGGGGTCAAAAACAGTGGGACAATTCAAGAATGCATGGGACGGACATAAGGCAAATATAGTGAGGTGTAGGAGAAAGTGGGATGCGTGTTAACTAGAATCTACAGCTTATCCAATTGGTTGGGAAATGGGCAGACTAGGAGGGCCAAGCGGTCATTATCTGCCATGAAAGTCTATGTTTCTATGTTTCTATGGGGGTAATATCTAAGTTACCTGTACCTCTGATTAGTAGAAATGGCTTTCCAGAATTTACTGAGTTAATCAAAAAGGGAGTAAATCCTGATGTTTCAGCAGCTGTGGTGACAAGAGCTCCGGCACAGAAAATCTCAAATAATGGGGACTGTTTTCATTTTGCTGATTTTGATTCAGACTTGTTTGCACACAGCTCCAAGATTCAGAAGTACAGGAAAGAAAGATGACACCTGAAGAAACAGGGGCAACAAAACACTAATGGACATAAGGGGTTACCATATGAAAATGCTGAAACTAAACTGATCACTGATTGTGATCTTCTTTCAGAACAAGCTAACAATGTTTCCCTCCTGGGTTATTTTGAGCAGCTGTGGGGGTGAAACTAATACAGGTTGAACTTATGTTTAAAAAATGTAATGGGCTACTTTGCAGAGTTTGGGTTAAACCTCAGATGCAGGACCGGATAGAACAATTGGTTATACCACAAAAGTATAGATCTGAGTTGTTACAGGCAGTATATGATAGTCCTATGGCTGGTCACTCATGGAGGGGTCATACCCTTGCCAGATTACTATACGGATTTTACTGGCATAGAATTCATGAAGAAGTTGCTACCTAATGCAGTTTCTGTGCTGAGTGTCAGAAAGTAGCCCCAGTTAATAAAAAAGACAAGGTGCCCCTGGTGCCTCTACCCTTAATATATGTGCCTTTTGAGAGAATTGCAGTGGATGTGGTTGGCCCCTTAGACAAAAGTAAAAAGGGCAATCAATTAATTTTGGTAATATGTGACTATGCTACTCAATACCCAAAGGAAGTTCTAATGCGTACTGTCACATCCCCAAAAGTGGCAGCAGTGCTTCCCAAAATGTTTAGCCTGGTCAGCATACCTAAAGAGATTATTACTGATCAGAGTAGTAATTTTGGTGCTGCATTACTGGTGGAGCTGTACCAACTACTAGGCATCACTGCTATAAGAACCTCCCCTTATCAACATCAGACAGATGGTCGTGTCGAGCATTTCAAGCAAACCCTAAAATATATATTAAAAAAGGTTTGTAAAAGGGGAAGGGAAAGACTGGGACCAACACTAGCCTTACATGCTTTTTGCTTACAGAGAAGTGCTACAGGCATCAACAGTTTTTTTACCATTTAAAATGCTATATGGTAGACAACCTAGAGGGCATCTAGATGTAATAAAAGAAACATGGGAAGATAACTCCAATCAGAAACAATCTAGCACATCTTATATGTGTGTCCTGAGAAAGAATCTGGCAAAATACGTTGAAATCACCCACAGTAATCAGGAAGAGGTGCAAAACCAGAAGAAGGTGCATTATGACCATGGAATAAAAGAAAACAGTTTTTGAGCCAAGTGAAAAGGTTTTGCTACTGTTACCCACTACAGAAAATAAACTGTTAATTAAGTGGCAAGAGCCTTATAAAGTGTTTAGATGTACTGGCACAGTTAACTATGAGATTGAGACCCCTGATAGGAAAAATCCTACTAAGATATGCCGTGATAACCTCCACAAGAAATCTGTTGAAGCCGACGCTGTAAAGATGAATGTTTCCTTAACCTCTGAACAAACCACAGACATCTGTAACTTTCTAAAGACATTTATTTGTTTATTTTATTTAGTTTGTTTGTTTAACAGTACTTTTACCACAGTACCAGGCCAAGCAAAAGGGGTTAAGCACATTAGTGACATGGAATGCTTGCCCTATTAGGCAAAGACATACAGATTACCAGAGCAGGTACGAGCAGACGTGGATAAGGAAATACAAAAAATGAAAGAATTGGGTGTCATAGAAGAGTCAAGAAGTGCTTGGTCATCACCAATGGTGATTGTAAACAAAAAAGAAGGGGTGTAAGAATCTGCCTTGATTTTAGGAAACTTAATGAAGTGTCAGAATTTTACACTTATCCTATGCCCAGAATAGATGATTTGGTGGACAGACTGGGGGGAGTGCCAAGTATATCAGTATCCTCAGTCTCACCAAGGGTTACTGGCAAATCCCCCTAGCTAAAGAATCCAGAGACAAAACTGCATTTGCCACTCCTATAGGATTCTATCAGTTCACCAAATGCAGTTTGGTTTACATGGTGCACCCGCTACATTCCAATGGTACATGGACGTAATTTTATCCCCTCACACTGGTTATTGTGCTGTGTATCCAGATGATGTCATAGTGTACAGTCCATACTGGAAAAGCCACCTAGAACCCCTATGAGAAGTTATCCATTCGATCAAAAAGGCAGGTATGACAATTAATCCTACCAAGTGTGCACTGGGCATGCAGAAAATCAGATATTTGGGCTATGTTTTGGGAAATGAAGAACTCAAACCAGAGGTTTCCAAGATAGAAACTGTAGCTAACCGCCCTGTCCCCAAAACCAAGAAACATGTCAGGTCATTTTTTAGGGATAGCTGGTTATTATCAGAGATTTGTTCTCAGTTTTGCAGAGTTAGCCTCTCCCCTCACTAAACTCACAAAGAAATGATTCCTGAATAATGTGAAATGGACCCCAGAGTGTGACAAGGCTTTTCAGGCTATTAAGGTTCCATTATGTTCTGCCTCTGATTTAAGAAGCCCACACTTTGAGAAATCATTTTTGTTACAGACAGATGCATCAGAGATAGGCCTAGCTGCAGTCCTGAGTCAAAATATAGATGGGAAAGAACATCCTATTCTATACATACATAGGAAATTACATGACAGAGAGAAAAGGTACTACACCATTGAAAAGGAATGTCTTGCAGCAAAGTGGGCCATGGAGTCCCTTATGTTTCATTTACTAGGAGCTGACTTTGTACTTATAACAGACCACAATCCTCTCTGTTGGCTTAACCAAATAAATGATAAAATGTTCTAGAATCAGATGGTGGTTCCTGGCACTACCACCATTTAAATTTAAAGTGATACACAAATCTGGGAAAGAGAATGTCAGTCCTGATTTTTTGTCAAGATATATGGATCAGGACTTGAGAATTCTGAAGGTTGAAAAAATGTGAGGTGAAACTTCTCTATTTGCTGTACTGCATATGCACTGAACTGTAAAGATTAAAAGCTACTGTAATGTTAAAGGAGAATTTAAAGAATGTTTTGCAAATCTGTTTTCTTTTTTAAACAGGTTCCCTCTTAAAGAGGAGGGTATATGATATGGTTGAATAAGACCATGTCCCATTTGTTATTCAGAAAGAGTTTAAATACAAGGATCTGTTATATCCTCTCCTTTTCTGTCTCTTCTCTGTCTGGTTGCACAACCAACATTTCCTGTGAGACCGAAGAACTGATCACTCCAACGGTCTTGTGATTCTCCACCTCTCGCTAGCTCTCTGCTTTCACTTGCTGTTTCTGTCTTCCTCCCCCTTGCATATTTGCTGATATAAAAATACATGCGAATCATTTTGTGGAAATATAACTGATACTGAGATACCTTTGTTTAACAAACTCTGGCCAGAGTTGATAATGCTGTGAAGTGCTACCAAGTGACACAAGTGACACATGTGCAGAGAAATTATTCAATGCCCAGGTGTAACTTGGCCATAAGTTGGAAGTTGTGCACCTGATTTTCAACATGGCCTTTTTGGACCCTTCCTCATGAACAGTGCCAGTGTAATTTTGTTCAATTGTCCCGAAAGGTGATTGCACAGACCAAGCATGCTATTCTGTGCCACAGGTGTGAAAACATGGTTCAGTCAGGTTGTGGAAAATGACAGCTGTACACTTGAGAAGGAGGTGTACAAAAATGGCTATGTTAAAAATATGAAGTGAAAATATTAAAAATTAGAGATGTTAGGAGCGTGCGTAGAAACTGTGCACGCTCATAATGCAGTCATTCTTTGGAATTGTTTCACCAAATTTTCAACATGGCCTTTTTTGGACCCCTCCTCATGAACAGTGGCAGTGTCATTTTGTTTAATTTTCCCAAAAGGTAATTGCACAGAGCAAACGCGCTATTCTGCACCACAGGTGCAGAAACATGTTTTGAGCAGGTTGTGGAAAATGACAGCTGTACTGTTGTGAAGGAGCCACAGGGGCAGATCCAGGAGTCCTATCGATGGGGGAGCTTAAGTCAGAGAAAGAGTAAAAACAATAGGCCAGGGGTCTGGTGGGCCACCTAGGCCCCTATACATTTTTTAACATTTTGGTTCATTCTGGTGCATTTTGGAGGGTATTGCTAATGCGATTTCTACTCATTTTCTCCCTCCTCATGCTTTGTCAGTTGCACCCTAGTGCCATCCCCAGAGTCCCCACAGTCCACATGACAGTTTGTTGTCAAAAATACCCGACTACCTCCCCCCAAAAAAAACACAAAATACCAAAAGAATGCAGCTGTGCGTAGCACATCTAAAACACATAAAAATGAAAGTTGAAAGAGAGTTGGTGATAAAGACAAATTGCAGACAAATTAAATAACAATCCATGTAAACAAGTTCACAAATGTCACTCACTCAAGCACATTATGACATTACCGTAAAGCCTAATAGATTAACGTATCCCCCAACCTTATCTCAGTAAAAATAAAAATATAATAACTAAAGAAATATGGGAACAAAGTCACTTTGCTATCTAGTTTCTGAAAATATCATTTCAAGTCTGCTTGCTATTTTTGCAAAACATATTTTATTTTATAGAACAATTTATTCCAAAGAAAAGACATTTTTAAATAAATAAAATATTTTCTATTGTTTTAAAATGTCCTTTACTTGGATAACCCCATAGTATGAGGCATCTCATTTTATGATAGGCCCAAGAAGTCAGTAAGCGGACAGAAAAACAGTTTTTAAACAAATATAAAAATGCATTTTTTGTATTAGCAACAGCACTTGCTTGGGTATATCGCAACTTGCACCCCCCAATCCAACACATAGAACTACATAAATTAAATATTTGATTCTATCACTTTTTTTCCAGTTTTGTAACTGCCTGTGTCAATGAGCCAAACAAGGTCTTATAACTTCTGTCATCAATTTTGCTCTCCAAGCATGCAGAAACTCCTGCACATGCCATAACATACAGCAGAACACCTTCAAAGTCCCCATGTCTATTCATTCCCTCTGTGTTCATTCACACTGCACAACCACAACTGAAAAGACCACACAGATTAGACATACAGTACATGCTGAAGTTTTTACCTCAATTGTTAGGTCTCATGTACCAGTTTCTGCCTCTCCTGGTTCATTCTGTCGCTGAGACCAGACCTGCCCCTGCATTAGTTTTGTACCACTTCTAGCTTGCTACTGGAGGGCACTAGCCTCCAACTCCCTCTCCTGCGAATCCACACCAAAATCATTTTGCCATATAGGGCAAAACTAGCAGTGTCCTTAAACAATTTTAATGTCATGAATTTAAGCTCCCCATAGTAGAAATTAACAACACTAGTACTACATTTATTACACACCCAGTTTGATGGAACACTAATGTCCTGTCCAATCCCAGCAGCTGACCCTCACCCACCATAGTTTGTGACTGAGAAAGTCTTTTGGTTTTAAAGCAAGAAGTACCTGATTAAATGAAGACTTTATCAGTTTTCAGCAGGCTGAAGTCTATGTGCCCCTAGTTGATTACTGTCTCCGGTCACCTGGCCACCAAACTCTCTCTAGACAGCATACATTGACGCCATGACTCCTAATGAGCAGAGGTCTCAGCTACAGCTTGCTTCAACTACCAGAAGATGACCTCAACCTCACTCCAACTCCTTGTGCTGATTTACCAAGGCCATACCAATCCTTCGTTACTGGACTGCTGCCGCCTGAAACCTCGGGCGTTGCTCTTCACTTGTGGGATCCAGTCTCTCTCTGTCTCCTTCTCAGTAGTACACTCGGTCCTCTCTTGCTCCAACATTAATCTTCTGAGTTAATGAATTACAGCTCACTCTTGTTTCAGCAGCCCAGACATTTAAAGAAGGTGCCCCTTGCTAGCCACATCCACTACTGGATGCAACAGCAAATCAGGAGCAATGAGCACCAGGTGACCTGGTTGAGATCTGTATTGTTAAGGTCCACTCCGCTTTGCTGCAGTTGTACCCTCTCATGCATGAACCCCCCCCCCCAGTGCATGAACAAAGGAGCTGCACCAAGCCTGCCAAAGTAGAGAATGAATGCTCAGGCTCACCAAGGCAAGACCAACTTTTGCCACAGTGCTGGGACTGGACCACATAGCGCAGGATGAATGTTAGTAAGAAATTCATACTGGAGACTGGCTTTTTGGGGGAGGGGATCAACTATGTAATGTGGGTTGTGGTGGTTGTTTACTGCACTACCAGGACACTGGAGGACAGGGCCAACCTTAACCATTCTGGGTCCCTGTGCAGCCCCCTGCCGGGCCCCACCACTGCATTCCCTGTGGGCCCCCAACATCTAACATTTATACCTCAGTAACCCTCCTGTCCTGAATTGCTAAAGCAGTACCAGGTCTACTAGTTTAACCAGTGTCTTTTAATTAGTGCCACTGACTGCACTGAATTATTTGACTTCACCATTGGAAATTAATCTGACTGAGCCTCGAGCAAGAACTTAAGTAAGTATGGTACTACCGTATTCATTTCTGTAAGGACAGGGACATCATCACTGGACACTCACACCTCAGATACTCTGATTTGCAAACAAGTTAAACAACTTAACTTTTCTGGAGGTGTGAGTGAGAGAGAATAGAGAGGATTATCATGGGACACCAGTAAGATTGCCACCTGTCAATTTTGTTACCGGGTGATCAGGTTTTCAGGGTCCCTATCAGGAAATCTGGTTTTGCTCTGTGCTGGTCAGGTTTTTGATCCATTTTGAGTGCTCACATACTTTTGAAACATATTGTTTCATATCATTCATTGTTTCACCTACATGTCCAGGTTACAAACAAGTTCTCTTGTCAATATAGCCCTTTGTTTGTGAAAGTAGTCAACCTGGGAGGAGTAAAGTATGGCCATTAACACCATTAGCACATACTTAACCTAATCTTTTCCACTGTAGCAAAGCTGCCCCCACCTTTTGTAATAGTAACAGAGCCAGTTGTCTTCCACTTTCATTTGCTGGTAAACATTTTCATTTCTAACAACATTTAGGCATTTTTAAATGTTTTAAATTATTTTTTTTCCTCAAGAAAAAAGCATGGGCCTCCAAGGTGCAGAGGCATAGTTTGCACCTAGCTAAGGCCAGCTCTGGCAGAGGACAGATGAGACCTGTGTGTCTCAGGCAACCATCATGATTAAGAATGCAGCAGTGTGTTACTAATAGAGGAGCTCCATGATGGGGGAGCTATAGCACCCTTAGCCCCCCCCCAAATCTGCCTATTGGAGGTGTGCCAAAAATGGCAATGTTAAAAATGTGGAGTGAAAATATTAAAAATTAGTAATGTTCAGAGTGTGCATAGAAACTGCGCAATGCATGCTCATAACACAGTCATTTTTTTGGAATTGTTTCATCAGGTTTGCAACATGGGTGTATTGGGACCCCACCTTATGGACAGTGGCACTGTCATTTCATGACTCAGTCCCAAAAGGTGATTCCATGCAGTGACCATGAAATCACCTTTTGGGACTGAGTAACAAAATGACAATGACAGTGTTCATGGGGAAAGATCCCAAGAAGCCCATGTTGAAAATTTTGGGAAAAAATTCCAAAAAATGGCTGCAATATCAGCATAAGTTGAAACCCCATTGAATGGCTGTATAGCACACTTACCTTTAATTCTTCATTTCGCAGTTGGGCTTTGAAGAGTGCAGATGTGTCCCAGTCCAGAGAAAACAACAGTGCCGACCTCTGGAGGTAAGTATGGGGTAAGGGAGTGTGTGGGGTGGTGGGTGCGCAGTGGGAGGGGAGGGGGGAAGGAGACCACAGGAATGATGAGGGACCATTTTTAGCTTTATAGGGAAACTAAGCCAACAGCGAGTGACAGTTTTCAGTTTTTCAGCACAAGAATTATAGGACACCGAAAAAAGGAAACAAAACATTTTGGTACACTGAGGTGGGCTACCAGTGTGCCACATGAATGCTGACATAGGGATTGGACACCCCATGTTGGGCATAACTAGGGCTGGGGGCAGCAGAAAAAATTAAACCAATGAGGGACCGTTTTCTAATTTATAGGAAGAAAAACAATTCCACACACTGGGGTTGGATCCAAGTGTGAGACACGAGATGGCCATGACTACAGGAGGGGGCCAAACAGTGAATGGCATAGTGCCATGCACAACATGGTGGCACCGCTTCACTGCGCATGTGCACGACTCTGCACATGCACGCGACTCATGTGCATGCTCAGTGCACACATCGGAATGCAGAAGTAACAGCCGAAATAGTGTGGCTGTGATTCCATTCTCTGATCATGGAGGAGGGCTTTCAGCTCCTTTGGGCTTTTGGAAGGATACTTCTAAAAGTCCAATGGAAAAGGTTGTGAGATTGGCAATTTTTAGGCAAAAAAGCTCACTCAAAACAGTTGCAGGCTCTGCCCACAGCCCTAAAAATGTATATAGTTATACTGATGTAATGATTGCAAAGCTATTTGCAACTCACGGGGTTAACCTGAAATGCAGTTTTTAAGCCTTTTGCAGAGATGTAAACAAGAGGTCAGTTCTGGGTCACAATGTTCTTTTTGCTGCATCTGCTAAAACTAACAAGAACACAGTGTGAGAAGCAGAATGTTCTCTTAACAAGTTTCCCAGGCACAGACATATAAAAAGAGCAGTAATGCTTGCACAAGAGAGAGACAGAGACTGAAACTTGGAATTGAGAAGAAACACAAAGAACGACTTTGTTTTCTCTGTTTGTACTGTCATTGTAAATAGTTATACTGAACAATTTTTATTTTTTTATTTTGCTGTTAATAATAAAATGCTAATTGCAAATTTTACAACTGCTCCTGGTCTCCCTATGCTTCCTGACCTGTGCCTCGATGACAAACCTAAATTAAGAATTCCCTAGAAACTGAAAGAGACTCACTGACATCCAACATTCCCCAAAGGGAAGCCATGAAAGCAGTCTTAAAGAGACACATTATCTCCAACTCAATACAAAAGCAAAACTCTTATAGAATGCAGTCAGAGAAACCTGAGAAGGAAATAGAGTAGTGATAAAAACAACATTGGCACACTAGAAATAACGAGACACACTAGGAGCTGAAAAATATAATAATGGAATATAATTTGACTTACGCTAATAATTCAGCCAAATTATTGATAAATGTACACATTTGTAGAACCTGAAGGTAAAGCAGGCAAGTTGCTCAACTGAAGGATACAGAAGGGGGCTATTAGAAACATCCCTGGCATATGGAACAACAGGGAAACAACCACACAGAATGCTCAAGATATCAGTAGCTTATCCTTATAGCGCTTGACTAAGGTACACAAATTGTGAATTGCCCTCAGACAGACAGACATAGCTCAGTTCTTGACACATCTTAATCTCCACAAGACGACAAATGCACACAAAGAGGTTCTGGAGGCACCTATTTAATCTATGAAATCATAAAAGTTGTAAAAGAACTTCACAATGGTAATGCTCCAAGGGATTATGGATATGGGGAAAAGTTTTATAAACTATAGAACTATTCCCATCCTTGGCAATCACTTTCTTCACAGCCAATCAAGAAATGACAGACTCTTATACTTTCCCTCCAAAAATGTGAAAAGGTCCCATCTTGTGGATTAAGACACCAGGCAAGGATACACTTGATTGCAGATCATTGAGGCCTATCACCAAACACAGGTCTCAAGATCTAAATAGAAATATTGGATTAGCCCTACATTTTTACAAAACTGTCACTGCAGTGATTCATACATACAGTACCAGACAGGGTTTATATTTGACAAGCAAAGAATAGGTACACTCACAGAGCAATGTCATATCCTACTCTAAAAAGCAACCTCAGACTACACTGCTGGCTTCTCTTGGTGCAAAGAAGGCCTTTGACTAAGGAAATGGTCATATTTCTTTGAGAGCTTGCAAGTGCTGTTGGTGGAGAGTGCGATGGACATCACAGCCATCTCTGAGATGTGGGTGTCCAGTCTCAATGATTGGGAGCTTGAGGTGCCAGGTTACCAGCTACACAGAAAGGATAGGGATGCAGAGAAGAGGGGGTGGCTTTATCTGTGAGAGAAGATATAACCTGGACAAGGGATCAGGAAGTAGAAGGGAAACCTAAATCCCTTTGGGTGCAACTCCAGTCATCTAGGGGGAAAAGGTCAGAATGGGAGTGGTCTGTAGACCACCTTACAGGGAGCAGAGAAATATGAGAACCTGAGTGAACATATTAAACTCAGGTAGGCAAAGGCAAAGTAGTACTTACAGGTGACTTCAACCTTCCAGGAGCTGACTGGGAAACACTATCAACTACCAGCTACAAGGAAATGTATGTCCTGGATGCCTTCCAGGATGGCTTTTTGGAACAGGGGATCAGAAATCCCTCTGGGGTTTTGCGATTCTGGACTTGGTTTTAGTCAATGGAAACTATGTCCAGGATATTAGAGTACAGGATCCAGTGACTGGGAGAGACCATATAACGGTATGGCTCATTCTGAGAGTGGGACAAGAAAAATCAAACACGCACCATGGTAGTTGACTTCAAAAGGGAACATTTTAGAAGGATGGGAGAAATCCTGATGGTATATCACTCTAGGATCAGGCCGTGGATGAGGGTAGAGCAGAAGTGGATAGCAATAAAGGCTGATATTGCAGAGGCTACACAGTCCTGTACCAAAATCAGGAGCAAGAACACCTGACAAAAAAGAACTAGCTGGTTCACTGCCAAAGTTGTGCACAGGGTGAAGAAGAAAAGAATATCCTGTCATAAGTATAAGAGCACACAGAGGGATAAGGATAGGTAAATTCACCTGTTGAAGTCTAAGGTGGCAAGCTGAACTGACAGGGCTGCAAAAGCAAGGAGGGAGCTCCAATTGGCTGTGAGAGTCAAGATGGGAGAAAAGGACTTCTGCCAGTATGTAATGGAAAAAAGGAACAGGAAGGAGGGTATTGTGAGACTGATGAAGGTGGGGGGATGGGCAGAGAGTAGTGAGGAGCAGGCTTAGCCATTAAACCAGTACTTCAGTTCTGTCTTCAGAAGGGAAAAGGAGGGACTGGTACATAGGAGCAGTAGGAAGCTGCTTGAGGGGTAGGGGGTCTGGAAGCACCCATCTAAGTAGAAACAGTGTTAAAGGGTCTCAGGGCCATCTGGGTGGACAAAGCACCGGGGCCAGACCAAGTGCACCCAAGGATGTTAAAAGAGATGGCCATCATCATGGCTAGTGATTTGGTAGACCTGTTTACTACCTCTCTAGAGACTGGGATGGTACCAAGGGACTGGACACTGGCACATGTGGTGCCACTCCGCAAGAATGGACCTAGGAATGACTCGAGTAACTATCGCCCTGTCAGCTTGAACTCCACAGTGCATAAGTTGGTGGAGTCCATCCTTAAAGAAAGACTGGTGGACTACTCGGAGTCAAACAGGTTCCAAGTCCTAGGACAACATGGTTTCGAGTCAGGAAGATATTGCAGGCAAATCTGGTCTTCTTTGACTGGGTCACAATGGTAGTGAACAGGGGACACGTGGGGGATGTAGTTTATTTAGACTTTTGCAAAGCATTCAACTCAGTCCCACACAGAAGGCTGGCCAGCAAGCTAGAAGGGCTGGGGTAGGGGTGACGCTAACAGGATGAATTAAGAGCTGGTTACAGAATAGGAGTCAGTTTGTGGTGGTGGGGGGAAGCATCTCGGAAGCTAGGCCAGTCACCAGCAGGGTACCACAGGGTTATGTTCTTGGCCCTGCTTTATTGAATGTCTTCGTTGGGAACATATCTTATAGGATTAGGGTGAAAATCTGTCTCTTCATGGATGAGGGAGGGGTACTGCCTGGGGGGGGTGAGAGTAGTAGAGACAGAGGAAGAGAAAGACCTAGGTGTTTATCATCACCAAAGACTTGAAACAATCTGCACAGAGCTGCTAAGCGGCGGCTAAAGCTACGAGAATGCTGGGCTGCATAGCCATGGGTTTTACTTCTAGGAGAAGGGAGGTCATAATGCCTCTGTACAGACCGGTAGCAAGACCACAAATGGAGTATGGATTTCAGTTCTGGCACCCTCACCTAAAAAAGGACATAAACTTCCTGAAGGGTGTGCAGCGTAGGGCAACTAAGATGATTCGGGCCTACAGCACAAAGCCTTTCAGAAGAGACTAGATGAACTTGGCATATACTTACCGGAGGAGAGATGAGACACGGGGGACATGATAGAAACTTTTAAACACCTTAAGGGCATAAACAAGGTCAACACTGAAGGCTTGTTTAATGTAATGGGTGCAGAGATAACAAGGTGGCATCATCTAACACTGTAGGGAGGGAATTTTAAAAAGTTGCAAGGAGGCATGTGTCCACCGAAAGGGTGGTCTCAGGATGAAATAAGCTTTTGGAAGAGTTGGTTTCAGCCAAGACTGAGGGTGGATTTAAAAGCTGGTGGGATAGGCCTATCCAGAGAATCACACGGAGGACAAGGGATAGTGGCAGAGGAGGGAGAGAGGAAATTCTGGGGCTGGGGAAGGGGGGAAGGGCAGCTGTGCTGAAATATCTTAGCAGAGCTGCACTTTGAGCAGACTGGATAGACCATAATGGCCTTTATCTGCTGGCAATTTTATATGTTCATATGTCTTGAAGGGCTTTGGATTTGCAGATAGCTTAAGGGCAGCAGTAGAACTAATGTACAATAAACCACTAACAAGAGTTAAGTAAGTAAAATTTTATTTATATTAAGCGCCCTTCCCAAGCTCAGGGCGCTTTTACAATAAAAACAAATAAAATCAAATTTAAACAGTAATTCAAACAACCATACAATACACTTATTCAATATGTTCCAGCAAAAGCTAAAGAAAATAAAAAAGTTTTTAATTGTTTTTAAACCTTCAACGGTTTGGCATTCTCGTATCTGACGAGGTAGAGAATTTACAGGGTTGGTGCCATATAGGCAAAAGATCTACCTGACATCTTTAACTGTACCCTGGGAATCTCTAGCAACCTCATCAGAGGAGCCGAAGAGAGCGGTAGGACAGTAAGGCACCAAGAGCTCTTTCAGGTAGTGGGGCCAAGTCATGAGGCCTTAAAGGTCAGCAATGCGACCTTGAAGGTAATCCGCCACTGTACTGGCAGCCAGTGCAAATCACGCAGCACAGGTGTTATATGGCTAGATCGAAACCCCATCAACAACCTGGCGTTGCTTCTGCACCAGCTGCAAGCGCGGATATCCACCCGGCAGCCCTAGATAGAGAGCATTGCAGTAATCAAACAGCTGGTGACAAAGGCGTGACCAAAGTTGAAGATCTTCCTGGAACCAAGTGTTTCACCCGGCAATATTCCTCAGATGATAAAGGCAGATTTGACTACAGCCGACACTTGCATCTTCATAGTCAGGCTTTCACAAAATTACTCCCAGGTTACGATTGGCCAGAGGCCAGAAGCTGAGCCTCTCAAGATATAAACCCAGGGTTTCCGTCCAAGCCCCTGTTATCCTCCCTCCAGGGTCCACAACCAACACCTCAGTTTTCCTGGATTCAACCTAAGCCAACTAGCACTCATCCAATCCTGAATTCCAGAAGACACTTGTTAAAATAGTGATGGGATCCGCACTGATCAGGCATAAAGACAGATAGAGTTGAGAATCATCAGCATAACAATGAAAACTCAACCATACCATCTTATAATGTCCCCAGTGGAAGCATATACACCGTAATAACATAGGGACAGCACCGACCCTATAGGTACCTGCAGGGCAGATAGTGAGGGGTCGAGGTGTTCATCTCGATACCACTCTGAGATCTGCCTCCAAAAGATTGAAACCAACTGTGGACTGCCCCTCAGGCCACAGAAAACCACAGGTGGTCAGCAATACCCCATGATCCACAGTGTCAAATACTGCTGAGAGATCTAAGAGAACCAAGATAGAACGGGTCCTCTGATCTCTTGCCATCAGGAGGTCAATAATATCAACAAGAGCCGCCTCTGTACTGTGCCGCTTCCTGAAGCCGGATTGGAGAGGGTCATAGATATTGTGGATAGATAAATGATCCTCCAGTTGCAGAGCGACCATCTTCTCGATAACCTTCTTTACAAAAGGGAGGTTAGAGATTGGTCTATAATTTGCTGGGCAGTTGGGGTCAAGAGAGGGCTTTTTTCAAAAGGGGGTGTATTACTGCCTCCTTTAAGGGATCTGGAAAGATCCCTCTCTCTAATGACACCACCACTATCCCAGCCAGGACTGGGCTGATAACATCTACACACCCCACCACCAGGTGAGTAGGGCCTGGGTCCAACTTACAATAGGTCGGTCGCAGAGTCTGGATAATCCTCACAATATCTATTACTGCTGGTAGTCTAAAGGTAGACCAGTACAACTGGGCATTAGTACCACCCGATTGATCAGTATAATGCTCAATAGAAAGATACTGGCTGATACCTTGTCAGCGAAGAATTTCGCAAACTCCTCACATTGTACCTGTGATAATGCTCTACCAGTCTGGAGACAGACTGGATTGCACAGTCTGTCCACAGTCCGGAAGAGCTGGGATGGTCTATTCCTAGCTGCAGCAATCTCCCTGGACAGGAACTCTGCCTTCTTATGGGAGACTGCTGATTGGTAGAATTTATAATGTTCTAACAATACAAGTCTATCCACCTCCAGTTGAGTTTTCCACCAACGTCTTTCTAATCTTCATCCCTTCCTCTTCCACTCACGGACCTCCCCATCAAACCAGGGAGCCCCCAGGTGAAGAGTACGGGGACGAACATGAATTGGAGCTATGGCATCCAGGGCCGCAGTCACAGCCTTATTATAGGCCAAGACCAGCGGCCCTGGATCCACACTATCCCTTGGAAAATCCAAGAAGTCCAGCTCCGTCATTAGGCCCTCTGGGGTAATCCCTCTTAAAGGACGGAACTGTACTAACTCCCTTGGGGCAGGCCTGTTTTGGGGAGCCGCAAATCTGAACCTCAGGGCGTGATGATCAGACCATCCGACTGGCTCCACCTCCACATCAGATATCTCCATCCCCAGATGGAAAACCAAATCCCAATGTATGCCCCCCCTCATGGGTTGCAGAAGTAATTACTCGTCACAGGCCCAATGAATCCATTAATTGGAGGAGATTTTGACCAAATGGCGAGAGTTCATCGTCGACCCAGGCATTGAAATCCCCCAGAATTATCCATCTGGGAGATTCCAATACCATGTCAGCGACGAAGTCCGCAACCTCCTTCAGGAACTCCCTCTCATCCCCTGGTGGACGGTAGATAAGAAGGGTCCTGTAGCCTACATCTGCACCCACTATGCATTCAAAGGTATTGGTATCACCAACTGGCACTTCCCTGAGATCCAGATCTTGTCTAAAACAGACAGCAACTGCCCCGCCCCTCCAGTCCACTCTCGGGCGGTGAATCACCGAGAACCCAGCCGGAACCGCGGAGTCCAACACAGGGCCAGCATTTCCATCTAGCCAGGTCTCGGGTGTTGCAAGCCAGGTCGACTGAGGAAACAAGATCAGCAATCACTGCAGTCTTGTTCCTAATCGACCTGGCATTGCTTAACACCACCCGAAAGGGACGGAAATCCAAGGGTGATCCCACTTCCTGCCTGACACACTCCAAGTCAGTGCCCTTGGGTATGGGAACTAGGCAAGGAGGACCTCGCTCCAGCACCCATTTTGCCCCAGGGCGTCTCCTAGCCCTTACTGTCCATATCCATTCTCTTCTCTCCCATCCCCCCAAGAATTCCAAGATCCCCGTATCCTTCTACTTTTAGATCTTACAATGCCAAGATTTCGGCATCTAGCATAAACCTCCACTAAGGGACGGAGATCCCGAAGTCTTGAGGGGGAGTACTGCTTAACCATTTTACTTAAACCCCAACACATATTTTAAACCAATTTTATTTACTCTCATACAAACAACAATCCTCCCACCCGACTTAAATAATAATAACCAAATCCCCCTTAAAATATTAAAACAATTTTATGCACGACTAAGAGAGTCCAACTAATCTAAGCCCAAGATTCCTATCAAATAGCTATCAAACTAAGCAATAATTAACAAAATAAATCTCCCTTAAAGGCAACCAGGAACTCTCACTAACTGGTGCCACTAAATAAAGAAAACTTAATAAGCCAAAAAGAACAAAAAATAAATAAATAATAAATAATAAACCCCCGAGCTACATCATACTCTCACTATGGTAGCCAGGAGGAATAATATGGTACTCTCACTACCATATATAATTAATAAATTATATATAAGTTAAAATGAATGGTACCCAATCCCCAGCTTCACTCTCGAGAAGGGCATAAGACAGTGATGATCCCTGTCATTGCCAACTGTCCTCGCCATAAAACCACTGGCTATAACCCTAGGGCAACACCTGGAAATACGTGAGGTAAGGGGTGAGATGGGGTGAGATGGAAAGACATCATTTATCCCTTTACACAAATGATCTGATCCTATATGTGACTAAAGCTGATGAAAGTCTCCCCAACACCATGTAAACAATAGAAAACTGTGTTAAAGTATAAGGATAAAGATCAAATGGACTAAAAGGGCAATTCTGCAGTTACTGCCGATGAAGGTATGGATCCAAGCAATATATAAAGTAGGCCATTTGCGTTCCAGTCAATGGCCACTAGGCAGATAGAAGGAAGCAAGTTATTAACAAATGTCTAGAGGTCATTATAGTATCAGTATGGAGATGAGGTACAGCAAAAAAGTAATCAGTTGTGGGGGCTGTGGGGCACTCTTCTCCAGAGTTATGGTCTGCAGGTAGGGGCACTGCCCCATCTGCTGGAGCTTTGGAGCTCCATGATCTGCTGGTAGCAGCAAGAGATGACATATCTCAGATGTGGCACCAACTCAGCTTGGGTACACCCCTACATCCCCAGTTCCCCAGAGGCCCACTCGCCCAGGGGGCTGGAAGGTGGTAGGGAAGGGAAGAGGAGTATGAAGGGTGTCAGGGGTAGCCACAAGAGAGCTGACCAATCTTACAACATCCAAACTGCAAACTGATTTGCACAATTGGAAGTGGCATAGGAGCCTGACTCGGTCAGGGGAGCATTCTGAGTTAGTCAGGGGAAATGGGCAGGGCAACTTAATGGCACTGATGGGGAGTTATTAGGAGGTTGTTAGCAAGAAGAGTCTTAGTGGATGGGGACTCAGTGATTAGGAGAGTAGATAGGCTGGTGGGCTGCACAGGGAAGGTAAATTAAATGGTCAAAAGCCTTCGTGGTGCATCTGCCATCTGAGATTTAGATATGATAGGGAGGATGGCAGAGAAGGATGAAGTAGAGCTGGGTGGTGGTGGTACACTAGGGTACGAACAATGTGGTGAACTGGTGAAGCAGCCTGTGGATACAGTGAAGCAGAACTTTTAAAGAGGCTGGGGGACAGATTGAAAGCACACTCACCTTCCCTGACCTTTACTGAGGTCCTCCCTATGTGAAAAAGGGGGAATGGGAATGACAGAGTAAGGAAGGAAGGAAGAGATTGAGGAGTTTAATAGAATTTTGAAGGGATGGAGGAGGATTGCCACTTTCTGGGGAATGGGGAGGGGGCTTCCACAAAGGGAGGCTCTTCAAGGGTGATGACCTTCACCTAATAATAGAAGCTGCCAGTGTTCTGAGGCAGAAGATTGACATCTACTTTGCCTTTAGACTGACTGGGGGCTAGAGGAATAACTGAAGAGGGATAGTGGGTGAGAAAACTAGCTAGGGCTCCCCCTGAACAGGGGACTAGTAGCAGCAAGGTATGTAACAGGTTAAAGTTCAAATTAGGTCAAGCTAAGAGGCCAGTGAGGGAGGGCTGACAAAGCCTATATTCAGCATGAAACAAAAAAAAATGTAGAAACCTAAGGAAGAATAAGGGTGGATGAATAGGTAAAAGCAAGAGTGGATCAGGAGAAAGATGGAAAGGGGCCTGCCTTAATATCAGAAGTCTGGAAAATAAAATTAGTGAGCTCCAGGCAATGGTGGCACACACCGAGATGGCTCTAGTAGCCATCACAGAAATTTGGGCCACAGAGAATAGTTATTGGGAATTGACAGTTCCAGGTTACACCAGGTTTAGATGAAACAGAGAAAAAAGTAAAGGAGAAGGCATAGCCACATATGTCAGAGAAGTCATAGTGGTAGTGGAGGATGGAAGCATCAGGGGAGGTAATGTATAACCAGAATCACTCTGGGTTCAGCCCACAACATCCTCTGGCAAGAAACTACAGATGGGGTGATCCATAGACCTCCAAGACAGCGGGAAGAGAGATATAAGAACTAGGGTCAGAACTAGAAAGGGGGAAAACAAAGGGGAAGGTGGTGGTGGTGGGAGTTCTAAACCTGCCAGATATTAATTGGTTCACTCCAGTGGCCACAAGCTCTGGAAGTCAGGACCTGCTGAATCCTATGCAGTACTCCATGCTGGTGCAGCTGGTTAAGGAACCCACTAGGCAGGCTGCCATTCTTGCCATGGTGTTAACCAACTCTCCCAGGTCTCACCAGCTTTTGTTTTTTGCTGGTATACTTTTAGCTGTGATAGTGCTCATTTTTCCCCTGCAGTTTCTGGGAACCTTTTTTTTATTATTATGTCTTGACCCATTTGATGGAAATGAGTGTTTCACTGGTTTTAGGGCTAATTTAGGTTTGGAAATTGTTTCTGTTGTAATTGTTCAGATTTTTTGCATGGTATTAAGGCAGACCAGGACTTATGTTTGGGTACAGAGGCTTTGTAAAATGTTTATTCTTTTTCTTTATTTTTGTTTGGGTGTAGTGCACAGTGATCTATATATTATAATCTGGTTATTTAAGTGACATTATGGCATCTCTTACTAAGATTATTTCATATAATGTTAATGATATACACATTGCAGTGAAACACACCCACCTCTTTCAATATTTCTGCCAAAAGCACGCTGAAATAATTTTTTTACAGGAAACCCACCTGTCACCTGATTAACACTTGAAATTTTCTTGGCTATGCTGTGATAAGGTTTTTTTCTCATCTCATAATCCCAGTCATCATAGGGGTGTTTTGATTTTATGTTGTTGTGGCCTCCCTATAGAAATCTATACCAGCACTGGTGACAAAGCTGACTGATATGTCGTAATGACTGCTACTTTGTTTGGTCATGAACTTACTACAGTTAATACATATTTTCCACCAGGGCACAGACACTCGAACCTATTCTACTTTTTTCCATACTGTTGACTCACCTCAAAGGACAGTTAATTGGGGGGGAGGGGGCAACCTTAATTTGACTTTAAACCTGGATTCAGACACCTCAAATCCTATAGCTCACCATTTCTCTTCTACTTATAAGTATTTGCATAAGACCCTTCAACATTTAGGTATTGCTGATATGTTGCATGTTTTGCATCTTACTCAGAGGGAACATGCTCACTATTTCCCGAGATATGGGCGCTTTGCTGGACTTGATCATTTTTTCATGACAGTGGAGCATATCAGCTGTGTACAGGAGGCTGAGTATGATCCTATTCATCTTTCCAGTCACTCCCCAATTCATACAGCATTTACTTCTGTTAGATAACACCACCCACCCCCACCCCACCCATATGTATTTTCTGAGGCTTCATTTAGGTCTTCTAAGAGATCAGGCTTTATTAGATAAATTAACTACTCAGATTTCTCAGTTTCTTTGGGAGAATGATGATGATCAGGTTTCACCCAGTATATTCTGGGATTCTTTAAAGGCAGTGCTCCAGGGTATGGTAATAGCTTGCGCTTCAGCTAAGCATAGGGAGTATGAACAGAAGATGAATGAATTGCATCACACTTTGCATTTCTTACAAACAGCCTGGATGCAAGGGGATAAGTCGGCGTACCTGAAACTTCTTGAGGTTCAAGATGACCTTCAAAAGCTTATGGACCAGAAAATAGAACATGCCTTGTTTCATATGCAGCAGAAACATTTTGAAGGTGGCCCTTAAAGTTTGCATTACTTGGTTCAACATTTTTGTTTGTGCAGAGCTGCCACTATCATAGTTAAGCTTTGCCATCCTGATACTGGCATTTCCATATATCAGGGTGATGACATTTTTCTATTTTTAGAGCATATTATTCTATTCTTTATGCTGTGATGCCCCTTATTCTCCAGCTCAACATATCCAATCATTTCTCTCAAGCTTTTCTTCCCTCTTTAATGCCTCAACAAGCCCTTCAGTTGGTTACCCCAATAGCTCTTCTGAGATGTCCACTGCCATTCAAAGGGCAAAATCAGGTATATGCCAAAGTGTCAATGGTTTTCCATTTTATTTTTATAAGGTCCCATCTATTAGAGATCTGTTAACTCTACTTCTACTTCAGGTTTTTCTTTCCCTACAGGAAGGTTGGCTTCCTCCTCTGTCCTGGAATTATGCTGTTAAAATGGCTCTTCTTAAACTCAGAATGATTCAACCACTCCAGAGTCATACTGCCCCATTTCTATATTAAATTCAGACTATAAATTCTTTATGTACATCCTGGCACATAGGTTGGATGGCTTTCTTCCCATCTTGCTGGACTGGGACCAGGCCAGGCTTGTTCATAGACAGCAAGCACATGACAGTGTTCGGTGCATTTTATTATTATTAGATTACGTCCATCAATGTGAAATCCCACTGGTCCTGGCCAACTTAGACATGGAGAAGGCATTCAAATATGTTTCATGGTCTGTCGTTTGGTCTGTACTCCACTCTTTTGGCTTTCCAGCTGAGTTTATTACCATGTCGCAACAATTATACAAATCTCCACTGGCTTATGTTAGAGTTAATAGTATTCTGTCATCCCCATTATCATTGGGGTAGGTCACCCATCAGGATTGCCTTCTCTCACCTTTACTATTTGCTTTGCATATTGAGCCTTTGGCTTCACATATTAGTCGTTCTCAGAGTATTCATGGTATTTCTTTAGGTGGCCACGATTACAGGAACACTTTGTTTGCAGATGATAATGCTTAATGCTAACGATCGTACTCTATCTCTTACGGAAGTCTTTAATATCATAAAAGCTTTTTAACCTCTAGCTGAATTCCACTTACAGTAAATAGATCGAAAACTGACATATTAGTGTACCATTACTCTTCCCCCATCGAATATTAGAGAATCATTACCAGTTCACTGGAACAGAAATGTTATTAAATATTTGGGAGTTGCAATTACTAATTCTCCTAATGTGCTTGATTTACTGAATGATGAGCCCCTGATGACTGCTATCACTGAGGACCTTTCCTTCTGATCCTCCCTGCCTCTTTCATTTTTTCTTTGCATTTAAACTATTTGTTTAAATATTCTGACAAGACTTTCAGTTCTTCTTTAGACCCTTCCCCTTCCTCCTCCCAACTTTTACCTTTGGGAATGGCAACATTTAATTTCTTGTTTTATTTGGAAGAGACTTAAGCCCAAACTTCTTGTTCTGCTATACTACATTTATCACCACTTAGAGGGGATATAAATCTACTTCACCTTCGTTGTTATACCACGGTCTATCAATTATGCATTCTTTGTTTGTGGTCCTTGGGATCTTCTCAGTCTTACTGGAAGGACATTGAGTTTACTTTAAATGATTTGCATGATATAGCTCATATTCTATATGCCCTCCCACCTGGTTATTTCCCACCTTCAAACTTTTCTCGTTACACACGGGTAGTTATGCAGAACTGGCACAGTGTTTGCAAATGTTTACTTAGGAATGAACTTGTATTTCTTGAGGCTATGGCTTGGCATCAGCAGAACCCTCTTAACAAAATGGACTGTTTTCTGCATCATTGGGCTCAGTCAGGACCTATGTATTACCATCAAGTTTTAGATTCCTGTGGAATTAGTACATTTACTGATCTTCACTCTCTGTATGGTCTCCCCTATATGGATCACTTTTGTTACCTTCAATTGTGCACCTATTTACAAACTTGGCCAGCAGGGACTAGGATCCTCTCTGGTGCACTTCCTCCTTTAACTAATTTATTACTGACCCATTAGACTGGTGGTTCTCAGGATCTCTTAATTGCTTCTCTTTATTCAAGCCTTCACTCCTACTCACAAGAAAACACTCCTTCTGTGTTCACTAAATGGTCAATGGACTTGGACATGTCATGTTCTCTAGAGGACTGGGACATATACTCTTTAACAACCTAAAAACTTTTGACTATACTTTATTTGCAGGAATTTTCATGAAAGTGTTGGATGCACTTTTTTATGATCTCAGCCCATACTGTTGCCTATGAGGGTCCTGTGGCAAGGAGCTGCTGGTGATCTAGTGGTAAACATATGGCTGATCACATACATATCTCCCACTAATTCGAGCCCTGAACGGGCTGCTTGGTCCATCTCTCAGCGTGCCATGGCTCCTGAATCTGGCCGCACCAGCCACCTCTCCCACCCGCATCTGAGTTCCAGAGCACAAGGATCGAGCCCTGAACGGGCCGCTGGGTCCATCTTTTGGCGCTGCCATGGCTCCTGAATCTGGCCACACCAGCCACCTCTCCCACCCGCCTTCAAGTTCCAGAGCACAAGGATTGAGCCCTGAACAGGCCACTGGGTCCACCTCTCAGTGCTGCTGTGGATCCTGAACCTGGCCGCACCAGCTGCTTCTCCCGCTCGCCTCCAAGTTCCAGAGCACAAGGGTAAGACTCCTGCCTGGGGTCTGGGAAGCTGCTGGCAGCTTCCATGGGTCTAGCTCTTGCTGCCTTGCTTCCTGATTGGTCACCCACTGCCTGTGCTGTCCCTGATTGGCTCCCTGTATCTCTCGGCTTTTGCTCTGCTTGCCGGGCTCTGCACCCATTGAAAATCATAGACTTTTGCCATAAATTTTTCATGCCTGCATTACCCTGCTGTAATTTTGCATTACTGTTTGACTACTGCTTGATTTTGCTTTTAAGTTTTTAACTGTGTCTGAAAAATTGTACTGTGTTGCTCGGCTGCTCTCACTGTTTACTCCTCTCCCTGCTTTCCTGCACCCTCACTCAACTCTTTCCTGTTTGACCCCTCTAGCCCTGCGACTATTTCTTCATTTATTATTCTTTTCTCACTTCCCTGGCGCCAGGTCTGGAATATCCATTGTCTCTGACCTTGGCTGCCCACTACACCCCGCTTTAGCTAAGATCTCTGCCTTTGTATTTTTTCTCTCATACCACGCCCCTCTGGCTTATTCTCTTTTACTGGCCTCTCCTACTTTTGTCCTGCTCTGTCCTTAAATGTAACTCACCTCCTCTCTCTTCTCCCACTAGATCGAGCCCTGAATGGGCTGCTGGGTCCATCTTTCAGCACTGCCATGGCTCCTGAATCTGGCCGCACCAGCTGCCTTTCCCACCCACCTCCGAGTTCCAGAGCACAAGGGTAAGACTTCTGCCTGTGGTTGGGGAAGTCACTGACAGCTTCCATTGGTCTAGCTCTTGCGCCCTTGCTTCCTGATTGGTCACCTCCTGCCTGTGCTACTACTGATTGGCTCCCTGTGTCTCTCAGCTTTTGCTCTGCTTGCCGGGCTCTGCGGCCATTGAAAATCATAGACTTTTTCTGTAAATTTTCACCCGCCCCCTTACCCCCCTCCTACCTTGGTTAAATATGCCTAAACCCCACCCCTTGGCACAACTCACTCCACCCTTCTTTAGCCCATTGGCTTTCCTGACTCTGGTCCTTTCCCACCTCACCCACCTCCATTTATTGCCCCTCACAGTGCCTGCCTGCTATTAGCACTGTCTTATACTAGGCTCTAGTTCTACCCGCTCTCTGTATTTTCCCTTGATACCCCCATCCCCTCTGTAAAATGCCTACCTCTTGGTCACTCCTCTCCCTTGTCTTACCCCTCCTCCTCCTCCTCTCTCTTCCTCCCATTTTCTTCTTCTCTGGCCCTTGCTACCCCTGCCCCCTCTCCCACACCACCAGCATCCGTGACAACTCCTATCTCTTCAGAGAAACCCTCCACTACTTGCTCAGTCCTCCTCCTGGCCCACCTATTGCCAACACTTGGCTGCTGCTTAATTCAACTAGGCCTGGATTGTGGGCTGAGGTAACCTCGCTGCAACTTAGTATATCCCTTTGGGACTGCTGTCTGGGACCTACCAACTGCTCCCACTCTAAACACCGCCTTAAATTATCCCTTAAGGAGCTACACCTCGGTTCCTTAAAACTACTACTCTTCCTCCTACTGCTCTCAGGCAACATCCATCCAAACCCTGGACCTTGCACATCAAGCAACAAATCTAATACAGGTGCACTTCCGCTTGTTACTTTCAACATCTGCAGCCTGCTGTCTAAGCTTGATGCTCTTCAAGCCTTTGTAAGGCAACACAACCCTGATGTCCTAGCAGTGGTTGAAACCTGGCTGATGCCGAAAGTCCCCAATCAGGCAATAACACTACAAGGATACAACATCTTTAGACTGGACTGGGTAACCAAGAAAGGGAGTGGCTGTGCCATCTATGTCAAAGACTCCCTGCTGGTGCTTCCTCTCGCAACCCCAAAGTTAGATTCCTCGGCTCAGTTGCTACCCTTAAGAATTCTCCTTGGCCCAAACCAAAAAGCCTTAGTGATTGGTTCTGTCTACATCCCACCTAGGGACCAGGTCAAAGGTCTCAATGATGTTCTCAGGTATATCAATGCCCAATCTCCAGGCACTGAACTTGTCCAACTAGGTGACTTCAACATCAATTGGTTATCATCAGATACAGGGGAGCTGAAAGATTATATTGCCTCTGCTAACCTTTCACAGATGGTTGTCTCACCGACTATATCTAACTATAAGACTGGGACTAGCACCCTGCTGGACTGGATACTTACCAGCCACCCATCCAGGATCTTCACCACCACCGTCCTGCCAGATTCCCTCAGTGACCACTCCCCTGTCGCATGTGAATGGTCCAATAAATTTCTCACTCCCCCAATTCATTTACAGTAGGGTCCTCCCAAGTGGACAAATTGCTCATCTTAAACACTACCTGATTCTCAATGACAGACAACCTATCTTCAAGGCTATTAATGTCAACCTGGCCCTTGATTTCTTCATTGCCACTTTCAACAAGGCCTGCAACATCATTGCTCTGGTTAAAAAAGGAAAGCCAAGACACTCTGTAATCCCTGGATTAATGCCAAGCTCCTATCACAATTGAAACAAAGGGACAACCTTTGGGCGGTGGCTAAAACCACCGGCACACTGCCCGACCTTCAAAAATACAGACAGGCCCGTAATGCCTATAACAAGGCCA
This sequence comes from Neoceratodus forsteri, assembly GCA_016271365.2. Classification (NCBI taxonomy): domain Eukaryota; kingdom Metazoa; phylum Chordata; order Ceratodontiformes; family Ceratodontidae; genus Neoceratodus; species Neoceratodus forsteri. The sequence goes on along the minus strand of CM028137.1, from coordinate 584,576,487 downwards.
TCCGACTCACAAAAAGCTCCTTCTATAAGGATGCACTAACCAGCTCCTGGGGTAACGGACATGCTTTTTGGATAACATTAAAGGAATCACAGGGATACAACCAATAAACCCTCCTGCCATGCTGAAAGTTAATGGGACTATGACCCTGGTCCCCCTGGTCATTGCCAAAACCTTTAACTCTGCCTTTACTGACCTTAGTGTTGTTCTCCCCCCTGACTTCTTCAAAGTAGATAACTGCTCCTCTAACATCCATCCTGCTCAGGCCAATACCTCCCATCTCCTCTTTCAGGAAATCTCATTGAATGCCACATGCCGCTACATCACTACTGCTATTTCCAAATCCAGAACCAGTAGCGACTCTCTTGACTTGAAGATTCCGTCGCTAACTCTTGAAGTTCTTCTACCCTTAACAGGCATTCTGAATTTCTCTCTCCACACAAGTCAATTCCCAGACCTCTGGAAAATTGCCTCGATCATCCCGGTCCACAAAAGCGGTGACAAGACTAGCCACTCAAACTATCGCCCAATCTCGATTCTGCCTCTCCTCTCCAAGGCACTTGAACGAATTGTAGCTGACCAACTTACTGACCATCTGGACAAATACAACTTACTGTGCACTCAGCAGCACAGTTTCAGACAGGGTCACAGCACCTCCTCCACTCTGCTTGAATTCACTGGGGCAGTACATAAATCCCTCGATAAGGGCATGCTTATCAGGGCAGTTTTCATAGACCTCTCCAAGGTGTTCGATACTGTCCACCACCAGCTGTTGGTCGACCAACTTCGGAACATTGGTCTCTCCCCTGACACAGCCTCTTGGTTCAAAAACTACCTTGAAAACCACTCACAAAAGGTGAAAATTGCCAGTGCCCACTCTGATACCTTATCAGTTCGATCGAGTGTCCCACAAGGGTCAATCCTGGGCCCACTCCTCTTCAGTCTCTTTCTAAACTCTCTACCACAATCCTGCACTGAGAATATCATCCTATACGCTGGTGATGCTGTTGTTTTTTTCCTCTCACAAGGATCCTATGTCCTTACAACAGAATCTCCAACTTGCCTTCAGTACTGTTGAGTCGTGGTTTTCTAGGCATAACTTGTCCTTAACCACAAAAATAATAAGTCCATGCTATTCTGCAACTCCCACAATCAGCACAAGCTTCACCCCTTGACTATCATCACATCATATGGGAATACCCTGGATTAGGTCCCACACTTCAAATACTTGGGGATACTGTTGGACCCCTACCTCTCTTTTGGTGCCCATGTTGACTCTGTGGCAAAGGTGGCAAAAAACAGAATTGGTCTCCTCTACAGACACAGACAACCTCTCACCCCAGAAGCCTTAAAGATTGCTGTACAGAGTTCCATGGTCTTGATTATTGATGATGGTCTCACCATTAATGGCTTTGCCACAGTGACTACCCTCAGCCGTATCTCAACCACCCTCAATAAGTCTTGTTGGCTCATCTCTGGTGCATATCGTCTCACCCACACCTGCGAGCTGTATGCTAAAACTGGCTGACTACAGCTCTCAAATCACATAAAGTACCTGACCTGCACAATGGGCAAGAAAATCAGCCTTGGCCTTGTACCTCCGGGGGGTTACAGCCCTGCTACAAAATAACAGGAATAGCATGCAGATCACCAGGGGGTCAAAATCTCAACTCCTGCAAGTTCCCCACTGTCGCACCTCCCAGGGTCAATGTTCTTTCACTTACAAAGCTCCCCTTTGGCTGAACAGCCTCAACCCTGCCATCTCTACTGCCCTCACACTTGGCACTTTTAAGTCTAGACTACGGTCACACTTTACTGCCTCTAGCTCCTGTGACTGCCCCCCACGGCTGTAGCTGACATGTCCCTGGGGTCTCCTCTGCCTCTCTCAACTCCTATCTGGCTGCACCATTACCCCTCTGATGATCTTATTTCATCTACATCCCAACCTCTCCTGCCTTCCACTCCCCCCCTCTTCCCACCCCCCCTTGTTGCCAGCACTTATCCTCTGTTGCATTTGACAACTGCCTATGGCTGTATAGTTGTTTGTTCCTCCTTTACCCTTCCCTTCTCTGTCTTCTTTACCTCTGTTTCCCTTCATCTAACCTTGCCCTCACTGTAGGTTATCTGATCTCATCTGAACACCTAGTACCATGGCTTAAAATGTTATTTTGTCTATCCTATACCTATAGTGCCATATTGTTTGACTATTGTTGTAATCATTCCTACTGCTGCATGTCTATTTCCTATGACATGGAACCTTTGTAAAACAGCCTTGGCCCAAAGGTATTTGTAATCCTAGACATAAATAAATAAATAAATAAATAACAAATAAAAAAATATCTTTTGGGCCTGTCCTCTTTTACAATCATTCTGGGTCTCTGTTTCTCAGGTGACAGCTCAGATATTCGATCTCCCCCTCCCTCTTAATCAATTTTTGGTATTGTTTCATATTCCCCCAGATACTGCTTCAATTCATTATCAGTCAGTAAAAACTGTTACTGATTTTGGTGGTTTGCACTAAAAATTCTTGAATATCTGGTTAATTTAAGTCATCTAATTGCCCAACAGGCTCTAAGGAAGACAAACTACTTCTCCTGGTGATGTAAGTACAGTACATGTGATGAGGCCTCCCACTCTCCACTGCTGCAAGTAAACTAGAGCACAATCTGATTATCCTACCACCCCAAATAAAATACCCTGCTTTACCAGTCATCGTTACCCGCATACTACCTAACTAATCATCATGGCTTAGGACTCAGTCCACAAAAAAAGTTGGAATACCTGCTGATTGAGGGATATCACACTGGTGGAGCCAAGCACCCTAATAACTGTGCAGGGGCAAGGATATTGCAGGATGTCAGTGTTCCGCTGGATGACAGGCATCCAACTGGATGCCTGGATCAGCTATTCAGTGCTTGCTCAACACAGAGCAGGGAGTGAGTGGTAGATACCAGTTGGAAAATTAAAGAAAAACAAAAACATTCTTTTTTTGGTTGATTTCCTTTTCTTCCTGTGTGTGAATTTTGTGCTTGTGAAAGGTTCAAGATTGACAGCACTGGAAACTGAAGCCATGTGTTTGTCCACAAGACAGATACAGCATGGGTGATTACAGTGAAAACTAACCCACACTGTCCCATTGGCTGTCAACGGGCCTCAACCTTGTTATGGAGGAACAACCATGCAGGTGAGAGGTCAGTTCAGACTCCATGCCCATTCAAGCATTAGTCACTCCTGTGAGACTGCCAGCAAGGAGACTAATTTGTGCCAGCAGTGTTGGAAGTTTTGTGATGTGGACATATGCCCACTGGGAACTGGACCAAGACCGACACAACTCATATTATATAGGTGATAATGGCTTTCAGCTATAACCAAACTGGGTTGAATTTAAACTAAGAAAACATTCAGTGAAGCCCCAGCCCAAAATGTCAACTGAGAGAAAGAGCTGGGGAAAATGGTGTAGGGAGCCAATTTAGCCTCTTTAGAACACGTGAGAACCATGGGAAGAGGTTGCATATCTTAGTCAGCATGGCAGAGTACTCTGTCACATAGTCCTTCCCTATTAAAACCATTCAATCACTAAGACTTGAGGCACATCTGGCTATATATTTTTGAATGGTTAGGCATTAGACCTAATGTCTTACCTGTTTTTGATAATATTATATGAACTTCAATCTTCTCACTCACTATAAAGAGCTCCAGTATAATAGAATGATGGAAATATTATAATGATTTTCTATATCTGTAAATAAATCTTTTGAATTAATTTGTTACTGTATACTGTAGTTACTTGAAAATCTAATCAAGACAAAGTTTAATATAAATACAAATTAAATACTTTAAGTTACATGGAAATGCTCCTAACAAAAAATCACCCTGAAAATCCCTACACACAGTACTATGCCATAATTTAAATATGAACATGTGCCTGTCCTCAGTTTCTTTTGTTATTGTGCTGACAGATAATTGCATAGTTTACTAAGTAGCTACTCCCCAGCTTTAGACTGTCACAAGGTAGCTGTGAAAGCACATTGACACTAGCCAACTATTGTTTTAATGAACTGACTGTTAGTAAAAGTAAATGGGAGAAATTGCCCCAAAGGTATACCTATCTTTCTGGCCTTTTTGATATATTAGGCCCTCCCTACTTCCGAGTTTAGGTACTGTACATACCATGATGACATAATGTATTGACGTACATGCAGTATTTAATTTCCTCTCCCCGAAAGAAATAGCTGCCCTTCCCATTTTAATTGTGTGAAAATGCATAAAGACTGTTGGCACTGTGCACACCCTAAAAAGGATGACCTCACAATGAGCATGTGCTTATGTTTGTGTTTTTGTATCTGTGATCAAGCATGTGAGTGTGTATGTGTTTGACTATTACTTTTCTGATTCCTAACACATACTGTATATTCCTAGAAGACATGTTTCAGTCAATGACCTCTATTTCTGATTTCATCATGTAGTAATATGAAGGCAGTCTCAAGCAATCCTGTCAGTCAGAGGAAGAGTCAGCTGTAGTGACATTGATTATTGGGGTAATGAACAGAGGTAGAAATAGACAAAATAAGAAAACTGCTTTTCCTGCAATTTTCAGGAAATGCACACTATTTCCATGACATTTGGCATACGTTCTATATTGCATTGTTTTGCATTACTAAATTACATCATTTTTGTGACACACATACTTTCCTTATTTTATTTTACACATAACAAATACAAATTGCAAATTTATGAAAACCTTTTTTTTTTTCCAAAATGTCTAATTTGACAAAAAAGGAGCATGTTAACCCCTGAAAACATATTTTAGGGGATTCAAAATTGAGAACTGTAGTGACAAGCAGGGAGGGAAAGTTGCACATTGGTAAAAAAAGGACAACACATTAAAAAAAAATTATGACTAAAAGGGAAAACAAGCTGTCAAATTTTAACTCTGAGTGCATGGACAAAGTTCTCGAATTTGGAATTAGAATCCTATGGCTTTGTGACATAGGCAGAAGTACCACAATCTTAGTAGGACAATGGTGTCTGGATGGTTTGTTCTTGTCATCCACTGTGGGATGCATCTTATCTTCCTAAATGGGGTGAGCAGAACTGGTTGGTGGGGTTGGTTACTGTGAGAGGGCGGAAAGTGCAGAAGAATCCAGTATATAAAAGGATGGGGTTGGTGGCTTCAGTGGAAGTTTGCACAGAGTGGGGTAGTGAAGAGACTTGTGTGGCTTAATGTTACACTACTTATACATTACTCCACCAGAACTAGAGGAGGGAGACTGGTTTCTACAAAGGTATTAGGGTAGATTGGGGCTTTGGTTTAAATGGTGATAGTTTCTGGGGGGGGGGTAGGATAACATTCCATAGTGAGCAGGAGGAAAATACTTTTTGTTTTTATTTGTGATTGACTTGAAAGTAAATTATAAGGGCAGGACTGCTGGTGCAGCAGTTGGATTTCCACTAGTGACGCCAGTGACCTGGGTTCGGGAGCAAGCCCAGGCCACTAGAGGGCTGGCCGTGGGAGAAGACTTGAGTATCCCACGACTGCTCGTCTTCTCTGGGGGGAGGGTGGGGACCAAGGTTCGCAACTTGCCTGACCCCTGGTGGAGGCTCAAAGTATGACAAGTTCTGCAGTCACAGGAGGGACTGGTCGATGACATGCGATGGACATCGGCGCATAGTGCCTTGACGTCAGCGCGCACACTGCATGTAGGGAGAACATGGAGGAAAAAGCATCCTAGAGCATGGGTAGATGGAGCACTGACCTGACCTGACCCTAATTATGACTGCCTGCCTGACCACTGGGGGATCTGACGAGATTTGAAGATATTGGGGCATTGGGGCCCCACCCCACCTGCCCAGGGGGTATAGCCATGGCTCTATGGGAGAACCTCCAGGGACTCAAGGTAAGGCCAGCCACAGGGGGGTCTAGGCAACTCCCAAAGAAGTGCAGCTCCATGATGAAGGGAGGAGAATAAACAGAAAGTAAAAAAAAAAAGAAAGTAAATTATGAATTAAAACAAAGCTGTTGTGATTTTAGGGCTGCAGTGGGCATAGCTCTGCAGACGTCTTGCTAAGAAAAAAGGACTCATCACATTCCTTCCGACAGAACAACATGTTGGAGTTACAACATAGTCACCTCTGCCTCTATAAAGCACTCTGCACGCTGTCTCTACTGACAGTAGTACAGTACTATTTTTTGCTCTGTCAGCAGTGACGGTGGAACACTACACATTCTGCCATGTCCAAGATGGCCACTGCACTCTTCTCTGCATGTGCTATTTGTTACACATGCCCAGTAGAGTGTGGCAGCCATCTTGGACATGGAAGAATGCGCCTGTTTTGTCGTGACCACTGATTTCTTTCATTATAGTCCCTTAATCTCTCTTGAATTTGGTCTTTTTAACTTGTGCCACTCCTTTTTCATATGCTGCCATATTGATTTTAACTTTTTTTATCTAAATCATTATTAGGACTGTACCTGGATTGCAAATAAGTTTATAAATACTACCTAATCTTTTACCAGCTCTGTTTCCTTGTCCATTGAAACAAATAGCGAACTTTTCTGTTCTCATAATTTCTATAAAATTCACTCTTCACTCCTGAATCGATGGAGTATTGTCATCAAACCAATGTTTTAATATAATATTCCTGACAGAGGCCCCATTAGCTATAAAGAGTATTTCTATAAAGAGTTCAGTACACCAGTTTCTGTGCTGAGATAGTTCACAATGAAAGGAAGATCTTTAAATGTTTCTCTTACATCCTCATATGTCCAGTGCTGAAACTACATTTTAGGAGCTCTGGGAGCTAGTTGGGCCATGTAGGCATTGTCTTTAAATTGAGCTCCCCTTCCCATCATGTCAATGGCAGTGATGCATGAACTATTGGAGCTCATTTCAGAGTTGGGGGGGGGGTGGCTGAACCCTGGCAAGCCACCCTGTAATTCCAAAACTGCCCATGGCTTTGTACAGAAGGACAGTCCCAAAACATGTATTTCAATGAGCCCCTCTCCATTTTGCATTTGCCACAGCATGGAGATGGTTTTAGGCCTATTTTTTGATATATATATACATTTTATTTTTTTTCATTTTTCCTTTTTTCTCCCCTTCCTGGGGTAATGGCACTCACATGCAAGTGAAGGAATGTGCACATGCCAGGATCTAGTGCATCATTCCACCCCACACTAGACTTACAACACTGCTTCTGCCACCTGTGCACTCATGGGACTTACACCTGATGGGTGCGGAACTACGGAGGAGTGGGCATCCACCCCTGGAGGTGAAATCCCTCCCCTTCAGCCTACACCCCTTGTGACCCGAGGTCATTCCCGCACCTTGGTCGCTAGTGTGATGTCCAGCGCATCAACCCTCAGCACCACTGGGCTGGCCTTTTAGGCCCATTTTTGACATAATATATGGGGTTTAGTACAAGTTATGCAGTGTTTTGAACTGAAGGTGGCATTAGTTAACTAAACTAAAAGGTTTAGATGAAAATGACCAAATATTTGTCCAATTTCAGTCATCTGTACTTACCATCAGCATCTTTGACCATCATCTTGTCAGTTCCATTGCAGAGCCTCTGATACAATCAATAAGAAGATTATACAATGAAGGTATTCTGGGAAAATGTAATACAGTATGTAGCCTGGAAAGCTCTGGGTATTAACTTTAAGAAGATAGTTGGGGTCGATTTTACCACTATCTATCTGTTTAAAGTAGGAATTATCATCTGTCATGGGGATGCCATGTTTTCTGACTAGGTCTTTAAAATTGCTAACACATTTGATACCTTTAATTTCCGATCCAGGGTCATTAATAAATAATCCATTGCTATTAAGATTGGGATTTTTCCAAGGGGTTTGAGACCAAGAGCTGGGTAGATTTAATTTATGTAGACTTTTCACTTGTCTAATGATCCCCAGAGACTCAGATAGAATCATATTATTAACTGCTTTGGATAGTTTGGCAAAAAATAAAGATTTTAGAGTTACACCCAGACTCCCTAGAATCTTTGTTTCTATCTGGACCCATGTGGGATTATAATTAATGTCTGAAGGGGACTGACAACATTTGGCAAAATGAGATAATCTGGTAGCCAGGTAATAAAATTATAGGTCTGGACCTTTGAGGACACCCTTATCTTTAGGCCTAGATAATTTACTATATGATAACCTGCTTCATTCACAATTCTGAATAAACTTAATAAGACCATCTGTCCGTGTTTTATTTATGCAGCATGGTATCATCAACATAGGTACAGTACAGAACTTTGAGTAGGATATTGATTTTAATTGTTTCTAATCTCCCCCACATGCCTAGGGGTAATTTGTCCCACTTGACCAGATCCTCTAAGGTTTTGTTTTAACCAGCAAGAGATTTTTTTATAAACTGTTTTAGTTTCAGATTTAAATATTTTGATACCTAAATAATCATTAGTTTCTTAAACCCAGGTTAGCCCCACCCCTTTGATTATCTTCTTTTATACGCAGTTTGCTTAAAGAGAGTAAAACAGATTTTTCTGTATTCAGTTTATATCCTGGGAATTCTTCAAATGTTTGTACAGTGAGTAAAACTTTAATAATAGAAATTCCAGAATCATCTACTGAAATGAGTGTGTCATCTGCATAAACTGATGTAAAGAATACCTCCCCTTTTAATGTTGATGCCGTTTATTTGTCTGTCATTATTTTGTTTCCTTATCAAAGGATCAATTGTTAGATTACATAGAAGAGGTGAAAGAGGGCAGCCTTGTCCTGTGCCTCTCTTAGCATTGAAGAAAGGGGAAACAACCTCAGTGATAACTACTGCAGAGCTTGTGTTGTTGTACAGGATTTTAATCCAACTAATAAATATATCTGGAAACACATACAATTTCAGGACATTAAAAACGTGGTGCCAAATAATACGTCTGAATGTCTTTTTGGCATCATTTGATAATAGACCCGTTGTTAGCTTTATTTGCCATCTCTGTAATATGAAACATATTCTGGTGTTGTCAGCTGAGATTCTACTCTTCATGAATCCTATTTGCTGAGGACTTATCAAAAGATGAATTACGTTCTATAGCCATTAGATGAGATCTTAGAAAAAAAATGTTGTCATCTGTGTTAAAGGGTGGTACATAGAAACATAGAGACATAGAATTTGATGGCAGATAAGGACCGCTTGGCCCACCCAGTCTGCCCATTTCCCTACCTAATGGATAATCTGCAGATTCTAGTTAACCAGCAGCCTACTTCTTTCTACCCCCACCACCTAGAATTGCCTTATGACTGTCCCATGCATGCTTGAATTCAACCACTGTTTTTGACTCCACAACCTCCTCCAGAAGCCTGTTCCATGCATTCACAACCCTCGCTGTGAAAAAATACTTCCTTACATTACCTCTGAGCCGCCCCCTCATCTTTAAATTGTGCCTCTTTGTTCTTGCACACCTCTTTTTTTGAAAGATGCTACCCTCTTGGACTTTGTTGATTCCTTTGAGGTACTTGAAAGTTTCTATCATGTCTCCCCTCTCCCTCCTTTCCTCGAGGCTATACATATTAAGCTCCTTTAGTCTCTCTTCATATGTCTTCTGGTGCACACCCAGCACCATTTTAGTTGCCCTCCTCTGGACAGCTTCCATCCTGTCTACGTGCTTGCGGAGATTGGGTCTCCAGAACTGCACGCAGTACTTCAGATGGGGTCTTGCCAACTGTCCGTACAGAGGGATAACAACTTCCTGTTTTCTACTGGTGATGCTTCTCCCTATGCATCCCAGTATCCCCCCAGCCCTCCTTACTGCCCTCTCACATTGCTTGCCCACCTTTAAGTCATCTGATATGACTACCCTAGGTCCCTTTCCATTTTTGTTGTTGTTAGTATCTCACCCCCCATTGTGTACTCTTCCCCCTATGTTTCTGTTTCCCAGGTGCATTACCTTGCACTTCTTAGCATTGAATCTAAGCTGCCATACATTTGACCATTCCTCTAACCTTGCCAGGTCCCTTCTCATCCTTTCCACCCCACCTTGTGCATCAACTCTGTTGCAGATCTTTGTGTCATCTGCAAAGAGATATACTTTTCCTTCCAGTCCCTCTGCAATGTTGCTTATAAAGACATTGAAGAGGACTGGTCCTAATACTGAACCCTGTGGTACCCCACTAGTAACCCCCCTTTCTTCTGAGTGGACTCGATTTACTATTACCCTCTGTGTCCTATTCTCCAGCCAATTTTTTACCCAGGCTGTCATCTTGGGACCCACTCCCAGGCTGGCTAAATTGTATATTAATCTTTTGTGTGGGACTGTGTCAAATGCCTTGCTAAAGTCTAGGTAGGCCATGTCCACAGCCCCTCCTTGATCTACTACTTTAGTCACCCAGTCAAAGAAATCTATTAGATTCGTCTGACGTGACCTTTCCGCTGTGAATCCATGCTGCCTTGGATCCTGTGCCCCTCTGGCCTCTAGGTACTCAATAATTCTTTCCTTCAGAAGTGATTCCATCATTTACCTATCACTGAGGTTAAACTAACAGGTCTATAGTTTCCTGCTTCTGCCCTGCTCCCACTTTTGTGAAGGGAAATCACATCTGCCCTCCTCCAGTCCTCAGGTACCACCCCACCCTCCCATGACTTGTTAAAGAGGGTAGTAAGTGGTGTCACTAGTTCTACCCTTAGTTCTTTTAGAATTCTGGGATGAATCCCATTAGGCTCCATTGGTTTGTTCACCTTCAGTTTTAAGACTTCTTTCAGAACCCTTTCTTCTGTAAATGGGCTGATATCAACTTCTGTATCCAGAATGTTTCTATTGTTTATTTTAGGTACCTCCCCCTCTTCATTTGTAAATACTGAGCAAAAATATTTGTTTAGTATCTCTGCCTTTTCACAGTCACCCTCTGCCCACCCCCCTCCCCTTTATTAAGCCTCACTATCCCTCCCTTGGTCTTCCTTCACTCCCTGATGTACCTAAAAAAGTTATCCCCCTTCTTAACTGAGTTGGCTATCTTTTCCTCGGTTCCAGCCTTTGCTGTTCTGACTGCCTTCTCAGCTTCCTTTTACTTTAACTGATACAGTTTTCTGTCCTGCTCCTTCTGTGATTCCTTGTACTTCCTGAATGCTTTCTTTTTCTCTTAAACCTTCACTGCCACCTCCTTTGAGAACCATAGTGGTTTCTTACATCGTTTAGTTTTGTTTATTTGCTTCGCACAAAGGCTTGTTACCTCTGTGATGGCAGTTTTTATTATTCCCCATTGTACTTCCACCCCTCCTTCCTGCCCATTTCCTAGTGCATTCCTTAAGCACTCACCCATTTTGGCAAAGTCAGCCTCCTGAAGTCCAGTACTTTTGCCTTTGCATGACTTGACTCTATTGTTGTATTTATTGTGAACCATACTGTTCGATGGTCGCTAGTTCCCAGATGGCTACCCACTTCTACATCTGTGATTCTCTCTCCATCTCCGTGTGAGAGAACCAGGCCTAAGATTGCTCCCTCTTGAGTGGGTTCCAATACTAGTTGTCTAAGGCATGTCCCCTGTAGGGCATGTAGAATAACCCCAATCTTAGAAGTGGCTGCTGCAACTGCACTCCAGTTAACATCTGGCATATTCAGATCACCTATTAGTAATATCTCCCCTTTTTCTGACATTCTAAGTATACTTTCTATCATTTCCTTGTCCATTTCCTCCCACTGAGAGGGAGGTCTGTATGCAACCCCTGTGTAGATTGTGGTGCCATTGCCTGTCTCCAAATTGACCCACAGTGCTTCTTCTCCTCTCTGTTTACCCTTATGTTCTGTTGCCTTGATTCTTTCCCTTATGTAGAGAGCTACTCCTCCTCCTCTTTTACCCTCCCTGTCCCTCCTGTAGATAGTATATCCTGGTATGTTTATGTCCCAGTCATGGTTCTGTGTGTACCATGTTTCTATGACTGTCATGATATCCAGATGTTCCTCCTCCATCAAGGCCACTAATTCAGGAAGCTTGTTACCCAGACTACAGGCATTGATACTCATTGCTCTCCATTTTTGATGGCTTTACATTCTGTAGCAGCATCCCCCACTGACCTTTCTACCTTGGTCTTTTTCTCATTTAGTACCCCGTTTTGTAGGGGGGAGTCTGGGATTTTCCTGCTGCTTATCAGTGCCCCCCCCCCCGACTAGTTTAAAAGCTTGCCAATGAAGCATTTAAAATTATTGCCCAAAAGACTTGTTCCCTTCCTGGACAGATGCAGACCATCCTGCCAGTATATGCTGGTGTCCCTCCCCGTGGAACCCCTGTCCCCAGTGAAGCCAAACTCCTGTGCTCCACACCATTTTTTCAACCACTCGTAAAACTGCATGATACTGGCCTATAACTGCCACAGTTTTAGGGGTCTTTACTAGGGCCGTGCAAATAACATTTCCTGAATATTCGGCCAAATATTCTGTATTCAGGTCCCAAGTATTCCGTATTCAGCCAGAAAAGGTGTTTTTTTAAGGAAACTTTGAAAAAAGCACTTCAGCAGCACCATTAATCACCCATTGAACCTGGTATACCATATACACCTCAATGGCACTTCAACTATCAACATTGAGCTCTCACTAATGCAACACAAACTTCATGTGGCACACTTCATCCACCACACCACACACATAGCACTCTGAAAACAATATCGAGCATTGCATTGGGTCAGCACTAGAGGGTGGTCATGGTCACAGACACAGGGTAGAAGGTGCTTTGGCCATGGACATAGGAATAGTGGTAGCAGTGGCTACAGTAGTAGTGACAACTGAAAGGGTGACTGCTGAAAGAATGGTACTGGTGGTGGTGGGAAACACACTGGCTGTGGATGTATCAGCCATAGTGGTAGCAGTGGGAACACTGGTGGTGTTTGCTGCTTGCTGCACAAAGCATGCATGTTATAATGCCCCACTACTACTGCACAACAGGATGTGACAGTGAATGTACAGATGGACAGGTGATGACACTAGCAGTAGTAGCAATAGTACTATTACCAGTGCTACAAGAACTAAAAGGCTTGCTTGGGGAGAACAATATTTGAGCCCACCGAATAAAGAGACACCTGTATGTCATTGTCTATGTAATCTATCTCACCACCTTCTCTGGAATTGTATTATGTATCAATAATATACAGTGGAGCAAGACAAGATGCAATTCAGTACTTTGCAGTAAATGACATACCACAAAATATTGGATGACTAGAGGGCTTAATTGCCATTAAATTACACTGCTCCTTGCAGCATACTGCAGCATTTTGCAGCAATTTTACAAGATACTGCATTGCGTACTGTCTGGCACCACTGAATGAACTGTTTTATAATCTTGATGCAGTGTTTCATCCTTGGGTATGTTAGTTGTGGATTGTTTTATTACAAGGGCATCTCAGTCTCATTCATTTTAACTTCACTTATTTATGATGTGTATTTCTTTAAGGGTTGTATATTCATAATGTGTTTGTACATTCCCGACATACACCCTGACAAAAAACATGTTCTGGTGAAAGCACCAGGCCTCTATTGGCATCCTCCAGTCTTAGCACAAACAAATGTATTCACAACTTTATGCTCCACTGCTTTTAACTGTATCTTGTTACTGCAATCCCCCCCCCCAAGTGCTTCCTTTGTTCTACATAGATTGTTTGGGGGTTTGGCAGCCCAGGGACAACACTAGCAGTAATTGTCTAGATGTGCTGTATGTTTGTGGTCTATCATCCTGTCCTTCACCACTTGGGGCCAGTGGTGTAGATGCTTTGCTGGGGCTGGACCAAGCGTGTTTGCAAGATTGCTAAAGACATGATGGATCAGGTCACTAGTGGTTACTGGGTAAAACACAAACTATTACTACATGGTACCTGTGTGTGTGATGCTTTACTTAGTGCTCGTGGAACTACAGTAATACACCAATCTTTCCAGTTATACTGCACCACAGAAAAGTAGCAGTAAAGCAAAACACTGCTACTGAGAAAGGGAAGAAAAGGGCAACCTATTTATTCAAACATGGAACTGAGCAAGGAACAGACAGGTGACATACTGTCAATTCAGTGAGACAAGCCTGTCCCACTAAGTGCAATGGTTTAATTAACAAAACAACAACAAATAAACAAAAAAATGCATGTGCACAGATGTGCACACACAAGGTATAGACTCGCGGGGGGATATATTTCACAAGCACAGGTTAATTGTGTACAGTGGGCTGTAGAATTGGGGGGTGGTGTCAGCCAACACACTCCTCATGTGTACAGGGATCGATCCCCGGAACCAGAGGACTAACAATAATAATTCAGTGAGTCAAGCCTGACTGGCTTAGAACTGAAGAAGTTTATTTCAAAATCTATATGCACACAGCTGTGCACACGTGTGGCCCTGCCTCATGAAAAAAACATATTAAGCACACACATGCAGGGTGAAGCCTCGCAAAATCAAATATTATGCACATATACAGCAAATCATATTCAGTGACCTGCAGGAGGGGGAGTTTGCAGACACCTTCATCAGACATGCAGAGAACCAAGCCTGGAGCCAGACAACAGCAAAAAAACAAAATACAAAATAAAATGTGCTTCACCCAAAAAAAAAATCACACTGGAGCTATGTTAGACAGCAGCAGAGAAGGGGGTGTTAGCAGACAGTCCTCCTGGTCCCTGTAACTGAGTACAGCAATAAGGACAAAATACCTTTCAGAAAGTCAAACATAACTTTTCTGACACTGATCAAAAATCTATACTGGGAGGTCACGTGATGCATTGGTACGAGTGAGACATGTTCACCTCAGCTCCACTCCCTAGCTCTCATAATTTGATTTTTCAACAGCTATCTCACTCCAAAGTAGTCTGCAGGCTGCATTTGGGAAGAAGTTCAGTTGGACAAGTCATTGGTGGGGAGCTAACAGCATCTATACTTCAAAGAATCGAGGTACAATCTTACAAGGGACATGGAAGGGGAAATGCAGCCTGCAGGCCCTTCTCGCACCCCGCTGAGTAAGCCGGAAAAGCAGAAGTCAGCAAAAAAGTCTAAAACCCTGCCAGCAGTACCCACTAAAGCAGCCTCAGCGCCGACTCCTCTCCCAGAGGAAAAATTCCTCTCAGAAATGTCACCCCTAAAAGAAGTTTTGATGGCCATAACCAGCCAACTTACCAGCCTCCAGCAAGCCTTGGAATCCCTGTCTCGCTGTGTGGGTGCCGTGGAAGTGCGAGTAAGCTCCCTGGATGACTGGTGCTCAAGACAGGAATTGGATACTGCTGCAGCCCACTGCAGGATCAGCAAACTAGAGGAGAAAATCGAAGATCTCGAGGGACGCAGCAGGAGGAATAACTTCCTCATCATAGGCCTCCCAGAGGGGGCTGAGGGTCAGAACCCCATCCTGTTTATCCAGACGTTCTGTGAGAAAGTAGCGGGGCCCTCACCTAACAGCCCTAGCTATGTAGTCGAGAGGGCTCATAGAGCACTCAGACCTATGCCTGTACCAAAGTCAGTGCCCTGCCCTCTGAATTTATTACTAAATTACCTTGATAAAAGATAAAACATACATCTTGACTAAATTAAAGGAAATGAAAGAAACATTGTGGGAAGAAGCAAAGCTACATATTTCACAGGATCTTCCAAAGTCCATTAGAATTAAGAGGGCTGAATATAACCCTATTATATCTAAGCTTATAGCAACTGTTTTGCGCTTCAGGATGGTATATCCTGCCAGACTTCAGATCACATATCAAGGCTCACCTAGATCATTCGAATCTGAAGCACAAGCCAGGAAAGAGTTACCTGCATTATTTCCGGAACTGTTCCAGACTCCAAAGTGAGACACTACAGAGAGGTCTGTCACTTTCACAGTTATGGAGTGCTTCTAAGACTTGAGTTTAGTGGAGACTGTGTTTGAACTTTTTGCCCCATACCCAGAAGTTATTCGTGTTTTATGTTTTTCTTTTCAAGACCTTATTACATACATCAGCCCCCTTGGATTGGCCCTGTTTAACAAAGGATCAAGGATGTTAATGTGGTGGTACTCTTCCTCCAGATTCAGCTGGTGATTCAGCTTCAACAGAGGGGCTGAAAGGTCCTGTGACACTGAACGCTGTAGGAACCTTACAGCAATGAGACTTTTGTTTGCAGCTCTGTGGGGGGAGACCCAACAGGCAAGACTGCACAGTGGAAGAGGCATAGCACCCACACCGATGGATGTAAGGTATGCCCTCTTATAAAGTCGGGGGGTCTAGGTAAGCCTGAGGGACAGGTTGCCTTATACACACAGTCCTCACCAGGGTGCAATAATTGTTGGTCTGGATGCTGATCTGAGAGCCCTACTGGAGCTCAGTTTGATCTAAGGGCCAGACATACCTTATCTGTACAGTTATACTCCCCTCAAGACCTGGGTGACAACCATGGGGAACTTAACGAGTTTGCCGAGTCTTTGGTGAATCCTCTCGGCAATAATATGGCGTGGGGGGTGCAGGAGGTTGGGAGAACAGATCCCTCACATCCCCCCACACCTCATATCAGCCTATTAGTGAGCCTGATGGCTTTACATACAGACTTGGAGGCAGTATGCCAAAGGTGAAGGTATAAGCCTGCATTGGCTCTGGGCAGCCTTGGGTCAGCAATATTATTTATCCTGAGAGCAATGGGCCCTGGTTGTCATCCATATTATGGGGAGTTCTGGTTAACACAGAGCTCAGAGGCCATCTGGAGGACTAGACTATATAGTGTGTGTGAAGGGGTACACCGGTCTTAGGGTAAACTGGACCTCACTGTCTGCTGCTAGGAGGGCCTCTCATCTGGGGTCTGTGGGAAAGCATGCGTACCCACATGGATTATCCCTGGAGAAGCTCCTGTGGTCTGCATTCTCGGTTTATGAGATAGACACCTGTTTATCAGAACAAAGCAGGACTTGATGCAAACTGGGGAAAGAACACGAAAAGCATTCATCATCAATTTTATGGGGCATGAGGTCTCCTATAAACACTGGGTCTGAGGTGATCCATGGGACATTATAGCAGTGTAACCTAAATGGGAGCCAGGGGGCTTATTCCGATGGGTTGTTATGTCACGGGCAAAGCTAAGGTTGAGGGACGGCCATTAGGGCCAGGGGATAGTTTTTTTGTACATAGCTATTAGAGAAGGGAGATGTGGGGGGGGGGATAAAGGGGAGGTTGGGAACATGGAGCTTATGGATGTTTTTACATGGAGGCTGAATTAACAGGTTTCAACCTAGTCAAGTATGGAATCATTATTTAAATTTTTATCTTGGAACATCAAGGGGGCTAATAATAAATGTAAACGCTACATGATTCTTAGGCACCTTGCCAAATATCAACCAAGTGTGGTGTTTCTCCAAGAAACCCACATGAAGAGGGTGGACATTTTATTATTTCATCGGGAGTGGGTGGGCCAAGTCTTCAGGGCAGGGTCTAGTAGTAAGAGAGGAGGAGTATGCATCCTGATAGATAGAAGAATTCCCTTCCAGTATATGGAAGAACACTGGGACCCAGAGGATCGCTACATTCTTCTGTGTGGTTGGCTGGTGCAAATGAAAGTGCTGTTGGGAGGTATATATGGCTCCAATATTTATTCACCTGGACTTTTCCCACCTCATAACCCATCTTTCTGCACCCTCTAACCCTCTCATCATCTTAGTGGAGACTGTAATTTGGTTTATCAGAATGATATAGACAAATCTGGGTGCCATAGGAAAGGGTTATCGTCCACGCAAAGGGGCCTTAGGGACTTGATGAACATGCTCGGGTTTTGCAATCTGTGGTGCATTTTACACCCTATGGAATATACTTTTCAGTCTCTCCCACATAACTCCTTCTCTAGAATTGACTACTTCTTGACTTCTTCCTCTCACCTCTTGGGGGTGGTAACTTACCATATTCTTGCACGGTCCTTTCGGATCATGCCTCGATCTACCTTGAGCATACCCTGGAGGGGATGGAGGATAGGGACTGAATCTGGTGTTTCAACTCAGGAATATTGCATGATAAGCAATCATATAAACTCCTCTCTACCTTTATAAAGAACTTTTTTAAAGAAAATATGGGCACAGTGGACTCTCTGGACATGCTCTGGGAGGCAGTGAAATCTGCGATTAGAGGGGAATGCATTAGAATTGCCTCCAAAACTAAGAAGTTAAAGGTGGAAATTAGTTAGGGCTTACTTGACCAAATTAGGGCGCTGGAGAAGGAACTTTCCACTTCCTCCAAAGAGAGGGTCTGGGCTGAATTAAATGCCCTCAGAGCCCAATACTTCGGATTATTAGCAGAAAGGGCTGACTTGGCACTACAGAAAGTTAAGTTTCATTACTTAGAATTGTGGGAGAAAGCAGGCAAGCTACTTGCATTGTGGCTTAGGCAGATAGAGGCGCAGAGTACTGTGCATGGTCTTCAACCAATAGAGAGAGGACCTATGGTTACTAGGCCTAGAGAGATTGTGGAATCTTTTAAACAATTCTATGAAAAACTTTATTCGAAGAAACACCGAGACTTCCCACGACTCTTCCCTTATGAACCAATTCCTTAGTTTGTTACCTTTGCCTGTCCTCTCTCAGACTCAACAAACAGTCTTGAGCACCCCTATCTTAGAGAGAGAGGTCAAGTGAGTTATAGGACAGCTGCCCAAGGATAAAGCCCCGGGCCTGATGGCTTTAATAACTCCTTTTATGCAGCCTTTATAGAGGAGTTAGCTTCTTTTCTAGCACATCTTTTCAATTCATTACAATCCTCTGGAATCTCAGATTTTTCACTCACCCAAGCCTGGATTTCGGTTATTCCAAAATCCGGTAAATCTCCCCTACTGCCCGAAAATTTCTGCCCTATCTCATTATTGAATTCAGACATAAAGATCTTAACTAAAATTCTGGCCAATCGTTTACACCAGGTTTGGCATGGTCTGGTAAGTTCCTCGCAGTGGGTTTTGTATCGAGGCGGTTATCTACAGATCATACTCGTAAGATACTTCACCTCATAGCTGCAGCTAAAGATCACCCTATCCCTTCAGTCCTTGTCTCATTGGATGCAAAAAAGGCATTTGAGTGCGTCTTGTAGCCATTTCTTTTTGTGGTACTCAGAAAATTCAGCTTCCCTCCTACTTTTTGTAACTGGTTGAAAGCACTTTATGCATGTTCTACGGCCAGAATTCGCTGTAACAGAGTTCTCTCTACCTCATTCTCTCTTGCTCGTGGTACTAGACAGGGATTTCCCCTTTCAACGTTCCTCTCCAACCTCTATCTTGAAACTTTAATTCAATCATTGCAATCATGCAAAGAGGTTCAGGGGATTTGGGTTGAGTGGGAGGCCTTTTCCCTGTCAGCCTATCCAGACGATCTTTTGCTTCACCTTGATTACCCACAGCAGTCCATCCCTATAGCAATAAATATTATTAACAAGTTTTCATCTGTTTCTGGGTACAAGCTAAACTTAGCCAAAACCAGTGTCATGCCCCTTAATTACCAAGTGCAGAAGCACTGTATCATAGACATGGGCCTGACATGGGTGCCCACAGCCCTTAATTATCTAGGTATTAAACTCTCCCGTAGCTTTAAACAATTAGTTCAAATTATTTTTTCTCTGCTCTTGCAGACTGCAAAATCAGACCTGCTTAGATGGAGACACCTGCCCCTTTCTCTTTGGGGATGAGTAAATATCATTAAAATGAACATTTTGCCACACCTGTTATATCATCTTAGTTTGATATCCCCATATTTTCCTAAAAAAGGGTTCACCAATGTGCAGCCAATGGTCTCTGGCTTTCTTTGGTAGGGGAAGGAGGTGCATAGGGCCTATACCAAGCTTACTCTCCCAAAACAGGCGGGGTGCCTTAGTCTCCCAAACTTTTTCCTTATATTATTGCGTGGTTCACTGTAGTAAGATCTTCCATTGGAGTGTAGGAGAGGTTGTAAGTCCTACTGAAGAGTATCTGCCCCAGTGGCTGGTTCTTGAACAACAGCTTTGTAGCAGGCAGTGCATAGACCTTAGATCTCTTATTTACATAAGGCCATCGATTTTACCAATCACATTACAGACTCCACCATTATGGTGGTCCCTGAAAGCCCTTCCTCAAATTAGCCCTCTTTTATCCTTGGACCTGCCTAAAGACTTGGACCAACCTTTACTCGGTAACCCACAATTTAGGATTGCAGGGCGGACCATAGCGAAAGGCTTTTCCCTCAAGTTATAGGGGTCCCGCTCTCTGCCGTACTTCAGGCGGGGAACCTCCGCTCTATACAGGACCTTCAGGTAAAATTCTCGATCCCTGCTCTCCATGCCTTCAGATACCTGCAGGTTAAGAAGGTTCTGGTTGATACCTTGGGCCTACCTCAGTGGAATATGCTGGCAAGCAACCTAAAATTATCTTTACAGGAAATGGCCTCCCAACCTCATGTTATTTCTCTCTACTTCAAAGCCTTATAAACTCAAGAACCTCACTCCCTTCAGGGCGTCTGCTATTATTGGCAGCATGAACTAAACCTCCTTCCAGAAAGGGTGGTTTGAAAAAAGGTTTGGCAACAACTGTACAAATATATAAAACACGACAGATTATGCTTACTGCAATTTCGCATACTGCATAATCTGTATTTCACCCCGATTAGGTTATATCCGATGGAGAAAATAAACTCCCGCCCCTGCACCTCTTGCCAAAAAGTAGAAGGCACATTGTTGCATCTCTTCTGGGATTGTGACAGAATGGGTTCATTGTGGCAAAGAATCAGGGATTCCCTTGATCCGTTGCTTGGCCTTGAGGCCTGTTTTGCCCTACAGGTTTGCTTAGTGAGTCTCTTCCCTGTCGATATATTGGGTACCCGTAAGGCACACATGGCCCTTATCTCTGCAGTGGTGAAGTTGATTATTGCTCAACACTGGAAGGATCAACATAGTCCCCCCTTCCAGGAGTGGCATGCAGAGATACTTCAGGCATTAGAATTAGAGAAACATATCACTCAAAGACAGGATCGCCTCAAGGCCTTTCATAATAGATGGGGCCAACTTATGGCTCTGATACCAATTTTACATCATGGTGGGACACCCTAGCATTCTTTTGGGAATGGGAAAGCTTCTTCCTGCACCTTAGGATTCATCTTAGCTGCTCTGGGTGCAAGGGTCAGCTGATTTGTCCCAGCATCCACCTTCCTAAGATTGATATACTACAAATGAAGCTCGACACACTCCATGTTACATTTTTGAGCTCCAGGT
This sequence comes from Neoceratodus forsteri, assembly GCA_016271365.2. Lineage (NCBI taxonomy): Eukaryota > Metazoa > Chordata > Ceratodontiformes > Ceratodontidae > Neoceratodus > Neoceratodus forsteri. Next base: position 584,555,338 of record CM028137.1, on the reverse strand, counting down.
GGGGAGGGGAAGGGACAGGGCGGGGAGGGTAGAGGGGGAGTTAGTTACTAGTTTGTATTTAGTACTTGTATGGATAAGTTTCCTTTATTACAACCAGGCCTTTAGCAACTACTCAGTATCATTTCAGAACTGGTAGGCCTTATAATGGGTTGAAGTAAGACTTATAGACAAAGTATGGTTTACAACAGATATTGTTTTTACAGGTTGAGGGAGGAATTGTTTTATACTGTGACTGATTTCTTCTGAATTTAGTTGTTTCTCATCATGTTTTATTTTTTGATTTTTGTTCTTGACGTGTAATAATTGAAAACTGAATAAAGTATACTAAATTGAAAAAAAAAAACTACTGACCCAAAAAAGCCTGTGAAACAAAAATCTATTTCTTTTTTAGCAAGCTTAAGGTCTCAGAAATAATGCAGAGCAGCTCTCAGAAACCACTGTCTCCTGTCTTCTGCCAGATCAGAGTGAAGAAGTCACATGGTGTGCTTGACTTTGAGCTCAAGAAACAGTTTTTGATTGGCCAACAAAGCTCTGTGAGACTTGAAAATCTCACTAAATAGTAGTTCCCGAATAGTGGCCGAATAGTGAACTATTCTGAAAATGCATCCAAATATTCGGGAAGCCTACTATTCATGGTATTCAGAAAATACTATTCGGCCCATGCACAGCCCTAGTCTTTACCAAATTTGTGAATTAAAGAGACTAAGCCACTGATCATATCATTAGACAGACTGCCTTTAAGTAAAGTCATTAAACACCCTTTCAAGTAGGGGACTAATTCCACGCAAAATGGATGATAGAAATTAGAGGAGTAACAATCCAGCATTATTTATTTTTTAATATTTCTTATAGCATCTGCTATTTCAATTTCAGTAATGCCACTGCTAAGCTGGTTATGTAGTTCAGGAACACACTCAGAACTGGAAGGTCTTTAGGTGTTTAATTCTGAGAGTTCAGTAAATAAATAAATGTCAGGTAAGGATGTATTTGGGAGTTTTGCATCCACTTTGTAAAGTTCTTTGTAAAATCTAAAGAACTCTTCATTTATTTGTTTATGACCTGGAATAATCATACTGCTTGTCGTATTTTTATAGCTGTGATATGTGTTGCAGAACTATTTTGTTTCAGCCTGCTAGTCAAGACTTTTGAAGCTTTGGGCCCAGAGTCAATGTTATTGAATTTAGCTTCCCTAATGGAAAACTCAGCCTCACCTCTTACTGTTTCATTGTGCTCTGCTTTAAGTTTTGACCACTGGTTCGAAGTTTCTCTACAGTTACTTGTGGGTAGTCTTTTCTCCATCTCCTTAATCTTAACCAGAAGATCTGTTTGCTTTTTTAATTCTTTGTGTAAGCACCCTTAAATTTGGTTGCTAGGGGATAGCTAGCAAGGCAGAGAGAGCTGTGGTGCCACTGAGTCTGGGATGTGGTGCTGCCTGCTGACTGCAGGTGGTGCCCCTCCAAGATGAGTATAAATAGCAGGTGATTTTGGTGCCAAGTGAGACCTGGGGGGAGGACCAGGAGAAAGAGACCAGGGGGTTCAGCTTGCAAGTTCGGTCAGAGGGCTGTGGTGGGGCCAGAGTGGTCCACTTGCCAACTCAGCCCTCCATCCTTGAAGATTCATGAGATGGAAGTCACCTGTTCAGGTGGTCTGAAAGGGGAGCAATGGAGCAAGGCATAGGGGCCTGTTGGTGCATTTGAGAGCCGGAGCCCGGGGAGAAGAAATGAAAATGGAGGTCCACCATATGAACTTCAGCATCTTGGTAGGGTGAGCACCAGCAGGGCCTACAGCTCTAAAAGAGAGAGATTGCCCATGGGTTGTATGGTTTACTGTGGGTGGGCCCGCTATGGCAAATAGGGTCTGGGACATGGCTTGGAATTGGCAGCCCTTTCAGTGGAGGGTGTAATGGTGGCAGAGTTACCCTTAATCCCCAGACAGAAGGCCACTGCAGAGTTGGTATCCATGGTGTGAGCTGCTTATGGAGGCAGGGAAAGTACATTTGAGGGAGTGATGTTTGGGACCCCAACGGGTTGGCAGTCCATTAGGTGATCTGGTGTGGCACTAGCAGAATTCCCCCCAAGGAGTCATTTCAGAGGTTGGAATCGCTGCATGAGCAAAGTGTGCTGGGTAGTCACTGGAATCAGGTCTGGGAACCCTAAAACTGCTTGAATAAGGTCCAGTCACCATCCAAGGCATCATCAATTGAATTTCTGAAAGGGTTCTGGTGGTTTGGTTCTTCCTATAAGATCATCAGATGAAAAGTACAGAAATAAGACCATAAAGGGAAAGAAAAGTATGCTCCATAAGACATAGTCCCTGAGTGGAGAAGGTGTAACATCAGGCTGGTGGAAATGAATTAAAGAGAGTGAAATGGTTTGGGACAGTAGAAATCTCTCAAGCTGTCATAAGTCCAGAAAAAAAGTATAGTAATAAAACTACCTTAAGACAGCCTCAAGGAAAAGAAATGTAACTGCTGGAGAAAGAAAGCTGAGGAATGAGATAGGAGTCGAGAGAGAGCAGTAGTGTTCAAGCTACCTCAGTTGGAGGCTTATGTACGACCCCAAAAGTGCTTCCAGGAATTTAGCCTGCATGACTTAAAGGGACACTGTCAACCCACTTAGGTCTCAAAGTGTTTATCATTTAAAAACACATGTTATGATTGCTAACGTTCTGTAAAGACTGCTGCTGAAGCTGGTAGTTTGAATCTGATTCTTTTTTTTCTTTAAAAAAGATAAAAACAGACTGGCCATCATACTGATGTTACCACACAAAAACAAGTTTGCTTACATTTCTTGATAAGCTCCAACTGCATCTTTTCTGGACTTGGGAACACCCACAACACAGTCTAGCCACTCATGATGCAGTGGGAGTTTAGGAGGCTTTTGCATCATAAGAGACTGCTCTGTTTGGATGTGTTTCTAATGCTCAGGAAGTATGCAGTAAGAACAGATTCAGGACTGTAAACAAAACAAGGTTGTTTATAAATATGCATTAGCATGTATTTCAGTTCTACTAAACAAGGAGACAGGCAAAACAAACAGCAACATCAATGAATTTTAGAGAAGGTCTACAATCATAAAATGTGAGTTTTTAACTAGAAATAATTAGATGAAAAATAGGTTGACAGTGTCCCTTTAAGGGAAAACTGCATGAAATAGTTAGTCTGTTAGCCTAATAGACTGTTGCAGAAGATTTTCCAGCTGTGGCTGTGAAAGAAACCCACTGAATCCTATACCCCCTGCTCCATGGAGTAGCTGTTACTGTTTTCAAGTTTAATTAAATAATTTTTGCATGTTGATCTTGGAGTGGACAATGAACTTAATCACTGTGACTGTGCATGCCTGCCTGCTAACCAATCTTCCACTGCAACTTCCAGAACCTCCTAGCATCAGATTTTGGTTCCCCTGTTACTGTGATATCCAGTCACAACAAATTAACGAACTCAGGTAATGAGTGCTTCTATTCTAATTCTTTGGACTGTGGTGCTTGGGTCGTGTAGTGCCCCTCTCCCAAATATTTTTACCACCTGGATACCCCTAGATGGGGGGGGGGCCTACATCTGTTTTTAAGTGCAGAAGATGGACTAATTAAAATACCCTCATGGCTAACATTTAGTATAATCCCAAGTGTTACCCCAGGATGTATCCTCAGGTTTATTATTTCTGGAAAATTCAGCCAGTTTATGTATGTTTAATTTTGCTAACAATTTCCTTGGTACTGAAAAGAAAATTATTGATTTTCCATGTTGTGGATTTTTGCACATTGTTAAGAACTGAAATGTTCAAAACTACATGACAATGGTCTGAGATCACATGCTCTTTAATGTGAATAAAATGTATCCTACAAATAGTCTTTTGGAACAGATACTTGGTCTATTCTTTAGCCTGACTAATGAGGTTAAGACCAAAATGAGAACCCTTTAACTTGTGGATTGAAAATTATCCAAGGATTCACAAGGTTGGAGTCATCAGGTCCAATAAGTCTTTATCAGCCCTGGATCAGCCCAAATGAAATTAAGATCTATCAAATGAGGAATAAAGAATTCCATTAGTGTTCCCTGCATGATAACTGTATTGCCTAAAAAGGAGACAATCCTAGAATAAACAGTGTTAAAGACTTTGTATGAAGGGGCTGTGGGACCACGTACATTGATGAAAGCAAAGTATTGTTCACCCAGAAAAGGCACTCAGAACGGCTACCCAGTTATCCATATAAATATAAATCCAATGCTTGGAATATGTTAAAAACAGCTTTAATAAGATAGCTGAAGCAAGCAGCAATTAAAAAGCCACAGACGTACATTTTGAGTCGCTAAAATGCTTTTTCAATGTGACACCACATTGAAAAAGCGTCTTTGCGACGTAAAACGTTTTTAACATATTCCAAGCATTGGATTTATATTTATATCGATAACTGGGTAGCCGTTCTGAGTGCCTTTTCTGAATTCTTTTGTGTTTGGCTCCAGTTTTATCTGTTGGTGGCCGCCTGTCTGTACATACATATTGTTCACCCAGCTTTCCATTTAAAATTAAAAAATGACTATTTGGGTCATCAATCTGATGACACATCTGAAAGCTGAGATTTCTTTTCAATAGAATAAGTAGATCAGCTTTGTTGGAGTTATTCCCACCACCAAAGAACTGGCGCAGTCACTCCCTCACATTGCATTAGAAAGTAGTGGTCCTTGGAAAGATTTCTTTCTTGGAGAAATGCTATAGATACAGTAAGTTTCTTTGTGAGTCTTAAAATGGAGTATCTTTTAGCTTTGTGGCTTAATTCCCTGACATTGCAAATGATCAAGGTTAGGTTCTGAAGTGAAGTCATTTATATGTTCTGTTCCTTGAGACCAAAACATGAAAATTATCTTATTTAGCATGGGTGGGGCTAGGGTGCTCCACACCATGGGATTCAATCAGTGGTTGAAAAACTGGTGCAGAGCTCAGGGATTTGGCTTCACTGGTGACTGGAGGTCCACCTGGAGGGATGCAGGCCTATACTGGCATGACGGTCTGCATCTGTCCAGGAGGGAAACCAGGATCCTAGGTCATAGGTTTAAATACTTCATTAGCAAGCCTTTAAACTAGCCAAAGGGGGAGGCACTGGAAAGGAGCAGGAAAATCCTAGCCAACCCCAAAAAATCAGGGTACTAAGTGAGGCAGACACCAACACAGAGATGTCGATAGGGAGAAGTGCAGGGGTTAATGGAGAAAGTGACAAACCCAATAAGCACAGGGATGGGGCAAAAAGGGGTAAGGCCATCAAGAAATGGAGGGTAATGAGTACCAACACCCATAGTCTGGACAACAAGCTCCCTGAATTGGTGGCCTTGATGGAAGAGGAATGTCTGGATGTCATAGCAATCACAGAAACAAGGTACACAGAGAACCATGACTGGGATGTTAACACACCAAGGTACACAACCTACAGGAGAAACAGGGGGAAGAAGAGGGGGGAGTAGCTCTCTATGTAAGGGAAGGGATAAAAGCAACTAAACAAAAGACTAAACAGGGAGGAGAGGAGGCACTGTTGGTCAACTTAGAGACTGGAAATGGCACCACAATCCGCACAGGGGTTGTATACAGACTCTTGACAAGAATATGATAGAAGGCATACTTAGGATGGCAGAGAAAGGGGAGATACTGTTGATGGGGAGCCTTAATATGCCAGATGTTAACTGCAGCACCTTTGCTGCAGCCACATCCAAAAGCAGGGACATTCTTGATGCCCTTCAGGTGGCATGCCTCAGACAGCTAGTTTTGGAACCTACTCATGAGGGAGCAATCTTAGACCTCGTACTCTCAAATGGGGACAGTGAGAGGATCTCAGATCTAGAAGTGGGTAGCCATTTGGGAACAAGTGACCACCAAACAGTGTGGTTCAGGATAAACTCAGCTACATAGTCAAGCCATACAAAAGTGAGGGTTCTGGACTTCAGGAGGGCTGACTTTGGCAAGATGGGAGAGTGCCTTAGAAAAACACTAGCAAACAGGCTAGAAGGAGAGGCAGAGCAACAATGGGGAAATATCAAAACTGCCATCACAGAGGCAACAAGCCTTTGTATGAAGCAAATAAACAAATCAAAATGAAAGAAAAAGCCACTATGGTTCTCAAAAGAGGTGGCGGTGAAGGTTAGGGAGAAAAAGATAGCATTTAGGAAGTATAAGGAAACACAGAAGGAGCAAGACAGAGACTGCACCAGTTAAGGAAGAAGGAAGCAGGAAGGATAGTAAGAATAGCAAAGGCCCAAACTGAGGAAAAGATAGCCAACTCAGTTAAGAAGGGGGATAAAACCTTTTATAGGTATATCAGGGAGCAAAGATAGACAAAGGGAGGGATAGTGAGGCTGAATAGAATAGACAGAGGGTGGACAGAAAGTGACAGTGAAAAAGCAGGGATACTGAATGAATACTTCTGTTCAGTATTCACAAATGAGGAAGTGGGGGAGGTGCCTAATCCAATTAACAGAAGCACTCTGGGGGGGGGGTCAATCCCAGTCCTTTCACAGAAGAACGGGTTCTGAAAGAACTCCTAAAACTGGAATTCACCCCAGAATTCTAAAAGAATTAAGCAGAGAACTAGTGACACCACTGACTACTCTTTTAAACAAATCATGGGAGGATGGTGTGGTACCTGAGGACTGGAAGAAGGCTGATGTGATTCCCCTTCACAAAAGTGGGACCAAGACAGAGGCAGGAAACTACAGGCCTGTCAGTTTGACCTCTGTGGTAGGGAAAGTGATGGAATCACTTCTGAAGGAGAGAAGTGTTGAGTACCTAGAGGCCAGTGGGGCACAGGACCCAAGGCAGCATGAGTTCACAGTGGGAAGGTCATGTCAGATGAATCTTATTGATTTCTTTGACTGGGTGACCAAAGTAGCAGACCAGGGAGGGGCTGTAGACATGGCCTACCAAGACTTTAGCAAGGCATTTGAAACAGTCCCACACAAAAGGTTAATAGTCAAATTAATCAGCCTGGGAGTGGGTCCCAGGGTGGTAGCCTGGGTAAAACATTGGCTGGAGAGCAGGACACAGAAGGTAATTGTAAATGGAGTCCACTCTGAAGAAAGAGGGGTTACTAGTGGGGGTACCGCTGGGCTCAATACTGGGTCCAGTCCTTTTTAATGTCTTTATAAGTGACATTGCAGAGGGACTGGAAGGAAAAGTATGCCTCTTCGCAGATGACACAAAGATCTGCAACAGGGTTGATACACAAGGAGGCATGGAAAGGATGAGAAGGGACTTGGCAAGGTTGGAGGAATGGTCAGAAGTATGGCAGCTGGATTCGATGTAAAGAAGTGCAAAATAATGCACCTGGGAAACAAAAACACAGGGGAAGATTACACAATGGGGGGAGGTAGTAACAACAACAAAAATGGAAAGGGACCTGGGGGTAATCATATCAGATTACCTTAAGGTTAGCAAGCAATGTTAGAAGGTGGTAGGGAGGGCTGGGTGGATCTTGGGATGTATAGGGAGATGCATCACCAGCAGAAAACAGGAAGTTGTTATCCCCCCTGTACAGACAGTTGGTGAGACCCCATCTGGAGTACTGCATCCAGTTCTGGAGACTCCATCTCCGCAAAGACATAGACAGGATGGAGGCAGTTCAGAGGAGGGCAACTAAAATGGTGCAGGATCTGCAAGAGAAGTCATACAAGGAGAGACTAAAGGAGCTTAATATGTATACCCTTGAGGAAAGGAGGGATGGGGGGGACATGATAGAAATGTTTAAGCACCTCAGTGGAATCAACAAAGTCCAGGAGGGTAGCATCTTTCTGAAAAAGAGATGTGCAAGAAGAAGGGGACACAATTTGAAGATAGAGGGGGGATGGCTCAGGGACAATTTGAGGAGGTATTTTTTCACAGAGAGGGTGGTGGATGAATGGAACATCCTTGCTGAGGAGGTTGTGTGGTCTTAAACTGTGGGAAAATTCAAGAATGCATGGGACAGACATAAGGCAATTTTTGTGGGGGTTAGGAAGAAATAGGCTGTTGGTTAAGTAGGATCTGCAGCTTATCCTCTAGATAGGGAAATGGGCAGACTAGTTGGGCCAAGTGGTCCTTATCTGCCGTCAGAGTCTATGTTTCTATGTTTAGCATCCAAACCACAGTATGCCCTCCAAAAATATAAAACTTCCTGCTGCCTTCTTGAAGGACAGAAAAGGAAAGGAGAGTAAAGTGCAGAAAGAAAAGAAAAACAAGCAAATAGTGTATTATTTAAAGGGTACCTAAACAAGCAGTTTTTTTAAAACTGAAAACTCCAAAATCTGGCTTCATTGCAAGGTAAAGTAAAGACTGCTGTTTACATTTATGCTAAAACTGCATGTGCGTAAATAACATAAATGCAGTTTCATAGCTTTTGAAAAATGTAAACCTCAGCCATTCACTTTCAAAAAACAGCCTTGGTTTCTCTCTAAGACGTCTGCCAAGTGTGTTAAGTGATGAGTCATGATGACATCATCTGAGCCAGAGCCAGAGATCCACATATATTTCTGTAGTGCTAACTAGTTCTTCTTTCCCTCTTTATATTGAATTGTTGTACCAGAATGATCAACACCATGTATTAACTCGTGGATTATTTTAATCAGTACACGTTCGGCTATGATTTTGTTCATTTTGTTTACTTTAAATTGCGGAAAATGTTTTGCAATTCAGCTGACTTTTTCTTTGGCAAACTGCATTACAATACAACACTTCAAATACCTGATGATCTAGTGGCTATATGATGCACTGAATTTTGCTTTTTGTTAACCAGGAGAGAGACACTAAGCTGAAAGCTTGTTTACAGGTGTGGCCTGGGAGCACAAGGAAGTTCAGTGACTTGTTCAGGGTCACACAGCAAAGTACCGGTCTTGTTCAGTTCCAAAGCTCATGCTCTCTTGTTAATCCACAAATAAGACTTTCTTTTTCCATGTGAACCCACTGCACCTAGCCTGCCTTCTGTTGAACACCCCACCATCCATACCCTGTCCTTAGTACTGCCTGGGGTCTCATGAAGAGAATTATCACACCTCAGATTGTAATTTTGTACCTCAGAGAGTTGTGCACACCTATTCTGATACGCATCATCAGCTGACACTGTTAAAAAATGCCTCCAAAATCACTCTCCAGACCACATTCTCAGTGTTTGACTTCTCCCACAGTAAACAGTGAATTGATCAGCACCCTTCTGCACAGTGAAGGTAGTATGTACAGTTCTCCTGCTGTGTTTTTTTCCCACCTCATTAACCAACAACTAGGTCTTCCTGGAGGGCCAAGTAGTAAGCATCATGACCCACCAGAAAAACTGCTGTTCATGCCCTCATAAGGGCTGCACTTACAATGGATAACAATATTAGTAGCAGGAGAGGCATACTAATACCTTGAGCAAATCCACCTGACTTCCAGTGTCAGTATACTCCTTTACCTGTGATCTGAAGAACCCCGCAGGACAGTTCCCAGCAATTCTTCTCCAGTACATTTCTGTGCTATACTCCATAATGTGCGTTGACTGGCTACCGCCCTTCCAAATCTTGAATGAGCTATACACAACTCCTTCAATACTATCCTAACAAACATCAACACCACCCCCCCCACCCAAGGGTAATCTCCCTACTCTGAATTCAAGCAACAGTTTAGGTGCAGCCCTGCCACTCTGAGTATTTGTCATCACTGGCTACTCTCATCTACAGTCAGGTAGTGATCACGATGCTGGCAGCCCCATATTTCAGATCTCACAGTGATCTGCTCAGCATCCTCTTTCATGTATTCAGCTAACCTGAATATAGCTGTACCCTGCTGGAATGGCCTCTTCAGTCCCTCTCTGGCATTCATTCTTCTCACCTCCTCCCCACACCTAAAACTGGTGAGTTCACCACCCTTCCACATCATGAATGTGTTTAGTACAGTCTCCAGTGTTATATTTACATATTAATAATAAACATGATCTTCTGGTAAGCCAGACTGATAGCAGTATGGCACAAGTGGAAAAACAGGAGTTCCCACCTATATAAGATCTAAGCTACCTATGATTAGGCACTATTATATGACGTGCATAATGATGTGCACACCCATCATTTAATAGTGCCTAATCAAAGGTAGCCTAGATCTTTTATGGTTAGTAAACCCATCATTCCCCTTGTTCCCTGCTGCTATTAGCCTGACTTACTGGAAAGATATGTTTATATTTGATGTGTCACAATAAAACAGGGACTGTACTACTTGCATTCATGTGGCAGAAGGGTGATGAGCTCACCAGTTTTTGGTGTGAGGAGGAATAGTGAAGAATGAATACCAGAGGGGGACTGAGAAGGCCACTCTTGCAAGGTACTGCTATATTCAGGGAAGGGGGAAGACAGAAGAAGAGAAATATGAGCAGATTACTGTGAGAAATAAGATGTGGGGCTGCCAGCACCTTGATCACTACCTGACTCCATTGTCCTGGGCAACATTCCCCTTCCCATAAAGCCAGTTCATGAAATTGTCCAAGGCTGTGTGTGGATATTAATGTATGAAATGGCTGCCACTACACATTCAGTCACTTCACTACCAGTCTAGCATTGCGTCTAAAGCACTTTGGGATACAATGTGTATGAAAACCACTATATAAATGCTAATTCTTATTATTATTTCCCATGGAAAAAGAAAATAAGACAAGCATACATTTGAGTTTTGAGAAAGTATGAACTCTAACATTGGACTGCACAAGAATTTTACTACAAAAAAAGTGGTGGCTCTGGGGGTGGTGAAGGGTGTGGCTGCACCACCCCCCCCATATAGTAATGTACTTGCTTGCTGTTGCATTTCACTTTGTTGAAGTAGTCTGATTTATTGATTGTACAAATATTTACAAACTATGGATTACATTTGTAGGTTCTGTCAAAAACATACTAGAGAAGAATAACATCAGAAAATATAAAAGTTTAATAAAAATGTTAACAAGTGCATATTAAGCATGCATACTACCCCAGCACCCTCATTGTAGCATTCTGGATCCACCATAACCACTAGACCACCAGGTTATTCAAGATTTGTACTGTACTGCGGTTTGCCACAGAGAAAGTCAGTTAGATTAAAACACATTTTCAGCATGTTAAAGTAAACAAAATGAACAGAACCATAGTCTGTCATGTGCATACCAGAGATCTGAGGTTCAAATCCCAGTAGGCCACACTTTTCCTTTCTCATTTCCATCCTTGATTTAAAAAAATATGTATACCTTGCAGGGGTTAAACTGCACTGAGAGAAAGTGGTATTTTTATACAAAATAATGCACATGGTTTTGACAATTTAGGTGAAACAATTCTATACAAAGGGAAAAAAGAACTAGTTTGCACTATAGAGAGCTATATATCTCACTGACTGACTTTGACTCAAATGATGTCATCACATAACACATTTGGCGGCCATTTTAGGAAGCAGGTAAGACAGTTTTTTTTTAAATTGGAAGGCTGATTTTACCATTTTCGAATGCTCTGGAACAACATTTAGGTCAATTATGTAAATGTAATTTTAGCATTAATGAATACAACAGCCTTTCCTTTAGGCAGTTACAGATTTAGAATTTTGAATAGTCTATTGTCAAAATGTTGTTTAGGTATCCTTTAAGAAGTGAGTTAAAAGAAAGATAAGGAAAACCATAGTTCATACATGACATTAGAAACTATGCATCCCTAAATCATAGTCAGAAAGCAAATAACTATTAAATGGAAGAGATGATTTAATACAGTATGTTCTCTCCATCCCATAAACATGCTAGAATGGTTGTGTTAAAGCTGCTTCCCCAACCCCCACTAAATGTCTAGCAATATAGCAATGTAAAGTTGAAATTGTGAAACTGAGTATACCATTAAATAGAGATGGAAAAAGTGCACTGATTCTTGTAAGCAATAGCAAAACCAAAAATATGCTACAAATAAAGCCTTTCGTTCACACTATATTTGCACTGATTAATGTATCATGAGTGATGTGGGATAATTAGCTCACATCTGTTTGCTGGCAACTTTCTAAATGCAGCATCATGTAAAACAGAGTTTTTCAACTGGGGGTCCATGGCCCCCGGGGGGCCCCAAGCAACAGGAAGGGAGCCCATGAAGCGAGTACAGAAAATGTAAACTTTCAGAAAAAAAATGGTGGATTGCATTTGAACTATCATTTTAGCTGTTACCTATCTTACTAAAATAGCGCTTTGATGATAAAACAAGTGACATTAAGAAACAGGAATTTTACCAATTAGTGATGACAGTGACAAAATGCTGCAGTAGTTTAGTGTTCAATTGTTCATCACCCTACATAATTAAGTTTTGCACTTAACTCTGTCTTTCTGAATTGCCATAGTTTTTTTTCCTTTTTACCTTGCCTGTTTTGCAGAATCAGTTCTAAGTAGACAGTGGTAAAGTTCAGGGTCAGACGTCTGGGAAACAAGATTTAGTTCTGTCCAGGTGCAGCTGTCAGATCATTGACAGTGATAAAGTGCTGCAAACTTTGCGAGGTTCACCCCCCCCCCATTATAAGTTTATCTCTTAAGTCTATCTGTGTGAACTGCCGTAGTTATGTGTAATGTCAGATTGGGAACAAAGTAACTGTTGCATTGCTTTAGTTCTGTCTGAATTGCTTTCATTGTTCAACACCACCCACCCACCCCCATATGTAAGTTTGCATTAACTCTTTTTTTTAACCTTGCCTGTATTTCAGAATCAGTTCTGACAGTGATAAAGTGCAGGGTCAGATGTTGGGGAACAAGATTTAAACTGGTAACCTCAGCTGTGGCCTAGATCGCTTACATTTTTTTGTTACCTTGCCTAAAAAAACATTGTGTATTTTGTATGATATCTTCAGGCATCAACTTCATTTGCAATTTGCTAATGATTTTTTGCATTGTGCACTACAAGACAACTAATAAGTTCAATTCAGATGGTTAAGCTATTGAAATGGTTGCTAGAGGAGGCTATACATGCAGAGAGTGAAAATAATTTTAAAATTAAACCTAGGTACAGCACTTAGTTTGCAAGAAGATATGGGGCAGTTACATAGCAGCAGCAGTAGATAGCACATTTATCATTTTTAGTACAATTGTCAATGTAAAAATTGCTAGATAAAAATAATTCAACCTTTTAAAATGAGTAGTATGATTGTATTACAATGAAATACCAATTAAAAGCATAATTTTTTATATTGGAAGGTAACTAAAACTCTACCCTTCCCCCACACGCGGATGCAGTTTCTGTCCACCGTTGCAAGTAGGGGGTCCCTGCTACTACAGACTTTTGTTCTGGGGGTCCCAGCACACAAAAAGGTTGAAACCCCCCTCATGTAAAAAAAAACTGTATAAAGGGGAAGTGAGCTAGTAAGGTTGATACTACACAGTGCAAAGTGAACAGTGTGAGCCAGATAATCATGAACCCACTATGGATGATCCTCAATTTTGTCAAATGGGTTCTGCAGCAGATAGTCACCTTACAAGTCTGTAATCTTACTGGAGGTGACATCAACTGTGTTCTCAGCACAGTACTGGATGATTCATCCACAAATCCCTCTATTCTAAGAAAATATGCCAAGTCACTAAAAAGGAATCTAGATCTACAGGATACTTGACATCTGGCACAACCTTAAAGGAAGGGATACTACTTTCATTCTATCTCATATAACACACACACACACACACACACACACACACACACACACACACACACACGCACACACACACACACACACACACTCACTCACTCATACACAAACATTCACTCCTACTATATCTACTAGCTTCTCTAGTGAACACTGACTTTGTCTGAGTATTTACACAGGGTTGTATAAGATCATTAACTTCTGCATCTCAGCCTTGATCTTTTTAACAAAAAATCAAGGTTGTAGCCAGTGGAAGTTGAATACATCACTGACACAGGTAACACCATTAAAGCCTTTATCACCATCAAACAGAGACCTAGTAAAACCCAACATTACCATAAAGGAAGACATAAAAGCAGTTTTTTTGATTATTTATCTACAACTCAACCAAAATGTTGACGCTATGATGGGTCACACTATGAAGCTGGGGGGGGGGGCTCAGAGGAAATGTGAGGATGTACTTATTTATGGAGAGTGCGGTGGACACTTGGAACAGCATCTCAGCTTCGGTGGTGGGGGCTGAAACTGTTACAGGATTCAAGACTGCATAGGATAGACACAAGGTGATATTACAAAGGCAAGGGGAGGTGAAACCAGGAGACTGAGTACAATTATTTGCTATCAACTTGTACTTCAATAATAGTTTTACTTTCAGTAGAAATATTTTTTATTTTTGTCTAAAAATCTTTTGAACTGATTGGTTTTATTCTTTCACCATATATTGAATTTTTGATGATTTTGTTATTAAAAAGTACCCTTTGGCTTCTATCTATTTTTATTGACTTTTGTCAGCTGGATGCTGAAATCCTGTGACCTGTTTGGAACCACCTGTTTGCTGGATTTCATGTATGGAGTGTGATTGGAGGCCAGCAGTAGCTTTGTATATCCATGGTACTGCTGCAAGGTTAATTCTGCTCTTTCAAGGACTTGGTTATTGGACTTCTCCATTTGAAGTGTTTATTGTGTTGTGTTGGTACTTTTGGTCTTTGTTTTGCTGATCATCATCTGCCACTTGCTGGAGCATGGATTCCTCTCTACTATTGTCATTTAATTGGAGACTGTAATGTTTCTAATTTTAAAAACTGTTTAGCAAAGAAACACCCGATGCATCATGTATGGAAACTTATAACATCAGTCCATAACAACTGGTTGTTCAGGGGGCATGGCCGAGCCAGGGAACAAGATGGATGCTTACATCCAGAGCTCTGCACCCATCAAGCACTTACAGCCCCTTCCGTGCCTAATTTGTAACTTGGCTGCCTCTACAAATTTTGTCCTGGCTTTTAGAATGGCAGCTAACTCAAAATCTTCCAAAAAAATAAGTGCAGCTCACATTCATAGTGGTGGTGGAATCTCCTGTACAATCGGGCCCCATTCTGCTGGCAACTCGAGCCGTGGGTAAGACAGAGATGGAGACACTATCACAAGCCAAGCTACAGGCCGCAAAGTCCTCACTGGGATCAGGACCAACAACTGAATCTTTAATATCTGACCTCAAATATTACCTGCAATCACAGATGCAAGCAGGCTTTACTAAACTTAATGCCCAGCTTGCCACAAGTAACAATCTTTTAATGCCATGTGGAGAAGATGGATAAACATGAAAGCAGACTTACCAAACTGGAGGAAAGGGTGAGCACTCAGGAGGACGCCACTACCAAATTGGACCAGCAGCTCTGGCAAGCCCTATGGGAAAGAAAGCAACTGAAATCCATTTTAGATGTTCATGAAAATCATGAACACCATTGTAATGTGCCACTGGTGGGGCTCCCCAAAGGTACTAAGCATTTGGACTGTGCAGCATATCTGCAAAAGTGGGTGGTCCAAACAATACCATTACTCGAGGGCAATTCACTGGAAATTCAAAGAGTGCACTGGTCCCTAGAAAGTGTCCTGAGCCAAATGATAGACTGCACCACATTATTGCCAAGTTCTTGAGGTACCCGGACAGGCAACGTGTCCTAGCTGTGGCCAGAAAAATTGATTATATACTAGTAGTTGGTAACAAAGTCAGTATCTTTCCAGATTATTCCTGGAATCTGCAGCAAGAATGCCAGGCTTTTGTGGAAGTCAGAAGGCACCTTAATGCCTTAAGATGTCCCTTTTCACTATTCTGTACTGTTAGAATGATTATCCAGGTTCCTAGCAAACCAGCAAAAACTTTCACTGACCCTGCTCTGGTGCTGAAATATGTAGAAGAACTCAACAAGCAGAACATGGAAGTTTCAGCATCACCACAATGAGTGAATACTTGATTGATCTAAATATACTAAAGGTACTGTTTGGCTTTCAGTTACATTTTCTGGTCCCATTCGGAGAGGCGAGGATTATTCTCTGCCAGGTCCATAATGGGTTTTGCCCAGCTTATCAGGGCTGGACCAGAGGCCTCCCCTCCTGCCACGGCTAGCGGTTCAGCTGGATGAGGAGTGATAAAACCATTTTATCAGTGGTCTGATTGAATAGCACTGGAAGTGGATAACTGGGTTACTCCACATTTGACCATCCGACACTTACTGTGGACAGACCATCCATAGTACCTAGAGAGGTACCATTGGGACAACAGTTTAAGATATTATTGATGGACCTCCTCTGAAAAAATTGCACTTTTTCTTTAATTTATGTACAGTAGTATCTGACACTGGCAGGGAGGTCTACTTGTTATGGTTTATAATTTCGCTGGACCAAGGCACAACAAAGGCAGTGAAAGAAAAACAAGGAACTTCAACCTTATTTTTCACTATGGTGGCCTTGTTTACTTACAGCCTGTCTTGCTTTCTTCCTCTAATATTAATTTTGAACTGCACAGTAGTTCTTTCTTTCTTTTCACTCTAATTTATTGGCAACTGAATGGTGAATTAACAGATCTTTCTACTGAATTATGAAGAAGTCTGAATTAGTATAAAGGTTCCTCCGATGCATATTTAGGGAACAAAGGAATTAATAGGATAGCATTCTGGGTATTTTAGTGAAACAGGACTGTGGGCAGGGAAGAGGTCAACTGGTGGAGATGGGCCACACAGGACTGTGAAGAAGAGTTGTGATATTATGAACCAACTACCAGGGCAATACAAGATAAAGAGGGTGAATAAATATATAAAACAGAAGGTAGTGGATATACAGGAGTGGTGGGGATGTGGAATGGTGTGGGGGGGGTGACCAGATTTGGCCCTGATGGGGGGTAACTGGCTTGGGATGAGCCTGGGACTAGTGCACGGGGTGAATTGTAATTTGGATAGAGTATTTGGAGGTTGAGCTCTACAGGATGCATTCCATGGGACGTCAGAGCACTGAAAGGTAACACTGTGGGAAGCATATGGGGGGGGATCAGGGAGGCATGACTCCACATGCTCTAGTCTGGGAATAGCCCTCATCCAAAGACTAAAAACTCAGACAATGGACACATATTAGGCAATTGTCACAGATGCGCGAAGCCTGTGGGTCATAGGACAGGTGGTGTGCCCCCCACTCTCCACCTTCCTTGTTGGGGCAGGGGGTTAGGGGCCATCTGAGCACCTCCTTGCCTCCAAATATCCCCCATAAAATAACAAAAATGGCACTGGAGGTGAGGCCAAATGCTTGGAATATAATTCTAGGGGTGGGAAAACGGGATGGGTGCACTGGCTCATCCATGATTAGAATTGACATTGGAGGGTGCTCTCTTTTCTGAGATAGATGGCATGTTGGGGGGGTACCAAATTCAAGTTTTTCAATTGTTAATTGGGGTAGGGGACAATTCTTGACTACATTTTGTTAAAGGTAAAGAGTGTTGAAGGTGGGGAAGTGTTTTATCTGTTGAATGGTTACTGTGTGTTTTTGGAAAGTTCGCTTGTATGTTTTTATAGTTTTTCTCATGCAGTGCCTGCCCTTACAGAAATATAGGTGTGCTGTGTACATGCAGAATGATGCCACATGCTTAATTGTGCAATGTTTATATGCAGTTCACATACACTAAGTGAACATATGTGAACCAGGTCTAAAAAACAAATCAGGTTTGCATGCTGCAAGCTTGACATGTGTGCAGCAGGTAAGCTGATATGAACGTTTTCTAAAAATGATATCAGGTTTGCATGTTGCACTCTAGACATGAGTGCAGCAATTAAGCTAGTGTGAATATCATTTAAACATCACATCAGGTTGACATGCTGCATGCTTGCCATGTGAGCAGCAGCTAAGCTGGTGAAAATCTCATGTAAAAAACACATCAGCTTCTATTTCTTATACTACTGCTAGCAATTAGTCATTTAAATACAATTTATTTTAATTCCTATAAAAATTAGGTAAACTCATTAATTCTGATCCTTTCGCAAGTTGTTTAATGGCTTTTAATTTTTGTCATTAAATTGCCATTAATCTGTAAAGTATTGTTTGCTTACTGCATTAAATGCATAGGATATAGTCAGTCATTATCCCCCATTCCAGATGTATGAAGCAGGGCCTCTGTGTTGTGCAAGCCTATCCTTTTTGTTTGGACCATGCAAATCCCTTATGCATATTTAGTGCTAAAAATGTGTTTCTCCATGACTGTTTTACCTCACTTACTTTCCCTTTGTCATTCTGTGCTGAGCATATACACTATGGTCATGCTCAGCACTTTTTGTGCTGATCAGGGTCTTGGAAGCATGCACCATACCTCACATTTGGTTACTAAAATGAGGGATATGGACACTCAAAATGAGGGACAATGAGGGACACTAACCCACGTGATGATCAGGACACATCATGAAACGTGGAGATACGGTACCTCAAAACACAGTGGGAACCATTGAATTGTCACCTGAGAACTAGTTTTTACCATTAAACAGGGGTTCAATTTAGGTAGGGCAAAGGGGTGCAGCTCCCCCCCCCCTTATTTGTGCCTAGGTTGTTCTTATGGTGTGGCAGTAATGGCTTTAAATTTGGTTTTAATCTTTTGCACAATGTGTGCTCATGCTGCAGATACTCTCCAGACTTGACTGTGTCTGTACTGTGTTGTCCACTCTCTCCACCTATTAGCGGCAGCACAATCACATGTGATGTGGATGAGCTCCAGCCAAGAAAGAGCGTATGAGCCTTGCAAGTGCCACACTGTCTTTCCAACCACAGAGAAGACAGGCTGAACACTACAGCTTGGAGGAGTCAGTGAACACTAAACTCTCAATAGCAGTTTTGTGGCAGCATATTTTTGTTGTTCTACTCTTAGTGAGTCTCCATTTCCCCTGGTGGCTGAAGGGGCAGAGGGTGAGCTAGAAGCTAACTCAAGACTAAGCTACCTACTTACTCCACTAGGCTCACCTTACAAAAAAACAGCACAGACCCCCATGGCAGCAAGCTAGGCTTAGCA
This sequence comes from Neoceratodus forsteri, assembly GCA_016271365.2. Taxonomy (NCBI): domain Eukaryota; kingdom Metazoa; phylum Chordata; order Ceratodontiformes; family Ceratodontidae; genus Neoceratodus; species Neoceratodus forsteri. The sequence goes on along the minus strand of CM028137.1, from coordinate 584,536,420 downwards.
GCAGTGGTGACAGTGGTGTGGGTGACCTTCATAGGCCTTGATCAGTACAGTGTGGCAGCAGCCACAGCAGCAACCAAGCAAGAAGGAAAAAACCCAGACTGGGTGGATTTGTATGGTGAGATAACATGGTCACCGACCACGCTGGGGACCTGTGATGGTTGGTTCTAGAATCCAGCTTCTGGTGAAGGAGAGAGGGGGAGCAGACAAAAAACTGGGCTGGTTTCACACTGTGCCAGGCTGCAGGTTCTGGCCATATGGGTGAGTAAATAAAAGTAATATTTTTTTTTTTTACAGGAGGATTGGGGAAGGAAGATGGACTGAAGTATTGATGTGTTTTTCATGTTTCTTCACCTTTGGGTGGTTTCATGACCCATAGGGGATGGGTGTTGAATGGAATGTAGTCAGGGAGAAAAATTGGGGCAAAGTTGCTTTTTTTGTTGGGGGGTGGCTGAACGTCAGCCAGGAAAAAAACTGGTTAGCAACTGGGTGAGCTTAAGCCTAGATCTGATGCACTGCTCTGGGGTATATACAGATGACTCTTACACATTTGAATTTTTCCTAATTTGCATAACACATTTCAGTCAAACCAAATAAGTTGTACCTTTTAAAGATGTTACAGACATTCTAGAGCTGTCCCTTGCATTCATGGACAGTTAAGCAGTATGGTATGCACAGACTATTGGAGCCCCACTACTATAGTCAGGATTATGCTCCCCCCCACCCCCATGAAGCTGACCTTCACATCACCACGCTCAGGCACATTATGACAAAAGGCAAAGAAGACTGCAGGGGTGTGTACCATTGAAATGAATGGGGGTATTTTTTAATTATTGTTTTATACATTACTGATGAAGAGTTGAAGATTATTGAAGGCCACCACTTGACTAACAAGGGCCTTGTTAGTAGAACAGTTGGCCTTTATTATTCTCCAACTCACCAAGATAGCATACAAAATAGTAATAGAAAATAACTCCATTCATTTCAAAGGGATATGTCCCAGCACTCTGACCCATGGGCATTATCTCTTAAAGACTCTTGTCTCTGGCTCCCTAGTACTCAAGTAAGAGACTTTTTACTTATATCTATCCTTGGTGAGTTGTCTGAAGCAGCATGGCCATACCCACTACAGTGTGTGTGCACGGTGGGTGGGGGGGGGGAGCTGGCCATGTGGATGGATGTGTGTGTGTGTGTGTGTGTGTGTGTGTGTGTGAAGTTATTGCTTCATTTGTGTTTGCTCTTTAAAGACTGTTTATGTGTAAGCATTCAAAACTATGGAGAAAAAATAGTAGGCGTACAGGCCATACAGAAGTAATTAAGTGGTTTTGTGAGTAAGTTTGTGTATTGGGGTTAGGAAAAACATGTGTACAGCAGTTCAACTGTGAAAATAAGATGAGGTAGAGAAGAAAACTGAGAAGCATACACTGGCTACAAGCATGCCACCTGCATGCAGATGTATTCAGATACAGTATGTATTAAAGAGTATGCATTAAAGTACAAGCGAGCCATATGCGTGCAGACAGTATGGCTTGGTGATTAAAGACACTGAACTGCAGGCCAGGAGACATAGATTCATGAAGACCTGGGTTTGAATCTCCTTAACTCCCACTTGTGTATGGTGTGATCCTGAGCAAGTCACTTAACTTTTATGTGTGCAGTTATCAGTGACCACTTGCTTTTTTGCATGCATGCCAGATGCATCCAGCCTTTCTCAATTTAACATATAAATCATGTTTTCCACACTTGCTTGCTGCACATATGCCATATGCATGCAATCGATTGCAATTTAACATTTAAATCATACTTTTAGCATGCAGATCTTGTCAGACTAAACTTGTGGAGTTCTATGACTGGGTGACAAAGGCACTGGACCAGGGCAGACCAGTGGATGAACTCTTTCTGGACTTCAACAAGGCATTTGATTTATATGTGCAGCATGAAAACATTTCATGCAATTATTTCTGTAAGGGTGACAACCTATTTTATGGAAAGACTATTTTGATGAATATAATATTCTGTTTAATTACCCTGATATGGGGCGTTTGGAGGTCATGTCTTGGAATGTCAATGGTCTTAAGACACTAGTTAAAAGGAAAAAAGTCACTACATATATTCAGAAGGTGGGTGGAGATGTGTGCCTGATACAGGAACCACATCAGACAGATGATGAAATGGCTAAGATGGCCAGAACTTGGGGAGACACTCTGCTCTCTGCTGGATTTCACTCGAGAGACAGGAGCGTTGTGATCTGGTTTTGTCCAGGATTATGAGTTCTGATTATTTGAACCATCAAGGACCCACAAGGTCATTATATTATGCTGGACTTCTGAATAGAGGGTAAGAAACTAATCTTTGTTTCAGTTTATGGTCCAAATTGTGACAGCCCATAGTTTTTTCATAATCTAGCATTGATCTTGGTTCAGAGTCATGAATCTATATACATGGGGGCTTTAATATTTTTTGGGATCCTAATTAAGACCATTCAAACCCTTGGCCCCACCAATTGACTAGGGGAGCTGTGGTGCTTCAGCAACTGGCTAGGGAACTCTCTCTGACAGAGATCTGGTGCCATTTCAACACACAGCAAAAGGAATTCTCCTTTCATTCCCATGCTCATAAAATATATACAAGGTTGAATCTGGTGCTTGTATCTCCAGATATGTTGAGAAATGGTGCCTCTGTGCAATGTGGACCATTGTGTATTTCAGACCATTCTCCCTTAGAAATTGTACTAACCATGATTTCGGATACTTCGCTGAGGAAACAAAGGAGTATGGACTCTATTTTACTAGTCGATCAGGGATACAAAGAACCTACCAGGTCATAATGTTGTCTGCTTAATTGCGTATGACATTACAGCAAACCCGAAAGAGCACTGTCCAGGACAGTGAATGGTGCAATACCGCATATACTGCTGTACGCAGTATTGCACCATTCACAAACTCCCAGGCAGAGAATAAGACCTCTATTGGGAGTGGGTTCCACTGAGCAGCTGTTGTGGCTCACTGGACTGAGCCACAGCAGCAGGGACCCAGGCTCTGCGTCTGGGACCGTGTTTGATTCCCACTCCCAGACATTTTATTTTACTTCACAATTTGTGCACTCCCTAAGTTGGACCCCTCCGGGAGTTGAGAATCTTTAGTGAAGGGCATCCGGGGGGCACAGTCCCCCATAATGGTGGGTGTGGGGGGGTGGAGCACCCCACAGAGAAAAGAATTATGCTCAATGGCAATATCGTGCTATATTGGCAGCACAATTGTGCCATGTGGCATAATGTCTTGTGACATTATGACCCCATGCCTACAAGGAATACATGACTAAGGAGTTACAAGGTTTTCTTGAACATAACAAAGTGGAAGACACTTCGGCCATAACGAAAAGGGAAATTATGAAGGTTTATATTTGAGGTGTCACAACCTCTTTTGCCACTAATAAGCATACACAGGAGCAACAAGAGGAAGACCAACTGGAGGATCAGATAAGGGGTCTGAAAATTTAGCTTATGAGGGGGGATACAGCCATGGACAGGGCACAATTAAAAAAACTCAAAGGTAGATGCACCAGTTGACATCTAGGAATATTGAAAGACAGTTGTTAATCAATAAGATGAGCAATCATTTTGAAGGAGATAAAGGAGGTACTGTAAGTGATTAGCCTGGTTAATAAGACAGAAATGGGTGGAATGACAAATAATAGAATAGGCAGGTAATGATGGAGAAATGACGACAAATCATAAAAAATTATTAATGATACCTTTCAACAATTTTATCAGTTATTGTATATGTCAGAAGTTTCTTTTGGAGCCAATCCAAATTCATTCCTTCAAATTCTAGCCTCACTGGAGTTGGACACAGAGAAAATGGAAGAACTAGAACATCAAATTATAATGGAGGAACTATAGAAGGCTATCTGGTCCTCAAACTCCAGGAAAACACTGGGTCCAGACAGGATTCCGGTGGAGTTCTATAAAATGTTTGGGCAGAAGATTAGGTAACTCATGTACCTAAAGGTCCAAGAAACCTGGGAGAGGGAGGCCTTACTGGAATCCCAAACTATAGCCACCATAACAGTATTATCTAAACTGGGAAAAGATCGGCTAAAATGAAGTTCTTACTACCCTATATTCCTGCTAAATGCAGACTATAAAATAGTGGCAAAAGTTTTAGCAGCAAGGCTAGAAGGAGTTCTACCTCTTCTGATCCATTCAGATCAGGGAGGGTTTGTAAAAGGTCATCAGGCTAAGCATAATATCAGAAGAACCCTTAACATTGTGTACAACTGGAAGACTGGAAAAGGGGAAGGAGATCAGGGTCTTCTCGCGTTAGATGCTGATAAGGCCTTTGATCGAGTGAAATGGCCATTTATGTTTGCAATTCTGGCCAAATATGGCATGGAACCAAACATCTGAAAATGGATAAGTATTCTGTGTAAATCCCATAAAGTTCAAATTCTTACTAATGATACTATCTCATGCCCTTTTTAAACTCTTTCAGGGAACATAGCAGGAATGTCCATTATCTTCATTGCTTTATATTCTAATATTTTATTTATTTATTTCAACCTAGGATTAGAGAATACCTTTGAACACAGTGCAGCTCATTTACAAAGGTTCCACGTCAATATTGGGGGGAGGGGTTACAAGACAGACAGAGGATAAAGCACAATATCATGGACATATACTATCAAATACAGAGAACAGCAGTACCAGCACAATAGATAGTAAAAGAAAAATAGATGTGCAATTAGATACATAGCAGGCACTCTGAGGACACTATAGGCGAAGACATGGGTGGTTAATCCCAATTGGAAATAGTAAGGGAGGGAGGAGTGAGGAGATGAAGTGTAGCAGCAGGACAGAGAATGGAGGGGAGATGCAGTCAGGCAGTAATTGTCAAGCAAATTGAGTGAGGCAGGAAGGGATAGAGGGTGGAGGGGCAGACACAAGAGGAGAGGGTGAACAGGAGGGAGGGGATGGTGAAGTGTGGGGAAGGGAGGGAAGAAAGGTGGAGGGGGAAGAAAGGTGCGGAAAAGAGTCAGTCAGTGGCATAGTGGGTGGGTTAGTAGGACAGAGTGGGAGGGTCAGGATGTGAAAGAAAGGGGGAGAGGGTGGGAGAGATGATTGAGCAGGGGAAGAAGGATGCAGCCAGGGGCCTTGTCGAGGAGGCTGGGGAATGCTGGTTGCCAGATGAGGTGCAAGTTGCATGACTGATTAAAGCAGGTACACTCACTTTCCTTCGAGATGTGCAGATGCAGGAGATGCTTGAACTAGGTAAGTTGAGGTATGCTAGTCAGTTCACAGCTCAGGTCATTCATCCAGTTAGGAGCTCTGTAGAGGAAGGATCACAGGCATTGGATGGTCCGAACCCTAGGAACATGAAAGAGTTCAGAGGCAGAGGATCGGGTGTGGCATGACTTTTGAGATTTTGATAGAAGACCGGCGATGCCCATTGGTAGGGCTCAAAGTAACACTTGCTTGGCAAGTATACACGAGTGGTACTTGATGCTGTCTTCTAATAATAGAAGTTTTGGCCCAATAAATACTATCTCACCCAAACATCAATGGAGTTGTTCATGACAAGAAGGAACATGTTATATCTCTGTTTGCTGAGGACCCTAAGAGACCTCTCCCTGCTCTTATGCATATATTTGAAATTTATGGTCCGTTACCAGGCCATAAAATTAATTGAGCCAATTGTGAATGGCTCCTGATGGCAAACAGAGGCTCAATTATACAAATAGATGGGGCATCTATTTCTCCAGTACAGATATCTAGATATATACCTCCCTAGAAAATTTGCTATGCTAGGGCCCCAAAATTATAAACCCCTTCTACAAAATATTAAGGATGACTGTGAGTGGTGGAGGTCCCGTTCCCCTCACTTTGAAAGTGCGAGTTTACTTAGTTAAGATGTGTGTCCTGCTACAGTGCTTATACTTGTTCCAAAGGCTTGGCTGGTGGCTCATCAGGGGCTTGGGAGTTGGGAAGGCTTCTCCCCAAATGTGGTAATCAGATATGCCCTGTGGGAGGAGCCTCAGATACCTCCCCCAGTAAGTAGAGCCTTGGCGGACTGGGAGTAAAGGGCCTATGCCTGACTTCTCATTTATATTCAAACAGAGTAATGAAGTCCTTCCAGGACTTAATTAAGGAATTTGGCATCTCTTCTGCCCGTTTCTTTATGTATCTACAGGTAAGGAAGAGCCATGGGATCCTTTGGTTACAGGGGGATCTCCACCAGGTCCCAGATTATCCCCTCTAGAGGAAATTTGTTGGGAGAGGGAGAAAAGTTATGACCTAAACCCATGGCACAGATATATAGAGCTCTTTTGGATGGCCTTTGAGACCCCTTGGCTGAGATTAAAGGCAGTTGGAAGGGGATATCAGCCTGATTATGCTGATGGGAGGAGACTGGGATGGCATTTTGAGAAAAGGGATGGAGTGCTCAGTAAGTTATAGGCTGACAGCCATTCATTATAAAGTATTACTTAGATCTTATTTCACTCCAGTTCTTGCTAATAAAATTAATGACAGCAGATCAGATCCATGCCCAAAGTGTAAAATTTCCCCTGGGAACTTTTTCCATTTGATATGGGATCATCCTAAAATTTGACAATGTTGGGGGAAGTTATCGCATTGTTGAGTAAAACTATGAGAGACCTGGGAGATGTGGATGTGGCAAATGTGCTTCTTAGACTCCTGAGTTCATGAAGAGAGAGGGGGGAGCAACCACCCACTCTGGAATTTGAGAGTGGTAGTTGCAAAACAAACTTTAGTATCACAGTAGGAATCAAATAAGGTATCTACAATATCCCAGTGAGTTACCTCCCTGCTTAACTGCATGAAATTGGAACATCTTCAATGTAAAATCACTCATAAAGAAGCTTAATATGACTCTGTATGGGGACTGTTGAAAATGGCATTAGCTAATGATTGGTTTCTGGCCTTTTGATTCACTTGGAATGGGGCTTGCCTCAGAGGCAGTGGGGGGGGGGGCCAAGAGAGTATGAGACTAGAATTTTACTTGGATCTGGGGATCACCTCCCCTTGTTGCCTTTATAGGACATTGTACTGTTGGTGTTCCAGATAGACACTTTAACCTGGAATTTGTTTGTCTAATAGTTTTGGATGAGGTTACATCTATAAGGGTTGAATATCTACTATGGGACTTTCAGTGACCATGGTATTGAAACTGGGGTATGTCTAAAGAGACTCTGGGTGGGATATTCAGACTGCACCAGGCAGGGGCACAAGCCTGGGCACAGAGCAACTGGAACAAGCCAGGGCAGGGACCAGGTGATATTCAACGGTACTACACCATGGCTCAGCACTGTTGAATATGGCACTGAGGGCACACGCACTGCACCAGCGCAAGTGGCAGCAGGAGAGCAGGGGGTTGCGTCAGCGCAAGTGCAGTTGCACTAGGTGCAACAACAGTGATATTCAGCCGTGGTCATGCAAATGAGGCCATTATGCATGCAAGGTGCATGTCATTATGACTCCATTTGCATGCGGTGTGCTGATCCCCGACGACTTGGGCCTGGCACCCTGCCAGGCTGCAGCCATCGGGGACCAACGCCCTGCTGCCCCTCGCCGGGTGCCGCTCCCATTCACCCAATCGAGGGCATGTATAGATATATTCCCTAGTAGTCCAGTGGATGGCTATCCCTTGCCCAATCACAGGCAGATGTGCAAATGATCTCTGTTGGTCCAGTGGACCGCTCCCCATCACCCACTTGCGGGCATATGTCACAACTTCCTGGTGGTCCAGTAGACTGATCCCCAGTGCCCAATCATGGTTGTAATGTACAACACCCAGGTGGTCCAGTGGACACCCCCCCAGCACCCGATTGCAGGCGGAATGACCATAGGACATCCTGGTGGTCCAGTGGTACCCTCCCCACCCACCCACTGATTCCTCTGTCACTCACCCCCACAGTCAGTGGCAGGCAGCAGTTCCCACCCACAAACCACCTGGCCACTCGTCGACTGACAGTAGGGCAGTATGCCTACTGGTCCACTGTGTGGGCCAATGGGTGTGCAGACCATTCGGTACTACACAGTCCCGACCTGTGAGAACGAATGCTGTCGCTGTCTGTCATCAGGCGGCCAGGTGGCTGGCGGGTGGGGAGCTGCCGCCTGCCACTGATTGAAGGGTGCAGGGTGGTGAGAACCCAGTGGGTGGTGGGGAGGGGTACCACTGGACCACCAGGGTGACCTATGGTTATTACGCCCATGATTGGGCACTGGTGGGGTGTCTAATGTACCACCAGGATGTTGTACATTGCAACCACGATTGGGCACTGGGGATCAGTCCACTGGACCATCAGGGAATATATCTACACATGCTCATGATCGGGCAAGGGGGGGCGTGATGCCCCCTGGGCAGAGGGCTTGTGGACTCTGTCCTGGGTGGTTAGATGGCAACCCACAGCAGGCGGCTGCCGTGCTGCGCCTTGCAACACAGCAGCTCGCATGTGGGTGTCCAGGACTTGCTCCTGGTTTTGCCAGGCACAACTTTGCACTCTCCTTTGTGGCACAAGGCAGGTTTGTGCCAGCATATGTGCCACACATCCTGGGCTGCATATTGGGATGTGCCTCATATGCATAGGCATGCCCCCCACACTTGCGCCGCATACATTACTGGTGCACCCCAGCGCATTGGGGGTTGCTCAGTGCAGCCTGCCCCTTTGAATATCACACCATGTGTGTGTTTATATTTTCAATTTATTTCTCAGTTATAAGGTAAACTCAATGGTCATTGTCATGTTTGTTTATAAAATTGCATTAATAATGTAATAAGTAGATAAGATGGATATTTTATTTATCTTTATGATCCAAATTTTGTAAAGCAGAAAATGTTTTTGCATTGTATGAAATAGAAAAAGTTGTAAATAAACTAATTGGTTGTTCAAAATAAAACAAGAGAAGCCTGATGGAATTTGGAATCTTCCTGGAAGCAAAGTTCTAACCTTTCCTTCTATTATTGAGATTGTATTTCTGTAATTATTATAAGCCATTTATTTTTTTTCTTTGCCATAGGAATCAATGTAAGATTTAACTTTTTGACTTTAATTTAGAAGGGCAAAAGGTTGCAGAATTGCTTGATAATCTTTAAAATCTGCTGAATTAACTCACAGCAAGAAAGGGTTACTCTGCAAACTGCTTGAGTGACATCAGCAGTGTCATGGGGAAGGAGAGTTAAATACTCAGCATTTAGTAATTAACAAGCCTTTAGAAAGAGTAGGCAGGAGGTGCTAGAGAGGGTCAGAATTTCATGAAGATATGGAATTTAACTGCAGCTAAGGTATTACTGTCAGAAATTATTTGATAGACTGTATTTTAAAGCCAGTTTCCAGCCTGCTAATTTAACATGTTAACTCTAAGGGTACTACAGAAGTAGGGGAAAGCTGACTGGTATCAGAAGTCTAATGGTTTTCATAAGGATCAGTACAGGCATGAGGTCTAGTGGGGAGCAAGTGATATGCAAGAGTGGGGTGGTTTTCTCTAGGGTTATACTCTGAAGGAGGGGGTCACCACCCCTTCTACAGGACCTTTGCAGAGCTCCATGCTCAGCTGGAAGCAACAAGAGAAGAGATATTTCTCCTGTGGCACCTGCTCAGCTGGAGCCACAATCCATACCCCCACTCCCTCAGAAGCCCACTTGTTCAGGGGGATGGGGACTGGTGGGGAGGGTGACAGGGACAACCACAAGGAGGTCAACCAACCCCAAACCATTGCAATTGCAAATCTCCTTGCACCCTAGAGGAGATTCTAGTATCTGACTCCACTGGAGGGACTCTGGGTCTGTCAGGGGGAAGTGGAATCAATGACCTGATGGAACCCAAGGGTGAAAGTAAGAGGAAGGTAACTAGAAGAGCCTTAGTGGTCTGGTATTCTATGATCAGGGGAGTAGAGAGGATAGGGGTGGGGGTGGGGGAAGGGTAGGGGATGGTCAGGTGCCTTCCTTTGATATCAGTCATCTGGAACATAGACTAATTAGGAAGGATAGCAGAGAGAGAGGGGGAGCTGGGGGATCTTGTACACTTGGGTACCAAAGATCAGGAGAACCAGCCTGTGGAGCAAGTGAAGCAGAACATTCAGAGGCTGAGGGACAGATTGTGGCACACTCGGCCTTCCTGGCCTTTTTTGAGGTCTTCCTTCTGAGGAGTCAGGAAAGGTGAAGAAGAGTAATGAGGGAAGAGACAGAAGAATTCAATTGGTGGTTAAAGAGATGGTGTTAAGAAAAAGGGTACAATTTTGTTGTGGGCTGGGGGGACTTCTGGGTCAGAAGTCCTTTCAAAGTTGATGGCCTTCACCTGACAAAACAGGGGGACCAATCAATCAGTCAATCTTTATTTAACCAGGTGAAGCACCATTGAGAGAATTCATTTACAAGGTGGACCTGGGCAGATTCACAAGTAACATACAACAATAGAAACAATGAGTGGTAGCATACATGGATACATATCAGGCTCAGAGATATACAACAATAGAGACAACTTGGTCAAAGGTATAAAGCAAAAAAATGCGTACAGTAAATAAATGCCCAGAGTTGGTCAGAGCTTATCATATAGGTAATCATCATGACAATTAAGCCATAAACAATGTACAGTCAAAATGCTCGGCGCCACTGGAAGAGGTGGTCTGAGACAATAGAACAGGAGAGATAAAATATAAACATTGTACAATCAAGTGCTGGGCAAATATTGGGAGAGGTTGCCCGGTAAAGCCAAAGTAGGGGATGGGGATGTACAGCAGGACGGTAAGCGAGGTGCTTGAAAAAGGCAAGGATGACAAAATGGGCTGCACAAAGTATAGAAAAGGAGCGAGCTAATACTGTACATAACAGATTAGGAGGAAAAAACCTTAGAGGGGCAGAGGCTCAGAGAAAGTTGTAGAGATTATAGGTGCCATAGAAGAAAAGAAGGCAGAGCCTAGGCATAGCATATACAGCGGTCCTGTAGAGTCTGTCTGGGAAGGGGTTTGACATTTTCTAAACTTTCAAGGTTTGAAAGTTTAAGGGACTTTTGTAGCTTGTTCCACAGAGTAGGAAGACCATGGCTTATTGAATGAGATCCATAGCGAGTTCTAACTCTGGGAATGTTGAGCGAGATATAGGTGTAAACCCCATGCCACTTTTGGCTAGTTGGTACCTCCCATAAAACTGAACAAGTACCCACGTATGGCATACCATTTACTTTAATTTAAAATTAGAAGACTGATACCACCATTAGGGTTAGGATGTACAATAGGCTCATTATCTAGAGGAAGGGGGGTTGGGGTACAAGAACTAGAAATGAACCTTTGTAAACTACAACCAAGTCCAGGGGAAAGGATGCTCGGCATATGCTAGATCTACTGTCGAGGGGCACTATTAGTTCCACACAGAAGCAATGATTAGATTGTCCAACGCAGCAGCTGGGATTGTGCAATATGCCTTTATTCACTGTTTCTACTTAAGCATCAGTGAACCCCCAAGGGACGGTCATGGCAAACAAGTACATTTTCTTCTACAACCCTTTGCTAGGCAGTACATTTCTCCACAGAAACAATTTCTTTCTCTTCCCATGGTGTATGCACATGGCTTATTGGCCACATACCTGAAGACAGTTCGATTTCCCAAGAGTGTATTTATGTGGCCTGTTTGCCACACACTCAGAACATCTCCTTTCTAATTCCCAATAGGTATATACTTGTGACCTTTGTCACACACCTCATCCTGCAGCAATGGCCTTTGCTCAGGGTAAACTGGCACCCATCAATGAATCAGTTAGCCCTGCCTTGAAAGCTTCCAGATGGTGTTCCTCCCACCCTTTGCCCCAACCGACAGCCTCTTGCATTCCTTCAGGGTTACATAAACAGAAGCCTTCATTCCCCATTGAAATGCTAAAGGCTCCAATCTTTACTTCACTTCACTCACTTGGGTGAAAAGGGGGTACTGACAGGTCTGATCTAGCCTAATCTTTGGGCACATACACCCAGAACAAACCCCTAACTAGAGAACTTGTCTCCCATTTTGTGCTCACAGTTAAGTTGCTCCTTCCTTTGGGCATGGAATGCAACAACAAAAGCATGCTTTTTCACTGATTTGTTGCCCTTTCCTTTAGGTATGGGAACAACCAGAAAGCACCCTTTCCCTTGGTAGCTTGTCAGAGCAGTCTCTCACAAAGTCCTTCTCAAAGGCAGCTGTTATATACAAGGACCTTCAGGGGAATGCTCCTAGGATCCACTGAACTAGCAGTCCCTTTCACTTGGTCTTCTTCTTCTTCCTCTGGAGTGAACATCAAGGATTCCTGCTGAAGTAAGGTCTCCACCACTTCACTGGAAGCTGGTAACTGTAATCCAAACTAGGGTGAGAAAAACAGAGGTCTCTGACACAGAGCCCACTTGCAGAGCTCCTGCCACTCTAACTATTACTATTGAACATTCTAAAACTCCTCAGAGCATCTGACTCAGAAATCATGCAGCTGCAAGAGTTCTAAATGACACAATCATCCTTCACTAAGGATAGCTGAGTAAACGATGATGTCATTATGTATGCAGTCCCTAAGTGAGCTACTTACCAATTGCCTTTTCTACCTGCCTAACACTAATACTAATGGGATTCTTGTAACCCCAGGAGACTGGCTGGTTACACTCACCACCACCAGACCACTGGCTGTCCGCAGCCAGATTATAGTCCAGTATCAGGTCAGTATAGCCTAGAGATTAGAGTAATGAGCTGTGAATGGGCTTGGTACATCCAGCAGACAAGATCTGAGTTTGATTCTCACAACCTCCACTTGCAAACTGTGTGACTCTGAGCAAGTCACTTTACTGTCCAGTACTCCCAGGTAGCCCCTGAAAACAAGCACTTGTGCCTAGTGGGCAGTACCCAGCTACAAAAGACTAAAATAAATAAAAAAATAGAAATCCTTCCTCTGTGCTCCCTATGGGGAGAGTTGATCAGGTCCTCCCCTACGATGTGCCAGGCACAGGCAGATAACACTAAAGGATAGTGGCCCACTGAAAAAACTTCAGCTCCTACCCTACTATAATACTACCTATCGGTTTCCAGTGGCTCCAAGAAACTGTCCAAAGCATGTCCTGACAGACAGCATTGGTGACCCATATCGCAAATCATGATCACCATCCTGCCTTCTCCACATGTCCTCTAGGGAAAAGCTACCTGATCTATGCTACCAACTGGGGGCCCATACCCAGAACATTTTACACCAAAAACACTGTAACCCACTTTAGAAGCATGCATTTACCAGTACATTTCCTAAAACTAAGAACTACAAAAACTCTACTCCTGCAAAGCAGAAAAATGGTTAGCACATTGTACCACATAGTTACACAAAGCCTAGCAACCTTAAACAAAAGAGGGCTCTGATGAGTCCCAAAAAAATCCTTTTCTTTTCTTCTTGTCTTCATTCAGGAACACCTGCAAAAGAAAACATCACAAACATATTCTGCAAACAAACGCAACCTGTAAAACCACACAGTGACCAAGCCCTCCCACTGCAGATACTACACAATTCCAAAAAGGCATTTTTTTTTCTATAAAAGTACAAAAATAGAAAACATAAAGGCATTTACAAAAACATTTTGGGGGAGGGAAGACTCTATAAGTTTGATATTCTAGGGAGGAATCCAGATTGCCAAGGCACTACACAAGAGTCTCTCCTAGGCTGAAGCTTGCTGAAACACAGTTCTTGGAAAGGCACAGGTCCTGCTAGTACTGCAGTCCAGCTCAATAAAGTCTATAGGAGACATAAAGTTCTGGGGACAACCTCAACTGTAGGCAAAACAAATTAAAATATAAAATGCATCTTACCAGTTTCTAGGTGACAGATGGATGTCTACATCACCTCTCTGAACCTGTGGCCTGATGATCTTCTGTTGCTGGATAGATGACATCTTTGGATTAGACGCTTCCACAACCTCCTACTGAACCCAAACTGGAAATCTTCCCCTACTGCTGGGCTGATGAATATGGATGCTGTTGCAGACAAACCTGGATACTGCTGGGGCTGAACCTGAAACACCAGAACAAAGGCACCTCTTCCTCAGTTGCTACCTCTTCAGTGGCAGATGCTGAGCTGGCATGGCTGCATTTCAAATTGCAAGTGGGCACATTGACTAATAAGTGGCATTATTCAGGGGTAGTATCACTCAGGATGTGGGGCATAGACTGTCTCTCCATCTGGACATTGTAAAATGTCTCTTGACTGGCCTTGTCCCCAGCTCTCACTGCATCAATTAAAGTCCTGCCATGCTTCCACAACTGAAGTCTCTCGTTACATACTTTTACTCTGACAAATTTGTCTACTTTCAGATGCAGGTTGGCACAAGCTTCCTCCCACAGCCAGGCATGCCTGTTTTCCTCAATTTTCTCCCAAACTCTCAGAGAGAAGAAAGGATATGTCTGTCCACACTCAGCCACAGCACGTCTTCAGATGCTTCATTCTTCCTTGTTGCTTTTGACCAGCTCCAAAACAACAGCACAGCTTGGGAGAGGCCATTCCTGGTTAAGCCAGCATCTAACACACAATGCAGAGTAAAAGCAGTCTGCCTCTGCACTTGATGGCACATCTCTAGAGCCCTCCTCCATTTCTGTCTCAGGAAGCTTTACTGAAGCCAATGCTAATGGCGACTCACTGGGTCCCACCATAGCCACTGTAGCTTCTTCTTCTTCTTCTTCTTCTTCTTTTTCTTCTATGATCTCTGCCCAGGAGCTGAGAGTTGCACCAGCTCCTGAATGTGTCCATTCCTCACTGCACTTGGAGTCATTGGCATCCCAACACAAAGCTTTTTTGACCTAAGACTCTCCCATGAGGCTTGGACCTTCCACCGAAGGATCTGCAAAACCTGCATCTGCAGCATCCAAATCGGCCCTCTGTGGCGTAGAAAATTCCACCAGTTCCTGGTCTTGCAAAGCATCTGTGCAGACATTCTCCAAAAATTCCTTGACAAACTCAGTGCGGTCTCTTTGACTGCACCCAGCCTGCTGCTGTTCTGATGTGGCAGGGTCCCATGCCAATGTCCAAGTTGGAGTTAAGCGGATGTTTCTTGCTTTAGCTACTACTGCATCACCTGTCTCACTCATTCTGAATTTCTTGCAACAGTCTGTGCAGTTGCGGATTAGCAGAACATCTCTCCCTGGCTTCATACACACAGTACACACATTAAAAGGAAAGTTCGGTAAAGCCACATCAAATGGTGCTGACTCACAATTATACAGCTGTTCAAAGAGAGCTAATTATTTTTCTTGTTGGGTAACCCATGTTCTGGCATTGAGTGGGTAAAAGGGATGCTGATGTGCCATTTTCTGTAAATAAACACACAAATCCCAAGTTACTATTTTGCAATCAATCTGAGATTTGGCTTTAAACAAACTTGTACATTTTGCTAACAGGCTGCCTGGCTTCTGCATTTTGTTCCACAACATTTAGCACAACCACTTGAAACTTTTCTGCATTTGAGACACTGCCCAAGAGGGTGCTGCATTGTTTACATTTGCTGACTACACCCCAAAATGGCAGCTGCAACTTTTTCCATTACACACACAGTTTAAACTTGCTAGAACGCTTGTCGGGATCTTACACTTTAACTGTTTTACTTAAGCAGAACTTCAATTTCATGTTTGTACTACCAGCACATTTATACTATCACTACATTTCTTTGGACCTATTGGATCATTTCTGCCTTAGCGCACTCTGTCTTTTGAAACAGTTACTACTCACACAGTCCAATTTTAAAAGTTCACAAAACTCTCTCAGATACTTTTGCTGCCTTTCTGTACTGTTTTCTGACTTTTTGCACCACAGTCCATTTTACTTTTGCACTTGGTACTTACTAGGCAGTAACTCGTTCCCTCTGCTGATATAGAACGACCTGCTGGTGGTTTTCTGGGCCTTTCCATTGATCAGGCTGGCAGACCCGCAGAACGGTTGCAAAAACACTGCGATAGCTGCTACTGTTGGTCGGAAAATGGGTTGAGCCTGGTTTTACTGTGAAATGTCTGAAAAAAAATGCTGTTTAAGGAATGCTTTCTCTCTCGGTGACTCCTCCTGCTGCTGCACGAACTAGCACACTGCTTGCACACTGCTGGCTGCTCCTCCTCAAATACTCCACAACTCTAAGACTCGGGCAAAGGGTGGGGCTTAGGTTCACTGGACCAATCACACAACGCCATGCAAATGAGCTCTCTCTTTCTTTCTCTCAGCTGTACTCCTGTATGGTCATCACTGAGAAGGCAAATTTAAAATGCAACCTGCACTTTTTTCCTCGGCTGGCAATTTCAGTGGGGCAAGCACTTTTAAGGCATTTTGACACAGTTCTTGGTGCATTTTCCTTAGAGACTCCCCCAATTTTTACTATACATACATGAAACTTTCTGGGCACATAGAACTGACTGTTATTAAAGTCCACAAATACTTTTCTCTTGGAATTTGCAATTTTTAACAGTTTTACAAGCACTTAAAATGTCAAAGCAAGTGCAATTATTGCTCAACTTAACAGTTCATTTTTCCAGTTTAAACACACAAGCAGCAAATGTTTTCACTTTCTTTCACAGAACCAATGGCAGCAAAATATTCTCAGGTGGCATTTTTCTTGGCACAGACTTTGCTTTTCTTGCAACGATCTTCTGTTTGTGTGCACCGCCACCAGACAGGAAGATCCTAGACATACCCTCAGCATTTTGCCTCTCCCCAAAACATATCCATTTGGACAAGCCCCTATTGTTTGTAACCCCATGCCACTTTTGGTTAGTTGGCACCCCCCAAAAAACAGGACCAGTACCCACATATGGCATACCATTTGCCTTTATCTGAAATTACAAGATTGGAATCACCCTTAGTGTTAGGATGTATACCAGGCTCATTATCTAGAGGAAAAGGGTGGGGGTACAAGAACTAACAAGCATTTGTCAATGCCGAACATTCACTTGCAGGAATTTGCAGTGGTGTTTGGCACGTATGGTGCTTTACCCTAATGCCCTGTGTGATTGCTGGTATTTGCACAATAAATTTTCAGCATGACCTTTTTGTTATCCCCACTGTGCGCTACATAGGCGGAAACATGTTTTGGGCAGGATGTGAAAAATGACAGCTGTACTGCTCATAAGGAAGTGTGGTAAAATGGCAATGTTGAAAATCTGGGGTGGAAATATTGAAAATTCGCAAACCTACGAGTGTGCATGGGAACTGTGCAATGCACGCTAGTAAAACAGTCATTGTTAGGAATTTTTTCACCAAATTTTCAACATTGGCATTTTAAACCTCTGCTAATGAACAGTGTCACTTGATTTTCTCACTGTGTCCCATACATTGATTTTGCACACGACTAGCCCATTGTGCACTACATGGGCGGAAACTGCGTTTGGGCAGGATGTGAAAAATGACAGCTGTACTGCTCATAAGGAGGTGTGGTAAAATGGCAATGTTGAAAATCTGGGTGAAAATATTGAAAACCGCCAGCGTCACGGCGTCGCGTAGGAACTGCACAACACAGCGCGTAAAGAAACAGTTATTTTAGAATTTTCTCACCAAATTTTCAACATAGCTATGTTAAGACCTCTGCTCATGATCAGAGTCACTGTGATTTTCTTAATGTGTCCCATACGCTGATTTCGCACACCAACTGCGCCATTGTGCGCTACATAGGCGGAAACACATTTTGGGCAGGATGTGAAAAATGTCAGCTGTACTGCTCATGAGGAGGTGTGGTAAAATGTCAATGTTGAAAATCTAGAGTGAAAATATTGAAAATTCGCAAACGTACGAGCGAGCATAAGAACTGCACAACGCACGCTCGAAAAACAGTTATTTGTAGGAATGTTTTCACCAAATTTTTAACATAGTCATTTTAAGATCTCTGCTCATGAACAGTAATCACTGTGATTTTCTTAATGTGTCCCATACACTGAGTTCGCACACCGACAGTGCCATTGTACGCTACATGGGCGGAAACACGTTTTGGGCAATATGTGAAAAATGACAGCTGCACTGCTCATAAGGAGGTGTGGTAAAATGGCAATCTTGAAAATGTGGAGTGAAAATATTGAAAATTCACAAACTTACGAGCATGCATAGGAACTGCGCAATGAACACTTGTAAAACAGTCATTTTTAGGAATTTTGTCACCAAATTTTCAGCATAGCCATTTTAAGACCTCTGCTCATGAACAGTATCACTGTGATTTTCTTAATGTGTCCCAAACATTGAGTTCGCACACTGACTGCTCCACTGTGCACTACATGGGTAGAAACATGTTTTGGGCAGGATGTGAAAAATGACAGCTGTACTGCTCTGAGGAGGTGTGGTAAAATGGCAATGTTGAAAATCTGGAGTGAAAATATTGAAAATTCGGAAACTTACGAACGTGCATAAGAACTGCGCAATGCAGACTCGTAAAACAGTCATTTTTAGAAATTTTTCCACCAAATTTTCAACACAGCCATTTTAAGACCTTTGCTCATGATCAGAGTCACTGTGATTTTCTTAATGTGTCCCATACATTGAGTTCACACACCGACTGCGCCATTGTGTGCTACATGGGCAGAAACACATTTTGGGCAGGATGTGAAAAATGACAGCTGTACTGCTCATGAGGAGGTGTAAAATAACGTGTTGAAAAATCTGGTGCAAATATTGAAAATTCACAAACGTGCAGTAAAGGTAGGAACTGCACAACGCTCGTAGAAAACTGTCATTTTAGAATTTTTCACTAAATTTTCAACATATCCATTTTAAGACCTCTGCTAATGAACAGTGTCACTGTGATTTTCTTAATGCATCCCATACATTGATTTTGCACACCGACTGTGCCATTGTGTGCTACATGGGCGGAAACATAACATGTTTTGGGCAGGATGTGAAAAATGACAGCTGTACTGCTCATAAGGAGGTGTGGTAAAATGGCAATGTTGAAAATCTGAAGTGAAAATATTGAAAATTCATGAACTTATGAGCCTGCGTAGGAACTGCGCAACACACGCTCATAAAACAGTCATTTTTTGAATTTTGCACCAAATTTTTCAACATTAGTTTTAGATCCGCTTCTCATGAATGATGTTACTGTCATGGTGTTATTCGGGCCTGAAGGGTGGTTTCACACGGTGACTGTGAAATCACCCTTTGGGCACCAATAATGTCATGACAATGACATCATTCATGAGAAAAGGTCCCAAAAACCATGTTGGAAAATTTGGTGCAAAAATTCCAAAAAATGCCTGAGATATGCAATAAAGTTGAACCCCCCCTATCTAGCCCATTATACAGCTTACGGCATTTCCTCAGTTCGTGGTCGGCTTTGAAGAGTGCAGATGTGTTCGGTCCACCGAAGATCATCACGCCGAGCTCTGGAGGTAAGTATGGGGTGAGGGGGGTGTGGGAAAACTGAGTCATAGTAGGTATGTCGCGGGTTGTGGGAGGGGACTGGGGAGACTACGTGGGACCATTTTTTCTTTACAGATGACAAAAAAAAGACTACATGGGACATTTGCCATGCTGGGGTGGTCTCCCAGCGTGGCAGAAGGATGGCTGGGGGGGCTGAGGAGCAGACAGGGGATTGGGCACCCCCATTGGCAAACAACATGGGATGTTTGCCACACTGGGGCAGGCTCCCAGCATGGCAGAAGGATGGCTTGGGGGGGCCATGGACTCGACAGGGGATTGGGCACTCCCATCAGCAAACAATGCGGAATGTTTGCCATGCTGAGTTGGAGCTCCCAGCATGGCAGCAAAACCCAGAGAGCAGCAGCGTGATGTGGGGAGGACATGATGTGGGGGACGGTGGTGATGAAAGCTCTGTATGACAGCAGTGGTTTTCTTTGAAGCAAAGACCACCGCTGTCATACACAGCTCCCACACCCATTGGTGCAGGACAGCCACACCTGCTCAACGGAGCAGTTGATTGAAAGGGAGAGGCACAACTCCAAAGTGTGCTACTCTCCCAAAACGTTCCTTGTGCATGTGCTCAAGTGAACGTAAAAATGAACCTTTGTAAACTACAACCAAGTCCAGGGGAGAGGATGTGAGGCATATGCTAGATCTACTGCTGAGGTGGCCCCATTAATTCCACACAGAAGCAATGATTAGATTGTCCAAAACAGCAGCTTGGATTGTGCATTATGGCTTTATTCACTGTTCTTACTAAAGCAACAGTGGACCCCCAAGGGACGGTCATGGCAAACATGTACATTTTCTTCCACAACTCTTTGCTAGGCAGTACAATTCTCCACAGAAACAATTTCTTTCTCTTCCCATGTTGTACACACATAACTTGTTAGCCAAATACAGTTCAATTTCTCAAGAGTGTGTTTGTGTGGCCTGTTTGCCACACACTCTGAATATCTCCTTTCCAGTTCCCAATAGGTGTATACTTGTGACCTTTGTCCCATACCTTATCCCACAGCAATGGCCTTTGCTCAGGGTAAACTGCCACCCATCAATGAATCAGTTTGCCCTACCTTGTATGCTTCCAGATGGCGTTCCTTCCACCCTTTGCCCCAACTGACAGTCTCTTGCATTCCTTCAGGGTTACACCACAGAAGCCTTCATTCTCCAATGAAATGCTAGAGACTCCAAACTTTACTTTACTTCACTCACTTGGGTGAACAAGAGGCGCTGACAAGTCTGATCTAGAATTATCTTTGGGCACACATGCCCCAGAACAAACCCCTAACTAGAGAACTTGTCTCCCATTTTGTATTCACAGTTAAGTTGATTCTTCCTTTAGGAATGGAAAACAACTCCAAAAGCACACATTTTCACTGATCATTTGCCACTTCCTTTAGGCATTGGAACAACCAGAAAGCACCCTTTCCCTTGGTAGCTTGTCAGAACAGTCTTTCACAAAGCCCTTCTCAAAGGCAGCTGCAACACACAAGGACCTTCAGGGGATTGTCCTTTGGATCCAGTGAACTAGCAGTCCCTTTCACTTCTCCTGGAGTGAACATTAAGGGATCCTGCTGAAGTAAGGTCTGCACCATTTCACTGGAAGCTGGTAATTGTAATCCAAACTAGAGTGAGAAAAACAGGGCTGTCTGACACAGAGCCCACTGACAGAGCTCCTGTCACACTGACTGTTACTACTGAACTAACTGAACATTGTAAAACTCCTCAGAGCAGCTGACTCAGACATGGTCATGCTGCTACAAGAGTTCTAAATGACATACTCATCCTTCCCTCAATCTAACTGAGTAAACAATGATGTTAATGTGTAAGCAGCCCCTAAATGAGTTACTTACCAGTTGCCTTTTCTACTTACCTAACACTAATACTAATGGGATTCTAGTAACGCCAGGCTGGTTAGATAGGAATATCTCCTAAGTGAGTAGCTCCCATGAATAATAGTCAGGAGGTTGCAGATGTACATGGCGAGTTTATTGGTCATGGTTGTATATGTCCAGAGAGCTGCATTTTTCAATCTTCTTGTTTTTAGTGAGTGCCAGCCCATCAGAGAATAGAGGGAGCAATGGTGTGAATTACAGGGAGGGCCGATTATGAACATTGTAGCCCTGTAGTATAAGGTGTCCAACTTTACCAAAGTGATGCTGGGACCATGTCTATAAATAAGGTCTGCATAGTCCAGAAGTGAGATAAAGGTTGACTGTGCCAACCTGACTTTGGCCTCGTGAGTGAGTAGGTGTTTAATTTGAAAAAAGAGCCCCAGTTTCTGTTTTAGCTTTTTAGATAGCTCCTCAATATGTACAGTGAAAGTAAGTTTGCAATCGATCCAGAAACTCAAATATTTAAATTTTTCCACCAGTTCTAGAGATTCTCCAAGTAATGTAGTGATCTGAGGCTTCGACCTCACAGGCTGAGGAGTGTTTGAGTGTGCTTGCGAGGACAGGAACATAGACTTGTTTTTGTTTTTTTGCATTAAGCAGCAATTTCAGTTGCAGAAGGTTAAGCTGCAATACGTTGAATTCTTGCTACAGAATGGTATTTGTTTGTTCTAGAGTAGACATCATGACATAGATCATGGTATCATCTGCAGAAAGATGAACACTTGCAGTTTGTATGCTAGCATTGAGGTTGTTAATATAAATCACAAAGAGAAGTGAACCCAATATTCACCCTTGTGGAACTCCCCTCAATAAAGTTTCAAGAGGGGAGAGATCACCTTGTGCTTTCACTTGCTGTTGTCGGCCAGTCAAGCAGCACTGGAACCATTTCAAGGCTGCATCATTAAGACTAACATTACGTAGCTTGATAAGTAATAGCTCATGGTCTACCATATCTAATACCTTGCTCAGGTTGAGGAATATGGCCCCATGTGGTTTTGGAATCCAGCACCAACTGCCATTCTTCAGTCACCTTGGCTAGGGCAGTTACTGTACTGTGGTTGGGCCCAAAAACAACACTAAACAGGGTTGAGCCTATTGAGAGACTCTAGGTAATTTCACAATTGTGTTTTGACAACTTTTTCAAGGAGTTTTGAGAGTATAGGTAAGAGGAATATGAGTCTATAATTATTGAGGTTACATGGGTCACCTGATTTAAAGAGCAGGACAACATGAGCTATTTTCCATAAATCAGGGAGAGTGCCTTGTGAGAGTGACATGTTGAATAAGTGGGTAATGGGTGTAGTGAGCACGTGTCCTAATTTCAAGAAGAAGGAATCAAGTAGGTCTGCTCCAGCACTTTTCTTGGTATCAAAGGCTAACAATAGGTCCTTGACTTCTTTGAAGGATGAAGGTCTGAAGCTGAACTTGTCTTCAGGGGCAATGGCCTTAGTCACCTGGCCTGCTGTGTCTGAATTACTGCACTGGTGAAGTAAATTGCTAGCAGGGGAGGGGTTGAATGCAAGACAGGCAGTCTCAAAATGATTGCTAAGTAGGTCCAGTATACTAAGCTTATCAGATGTGGTTAAGTCACTAGTAGTGATCTTAGCAGGGAGAGAGGATGAGGGACAATACCATTCAATGTCCCTCAGGGTTTTCCAGAATAGTGCAGGATTAGTTGCAGAAGTGTCCAGTTCAGATTTGAAGAACTTGGATTTCTCAGCCCTGATTTATTTGGTGCACTGTTTCCTTGCTGTTCTGAAGGCCACCCAGTCAGAAGGCAGTTTAGATGTGTGGGCACACTTCCAGAGGAAGTCCTTATGATGAAGGGCAGATTTAAGGTGGTCAGTGAACATGGAGCAGGACCTTTTCCTTGTTCTAACTTTGATTAGGGGGGCATGTGTGTTTATTACCTGTAATACAAGGTCTTGGAATATGTTACAGGCTTATGACAACATTTTCACAAGGTAGAAGTCTTGCTATCTAATATTACATAGATCTGCAAGGAAGCTGTTGTTGTCGAATTTCCTACGGTTCCTTTTGTATATGTATCTGGAGGTGGAGATGAGTTTGGGTGTGGTCCGTACACAAGCTATGTTGCTGTGATCACTTAGGTGTTTGAAGAACATGCCAGTGTGTGAGATGTTGTTAAGTTTTCTGACCAGGATTATGTCAAGGAGTGTACTATTGGAGGGGTTGTTGTTGTTAGGATGGGTAGGTTCAGAGATGAGTTGGGTGAGGCCGGGTGAGGCCATGCTTGTCACAGAAGTCTTTTAGCGGTTTTGAAAATGGGGAAACCAATCAAGGTTTAGGCCTCCCATGACAATCAGTTCAGAAGACTGGATGTCCATCAGCCTATGAAGGTGGTCCAGCAAATCAAGTCCGCCTGAAGGGGGTCTATAACACCCAGTGATATACAAAGACTCAGATAAGGAAAGCTGGATCCTTAAAGAGAGACTTTCAAACTGATTGGGAATGGTGGTGGAATTGATAAGGAAAATGGAAAATTTGTCTAGGACATAGATCGCAACCCCCCCAAGACTGTCTGTCCACTGTATACACATTGTAAGAGGGCACATTTATTTCATGATCTGGTGTTGCACTTTTTAACCAAGTTTCTGATATGACTAGCATATCGGGTTTGGTGTGACAAATCTAGGATTGGATGGTGTCGAGTTTCCTAAGCAAACTGCAAATGTTAATGTGGATAATACTCATACCTTTAAAGTTCACCAGCTCAGAAGGAGTTGTGTTAGGCAATTGGGGTCCCGAGTTTAATTCTATGTTACCAGAGCAGATTAATAGAAGAAATAGTAACTTCTTGAGAAAGAGTTGAATAGAAAACTAATGGCTAATGTCTTTCTCCTTCTTGTGGGGAATGGGGTGGTAGGAGATGGGCTGGGGTCATCTGGTGGCATAAGATAGAGGAGGCATAAAGAATCACCCTGGTGGCAAGGAGAAGTGGGGCATGGTTATAGTAAGGTTTGATAGTGTATATAAAGGAAGATATGATTACTTGGAAGTCAGTACCAAAATGTGCTAAGTATTACTGTGTGGTATGGGTGCTAGATAAAGAGGCATGATCATTTGAACCAATAAGGGTGTCGGAGACAAGGTAGATATTGCCCAGCAGAAGGGCACAGCAAAGTAAGGAGGACTGCAAGTTATACACCCTCTGAATCATATTAATGTTTAAATATGTGCTTATCTGCAAGACTGTAGTAGCAGGTAAGAATATGTAATTGTCAGAGAACTACAACAGTAGTAAGCAACAGGTTGGACCGTGGAATAGAAAATGTATGTGTTTGTTAAGATGGATGAAAAAGTTAGAGTCAAGGACTATCCCTTTAAGAGGAGAAGTGAGCCTGCTAGATCACCAACAGGTATGAGGGTGTCAATTTCTAGTGTTAGGGAAGCAGCTTTAAAGATCACCAGGAGCAGGGGAGGGAGGGTGGGAAAAATTCAAAGATCAGAGCTAGCAGAAGAAAGGGGAAAGGTTCAGAAAGCTGTAGGAGAGGAGAAGTAGCTTAAAATCCCATGGCCAATAGCTGCAGCTAGTCTAAATGAAGTGGCCAATAGTGGTCTGTAGCAGAGAGCCACGGGCCAATAGGAGTGCAGGCATACAATCCTTCCTAGTACCTTGTTCTGTGGCAGTCCAGGAAAGAAGCACATTTGGCGACAGGAGTATTAGGCCAAGCTGCTGGTTGCAGTCTGGATGGATTCATCCATTCAGGGGCAGGAGGCTGAACAGAAAGGGTCTGGCAGTGAAGCATGGTCAGTGGCTGTGAGAACCCGGCCGAGCCGCGGTCCGTAGGTGGTGCCCAGTCAGGGTCAAGACCTTGTTCAGTGGAAGTTCGTGAAAGAAGCATGGTCGGTGGCAGGAGTATCAGAGCCGAGCTGCTGGTCACAGTCTGGCTGGATTCATCCATTCAGGGGTGGGTGGCAGAACAGAAAGGTTCCGGCAGTAAAGCACAGTCAGCAGCTGGGAGAACCTGGCCAAGGCACAGTCCACTGGTGGTGCCCAGTGAGGGTCAAGACCTTGTTCAGTGGCAGTCTGGGAAAGAAGCATGGTCATCAGCAGGAGTATCAGCACTGAGCTGCTGGTTGCAGTCTGGCTGGATTCGTCCATTCAGGGGTGGGTGGCAGAACAGAAAGGGTCCAGTGGTGAAACATGGTCAGTGGCTGGGATAACCCAGCTGAGCCACAGTCCATGGGTGATGCCTGGTCAGGGGCAAGACCTTGTTCAATTGTAGTCTTGGAAAGAAGCGCAGTCAGCGGTAGAAGTAACAGGGCCAAGCCACTGGTCGCACTGTGGCTGGATTCATCTATTCAGGGTTGGGAGGCAAAACAGAAAGGGTCCAGCAGTGAAGCACAGTCAGTGGCTGGGAGAATCCGGCTGAGCTGCAGTCCACGGGTGGTACCCGGTCAGGAGAAAGACCTACACCCTGAGGCTGAAGTTTGACATCCACATTAGACAGTTAAACTGACTGTGGGGGACACTGAGGATAGGAGAACCATGGTAAAGGGAGTGAAGGTGGGGAACTTAGCTAGTGCTCCCCCAATTAGGGGTGGGCAAAAGTGGGGTTTTCTGCTTTCACGGAACTTCCATGAAAATCTGGAAACCTTTGTGAAAGTTTCTGAACTTCTGCCTGTGGCAGAGCGGAAAATGTCCTTGAATGTTTTGGGTGAACTTTCACCCTTTTGGCGGCAAACTTAAGCCCTGGTGGCTAGTGGTTACTCCCCTCACCCCATTACCTGTCCAATAAAAGCCCTGGTGGCTAGTGGTCCCTCCCCACCACCTGCCCAATGTGTATAAAAAAATCTCTGGTGGCTAGAGGTCCCTCCCCCACCCCATCACCTGCCCAACAAATGCCCTGGTGGCTAGTGGTCCCTCTCCTCCACCTAGTCATCCACCTGTACTGTCCAGTAAACTCCCCAATCCCTATATCCATCCATAGCAGGGTCCAGAGCCTCAGCTACTTGATAATTGGAGGTGGGGCTCAGTCAGATTTGCTTCTGATATTTAATGCTTTATTCATTTTCACTTTACAGATCCACACATAGGCTTGATCTACACTACATATACCATCCTCTCTCCCCCCCACAATTTCCTCCCCCACCCACCACACAGAACTTATCCACCCCTCCTCCCCCCTTGACATCAGTTTGTTTTACTTCTGCAATCACCAGCCTTATCTACTTCCTGGGATGATCATATAGCATATAGGGCCTGTAATTTGCCACCAAATTGAGGCATACAATTCTTTACACTGGCTATTACTTTTTCCACATACAAGTTAAAGAATAATTCTTGAAAGGGGCTCAGTCAGATTTGTGATAGTAGGTTGGTTTTTGGCTTGTTATATAAGACCAATTTTCCTGTAGGTGCTATCTTAAGCAGAATCTGCCTTCATTTGCAACAGGAGGGACAAAAAAAGACTTGTTTTTGGTTCATACTAAGGTGCAGATAAAGAGCTAGTAGGCTGAAGCCCATAATGCTCTTATACTAGACCAAGGGACAATATGATAAATTATACCCTGAACTGATTAGTTTGTCTAGACATAGTTTAAAAACATTTTTGGCTCACTCAGAACTACAGAGGGTGGTAGATTATTTCATGGCCCGACAGAATGGATAGTAAAGAAATATTTATGGTTCTTTCTTTTAAAAGGTTTCCTAAATAATTAGTGACAGAATAGGTGGGGTAAGTTGTGGTGAAACTTGGTTGAACTAGTGTATTTCTTACTGAATGAAGCATAAATCTGAGAACAGCCAGTGTAGCCCACATTTAGGGGCCATATTATAAGACTTATGTCTAGCCCTGTTGATTAGGGGAGGGGTGCTGTCTGGTCTAGGACCTTAGCTACTTGACAACTGACCTCCCACAGCCAGTAGTGCGTCACTAGGAAGGGAACAGGTTCTGCATTAAAGCAGCACTGCCAATGTGTCCCACATGTTCATGTCCCAGTGAGTGAGTGAAACAGCGAAGAAGTTGAACAAGTGACTGGCATCATAAGCATCAGCAGGTGTAATGAGAAGAAAGCAGAAAAGCAGGCTCTCTGCCAGTCAACTAGGGAAAGGCACCTTTCACTTCTGTGTAATAGTCACTGCTGGAAAGTGTGGAAGGACAAAGGTAGGCCAAAACTGGAAATAGGAGTAACACCCTATTTAGAGTTGGAGTATATAAAGATTTAAATAAGGCACTAGGGAGAACAAGTAGAAATAAACAAAAATTGGGAAACTAGAAACACCCTATCAAGGTTAAGGGTACAAAAGTATCTCCAGGTGGGGGATTGTAGGGGTTGTAAATGCTGGGAGTGGTGCAATGCAGTAGTTGTGGGATGGCAGTTTTTAGAGAGACCTTCTGGAGACTGCAATACTGCCCCATTTGCAGACACTTTTCTTGGTTGAGGGAGAAAGTTGTTAGACTCCAGGCTGAGTAAGCTAGGATTTGAGGGGACCTCTCTCCCCACCCATAGGCCACTAAGTCTGCCACTGTTATCTCACAGGGTGCCAGTGAGGAGGAATGGCTGGACTATGGTGGGCTCTAGAAGGGTGGGGGTGGTGGTCCAGAGGCACATTCTTCAACCGGTACCACTACAAAATTCCTACACCACTCTGATGAGGTGGGACTGCAAGAAAGTAGCACCTGCAGTAATGAGCAAAGTGGAATGTGGGAGCCATCCAAAATAGGGACCCCAAGGAATGTGATAGAGGACTCCAGAAGAGGAAGAAGCTGCTTCTGGTGGGGGAACTCAATTGTTAGAGGGATAGATTAGGGATGGAAAGGTGGGGAGAGGCATATTAGGTAACTATCTGGTACCATGGCCCAGAGTGAGGGAAAGAAAATCCTGAGGATAGTGGGACAGCAGGAAGGGAGGGAGAGCTAGATGTCAATTTCCACCTGGGGACTAATGACCTGGCTAGGGATGGGGTTGGGATAGGGCAGGGGGAGTTTAGGGAGCTGAGGATGGGTCTTAGGTAGCTCACCCAGTGGCATTTGCTGAGGTACTGCCTGTCTACAACAGGGTACAGAAGAGGGAACTCCGCACCAGGAGCTCCAACTCATGACTGAAGGAATGGTGCAGAGAGGAAGGGTTCAGCTAAATTGGGAACTGGGGACTTGGGAGGATAAGTGCCTGTACAGGGGTGATGGCTTATATCCATCTGGTAAGCAACCACAATCCTCAGTGGATGGTTTAAATGTTACTTCAATGAACATTTAAACTAGCCAACGGGTGGCAGAAGGAATCAGGCAGTCAGAAACTGAGTCCCCCCACAGAATGAAGTAGACAGTAAGGAGAATCCAAGGGGAGAGGAATCCCCCAGGGTGCAAACTGAAAAAGGTAGAAGGGTGGTAGAGTTAAAAAGGGAAAAGAATGGGAGCATTAAAGAGAGAGGTGAGATGGAGGGAGGGCAAAAAGGACAAAAGGAGGGCAACAAGCATAGTGGAAAAAATCTGGAAGGATATGTGTGAAAATTCTAGAAGTCTAGGAAATAAGATTCTGGACCTAGAGGCCACTGTGGCAGAGGTTGATCTGGTTGTTGTAGCCATTACTGAGCCATAGTATACTGAAACCATAACTGGGACATGGCTATAATGGACGATAGTCTGTTCAGGTTGGACCAGGTGGAGAGGAAAGGAGGTGGTGTGGTGCTTTATGTGAGGAAAAGCATAAAAGCCACAGAGATACAGGGAATACAGGAGGAGGCAGCTGTACTGTGGGTCATCCAGGAGATGAGGAATGGAGCCACTATTCACACTGGAGTGATCTACAGACCTCCAACACAGAGGCATGAATTGGGCAAGGTACTAGTGGAAGCCATTGGCAAAACAGCAGAAAAGGGGGGGTACTGTTGTTGGGGGACTTCAGCCTGCCAGATGTGGACTGGAGCCTCCCAGCAGCAGTTTCAGCTAGAAGCAGGGACATTCTGGACTCTATGCAGGGGGCATTCCTCCGGCAACTAGTCAATGAATCCACTTGTGATGGACAATACTGGACATGGTACTCACTAACTGGAACAGTGTTGCATACTTCAAGGTGGGAGGTCATTTGGGAATCAGTGATCATCCTACGGTGTGGTTCAATATAAGTATGGCTGCAATACTGAACCATACAAACACAAGGGTCCTAGACTTCAGGAGGACAAATTTTATAAAGATGGGTGAATGCCTCAGGGATGACCTTGCAGGTGTGGGTGACCTGGGTGGGTTGTGGAAAAACAGTGGGAGCATAGTAAAGGCAACAAACGTCTGCATCAAACAAGTGAGCAAAAGCAAGAAGAAGTATTTTTTCACAGAGAGGGTTGTGGATGCATGGAACAGCCTCCCTGAGGAGGTTGTGGAGTCAAGAACAGTGCGGGAATTCAAGAATGCATGGGACAGACATAAGGCAGTCCTAATGGGGAGTAGGAGGAAGTAAGCTGTTGGTTAATTAGGATCGGCAGCTTATCCGTTAGGTAGGAAAATGGGCAGACTAGGTGGGCCAAGTGGTCCTTATCTGCCATCAAATTCTATGTTCTATGTTTCTAAGAGACCACTATGGTTCTCAAAAGTGGTGGCTAAAAACATAAAAGCTTAAAGGGCAGTATTCAGAAGGTATAAGGCGATGCAGAGAGAGGAGGATAGGGAAATGTATCAGGGGAAGCAGAGGGAAGCTGGGAAAGCATTAAGGGGCACAAAGGAGCAAATTGAAGAGAACATTTACAGACCAATGTCTCTCCTCAGTACGGTTGCCAAAGTACAGGAGGGACTACTCTACTAACAGCTATTAGACTTCCTTGAATGGAATTCCAGTTTTACTCAATTACAGCATGGCTTCTGCAAAAAAACATGGCACTGATACAGAATTAGTATAGGTTATCAGTGATATTATTAATATCATGAATATGGGTATGATAACAGGGGCAATTTTTGTAGACTTAACAAAAGCATTTGGTCTGGTTAATCACAATCTGCTGCTCACAAAACTACAGGAATGTGGAATGAATGATCTATCCTACTGTGGTTCCAGAACTATCTGACTGGGCAGATGCAGTGTGTCAAATGGGAGGGAATGGCCTCAACCCCCAGGTCAGTCACTGATGGGCTACCACAGGGATCCGTACTTGGTCCCCTTCTATTCTCGCTATGTATCAATAATCTACCTGAAAACTATGGTGGTGCCTCAGTGCAGCTATACGCTGATGATGCCATACTTTATACTGCAGGTCTTCCACAGACCCAACTTGGATCAATACGTAGCTGCAGAAAGTATTCTGCTCACTAGAAATTGGTTCCTGGCCAACAAACTTCTACTCAATACCAAAAAAATGAAGGTGATGCTGTTTGATCACAAAACCTCGGCTTAGACAGACAGGATCTGCTTAAAATTGCCACCTGCACTGGACAATGCCAACAAACCTTGGATGGGCCTCCTTTGAAGCCAGATTGCACTATTCCCCTGTACTGCCTTACCTTCAAGCTATTACAGCCTCTCTCCCCACATAGTATCTCTGGTATAATCCAATGCATGCAATTTATTCGACCTCTTAGAGCCTCAGCCTTCCCTGTGTTGGAAGTCCCCAATGTTCGGTTCAAAATTGAAAGGTGGTCCTTCTCATTCTCTGCCTCACATCTGTGGAACTCCCTGCTGCACATGGTCTGGGCCTGCCCTATCTTAGCGCAGTTTAAAAAGAGACTAAAATCTCTTTTTTGGACAACTGCTCCCTACAACTGTTTCCACTGAATCTTATGCCCCAGTGCCCTCCCCTACCCTCTACAATTGTGTGGGCTCTAACATCCCAGCCTGCTCAAAACATATATAATTACTACTTCAATTCACTCTTAACCTATTGTAACTAAGTAAGAAATTAAATTTATTTTTTAGGTGCCCAATCCCAGGGGCTCTGGGCACCGTACACAGAACGATAAATAGGGTCACAGTTTAAATCACAAGACATTCTATAAAATTATTAAAAATGTTCAGACACAGTTTAAAATATGTCAGCTGGATAGGTTAATTTAAAAAGATGGGTCTTTAGACCCCTCCTGAACACCTCCACTGTAGGGACCTCCCTCAAGGATCTTGAAAGAGAATTCCAGAGGACCAGAGAACCGGGCTGCCAACCCTGAATAAGCGATCACTCCAGGTTTTCAGCCCAGTCCATGGAACTGCCATAAGGCCCTGGGTGGAGGAATGGAGGAAGTGAGTTGGGATAGCAGGTGTGAGAAGGTCAGACAAGTAGCCAGGGCCCAGTCTGTATAGGGCCTTATAGGTGAGCAAGCCCACCTTGAAGAGAACACACCACCTGACCAGCATCCAGTGCAGATCCTGACCCAGAGATATACAGCATTACAGTATTCAAGTCTCATATTACAAAGGCATGCACCAGTGATGGCAGGTCTTCAGGTGGAATAAGGGATTTTATCCGGGCAATGTTCCTCAGATGGTAGAAACTGTTTTTGACAACAGTCAACACTTGCTCCTCAAATGTCAGCCTGTATTCCAGGATCACACCCAGATTTGTTTTTGTATTATTTGTTTAGCTCCCCTGCACCCCCATCTGCCACTCCTTCAGGCCAGTTGCCAAGGATGCTCTCCCCCCACAGCTCTGATACCAATCCCTGACCCCACATCACAGCCACCTCAGGGTAACCCAATGTAGCCCTTCTTCGGGTGGGTCCTCCTCTTCTGAGGAGGAAGGGCCTGATGGCCAATGGCATTGGCCCTGGGTGCTGCTGCAGTCGAGTCGGCTTCTTGGAGGTCTAGGAAGGCACTGGTCCTGGCGGTCATCATCCGGCAGTGTGGAGGTGCCATTTTTCTGTGTTTTCCTCCTCTGGTTCCCTGTGCATCACATCTGTACTTCCTCTGGTCTCCACCGGGGGTCACTACAGAGTGATGCCTCTCCCTAGCCCACATAAGGAGAGGAGAGGAGAGCAGTCCTCTGGAGGCTCGATACTTCTCCTTCCCCTTCCGACCCCCCGGCACCTGAGTCCGTTCCCAAACCAAGGTTGCCAGTGTGGTTTGAGGTATGTTGCCGGCGCCTCAACCCTCTGTGCCACTGGGTTGGCCACACCCAGATTTCTAACCCTTGCGGATGCCATCAATGGTGTTGACCCCAGGACTAGGCCTGTTGTCATTCTGGAGGCGTTCCCAACCTGCTGTCAGCAAGGCTCAATCACTAGAACTTCTGACTTATCAGGGTTAAGCCTCAACCAGTTAGAATTCATCCAATCCTGGATCTCGATGAGGCATTTATTCAGCACTTCAACAGCACCGGTTGTCCCTGGTACAAAGGACATGTACAGCTGAGTATCATCTGCATAGCAGTGAAAACTCAAACTGTATTGTCTAATGATCCTCCCAAGGGCAGCATATATATATATATATATATATATATATATATATATATATATATATATATATATATATATATATATCTATATATATATATAAAATAAAATGGTTATATTAAATGCACGCTGAAAATAGAAAATAGAGTTAAAAATCTACGTTTTGACCTTAGGTATTCTTCAGGAAATATCTTAAAGAGAAAAAAAAAAGCAAGTTAGTGTAGAGGAGAGGTAAAATGAGAGAGATATGTATGTGGAGAAAGAGGAAAGAGGAGGCTTAGGGAGAAGAAGTGATAAGTGGTAAGATTAAG
Source organism: Neoceratodus forsteri (assembly GCA_016271365.2). Classification (NCBI taxonomy): domain Eukaryota; kingdom Metazoa; phylum Chordata; order Ceratodontiformes; family Ceratodontidae; genus Neoceratodus; species Neoceratodus forsteri. Next base: position 584,503,501 of record CM028137.1, on the reverse strand, counting down.
AGAGAATCTGTGAAACAAAAAGGTGATGATGGGAAAGATAAAGCATAATGGGAGTGAAGGAGCTGGGGAAGTTCCCAGGTGGGGACTAATTAACAAGGCCTAGGAAGAAGGCTGAAAGGCGACAAATGTGTGGGAAGGTGACAGAAATGGAGTCTTATGGTAAAACTGAAAAATAAATTAAATGAGTACAAAAACAAATAGACTTTAGGGAAAAAAGGGATGGCTGAAAGATGTTAGTGGAAAATAAGTCTATCATTTAAACCAGAGGGCTGCTGGGAGCCAAGGCGGATGATCAGCTTGGTTTCCATGTTTTTTGTATGGTCAGGATCCCAGAAGCCCTGCTGAAGGACATAAACAGAAAGGTCATTGACATTGTGGTCCCTGGAGATAAAGTGGGATACAATGGGTTTAGCAGTTTCCCCATTCCTGACTGCTCTGTAATGTTCCCTGAAATGGTCAGCAAGACGCCTACCAGTTTCTCCTATGTAAATAGCTGTACACTTCCTGCAAAGAGTACAATACACCACATTAGTGGAGGTGCATGAGAACTCCTTGGTGATGTGAAAAACACCTGTAGGCCCCTGAATCTCAGTCACACTGGAAATAAATTTGCAGGTATAGCAGTGAGTCCTGTTGCAAGGTTTGGTACCTGGGAGGGAGGAACTGTTAGGAGTAGGTAGGCTGCTTTTAACCAGGAGATTCCACAGGTTAGGTGGCCGGCGGTAGGAGGCAATAGGTGGTTCTGTAAAGGAAGCACCAATGTTAGGGTCAGTTTTCAAAATGCGAAAGTTACTAGTAATGATCATGTGAAGAGAAGGTGTGCTCTGATGGAAAGGAAGAACTAGTGGAATTCTCTGTTGTTCTTGTGTGGCAATATCCTTCCTCCGGGGTCAAGGTTACAGGGCATGTTACTGACCCGGGAGAGTGCTCTGTCCACTGTGCTTTTAGGGTAACCCCTGTTGATAAAAAAACTATGCATTATTTGGGTCTGCTCAGCAAAATCATCCTCTTCACTGAATAACCTGCAAAGTCTATGAAACTGTGAATAATGCAGGCCATTCTTGACATGTTTAGGATGGAAGGAGCTGTGGAGGAGGAAACTGTGAGAGTCAGTGGGTTTGTAATAGAGTGATGTCTTCAGACCAGTGTTCTGGACTGACAGCTGGATATCCAGAAAAGGCTGTGTAGAGGAGGATACTTCAACAGTGTATTGAAGGGAAGGATGGGCTGTGGTAAACTTGTCGAGGAAGACTTGGAGGGTCTCCCTGAAGCAGGAGGTGTCCTCCACACAGTCATCAATATATATATATATATATATACACACACACACACACACTGAGAACAGCATCAGTGACAGGATCGAACTCTGAGGAACTGTACTGGTCCGAGGCAGAGGGGAGGAGGAGAAATTCCTCATGACCACCCTCTGCCTCCCACCTGAGAGAAAGGACTCAAACCAGTTGATGATAACACTGGTGAGTACACACCATTCTCTAAGGTGATCCAGTAACACGATGTGGCCCACAGTATTGAATGCTGATGACATATCAAGAAGAATGGCCGTTTCTCCTTGATCTCTTGCCATGAGGAAGTCATTATGGACCAAGACGAGTGCCTTCTTCATGCTGTGCCTTGCCATAAACCACAAACTGGAATTGCTTGTAGATGTTACAGGTCTCTAGGTGTTCCTCGAGCTGCAGAGTCACTATCTTCTCAGCAACCTTCATTACAAATGGGAGGTTGGAGATTGATCTATAATTGGCTAGGACATTGGGGTCGAGAGATGTTTCTTCAGAAGGGGCTTCACAAGCGCCTCCTTCAAGGTGTCAGAGAAGACCCCCTTCAAAAGTGAGCACCCGACTATCCCAGTGAACATTGGGCCAATGACCTCAATGCATCACACTAGGCAACACATCAAGCCACAGTCCAGTTCACAGTAAGTGGGCCACAGCTTCTAAATCACCCTGGAGACCTCAACCACCCCACTGATCCAAACTCTGCCCAGGAAATGGGAGTGCCCTGCTTCATACAAACCCCACCCTGCAGGTCTGGTCCAATCCACTGGCAAGACCCCGGCCAGAGTGGAGGATACCCTGTCAGAAAAGAATAGAGCAAACTCTTCACATAATGTTGCTGAAAGGCTTTTTTCAGCTGTAGACAGACAGGATGAAGCAGCCTGCCCACAGTCTGAAGGAGCTGAGCTGCTCTATTCCTCCCTGCTGCAATCTCCCTGGACAGGAACTCTGCCTTCTTATAGTTGATTGCCCTTTGGCCCTTTGATAGTCACCGTAGTGATTTCTCAAAGCCAGTCAATCCTCCTCTAGCTGGGTCCTACATCAGCAACCCTCCAACCTCTGACCCATAGTCTTCATCACCCTGAGAGCCCCGTCAAACCACGGGGATCTCAGGCGGGATGACCTAGGTCATATATGGACCAGTGCAATGGAGTCAAGCACCTCAGAGACAGCCCTATTATAAGCTGCAACTGACTGTCTCACAGCTACCACACTAACAGCACTGACACTGGAAAAGTCAACTACCATCATCAGTCCCTCAAGGGACAGTCCTCTTAAAGGGCAGTAGCTGATCATCTCAACAGGGGAGGGACCTTCAGTGGGTGCCCCGAATGAGAACTTCAACCTACAATGGTTGGACCAAACAACCCAATCAATCTTGAGATCAGTGATCTCAAGACCCAGTGAGAATACCAGGTCCAAGGTGTGGCCATGATGATGGGTCACAGCGGCAGCTGTCTGTGCCAGGCCCAGTGATGTCATCAGCTGTAGAAGGTCAGAACCAAGTTGAGAGGATTCATCATCGATCCAGGCATTGAAGTCCCCCAGAATAGGCCACTGGAAAGATTCAAAAGCCCTGTCAATGATGAAGTCTGCCACCTCCTGAATCAAGGAGAATACTGCAGCCCACACCTGGACCCCCACGCACCGCCAAACATTCAAACGACCTGGTAGAACCCACTGAATGTACAGAGAAGTTCAGGTCAGATCTAAAACAGATGGCTACAACCCTGCCTCTGCGATCCCTCCTTGGGCAGTGTACTACAGAGTACCCGTCCCAAACCGACACCTCCATAACTGGCCCTGCATCATCTCCCAGCCTAGTCTCCATGATGCATGACAGATCAACTGAGGAAACCAAGTCCAAAATAATTGCGGTCTTGTTCCTCATTGTCTTGGCATTGTACAACACTACCCAGAGGGGATCAGTGTGGGCTGTAGACCCTGTAGCTGTCTGCCCACATGGTCCGGTGGGAACCCTAGGAACAGAGGCCAAACAAGTTGGGCCTCTCTCAAGGCTTTGTTTTACCCTAGTGTGCCTCCTGCTCTGAACAACCCTAATCCATCTCACCTCCATTAAGCTCCCAGTGTCCCACCACAACCTCCCCTGCCCCCTAGCAATACTCACCTCCTCACAATGCCTTATAGCAAAGCGAGGAGGTGGGTCACAATAAGAGTGGAGGTCGTAGATCAGGACTGCCGGGTAGCTAATCCGGAGGGGCCCCAGACTCCTACACTTACTAATAATAAATTAGCTAAAATTAACTAAATTAAAATACACTCCCAGATATCAAACCAACAACCAAATAGACAAACCATATATGAAAACTTATAACAAATTACAATTCTAACTGCCCATTCCTACACCATCCATAAAATAAATACAAAACAATTCCTTGCTCAGATACTCAGCAGTCAAACTCTATCCAACCACAAAACCACCTGCTTAAATAAATCAGCATTTTGTATAGTCCAGGAGAGGAACTGAGTGCTATAGTGATTCTATGATCCCTGTTTTCAGGGGGAAAAGCCGAAGTTCAATGAAGCAGAGTAAATGGTTCAGCAATGTTTCAGGGAAACTTCACCAAGAACCAATTTTCCAGTTCCAAAAACAGCTCACTCTCACCAGACTATTTTATACTTCCAAGTCCTATCAGGAAGATATCAAGCTGACAACAAAATTTGAGGAAAACACTCCTGGAAGGGACAGGCTATAGGTTTTAAAAAGCTGGCACCAACAAACCCTCACTAATGCCGAGGCGGTACAGTTTGGAAGAGCAATAAAGGAACAAACTTATCGGCCCAGAGTATGGTCCAAATTCATCCACCAACGCTTCTCTCACCAGTGCCGGAGGCAGTCTGGACAGATCTTTTGACAGGGAAAATCCCCGCATCTAGAATGGCGGACACAACTGGCAGAATGGAAATCCTGGGATTTGAGTTGCCACAAGACTCCACTGGCCTTGACCTTCCACATGCAGACAGAGGTCCACAACAGTCACGACAATAACTGACCTGGCATCTGAGTCCAGCAGGGTGAAACCTGCATTGCCACACCATGGGCTCCCTCTACACAGCAATCCTGGGACAGTTCCTAAAAACGCTCGCAGTCTCCAGGAAATAGAACGATGGGGAGACCTTGTAGCACCCCCAGACAGAGCCGACCTTTGGTCAAAGCTTCGCTGATATAGCAGCTGCATATGCTGTTCCAGTCGGCCAAAGTTCAGCACAGTCCTGCAGCACACTTGTCTCTGTGAAAACCGAGGTCTGTATACCAGTGGTTCCTTCCTTGCTTCTCCACATTTCTTCACCCTCCCTGGAGCTTCTCTTCTAACAGTGCATTTTTAGCACTTAAACCCTATCTGAAAAACAACCCTTAGCTGTTTCTAAAAGCCCTGGGTCATGTCTCTAACTAAGTACAGTAAATAGCAAGGTTAGACTTTTTGGACGGCAGACTAAATAATTTGCTGCGGATGTCAGACGCCAACAAATTAAACTCAACTGTAGCAGAATAAGTTACATTAAAATAGAGGGAATTTTCAAAGGATTTTGCAGCTCCATTCAGAGCACTTGCAAGCATCAGCTCAGCAACATAGAAACATAGACTTTGATGGCAAATAAGGACCGCTTGGGCCACCTAGTCTGCCCATTTCCCTACCTACTGGATGAGCTGCAGATCCTAGTTAACCAACAGCATATTTCTTCCTACTGCCCTCAAGAATTGCTTTATGTCTGTCCCATGCATTCTTGAATTCTCCCACAGTTTTCTCCCATAGTTTTAGCAACACCACCATCTTGCTCTCCCCATGTATATATTCTCTGCCATTATAGACAACTGAATGTATTTGCTCATTGTTATTACCTGTAACTAATCCCTTGTTGGTATAAAAAATGTATGCATATGTATGTATAACCATGTATAACATAGAGGATAATGTATGGGCATCAATGAGCAACCATTCCATTATTGCTTTGTAAGTTGTTATGGCAACCACTAGAAGTGAGAAGAGAGTGGTTGATTGGTGCCCATTTATTGTCTTTTATAGTGTATGGGCATCAGTCCATTCAATTTAAACAAAAAAAGGCAATTTGTAGTCAGGATCCTTACTTTTAAACTCTCTCCAGGTCCAGCTGTAACAGACGTAGCTTGTTCAGTAATGTCGGCAGTTCGCGAAATGCGCATGTGCAAAGTGTGTCTTGTCATTGTACCATCGATGTGATGTACCCACGCTGGTATAACAACATCGTGATGTCACATCGAAGGTATAACAACACTAGGAAAAGATAGATTTTGAGGGTTTACAATGTTCAACCATACATTATATATAAGTTGCCTTTTTTTCATTTAAATTGAATGGACCGATGCCCATACACTATAAAAGACAATGTATGGGCATCAATCAACCACTCTATTCTCACTTCTCAAGCTTCCCATGACAACTTATGAAGCAATAATAGAGTGGTTGTTCATCGATGCCCATACAGTATCCTCTATGTTATTCTGTGTCGCCACTGAAAAAAGGACATCTCGTCACAGTGGGCTTACCCAGTCACCAAAACTCAAATAAATAAATAGTCTAAGAGGTAATGAAAAGGGACAAAGCACTTTTTAGATAAGTACATGAAAAGAGGAAGACCAGGGGTGGGACTGATTGTAAGGTTAAAATGGGAAGAGGGGTACTGTGCAGAGGGAGACCAGGAAAAGTCAGTCATCCTGAACAAATACTTTTGTTCAGTGTTCACAGAGGACAGAGAAAGGGAAGGGCATCAAAAAAGTAATGAAAACTTTGGAGGGAGGGAGGGAGGGAGGGAGGTGGACACCAGTTCTTTTTTGGAGGTGTGAGTCCTGAGGGGACCTACTAATCATAAGGTGGACAAAGCAATGGGGCCAGATGGGATGCATGCAAGATATTGAGGGAGCTCAGGGAAATACTGGCTGCACTTCTGACAGTTCTGTTTAACAGCTCACTAGAAACAGGAGTGGTTCTGAAGGACTGGAGGAGATGTAGTCACACTACACAAAAGTGGTAGCAGGGAGGAGGCTGGCAATTATAGACCAGTCATCCTGACATCTGAGGTGGGAAAGTTAATGGAATCACTGCTAAAGGAAGGGATTGTGGTATATCTTGAATCCAGTTGGCTACAAGACCAATGGCAGCATAGTTTCACAGGGGGGAAGGTCATGTCAAATGAATCTGATATATTTTTTTGACTGGGTGACCAAGGAACTAGATCAGGGTGGAGCGGTGGACATGGCTTACCTTGATTTCAGTAAGGCGTTCAACACCGTTCCCCATAGGAGACTAGTAAGCAAGCTGGTTAGCATAGTAGTAGGTCCAAAGGTGGTAAACTGGATAAGAAATTGGTTAGAGGGGATAGGTGACAAAGGGTGGTGGTAAATGGAGTTCATTCAAAGGAAGGGAGGGTGACCAGTGGGGTGCCTCAGGAATCAGGGCTGGGACCAGTCCTCTTTAATGTCTTTATAAGTAACATTGCACAGGAGCTTTAAAGAAAGATATGCCTCTTCATGGATGACACCAAAATCTGCAATAGGGTGGACACTTCAGTGGGGTAGAAAGAGTGAGCAGAGACCTGAGAAAACAAGAGGACTGGTCAAGGGTATGGCAGCTGGGTTTCACTGCAAAAAAGTGCAAAATATTGCACTTAGGGCACAGAAACCCAGGGCAGTGTATGAAATTGGTGGAGTGGTATTGATGACCACCAAGCAGTAAAGAGACATGGGGTAATCTTATTGGATGACCTAAAGGTGGCCAGACAGTCCAACAAGGAAATAGAGAGGGCAAGTGGGATGCTGGGGTGCACAGGGAAGGGTATCACCAGCAGAAAGAGGGAGATAGTGTTGCCTCTGTATAGATCACTGGTAAGACCCCACCTAGAGAACTGTGTCCAGTTCTGGAGACTACATCTCCAGAAGGACAGAGAGAAAGTGGAGGCGGTCCAGAGAAGGGAAAATAAAATGGTGTAGGATCTGCATCAAAAGCCCTATGAGAAAGACTAAAAGACCTCAATATGTACATCCTGGAACTGAGGCATGAGAGAGGAAATTTGATAGAGAACCTTAAATATCTTAGAGGGGTAAATAATAGAGCTGTGAAAAAAACTTGTGCTGGCAGAATTTCCATGAAAGTCAGATTTTCGCTTCAGCAAAAGTTTGGAAATCCATTTCCAAACTTTTACAGAAATTTCCCCTGCCTTGCACCCTGCTGTCCATTGATACCCACCCGTCGGTTGTCAGACTCGCTGATCGCTACCCGATATTAAAATGAATCATTTCCAGGTGGGTAGCATGATGTCCTCAGCAGGTGGGTGATCGGGTGGGGTTATGGACTGCTAGCCACCAGATATTTTGTTTTTACCTATGGAGCAGGTGACTGGGTGGGTGAGGGACTGCTAGCCATCAGGGATTTTTTTTTTACATATGGGGTGGATGATTGGGTGGGGGAGGGACCACTTTCCACCAGGGATTTTGTTTTTACCTATGATGTGGGTGAAGGAGGGGAGGAGGAGGAACCGCTAGCCACCAGGGATTTTTCTTTTCAATTGCAGCTGGTTGTTAGGTGGGGTGAGGAACTGCTAGCCACAAGGGAATTATAAATTTTAACATTGGTCAATGATCATTGAGTCTGGCAAGTGGATTGGGAGGGTACTGGACACCAGGGAAAGTATCTGACAGGGCAAAAATTCACCCAAACACATTCTGAAGATTTGCAATCCACCACAGGCGGAAGGTTGGAAACTTCACGAAAGTTGTCAAATTTTGTGGAAGTTCCGCTATGGTGTAAATCACAACATTAATCCACTTCTAGTAAGTAAGGTACAGGAGGGCAGTATTTTTCTGAAGCAAAGATGCTCAAGAACATGGGGACATGCTATGAAGCTGAAGGGGAGGTGGAAGAGAGGTGTGAGGAAGTACCTCTTCACAGACAGAGTGGTGGATTCCTGGAATAACCTTCCAGCAGTGGTGGTGGGGGCAAAAACAATGTTGGGATCAAGAATGCATGGGATAAGCTCAAAGTAATCATAGTGGAAAGGAAGGGGGAGGGGTAAAGGGCTGTTGATCAGGCACAGTCTGATGTAATAGAGTAGGTAGGGAGAAATGGGCAGACTGGATGGGCCAAGCGGTACATTGCTGCTGTCAAATTCTGTGTCTATGTTTCTGTGTGTGTATGTCTAAAAGCAATAGGAACATTAAGATGATAGAGAGAATGAGAATGAATGCAGCTGAAAGCCAAAAAGATTGCATTCAGGCAATACAAAAAGACACAGGCAGAAGGGGATAGGGAGAAGTACCAGGAGAAGCAAAGGGAGGCAGGGAGGTCAGTAAGGGAAGCCAAAGCTCAGACAGAAGAGCACATTGCAAAATCAGTGGGTAGAGGGGACAAAACCTTTTACAGGTACATAAGTGAAAAAAGAAAGACAAAGGGAGGGATAGTGAGACTGAAGGGGGAGGATGGGGGCCACATGGAGGATGACAACAGTAAAGCTGACATATTGAACAGGTATTTCTGCTCAGTCTTTACTGAGGAAGAGGAGGATAATGGGTCTGAAGGGAGTACAAGGGTGAATGGGTGCAGAAATGGACACAAGTCCCTTTACAGAGAAAGGGTCCTAAAGGAACTGGAAGTAATAAGAGTTGATAAAGCAATGGGGCCAGATGGGTGCACCCTAGGGTCCTTAAAGAACTAAGAGAGGTGGTGGCTGAACCTCTGGCTATCCTGTTTAGCCGATCACTGAAACAGGAGGTACCCAAAGACTGGAGGACAGCAGATGGAGTCCCCTTATACAAAAGTGGGAACAAAGAGGAAGCAGGAACTACAGACCAGTCAGCCCCACCTCAGTAGTGGAGAAGATCATGGAAGCCTACTGAAGGAGAGATTGGTAGAACATCTGGTTGTCAATGGACTACAGGACCCAAGGCAGCATGGTTTCACCAGGGAGGTCATGTCAGACCAACCTCGTTGAATTTTTTGACTGGGTGACTAGGGAGGTGGATCAGGGGAAGGCGGTGGACATGGCCCATCTGGACTTCAGCAAGGCCTTTGACACCGTGCCACATAGAAGACTATTACACAAACTGGGGAATATGGGTGTGGGCAGGACAGTAGTGTGGTGGGTAGGTAACTGGCTGGGTGGCAGGACACAGAGTGTGGTGGTAAATGGCTGTCACTCCACAGAGTGGTTCTAAAATTTCTGAGGCTGATCCAGTATCTTTAATATTAGTGAAAATCAGGTCCAAGATGTTATTATTGCTAGTCGGTGCAGTTACTAGCTGCTCCAGATCATGTTGCAAAATGATTACAAGAAATCTATTTTCTAATGTACCATTGCCCTCAAGTGATGCCCATTTTATTTTAGGTAGATTGAAGTTACCCATGAGAATATGGTCATCATAGTCTTCCATGTCCTCAATTGATTTCATGAAGGCATCAATGCCTGTGGTGTCAAGGCTGGGAGAGCAGTAACTAAGGTCTACTGTTAATAATCTATCTGCACATTTGGTTTTGGCCCATATTATCTTGCTGTCTGCTCCTTGGGTGTAGTTATTTTTTAGTTCATAACTATTTAGTTTATTATTAATATAAAGGGCAATACCCCCTTCCCTGGCCTTTGTACATTTTTTGGCAATCTCAGAGTATCTGATATATCAGTCCCCCAGTCAGAATTCGAGAACCGAGTCTCAGTGACTCTACAAATGTCTATATTATCCTTATTTAATATATAAGCTAGTTTGTCGATTTTGTTATTTAGACTTCTTGCATTGACTAATAACATGTTTAACTCAGAGCAGGAGCTATTTGGTTTTAGTAGGTTAGGTGTTGTGGTCATGGACATATTATCCTTTGTTCTGTTGTTTGTTGTGGCTATAGTAAAAGCAGTAGGGATATTTTCTTCAGTGGTAGGGTGCGAGCCATGGTGATTGAAAGAAAGTTGGGTGTCATGGCTCCCCACCCCCCCAGGAATTAGTTTAAATTCTTGTTAATGAAGGCATTGAGGTGTTGCCCAAGTAGTGATGTACCCCTTCTACTGGGGTGGAGGCCATCCTAGCATATCAAGTCTCTTCTGTCATGAAATTCATCCCAGTGGGTGATATACCCTATGTTTTGTCTGAAGCACCATAGTCGCAACTAGTACTCCACATGTGCAGAGACAGAGACTTATTGTGGATTATGCCCTTAGTCTTTAGGGATCACCAGGTCACCTCATTATCTGTTGTTGATTCATTACTGGAGCGGCTCTGGCAATACCTGTCTTCATAGTGCAATAATTGAACTACAGTACTGTGAAATGTGATATCAAGCCAAGTTATTCTTTTATTTCAGTGGAGCAGAATTTGTCTCCATTCTGTACATTTACTCATTAAGAATAAGTAAGTAAATTCTACCTCATGCAGACAACAGGCTGTTCACAGTAGCAAAACTATCACACTGTGTAGACAGACATTGCTGCATTGATTTTGTATTAGTTGTGGGGCAGATGAAGAGACCTGGTTACACCTGAACAGTATAAGCTGATGCTTACAGTATTTATGTATGGTGAGTGTCGGGGAGGGTATTGTATCTAAGTTGGGGATCTGAGTGTCAAGATAACCAGATGCATATTTATTTGACCTTGAGTTCTATGTACTTACAGTCCCACTGGCAGGTGCAATAATTGTGGGACACATTAAAGGGGTATATAGCTTTGTAGGTGCTTTAGGACGTTTTTCTCTGTCTACTTTACTTGGGCAGACTAATCTCAAGCTGAGCATGTAACTGACAATGCTGAATCTCAAATGAAGCAACTATGGTCATCCACTTAAATGGAAATTTCCACTAGCTATGCTGTTAGATCACTCCATTTACTTTCATTTAACTTATTAACATGATAATATCAGGAGGGAAACTAGGTCAATAGCCAACCCCATCCCCCCATTTAAATAAGCAAGGATGAAATACAAAATACTCTGTGCAGATATGTACTGTAAATGTACTTTCACCTTGCTATTGCATGGACCACCACTAGAGGTCACTAGCTGTTAGTGGTTACTCAGCACTACCTTGACTGTTATTCGCCACTTTCACTATTTGGTGGCACTGCTTTGCACAGATTGCCTCTACTCATATGAAACACTTATCCCCATTTCAAGGACAAAATTTCCCAACTGCCTTTCCACTACTGTATCTGATAGCCTTTTTTCATGTGCAACATGGGTCTCGCAGTAATGCCTTTATTTTCTGCAGGGAGTGGCTAATGCATAAAATAATGACAGTTACTGTGAAGGATGAGTGCAGTATCTGGTTTATGTGATTACAGACTTAATGCCCAGCAAGCCTAGTGTGCAGTATTGCAATATATGGATAAGCCTCAACAATACAATGCTAAGCCATACAAATATTTTCGATAATACACTACTGCCATTTCAATAATACCATACTGAGGCAACTGATAATACTATCATTTTTGCTGCTAATACTATAGTTCAAAGTTCCTCATTGACCAGTAGTATTATCATCGCAGTTCAGCAGCAAGAGAGCAGCTACCAGCATGTGCCTTACGTTTTTTCAAAGCATGCCTCATGATTGGCTGCTTTCTGTCTGTGGGCTGGCAGAACAATTTTGGAAACATGATGGCCACCTCTCGCTCATTGGGACCACTTTATCCTCTCTGCTCTTTTGCCTGTAATCTTCCCCAAAATATAAAACAATATCTTGTTGATTCTGCATTCACTCAAGCTGAAAATACCTGATGGGTAGGACTGCAACAAAATATAATGACCAATGCCACTCTCTGATCGATACCAGTCTCACTTCAACAGACATATGTTGGGGTAGGGGTCAGATAGTGTGAAAGATGCTCAGTGCAGCTGTCAGTGGCCCATACGGCTGTCGGATGGCCTTGCAGCATGTGTACCAAAAAAAATCATAGCCACTGGAAAATTTTAAACCAGATCTGTATATTACCAAAAATAACACATAGACAAGTGAGTGTTTCAAGACAGTAATACCATCTCGATGTTTGGGGGACTTTGGAAACCTCTCTAGCTTTGCTCCTAAGGTTCCAAGTCCCCAAATCCTCTCGATTAGATTACTGTCCTGTAATACACACTTTATCTATTATTCTATTTATAATGCTTGAACAGTTTTATGGAGAAAAAAGAGAGATTCATTTACTCAGGCAAGTGCACTGCAAAAAGAAAAATAAAGAAAAGGATGTGTGAGTGCTAGCAAATTGAACTGATGTTATCCTGATGTACACTGGTATATGCTTTAGTTTTTGTCCTATTTTGTGTCCAGTGATTGCATATTTGTTTTATACTGGACTGTGCTTTCCAGTGGCACATAAATACAGAATGCTTGTATGTGCAGAATGCAAGTTTGTGAGTATTGGACCCATGGTCCGTTGTTTTCACTTCACTTTATTCACAGTTTTCATACAGATTCTTTTAAAAATACAGACTGAATACTTTATAAGGAAATGCTGCTAACAAAAACTCACCCTGAAAATCCTTACATACAGCACAGTACTAAGCATTACAAATGAACTTTTGTCTGCACTCAGGATCTTCAGCTATTGTACTGATAGAGAATTGCATAATTAGACTGTCACAAGGTACAGTAGCTGTAGTTGTGCAAGCATGTTGACTCGATGTACCTGTTGTTTTAATGAACTGAATGTTAGCAAATATATGTGGAAGAGATAGCCTCAAAGGCATATCCACCTTTTTAGTCTAACAGGCCCTCATGACGTCTGAGTTTATGTTCTGTAAATACTTCCATATAATGATGTAATGTGCTTACATACATTTCTCATATCCTGTTTTTGAAAGTAATAGCACCCTTCCCTGTTTCAATTGTAGGGAAATTCATAAAGACTGATGACTGCACACACCCTAATAACAAAGAAGACTTTGCAGTGAGCATGTGCTTATATTTATGTTTATATCTATAATCATTCATGTGGGTGTTTGCTTGACTTTTATTTTTCTGACTCCAGGTACATAGGATCCTAACAGGACAAATCTTTACTGAATGACATCCATTTCTGATTTCATTATGTGGTATTCTGAAGGCAGTCACTTGCCAGCCATCTCAGCCAGAGAAAGGTTCATCAGTGATGACATCAGGGTGATGAGCAGGGGTAGAGATGGGCAAAATTATAAAATTACAGTTGTGAAATTTAATGAAAGGCACACAGTTGTCATGCAAACCGGTGTATTTCACATAATTTTGCCTGCTTAAAAAGGCTTTGTATATTTCTGTATGTAAGAATGGTATATGATAGGTAGATAAGAAAGGGAAGGCAAGATGGGAGGGTGAGCAGGATGTCATTATCCACCTAGGTACTAATGACCTGGCAAATGGGGAGCCAAAGGAAGTTCAGGAAGAGTTTAGGAAATTGGGAAGGGGTCTCAAGCAAGTAGCTATTTCTGTCACTTTCTCAGAAGTACTACCTGCGTGAGACAAGGGAGAGCATAGGACTGCATGCACCAGGAACTTTAACTCATGGTTGAAGAACTGGTGCTGTGAGGAAGGGTTTGGATTCATTGGTGACTGGGGACCCACCTGGAGGGATGGAGGTTTGTTCAAGCCTGATGGCCTGCATCCATCCTGGAGGGGAATCCAAGCACTCAATGGTTAGTTTAAATGCTACATTGACAAGCATTTAAACTAGCAAAGGGGGGTGGCAGGCCAGCAAGGTGGTTACCTACTTGCTCACCCCCCACATCTAGCAGTGGAACCAGTGAACCAGAGGAGTGGCTATCTCTACAAAGCAGTGCGCAAAAGATGGAGATTAGCACCCAAGAAGTGGATAGGCAGAAAAGGGGCAAAATTCAGCAGAAGGGCAGACAGCAAGGAGAACCAGGGATAACGGACAACCAAGGAAGGGGCTGGATTAGAACAGCAAAACAGTCTATGGAGGTTAAATCATGGAAAGCCATGTGTGCAAATGCCAGGAGCCTTAGCAACAAGATGGAAGATCTGGAGGCTGTCATGGTGCAGTCAGACCTGGACATTGTGGCCATCACTGAAATCTGGTGTAATGATAACAACGACTGGGAGATGGCCATACCTGGCTACAACATATTCAGAAGAGACAGAGCAGGCAGGAAGGGAGGAGGAGTGGCACTGTATGTGAAAAATGACATAAGGGCCACAGAGATCCAGAAGGAACAAAATGGGAGAGAGATACTGTGGGTTAAGCTGGAAAGGAAAATGGGACCAACCATCCGCACAGGTGTGGTCTATAGACCACCAGCCCAGGAGGAAGAAACAGATAGGGAGCTGATGCTAGCCATCCAAAGGACGGCAGACAAGGGTGATGTAGTACTGGTTGGAGACTTCAATATTCCAGACGTGGACTGGAGTATCCCAGCAGCAGCATCAACTAGGAGCAGATTTATCCTGGACTCCCTTCAGGGTGCCTTCCTCAAGCAACTGGTCATGGAACCAACTCGGCAGAAGGCAATGCCGGACCTTGTGCTCACAAACAGGGACAGTGTGATGGGGGTAACAGTGGGGGAGCACCTGAGGAACAGTGAACACCAGTCATTGTGGTTTGAAATCACAGAAAGAGCAGAACCAAACCACACAAAAACACGTATCCTGGATTTTAGGGTGGCAGACTTTGGGAAAGTGGGGAGATACTTGAAAGAGGCATTAAGGGGAATGGGGCAGGAATCAGGGGTTGAGGAACAGTGGGCAGTATTTAAAATGGGGATTACAAGAACAACAGAATTATGCATTAAGCAGGTTAGCAAGAGGAAAAGGAAGAGGAGACCATTATGGTTTTCCAAAGAGGTAGCAAAGAAAGTGAAAGCCAAAAAGATTGCATTCAGGCAATACAAAAAGACACAGGCAGAAGGGGATAGGGAGAAGTACCAGGAGAAGCAAAGGGAGGCATGGAGGTCAGTAAGGGAAGCCAAAGCTCAGACAGAAGAACACATTGCAAAATCAGTGGGTAGAGGGGACAAAACCTTTTACACGTACATAAGTGAAAAAATAAAGGCAAAGGGAGTGATAGTGAGACTGAAGGAGGAGGATGGGGGCCGCATGGAGGATGACAACAGTAAAGCTGACATATTGAACAGGTATTTCTGGTTAGTCTTTACTGAGGAATAGGAGAGTAATGGGTCTAAAGGGAGTACAAGGGGTGAGAATGGTGCAGAAATGGACACAAGTCCCTTTACACGAGAAAGGATCCTGAAGGAACTGGAAGTAATAAGAGTTGATAAAGCAATGGAGCCAGATGGGGTGCACCCCAGGGTCCTTAAAGAACTAAGAGAGGTGGTGGCAGAACCTCTGGCTATCCTATTTAGCCGATCACTGGAAACAGGGGAAGTACCCAAAGGCTGGAGGACAGCAGATGTAGTCCCTTATACAAAGTGGGAACAAAGAGCAAGCGGGGAACTACAGACTAGTCAGCCTCACATCGGTAGTGGGGAAGATCATGGAAGCACTACTGAAGGAGAGATTGGTGGAACATCTGGTTGTCAATGGACTACAGGGCCCAAGGCAACATGGTTTCACCATGGGGAGGTCATGTCAGACCAACCTAGTTGAATTTTTTGACTGGGTGACTAGGGAGGTGGATCAGGGGAAGGCAGTGGACATGGCCTATCTGGACTTCAGCAAGGCCTTTGACACTGTGCCACATTGAAGACTATTACACAAACTGGGGAATATGGGTGTGAGCAAGACATTAGTGTGGTGGATAGGTAACTGGCTGTGTGGCAGGACACAGAGGGCGGTGGTAAATGGTTGTCACTCCACAGAGGGAAGAGTGACCAGTGGGGTACCACAGGGATCAGTGCTGGGACCGGTCCTATTCAACATCTTCATCAGTGACATTGCGTGGGACCTAGAAGGCAGAATTTCACTGTTCGCTGATGACACAAAGCTCTGTAACAGAGTAGACACACCAGAGGGTGTAGACAGAATGAGAAGGGACCTGCAGAAACTTGAAGAATGGTCAGGGTTTGGCAGTTGAAATTCAATGCAAAGAAGTGCAAGATAATGCATATGGGGCACAAAAACCCTGGCACAATATATCAGTTGGGGGGTGAGGATACAGCATGAACCAAGCAGGAAAGGGATCTTAGGGTTATCATCTCTGATGACCTCAAGGTAGAGAAACAGTGTGACAAGTCAGCAGGTAAAGCAAATAGGATGCTGGGATGCATAGGCAGGGGCATCACCAGCAGGAAAAGGGAGGTCATAATTCCACTATACAAGACACTAGTGGGGCCCCACCTGGAGTACAGTGTACAGTTCTGGAGATCTTACCTACATAAGGACATAGACAGGATAGAGAAGGTTCAGAGGAGGCAACAAAGGTGGTGCATGGATCGCATCACAAGTCCTATGAAGACAGGTTGAAGGAACTGAACATGTACTCCCTGGAGGAGATGAGGGAGAGAGGGGATATGATAGAGACATATAAGTATCTTACAGGGAGGAACAGGGTGCAGGAATACACTATTTTTAAGTGAAAAAGATGTTCCAGGACTAGAGGGCATGGGTTGTAGTTGGAGGGAGGATGATTCAGAGGAAACGTAAGGAAGATTTTCTTCACAGAACGGGAGGTGAACAAGTGGAACACCCTGCCAGAGGAAGTGGTGGGGGCTGAAACAATCACAGGATTTAAGAATGCATGGGATAGACATAAAGGAATTCTGGAGGTCAGGTGTAAGGGGCAACAGACTTCTAGGAAAACATAAACTGAACTTACAAGCTCAAATGGGCAGACTGGGTAGGCCATAGGCCCTTATCTGCCGACACTGTCTATGTATCTATATATCTATGTAATTCCCAGTCAACTTATGTCACATCAGTCAAACTCACAACATACCTTGCGTACCATGAATTACCAATATTGTCTATTTACCACTGATTCTCAATGTGTATTGTAAAGCGTATAATTAACAAACCTACTGTAAGCTGCTATATGTCTGTATGTAATTTAATGTCTGTACCACTGTATATAATTGATATATGTAATTAACTCCGGGTCACCCCAGAAAAAGGGACCTTTGGTCTCAGTGGGCTTACCCAGTTACCAAACTGAAATAAATAAATAAATAAAAATAAAATAAATAAAATGTGCAGTTTTATAAATATCATTTTTATGGGAAATACACTTTTTTGCATTAAGTACTTTACACATAAAAAGCCCAGACTACAAATGAATTAATTGATTTATTTCAAAGGTTTTACCAGGAAAGATATATTGAGCTGGTAACAGCTCATTTGCAGATGTGTCCTGGGGTGGTGGTGGTGGTATGGAATATCCATGGTACTCAGTTAACAAGTATGCAATCAATGAACCACTACCACTAACTAACGAGCCTTGGTTGCTTCATGGGGACAACTGCCTGGTTTTAGAGTTAACTCCCCAGCTGGTCCCAAATGGTTAGCTTTGCAGGTGCCATTTCTGCAGCCAGGGCAGTGACCATAGGTGTCCTCTAGGGGTCCATCCTTGGACAGCTCCTTTTTTCACTATTCATAAACTCCTTAACAGCAGACAGGTGAGAGCCTCACCTGCAAAGCCATACTGTACATGGATGACCTAGTGTTGTTCCACAGCAACAAGTCACTGGCTAATCTCTCTAACACACTAATATTAAACTACGGCGCCACCCATGATTGGTTCCTAGAAAACAGACTCCTGATAAACTCTAGCAAAACAAAGGCCATGCTTAAGATCTCCAAACTGACTAACCCCTCATTTGCTCTTAGCATTCTATCTCCAGGTAGTTCCCCCCTTGAAAATACCCTTTTTCAAATACCTGGACATCACCCTTTATCCCACCCTGACCATCACTGTACACATGAGTGTATCACCATGCAGCATATCAACCAGAAATTGGCACTAGGTTTCTGTGTAAAACACTATCTGACACCTGAGGTCTGGCTTGCCATAGCCCAGGAAAATCTCCTTACTCTTATGGATTATTGGACCCCATCTATTCGCACACCTCCTCTCAACTACTCATCAGGCTCAAAACCTATTTATTTTTTAATGCTTTTTCGGAAGGTTCTTAAATATGTATATATGTTTATTTAACTGTTGGTTTTGATATGCTGTACAGTGCCTTGGTTTTGAAAGGTGCTTAAAAAATGAAGTTTTACTTACTTGCTACCACTTACAATAACATCTGCAGATTTGTACTGATGACACCTTAATCTACCCATCATTGTTCCCTGCACCAGTGTATCCATGGCTCACAGTTAGAGATGCAGCAAAATTTAATTTTGCCAGTGAAATATTTTGCAAACTTTCTCACATTTTGCTGGAATTTTGCCTGTACAAAATGCAGTATTTCATGCATAATATAAAAAAAATGTCCCCCCAAGAAGACCTCACATCCTTGGTGTCTAGTGGTCCCACCCCCGCCCACAATAGAAAGAATCCCCACCCTCAACAAGATTCAGCCCGTCCTCCATCTACATAATTTGAAACAAAATACAGTAATTTCCGATGTCTAATGGTTCTCACCCCTTGGCCGATTGCC
The DNA here is from genome assembly GCA_016271365.2 of Neoceratodus forsteri. Lineage (NCBI taxonomy): Eukaryota > Metazoa > Chordata > Ceratodontiformes > Ceratodontidae > Neoceratodus > Neoceratodus forsteri. The sequence goes on along the minus strand of CM028137.1, from coordinate 584,484,694 downwards.
AGCCAAATGAAGAATGACCCCACACTCTGAGATTTACACCCATCCCTCCCATTGTCCATAAGTGCCAAGACATCTTCATGTAACAAAAGAAAAAAACCTTTCCTGGTGTCTAGTGGACCCACCCCCACCCTGTCCGGTAGTAGTAACCCCACCCCACCCTGCACGGCACCATCTAGTACCCTGTGGGCCACCAGCACACCTTTCCACTCAACTCCATGCCCTGTAGCCCAACTGAGCTCTTTTGTGAAATGAGCCTGAGTAAGCCCTTTTCAGTGAATGAGCATGTGCAAAATTGCCATACACATGAAATAATACCATTGTGTAGCCTAATAAACTCATAAAGGCTCTGTATATATATATATATATATATATATATATATATATATATATATATATATATATATATATACATGACTCTCTATATATAGGGGATACATGATGGGCAGGGTGGGATATGGAAAATATTCTCACTCCTGCAGAGTGAGTGCTGTATTCTCTGAAGTGCTGAAGGCACGAGTGAGAATGCACAGCTCACTCTGCAGGACTGAGAATATTTTCCATATCCCACGATCTGCACATCATGTGAGCGGATTATACCATGGGGGTGAGAGTTTAAGGAATATGTTTTTCTGTTTCTGTGTGTTTTCTGCTCATTCTGTGTGTGATGTGTGTGTGTGCGTGTGTGTGTGTGTGTGTGTGTGTGTGTGTGTGCGTGTGTGTTGTTCTGAATGGACTGAGAGTCAGAAACACAATGGGACACAGGTGAGTGTGTTTTGCAAAGCTAATTGAGTAAGTTGTAGGTTTCAGTGAGAAACAGAAACTGTTGCAGGTAGCACTGAGAAAGAGAAACTGCTTTGTGAAGGGTTTCATTTAGAATTCGGGTTGTTTTGAAGCTGAGATCAGTACAGTAATGGACTAGGAGTGTTAGAAACACAATGGGATACAGGTGAGAGTGTTTTGCAAAGCTGAGTAAGCTGCAGCTTCAGTGAGAAAGAAAAAAATGTTTTCTGAAGCAGTTTCATTTAGAATGCAAGCTGCAGTGAAGATGTTCTCACTCTGGTGTCATTAGCAGAGTGTGAATATTGGTTGATATCCTCACTCTGCTGATGTCACCAGGATTTATTTCTCATTCCAGTGGAAATAACACAGGATATTGTACTGAGAGAGCTCTCACCACCATGGTATAAATATATATGTGTGTGTGTGTGTGTGTGTATATATATACATATATATATAATTTGCAAAAAAAAACCTTTGTTAATGCACTAGTTAGAGTTCCAGCTTCAAAAGTAGGGAAATGTCATATTAGGGTTTCCAACCCTAACACCCCACCACCACCCTGCAGGCAGCAACAGCTGTGTGGTGTGCCTTGGGGTTGTCAACAATAATACTCACCCCGTTCCATAAGTAAATAGGCCTGCGATGGGTACAGTTTATGAGAATGGAGTGACCATCAGGGTTGACAACCCCAAGGCACATCCCATGCCTGTTGCTGTCTGCAGAGTTGGGGTAGGGTGTTAGGGCTGGAAACCCTATCATGACATTTCTTTACTAATGTCCTTACTTTTTGAGATAGTAAAATAATATCCTTATTTGCCCGAGGGAGCGCAGGGCCTCCATGCATAATTTTTGAAATATTGTAATCATAACCTTATTTCCCTGTGGGAGTGCAGGGCCCTCCAATCAGTCAGCAATAGTATCCATAATTGCATGTGGAAGTGCAGGGCCTGGAAGGCCCTGTGCTCCTATTCATCCATAATTTTAAAGATACAAAGATACTGTAGTCATCTCCAATCCCATGCTGTGCAGCACCAAAGAAATACCTCACATTGCAGTGCTATCATCTGGGAATCGCAGGAAAATTTAAAGCCTGTATAACTCTATACCAAATGAATATATTTTCACCAAGCTAGCAAAAGGCACATATGTTGGGCAAGCCCTTTGCACCCTGAAAATTTCATACAAAAATTGGAAGTCATGTCTTCACAGCAGAGTGACAAAGAAACAGCTGCATACACCTCACGTTACAATGTTATCCTATGGGAAACAAAGGAACATTTAAACCCCAGAACTCCAGAGCAAAGTAATCTGCTTTCACCAAACTAGCAAAAGGCACATCCATGGGGCAAGCCCTTTCTACCCTGAAAATTTGAGACCAAAATTCAAAACTGTTTCTTCACTGTGAAGAGCCAAAAAAACTGTATAAAAATCCTTTTATTCACAAATTGTGAAACAGGATCCCATTTCGAGCTTTCTATTTTTTTCCGCAGTTTACAAAAAAGAAAAATCCTTTTTCACAAAATGTGAAACACAATCCTGTTTCACATTCTTTTTTCTCAGTTTCAAAAAAAGAAAAATCCTTTTTTTGAAATTGCAAAACAGGATCCTGTTGCTTGATTCTTTTTCTGCAACTTTACAAAAAAGGATTTCAGCAAAAAAAAAACAACATTTCCAGGTCATTTATGAAAACACTAACATCAGAACCTGACAGAATAGGTCCTGATTAGCAGAACACATGTGTTGATTACTTCGAAAAATATATATTTTTCTGTTTTATAACTTTGTATGCCTTGATAAGAAGAAACAAGATGGTGGAAGCACAAGAAAAGATTCCCCATTTGCAGCATATAGAATAATGGATAGGGAACTGTGCACAACAAGGCTGTGTTCCTATTGAGGGTTTTGATGACATCATAGACCTCGAGAGCGAAGCTCGAGAGGTCCCTATGATGTCATCAAATGCTCGAGATGGAAACATGGCCTTGATGTGCACAGTTCCCTATCTGTTATTTTGTATAGTATATGGTTCCCCACAAACTGTGCCACATTAATTTCACAAGGATTTGCTAGTTTCTGTCCCTTGTCCAGACACTGCCGTTTTCTCCCAGTCCTCGCTGCAGTTCCGCTCTGCTGCCGACCCCGAAGGTACCATTGCTCACTGTCATCCAGCTTAGCTTTGTATGGAGGGACCACTGATTTATTTAAAAAAAAAACTGCTGACAAACTGATAGTTTGGAAACAGGGTGCTGACTATGGCAGTCTGTATTCAAACTATCTGAAAAGCTCAAGCTCAACCGCTCACTTACCGGTGTCGCCATGCTGTACAGTATTTTTTGGAAAGCCAATGTTTCAGCCACTCGGGAAACAGTTGAAGGCTAATAAGTTGTACTATCATTGTGATGTCAGAATGATATTGCAACAACTTTTTTGACCTTTGAACTGTCCTACAACAGTATTTGGAAAACCATCATTTTCCATGCACAATAAACCCTAACCATATACTATAAAGGATTACAACACAGGACTGCCCATTTAAGAAACAAAATCCTGTTCTGAGGCTCACATCTAACTTTTTCCATTGAAAATAATGCCAAATTTTAAAATGTAATAACTTTTAAATGGTTTAATATTTTTTCACCTATTCTTTAAAATGCATGTCTGTGACCCAAGAACTTTCTACCCTACACATTTCAGACCAAAATCCTGAGCCATATTTGTGCAGCAGTGTGACAAAGAATTTTACAAAAATGGTAATTTTCAAATTGTTTTGACACTCCATATAAGCGCAGCCACACATCTGACCAAAATGAAACTTGGCACATAAATAGATCATTGTTCTATGATGACAATTCATGTAAATTGGTTTAACAGTTGTGAAGATATTAAAGTGCAAAATGTCAAGCTTAACATAGAAGTGAAGATTGAATCCTAACTATAGGATTGCGACCTTTAATACTCTGTATCTCCACAACCTCACATCTGACTGGAATAAAACTTGGCACATCAAGTGATCTTTTGTCCCTGATGTTATATGGAAAAATACAAATCAGTTGAAGGGTTGCACAGTTATTATAGTGCAAAAAGCACAAAAAAAAGATTCCCCATTTGCGACATAGGATTCCCCATTTGCACCAAAGGATTGTCCACTTTTTGTGACACAGAATCCTTTTTCGAGGTGAACATATACATTTTCCCATTGAAAATAATGGGAAATTTCAAAATTTAATAACTTTTGAATGGATTCATATTTTTTTCACCAAATCCTCAAAAGGCACCACTGTGATGCAAGATCTACTGTACATGCCCTAAAAATTTCAGACCAAAATTACACACCAGTTTTTGCACAGCAGCGTGACAAAGAATTCGCCCCCAAAAAATGTAATTTACCTGTACATGTTTTTGACGCTCTGTATTTCTACACCCACACATCTGACTGGAACGAAATTTGCCACATGCAAACTTTCATGTGAATCACTTTGAACAACTGCAAAGTTATTAAAGTGTAATGTTTGAGTTTAACATAAAAGTGAAGATTTACCCCTAACTAGTTTGGGTAAAAGAGGTGGTGTAAAGTGTTGTTTTTTGTCATTATCAGTAGTGGAGCAGTTAAGTAGTTCGGCTGATGGGGTTTTTATATGTTGTTTATTATGATAGCTATGACCCCTTTCAAGCTGAATGTGCAGGTCTGTTATGGAGTTCTCCCTCACTGAGTGAAGACTGGCAGTTGCGTGCTGGTGCCAGCTTCAAGGTGGGAGGAAGGCTATCAATCAGTTGTCTGGCAATATTTAAAGCGGCAGTTCCTCCATTCTTTACTGTGAGTAAAGGTGTGTTTTCTCTGTGTGTGACTGATTATTTTTATGTGAAATTCATGCATAGTTGTCATGTGCCAAAGTGTGTTTTTTTAACTTTTTTTAAAATTCTTACTGTTTGCAGAGATAGCAGTACTCTTCGGCAGCTGCAAGCGAGAGTTCTACTTTGTCAGTGCAGTTGCTGCTGAAGTAATCTAAATTGAAGGTCTGTATTACAATGAAGCACATTTGTTTTGTCAGATAAATGCACAAATATATGTATTTTGTTTGAACATCAGCTGGTGTTCATAATTTTTTTAAGTGCTGTTCTGTCAAAATCAGCCTTGTGGAAGGGTTCTGCCAGTTTGTTGTCCCTTGACAGTGCTGGACTTTCATGATTCAGTTTTCGGTAAAGGTGTATAAATTTTGGTTGTCACAGTCTGGTCAGGATATTTCTGGAATGGTTTTATTCGAATGTGTTATTTTTGCCATCACCCCCACCCCCCATGAATTTACGCGAATGGACTCTGAAAGTGTCATTTACTGAAGTCTGCAAAACTGTTGCAGTGCAATGACTTCCATAATTTTTTAGACTGTGTTTCATTTACTTGTTTTGTGTATCTGCAGATTTTTTCCCCATTTGCAGTATGAACTGGAGTTACATGGGAGACATGGTGATTCTGTCAACTCTGTGTTTATTTTCTCATTGAGGAGGGGTGATGATCCCGAAGAGGACATGTCTTACATCAGAGGAGATGGGAGTAGTTATGCATGAAAGCGTAGTGAGTGATCTAGCGTGACAAAAGTGTAACTGAGAGTTGTCAGGTTGAAAGCATTGGTTGCATTATTTTCCCAAGTCATGCTGCTTAGTACGAGTGGTGGTGGTATGCTTAGCCCTAATGCTTGTATTGATCTGCTATATCTTAAGTGTAGCATTCGTTCTGACAGGCAGACCGTGGTTGAAGTCAGGTCTCTGCATGGTTCCGTTTTACTGATCCCTAGTGAATGCAGCATTGCTTGGTAGTCAAATCATTTTTTTTCTCCTGTCAGGGCAAAGTAGCACAGTTTGATTTCAGAGTATATTGTGTGTTAGGCATGTGCTGCACACTTTGCCGGCAAGGAATATTTTGCAGTATTTACTTTGCGATCGGGGGATGGGGGAATGCTTACATCATCCTGTATTTGTTTAGATTGAACTGTTTGGTTTGTCACTTGTTCATTGTATGCTCCCAGGCTGAGTTTGAGTTGAGTTTTGACACTGCATCAGCAGCCCTTGTTGCACTGTCCTGTACTGGACGTGGGGGGGGGTGGTATTGTTGTATTCAGCACTAGCTGAAGCTGATATCCCTGCATGTTGGTGACTAAGTGTAAATAATGTGTTATGGTGAAGACATATGGGCAAGCACACTATGGGGAAGAAAAAGTGCTGTAAGAGCAAACCACTGCCCAGGTTTTGTAGAGCACTGTGATTGTAGTGGCAGAATCTTTCATATGATAGGCCTTATTTTATGGTCACCACACCCTGTTATGTAGTGGGCATTCTATGGTGTTTTTACTCTGCTTATGTCTGATGTTGACCAATGGAACAGGCATTATTTTCTGGACTAATGCAGTTCACATAGTGTGTGCAATACTCACAGATCAAGTACCATAGATCTAGACATCCTCTTTAACATCTTTTATATATCAGACACAGTGTTCTTCTGTGAATATTGCAATTTGCAAATGTGGAAAGTTAGATCTGTATAGTCTTTGTTGTTGCATACATTTGGATATCTGCCTCACTTGTCAGGGATGATCAAGGGAGACTGCGCATGAGTGGGTCTGACTGAAGCAAGGCTGAGTAGAGTGGCCTGTAAGAGGTGATGGGAGACTGAGGGTAGTTCAGCCTTAATGATGTGTCCTTTGCCCAGAAATCTCTATTGGCACCTCTGGTTGGAACTGATGGAAATGAGGACTAGTTGAGGCATGACAGCAATGTGCAAGAACCTTAACAATGGTAGTGAAGCGAATAGTGGTTGATCTTTGAACAGATACAGATGATCACGTTATACTCCAAATGGATCATCTGTATGTGATCAAGGATCAACATTAATTTGCTTCACTGGCATTGTTAAGGGTCTTGGGCATTGCTCTTGTGCCTCACCTATTCCTCATTTCCTCCAGTTACAACCAGGGATACCAATAGAAATCTCTAAATTGTAGAGGGAGCATGTTGTGAAGCTGGAAGGAGAAATTTTGTCAGGGGGTGCAGCAACATACTTTTTTTATGGGAATGCTGCTGGACCTCAAGCAATGGTGATATGCAGAGAGGCTGTTACCCTACACACTAACAGGTATCACATATGCATGTGATAGACATGGGATCACCTTAGTAGCTGTGCTTTGCTGCAAGGCCTAACATCAGCTTTGAAGTACTGTAAGTAATTAGGTAGGCAAGGCAAATGTTATTTATGTGGCATGCATTCTGTGATGATCTGGGTGCCTTACAGTGAAAGGAGAGTCAGTATAAATACAATATACAGTAAAACAGCTTTAATAAGAAGTACATAACTAAATCTTTGTAGATGTAAATTACTAAAGAAAATTAATATAGGCCAGTCACTTTTGTTGGAAAAGTGTAGTTAGAAAATGCATGTCTGCAGCCTCTTTTTAAACAGGTCAACTGTTCTGGTCTCCCTTATAGCAGCTGACAAAGTGTTCATCCATGTCAGTCTTGTGTCACTGAATGCATGGCTACCAGATGTTTTTAGCCTGACTTTAGGAACATCAAGGAGGATCCATGTAGAGGAGTAGAGGACACAGAGCAGGGAGTTATGTGTTTGGAGAGTGTCCAGACAGCCATGGATTAGGCCCTATAAAGCCCTATAAGTGAGTAAGTACACCTTGAAGATGATCTGCATCTGACAGGCAGGTAGTGCAGAGTTTGTGGGACTAGGTTACATGGTTTGACCTTGCAAGGCCCATCAGTAACCTAGCTGCTGCATTCTGCTCCAGGTGCTGTCGGTGTTGGGTACCTCCAGTGACCATGAAGTAGAGAGTATTGCAGTAATCCAGCCTTGAATTAATCGAGATGTGCATCAGTGATGGCAGGTCTGTGGATTGAACAAGTAGCTTAATCCTGGAGATTTTACTCAAGTGTTAAGAACCCCCTTTTTTCCTACAGATGAGACCTGCGCTTCTAGTTTCACTGATGTGTAGAACAGTGACAAGATTCCACATCCTAGGGTGGGCATCAGTGGTGTGGATCCATGGAAATACCCTGTACATAGCATAATGGCAGTCCTAGCATGCCAGTGACTTGAATGAGTCATCAGTAGCCCTGACTTGACCAGTCTCAGTGTCAGCCAGCTGAAGGGTATCCAGTTATTCACATCCACAGCATTGTGTGTTCCTTGGGATGAGATCAAAGACAGATGGGTATCATCTGCCTGACAGTGAAGCCTTACATACTGTTTTTGTATTAGCTCCCTCAGGGTCAGCACATATACCTTGAATGATGTAATCAACAACTTCTCTCTATTCTTCTTTTCTACATTGTAGAATGGCAGTAGTCCATGAGATGGTGTGGGCAATGACAAGATTTACCCACCTCTGGCATGATTTCCTCACTTGGCTGCATCTCATGATCACACCACACCAGCCATGGATAAATTCTACCATCACCCACACCCTCTTGTATATTGATTAAATGTATCACCTGCTGCTAACACACTAGTAACAAATAAAAATGCACCAAACCACATAGAAAATAGGCAGGTACAGTCCACCATAAATCTCCCTTCTTAAGAAGGTAATCCAATAGTCCACATCTCGCAACCCTGAAACTGCAGTACTCAGCACCCAGTACTTTCTAAAACAGTAAGGCCATGAAATAAAACTGAGGAAACCTGTTGCATAGATCCAATATGCGGGGGGAGGGAGTTGGATAAGCGATTTAGTTGTGGAGTAGCCTGTTAACAGTCATGAGGTTACTCGATGTCAAAGACTACTGTACAATTAATTTGCTTATCAAATAGACGCTACCCCCCCATCCCCCCGTATCCCTTATATACATCATCCTGGAAAATATAATTGGTATTTATACTTCCTAGGATATTTCATTGCTATTATGAGCCATATTTCTCTGTAGATTCAGAGTTTCTGCACTAGGTCTGTATTCGGTCATTTGGAATTCATTTTCTTATTTACATAGGAATACATAGGAATGTGACAACAGAAAAGGAACCCCAGTCCCACCCAGTCTGCCCCTAAGAGCCTAGAAATTGACTAGGCTTTTGCTGTAGCCCCCCCAACCCCTGTACCAATATCCGCTTGTTTTTATCCCAAGCCCCTTTGAACCCCCCCCACCACACTATCACCTCCCTTATCACCTTCTTAGGCAACCCATTGCAGCTGTCCACAACCCTCTCAGTGAAGAAATACTTTCTGAAGTTGCCCCTAAATTTCCCTCCCTTGATCTAGAAGTCATGGCCCCTCATCCTAGGTCTCCCTTTCAATTGGAAAAGGTTCTCCACAGGAACCTTATTGATATCTTTGAACTATTCAACATGAAACTGGGTGTTCTGTACTGCCACAAGCACTCCATACCACCTGTGGCCCTGAAATGAGCCATAAGTAGCTCAGTACTAGCCACCATTGACAATTGGCTCCAATCTATGGAGCAGTCTCTGACACTGCCCTCAAGAGAGTCAGCACTATCCTAAACAAGGCCTGTCACTTAACCTTGGGTGCTAATCTCTCAACCCACACTTGCACCCTCTTCAATGAGACAAGGTGGCTCCCTCTCCACCTCCAAGCTCAACTCCAAACTTGCATGCTTATCAAAAAGCCTTGCTAGAGCTTATGCCTGAGTCCACTAACAGGCTTTTCGCAAAGGCGTTACCCTTAAGAAGACCAGGAGCGCTGCAAAAGGGGGACTCCAGGTGTCATTCAAGCATACGAAACTGGTACAGAGATCACTCACCTTCCTGGGCCCACAGTGGTTCAAAGAGCTGCTTACCGCACTCTTAGAATGCACCAGGTTCAGACAATTCAAAACTGGGCTTCATTCCCAGCTAGAAATAAAAAGAAAATCTGTGTCTGCCGCACTTAGCCCATGCTCAGGGCCCCAAGGCTATCCCACTCACCCCTTGGCTCTAACCACCCAATCACTCCCCCCCCTGCACTCTTCCCCCTCACTCTCTTCAACAAATCCCCCTACCCACAAAATACCTACCTTGCATAGTCTACACTACAATAAACTGTCAACCTCCACTCATAGATCGCCTACTCCATCAACTACATATGTGAACATCTGACAATGCCTACCTTGGACTGCTTCCCACCCCCACCCCTGTTCTCACCTCTGGCCACCACTGGAGAGCACAGCGTACCACTCTGGCAACCATCCGTGCCCCAACCCCACTTGCTCCCTGTACTACCCAGCAGAGACTCAATCCCTGGCCTCTCCCCCTCCTCTTTCCTGTTTCTAACACTACTATACCCACACTTAGTGCTGTTACTTGCAATGTTAGACTCCTATGTACTAGTGAAACCTAGACTTCTATGTATTAATTAAACTTAAAAGTATGTGCAACCCTCTGTAGCCTTATTTTGTAATCCACTGCTGTGCTATGTGTTATGTTGTCTTTTTCTGTTCATTTAACTGACTCAGAACCTTTGAAAATGAATCATTAACGCATAGGTATTAATTCAAAACTGAAATAAATAAATAAATAAATACATAAATAAATAAATAAAATCCACAAGTCTTGATCATGTCTCCCCTCTCCCTCCTCTGCTCTAGAAAGTACATGCCAGGTCATTCAGTCTCCCCTTATATTGGAAGTACTCTATCCCTCTTACCATCATTGTCGCTCTCCTCTGAACTTGTTCCACCCTCTCCTCATCCTTGTTGAGGTAGGGCATCCAGAACTGGACCCCATACTCCAGGTGTGGCCCAACCAGCTGTGTGTTCTGCTTGCTCTGGCCACTGCCCCTCCACACTGCTTTTTTACCCTCAGGTGTTGCCAAATGATGATGTCTAAGTCCCTTTTCTTCTTCCATTACCTGCTGGGATCTACCTACCAGTGAATACTCAGTTTTTCCATTTTTTTTTTGCCCACATACATAATGTTACACTTAGCTGTAATTTTTTCTTTTATCATAGCAACATTTTTATTAGATTCTGTATAACTAAAAACAGGTGTTAACAGGGATATATCAATATATAAAACAGTAGTATCAAAGAAAAGCCACAATAATACAGTTCAAAAAAATATGTAGTAGGAAATAGGTACCACACGGATAAGACTGAGTCCAGCAATATGGACCTTGGTGGATACCAGAAAGAAGGCAGAGAACAACAACTGTCAAGAAACAATCATGTTACCTGACTCTATATGAGCAAGGAGAAAGAAAGTAACAAGGCTTAAATTCCACATGTGCTTCCGGAGACAATGGAGGGGGGGTTATACCCCTGCCCACATCCAAGAGCTGGGGAGAGACTATCCCAGCCTTAGACCTATTATGTGACCTAGCTGGAGTCAAAGAAGGTGAGAGGAAAAAGGAGAAAGGGGACCCAAAACTAGAAGAGGTGGGAGCCCTGAAGCTCACTGGAAGGGAGGAGTGCTTGGCAGAGGAGATGGTATCCTACATAGATGTAACTCACTCAGTTCCCTCAAGACCCTTGGCTGCACACCATCTGGCCCCATGAAGTGTCAACTTTCAAGTCCCTAAGCTCCCTTATTACATCCTTTTCCTGAAATGGGCTCACATTCACTCCCTCCTCTGGGTCCCTGCCACCCTAGAGTTGCCCCCGTCCCATTCTACTTCCTTTGTGAAACCTGAGGAGAAGTAGTTATTCAACAGTGTACCCTTCTCCTGGTAAACCTTAGCTGCAGTTATGCCTGGCAAACAAGTAACTCAGAACTTAGCCCCCGTCCCCCACCCAGACAATGCCACTTACTATGGAGAATAATCTAGTCAACAATGAGTAATGTTTATAAGTCAGAGTGAAATGTAATGATCAATGCAAACCTCAGTAATACATTCAAAGTTGGCACCATTCATAGGTACTGTTTATAAGTACAATTTCATTAAATGGTAGATTGCGTGAGACAAAATATTTAAAATACATATGGTAACAGCATCATATATGCACAGAAATGCAATGAAGGATTGAAACAGTCTCCTTGAAGTAGAACTTTTGAGATGGTCCTTTTTTTTATGTTTTTCTATGTTCAGAGTCACTGTTGTGATGATGTGCTTCAGTAGAATCCATATGCATGAAGTCATCCTAGAATGCAAAAAATTTTCACTTGTGACAAAATATTTAAACTCATTTGCCCTGTACAACAGGAAATTAATTTACAGTAGTAGATTTAAGTAGTAGCAATTAATGAATTCAAACAATATATACTGTACCGAAACAGTCAGATAGTGTTCCCACAGTTGAGTAGAAAATGGTCTCCAGTTCATAAATGTACGGTGAGGAACTGTATGAGTAACTGATAAGTTGTTAATAAGTTATCATTGTATGCTTTATGCCTGCCATTGTTTTGATGTGTTGCAGTCCATCAATGTTCTTTGAAATTTCCTATCAACTTCATGGATGCCATCGAAGTGCACAACAGTTCCAGGGATGAGAGAGAGCCCTATGGGGAAAGTGGCACATCCCTGTCAGATATGGTGGACCACAGCAATGACCAGTTCAACTCAGCTAATATCAGCATAGGGATTTCACCATATCAGTTCAAGCCATTAGGATCGGATTCAGGAAAGAAGCAGGAACCTGTGGAGCCAGAGCATGGAGAACAAAATTTGAGAATTGGAAATGTTGACTGGTACTATTATGTTGCCCTTTTTTTATCACCTACAAACGTCTAAGCTTACTTGATTTTTTTTCCCCTCAGGTATCTCTTTGGTTACCTATAGTAAAAGTGTTACTTGCATACAGCATGTCTGTTGTATGTAGAGCTGTGATCACCTGGGCACACAGTTGCTGGCTGTTTTATCTATGTACGGTGCACATCAGTTAGATGGCTGGCAGCAGTGGAAGTGTGTGGAGGACTGTGCTGCAGGGTAATTGAGCTGCAACAGCTGGAAGGTTCAGGGCATTGGGTGGGGGGGTTGTCTGTAGGCATGGGTGGGTGGAGGACTAATGGTGACCGTGGTTTGGGTCTGGCTGCAGTGGGCACTTTGATATGTTGGCTGGGTGTCTTGTTCATCTTGAGACAGACACTCTCATGTGGGAAGGGCTGTGCATAAGTGGGTGTGGGGGGACAGGCATGTGTGGGATGGATGCTGTGCCTCACCAGGGGCACTGCCATCTGTGTGCGTGCGGGTGGGCTGTATGGGCCTGGCAGTGTGGTGTTAATGTGGGGAACACTGAATTGGTGGGATATGCATCACTGTGTTCAGGGTGGCATGTGTAGAGATAAGATGATCATACAGATGTGTGTTGTGTGTGTCATGCTCCAACACATGCCGCAGGGGTAATGCGGGTGTCCAATGTACGTGAGACAGGGGGCATGTATTGGTTATGAGTTATGATAGTGTACCACCTGCCATACCCTGTGACCTTTTCTGCGCTCCTCTGACCAGCATGTCCCACTTTGTATGTATGATTCTTAACTGAGATAAAGCTATCTAAAACTACCAATACAAAACTGGCAAAGAAATTCCTGTGTACTGGCTGCCTGAGACTTGGTTCTAGCCATTGCAGTAAGAGAGTATCACCACTGGTTAAAACAAGTCCCTGCCAACCAGGGCAACTCATAGAATTCATAAGCCACCTATTTCCTAGCTTCCATCACAAACATGGCTACAGCCATTACTCATATATGGTGAAACATATCCTGGTGAAACATTTTCAAATAAATAAATAAATAATATATATAAAAAAACTTCAACTAGGCCCTAAAAATAAAAGTCCATTAAATTAAATAAAGTAAGTAAATAATGTAAGGTTATTTATACTCATGAGCCCCACTTACACACATACACAAATTTAAAAATCAAGTACTGTTCAGAGTTTCCTCTGTTAGTGTTTCTTTGATGGTCATGAAAAATCCCCCACCTATCCCTGCCACTTTGCCAGAGAACTCCCTGCTCCTTACCTGGCAACAGATAAAATTGAAGTTCTGGCTACACTTCAGGCCTGTGGGTGTCTTTGTTTGTATGCCAGTTTAGCTTTGAAGAATGCTGAATTTATGTATTCCATGTTACCATTCTGTGTATGTGGTGTGGGGGGAGGGGGGGTATTCTACTACTAGAATAATGCAGAGCTTTGAATTATTCTATTCCATGGTAAACAGTCACACATTGTATTCAATGTGAGCCAGCCCAGTGGTGCTGAGGGTTGAGGTGCTGGACGCAACACCTTGCGCTACGACGGCGACCCATGTTCAGGAACAAGCATTGGCTGTCGGGGGTTGATGGGTGAGGATAGGATAGAGCATTAGTAGGACAGCTCTTGTCTCCTGGGGAGGGTGGATGGATGCCTCCCCAGCATGAGCGACTCCCAGTGGTGAATGGGAGTGTAACAGCCAGGGGATCACACTGGCACTGGAAGGAGCCTCGGCTGACGGTCCGCAGGAAGGTGTGGGAGTGTGCTCGGTCATACTGGACGTCATTGCATGTCTGCCTCCTAGGGAATTCTTGCTCTCAAACATAGGAAAACTCCCATTGGTTAGAAGGAAGACATGGCCTGCCCCCACCTCCAGCACCGGACCTTGCCTACTGGGACCCCATCTCACCAGTCACCTCCACCTTTGGAGTATTGTAAGCAAGCGCCGAGGAGCAGAAGGGGGCCCCACTCCAGGGAGCAAGTGTCAGAGGTTACTCCACAGGTGCATCACAGGTGAAGAAAGACTGTGGAAGATAGTTGGGAGGATCTCAGGTAGGAGGGGATCAGGCAGGTCGACTGATGGGGCCCCAGCCAGTGGTGATGGGAGGGGAAAACAATGGTTAAAAAGAAATGTATTCAGTGTGAAGAAAGACCAGATGACTGACAGCTGAAAAACATCTGTGGAAGGACTATTTTACATTATTTAGCATCATTTTAGTATTTTTTTTTTGTAACTTTGAAAACTTTCAGAATGTTCTTTTTTTTAAAGTTACCTATTCATGACACATGTTGCACTGCATTGGTCATGGAGAATTCACATGCGTGATTGCCACTTGAATCATCATTCTGTAACCAATTTTTAGCCAGGTCTTTACAGGAAAAATTGATGAAACACCCTAAGGCGTCCATTTTATATATATGTACCCTCCCACACTTGTGCATTGTAACCCCTTTCTAGTTTTGAGAAGGAGCAACTCAGCTTGCACATCCAGGCCTGTGTGAATTCTCAGTCAGCAACAAGTTATGTGTGCACAGAAAGCACTTGTGCTGTATTGTTTATTATAGTTTAGTGAAACTGCTCAGTGTAATTCAAACATACAAAAAGTCTGGCCTACTGAACTCAGTCTTCAGTGGTGTTGAACTGTCTAAACAATGTTATGCAGTGCAGTGGTTTCTCCCATACTTTATCACTGTCTCTTTAAATCAAGTAACTGGTAATAAACATTGTGCATAGTCTGTGTAAGGTATTTATCCTGCTATGTATTTTCATGTTGTAGGTGTACGTGTCTTCAATGTGTGTCAATGACTACTGTGACTGAGAGCAAATGTTGTGCAGAGATCACTGTTGTGCAACCCATGCTAAGTGAAACTAGGTCCACCTGCATTACACAACATCCTGGATTCTACTCAATTTGTCTAGATGTTTGGAGTCTACAATTAACCTGGAATCTACAATTAGCCTGGAGTGTAACGCTCCCTTTTGTTGAGGGTGTCTTACTGTTAATTAAACTTGTTTGAACATCAGCATATATGTGTCTGCAACAAAGAAGAAAACAATTGACTATTTTAACATAATCTACTCATAACATGGGACAGACATACCAGTACCAGCAGTACCGTTCTTGTGCACTATATCAAACAAGCCAGGTTCAGCAGTTAAAGTGGTACATGGGTCCTAAATTTGTACTGCACATATATAAATTATAACAAGCATTTGTCAATGCCGAATGTTGTCTCGCTGGCATTGGCATTGGTAGTGCTGGAGTTAGAGATGCGTAATAGGAATGACAGTGAAGTATTGAAGTGACGCCAACCCCACCCCCACCCTGTAGAGACTGACAGGCATTGGGGTGTACCTTTGGGTCGTCACCTATAACGCTCCCAGCAGTGTACCTCACCCTACTCTGTATACATTGACAAGTGTCGTGGTGTGCTTTGGGGTCTTTGGGCGTTACACTTACCCCATTCCATAAGGAAATATGCTGAGGTGAGTGCAGTATAGGAGAATGGGGTGAATTTTGTGGCAGAACAGTGCAAGGCACACCACAATGCCTGTCACTGGCTGCAGGGTGGGGGGGGGTAGAATGGCTTGAGCATTATAGCCGATGATCCCAAGTCACACCCCTGACACCTGTCAATCTCTACTGGGTGGGGTGTTACAGTTGGAAACCCTAACTCCGTAGGCGTGTGTTGGTATTTTCACTCCACATTTTCAACATGGGCTTTTTGTGAGCCCACCTTATGAAAAGAGGCACTATTAGTTTGTTAGCTGAAAGGTGGTTTTGCACAGTGGCTATGCCATTTGGCGACATAGGGATGAAAACACATTTTGGGCAGAATGTGGAAAGTAACAACTGCATTGTTCATGAGGAGATGTGAAAAAATGGCAACGTTGAAAATCTGGAGTGAAAATATGAAAAATTGGTGAAGGTATGAGCATGCATAGAAACTGTGCAACACACGTCAGTAACCCAATTATTTTGGGGATTTTTTTAACCACATCTTTAACATAGGCATTTTGGGACCTCCCCTCATGAACAGTGGCAGTGTGGTTCTGTTAATGTGTCCGAAACGTTGATTTCGCACAGTGACCATGCCATTGTGCACCACAGGTGCGAAAACACATTTAGGGCAGGATGTGAAAAATGACAGCTGTACTGTTCATAAGGAGGTGTAAAAAAATGCCAGTGTTGAAAATGTGGCATGAAAATAGTGCCAATGTGCAAAATTACAAGGGTGCGTGGAAACTGCGGAATACACGCTTGTAACACAGTCATTTTATGGAATTTTGTCACTAAATTTTCAACATAGGCATTTTAGGACTTCTGCTCATGAACAGTGTCACTGTCATTTCCTAAAACTATCCCAAAAACTGATTTTGCGCAGCTACAATGCCATTCTGCGCCGGACATACGAAAACACATTTCAGCCAGGATATGTAAAATGACAGCTGTACTGTTCATAAGGAGGTGTGGAAAAATGCCAGTTTTGAAAATCTGGGGTG
Source organism: Neoceratodus forsteri (assembly GCA_016271365.2). Taxonomy (NCBI): domain Eukaryota; kingdom Metazoa; phylum Chordata; order Ceratodontiformes; family Ceratodontidae; genus Neoceratodus; species Neoceratodus forsteri. Next base: position 584,467,791 of record CM028137.1, on the reverse strand, counting down.
AAAATATTACAAATTCACGAAGTTACGAGCGTGCGTGGAAACTGTGCAACGCGCGCTTGTAAAACAGTCATTTTGGGATTTTCTCCCAAATTTACAACATAGGCTTTTGAGAGCCCACCCATGAACACTGGCACTGTCGCTTTGTTAATCAGTCCGAAAAGTGATTCCACGGTGACCATGAAATCACCTTTTGGGGCCAATTAGCGCCATGACAGTGCCAGAATTCATGAGGAGGGTCCCAAAACCCCATGTTGAAAATTTGGTACCAAAATTCCCCAAAATGCCTGAGATATGCATCAAAGTTGAAAAAAACCCTATTTATTCCATTATACAGCTTATCGGCATTTCCTCAGTTCACAGCCGGCTTTGAAGAGTGCAAATGTGATCCCGGTCCACCGAAGATCATCGTGCCAGACTCCAGAGGTAAGTATGGGGTGAGGGGTGTGGGAGGCAGGGTGCACAGTGGGTGAGGCGGGTTGCGAGAGAGGGAGGGAAGTGAGTGAGAATATTTCTCTTTTCACAGGGTTTAAAAAGAAAGAAAACCTCGCAGGATGGTTTTATTTTCAAGGTGATTTATGCGCTGGTGTGGGCTCCCAGCATGCCACCTAAGTGTTTATTTTGGGGGATTCTGTAGCGATGGGGAGTTGGCACGCCATCGCAAACAACAAGTGGGGGGCAAGAGCTGAGGGGATTGTGCACCACCCTCGTATATAACAAATGGGGTGCATTATGCTGACGGGGAGTGGGCTTCCCCATCAGCACATACATTGGGCAGGGCATGCTGAGAGGGGGATTGGGCTTCCCCGAAGTCAGCAGTATGGCAGGCAGTGTGCCGCCATGTTAATCTTTTTTCACCACCAGGGAAAGCACGTCGGGAGGTCTGCTGCATATGACGAGCTTTGCTCGCATTGCAGTGGACCTTTCATTTGATGTGATCGCCACATTAAGTATGCATGGTGTGGCAATGGCATGCAGGCTGATTGGGAAATGAGGGATGCACCTACTGATGTGTGCCCTGCATTTGTCCAACAGTGACAGCGCCTCCAAATCTGCTACTACCGCAATATGTTGGCTGCGCATGTGCAAGCCAACACAAAATGGGAAAAATGTACTTAGCAAGGCTCTCAGCATCAGCAAATATGAATCTTTGTTACTTCTGGCTCAATAGCCAAATTTGAACTGTGAAACAGCTTCCGCTGAGTTGCCTTAGCCAGGGGGGTTTGTTAACTTTACAAGCAGCTATTCTCTGAAATGGAGTGAACCTCAATCCATCTTCAGAGGATGCCCGCTTCCTCATAATGCCAGCTCAGAAGCTGGAGTGAGGTTTACTCTGAAACGTTCAAGATCACCAGCATACCCAAATGAAGGTGTGGTCAGAGGGGCCTCACATTGAAAATAAATTGCATAGTAAATGGAAAGGGACCTGGGGGTAGTCATATCAGATGACCTAAAGATGAGCAAGCAATGTGAGAGGGCAGTAAGTAGGGCTGGTGGGATACTGGGATGCATAGGGAGAGGCATCACCAGTAGAAAACAGGAAGTTGTTATCCCTCTGTACAGACAGCTGGTGAGACTCCACCTGGAGTACTGCATGCAGTTCTGGAGACCCAATCTCCGCAAAGACATAGACAGGATGGAGGCAGTCCAGAGGAGAGCAACTAAAATGGTGCAGGGTCTGCACCAGAAGACATATCAAGAGAGACTTAAGGATCTTAATATGTATAGCCTCGAGGAGAGGAGGGAGAGGGGGGACATGATTTAAACTTTCAAATACCTCAAGGGAATCAACAAAGTCCAAGAGGGTAGCATCTTTCAGAAAAAGAGATGTGCAAGAACAAGGGGCACAATTTGAAGCTAGAGGGGGGACGGCTCAGAGGTAATGTGAGGAAGTATTTTTTCATGGAGAGGGTTGTGGATGCATGGAACAGCCTTCCTGAGGAGGTTGTGGAGTCAAAAACAGTGGTGGAATTCAAGAATGTATGAGACAGACATAAGGCAATTCTAGGGATGGAGGTTGGAAGAAGTAGGCTGTTGGTTAACTAGGATCTGCAGCTTATCCATTAGGTAGGAAAATGGGCAGACTTGTTGGGCCAAGCGGTCCTTATCTGCTGTCAAATTCTATGTTATGTTTCTATGTAGATGGTCTACTTAAAAGCTAACAAACACTACTGAGTACCGTAACTGAGCAAAAGCTATTTCACTGTTGGAATTGGGCAGCTGAGTCAGAAGCAACAAGGGATGATCTCCAATACTGGACAAGTAACCTGCATTTCATTTATTTTTCAAGTACCATGGTAGCTGTTTCTGCCATGCGCAATGACTGAGCTAATGACTACATCTAATGCATACTGATTCCTCAGTGTATCATGAACACTTTTTCTGAATTGCTTCCTGCTTGTTGGGATGGTCATATGATGAACACAGGGGTGGAAGAATACATTCTTGAAATGTCTTCTTTGCTTTCACCACGCTTGCCAGTTCATTGAAAAGATTGTTCACATAATCTGTATTTGAGAATGGAATACGTCACATAAATATGTAGACTTGAGTAACCACATGTCATGTTTTTGATTGCATACATTTCCTTTTTCACTTTTCAAAACAACTAAACACATCCACGTGACTATGTATGTGTCATGAGGCACATTACCATGAGTTTTAATTGTGACAGTTTAATTGGCACACATACTCCTCAGTAATGCAAGTCAGCAGAATTTCTCAGATATTGATAACATAGAGGATTGATAACATAAGGGCTGCAGGGAAAGTCTTACCAGGAGAGATTGGGAGAGCTGAGCCTGTACACATTGGAGGAGTGGAGGGAGAGGGGGAATAAGGTGGAGACATTCAAATATTTCAAGGGCAAAAACAAGGTGAAGGTTGACCACGTATTCAGAATGAGTAAGAACAATTCAGCTAGAGGGCATACCTTCAAATGGAAGGGGGAAAATTCAGAGGGGAAATCAGGGGACGGTTCTTTACCAAGAGGATGGTAAAGTCATGGAACAGTCTCCTGAAATGGGTGGTGGGGTGGTTATGGTAGACAACTTCAAAAGAGCCTGGGAAAGGCACATGGGCCTAACAGGCAGGGCAATGGAGGGAGGTAGTCTTCATAGGTGGGGTGGCTGTGGGCAGACTGGATGGGCTATTGGGTCCTTTTCTGCCAACAATTCCTATGATTCTATGATTGTGTATCAGCCAATAACCTTGTATCCCTTTTCAGGAACGGGCACCAGAACTGTACCCAATACTCCAGGTGAGGCCAGACCAATGATCTGTACAGGTGCAGTATAACCTCACTCCTTCTGGAAGACAGCCCCCTTGCTATTGTAACCCCTAGGGGGCACTATCCCAAGGGCTACTACCCCTGCCTGCTCTGACGCTAACAGGTTGATGGGCCTGGATCCGATGGCGGGTGCCTCCACCCAGAGGTTGGGGTAGGTACAGTCTAATATGACCAGGTCACAGCCCTCTGGGCCACTGCCACCCCCCTTTCTTCCCACTAGTGGCCCACCTAGGTACACCCCAATGTCCCAGCCGCATACACTTACCCCCAGGCTTGAACCAGTCTGCTTGCTCTGGGGACCCCCTGAAAAGTAAGACGCTGTTACACGATAATCACAGTACAGTAATTTACCATAAACACACAGTTCAGCCAGTATACCTTTGCAAACCAACCAATCTGATTTATTTAGGTGGAGATAAGAAGGACTGGGGCAATCAGGTTAATTAGCTTACCACTCTAATATATATATATATATATATATATATACTGTTAGTCGAGATCGCCAGGGGTAGTGCGGGTGGTGGTGACAGCACTCCCCCATTGCAACAGCGGCAGGACCACGGGGTAGAGGCGCTGACAGCTGAATCTGTCTGGCGGACCTCCCCCATAGCGAATTCAGCGAGACTGTAGGTGGGAAAAAATCTCCAGCATCCAGCGTTCCCGGTGAGGAGACTACAGAACGTGGACTTGAGCCCTTTGTTCCCGCTTGGCGCCTTTTCCAAAAGACTTAATCTCGACTTGGGCATTGAGACCATTCACCGAGAGGGGTTGTGACGACCCGGTGCAGCCAGCTGAAAAGGCTGCTTCCCCTCTCAGCCCCAGAAACTGTTGAGTCAAGATCGCCAGGGGTGGTGCGGGTGGATGGTGGCATGGGGCCCCCCCCCCTTGCAACAGCGGCAGGATCACGGGGTAGAGGTGCCGACAGCTGAATCTGTCCGACCGACCTCCCCCGTAGCGAATTCAGCAAGACTGTAGGTGGGAAAAACAAAAATCTCCTGCCCTCCCACCCTGTTCCTGTTGTGAGTATAAACTCAAGGAGCTCCGCCCTTGGTGTCCCCTGCTCCACTAGGAAGGGCAGGGGGTTGGGACTTTTGCTCTAATTTGTGTATAACCTGTTAATTGTACAGACATGGACTAGTGGTGTGTAACAGAGGTCTATAACAGTTGTTTCTAAATCCTCGCTATCCAAAGTATTGACAGGGCTTGTGTCTATAATAGTTGTTTAAACCCCGCTATCCAGAGTATGGACATGGCTTGTGTTTTTCCCATTACAAAGCTTTTATAACTGCACCTATACTGTTATATGATTAGCTTCTTAGTCTGGTTCACAGTCAGAGGATTGTCAGCCTGATCTCTACCCAAAAGGCTGTCATTTTCCCACTCTAAAAATTGCCACTCTCTCTGGCCCTCCTCCACTTAGGGGGCTACAGTCCCCATGGTCAATGCTTTTCCCCAGCTAGGTTTAAAGCTCTAGGGCTGTGTCCAATAAGCTTACTCCGAGAAGCGGCAACCTGTCTCTCAACTAACCAAGCCTGTGATCTCTCCTAATCTCCCCTAATAACCTGGTCAGGATCTATGTAATAGGGCTGTGTCTACCTGACCCTACTCCTAACTGCACTGCTATAACGCCACCATTCACAAGCAGGGTCACTAAGACTGATGTGACTACTAGGTCTAACGAGGCTGATGCTCTAAGGGAAGTAATAGCAGACCACAATTACTTAGTCGGACATAGGTGTTTCCCTGGAGGCTGAAGTAGGCGGCACTCTGCCCGGGTGCCCCTCTGGACCTAATTAGTGCACAGCATACTCAGACCAACTCCTAGTAACACAAGGCCAAAAAAAAAAAAAAAAGAAATGCCACTCAGGGGCTCACTTAAGAACGGGAGGTTGGGCCTGTGCAGGTCTAACAAGATGCTCCTCTATGCGGCCATCTATATCTCCATAGTGCTCTGGGTCGACTGGCTTGCTGGGAGACTAGGCCCTGCCTCCCAGCTCCCAAACGGACCGGTCAAGGACCACACTAGCCACTACCATAGCCCCCGCCCGGCTGTTGACATATCCCAATTGCTTGTTGGCAAACTCAGTAGAAGTGGAATATGTTACAGGGCTATCCGCCTAATGACCAACAGACCGAGGAAAATTAGGTTCCCACTCCTAACTTTCTTTCTCCGCCTCCTGTTCATGACACTGCTGTTACTAGCCGGGGACATTCAACCTAACCCTGGCCCTGGTGTCAATAACACAGCCATCGCCTCCTCTCTTGACCTGGCCTGGGCTGCACCCAGAGGTCTAAAAGGTTGCCCACATGAATATATGCAAGTCTTGACCTAAAATTCATGAAGTGCAAGCGTGGTTAGCCCTCTGTAACCCGGATGTGCTTGCAATCTCTGAGATCTGGTTGAAACCTCAGGTCCTCGACCATGAAATTGTGGCCCAGGGATACCTCTGCTACCGTCAGGACAGGACTCAGAAAAGGGGAGGTGGGGTGCTTATCTATGTAAGGGATACCCTGATTTCCTTCCATCTCTGCCTGCAGGTAAATGTGCCTGGTACTGAATCCATCGTCATACGGATCACCCTCGGCGGTACCAAACACCTAAACTTTGGGTGCATATACAGTCCCCCGAAGGATGCGCTCAGCTCCCTTGAGGCAATCACTAAAAACCTAATGGCGGAGTGTAAATCTGAACTTTTGATCCTTGGAGACTTCAACCTGAACCGGCCAAAAACCAGGTCCTCATTTAGTGGCCTGCTGCTTGAGGCAAACCTTACCCAGATCATCTCACTCCCCACCAGACTGAGCCATAAAACGGAAAGTCACTCTACCATCGACTGGGCACTGGTATCCAACCCAGAAAATGTCCAATCGGCTGGCATCATGGCTGATGCACTCAGTGACCACTCGCCCATATTCTGTGTCTGGAAAAATAGGGCTGAAAAGGTCCCGACGAGAATGCTCACCACCAGGGACTACTCAAAGTTTTCTCCGGTGCAGTACAATATCCTCCTGGGCAACCAAGATTGGAATCCCCTTAGATGTCTCCCTACCTTGGAGGAGGCGGTTGACTTCTTCAACAGAGCTATCCTGAGGGTAGCGGACCTACTTGCACCAAATAAGAGCTATCGGGTAAAAGGCCACTGCTACAAGTGGATTACCCCATCCTTAAAAGCCCTCATGAAAAGCCGAGACAAAGCCTGGAAAAAGTTTAAGGGATCCTCACTCCCGGCGGACTGGGTGACCTACAGAGCACTCAGAAACCAATGTAAACAGGCCATCAAGAAAGCTAAAAAGGTGTACCTTAACCACCTCCAGAAAACAAACCTAGGAAATCCTAGGACATTCTGGTCCAATATCAATGAACTGCTAAAGGGGAACAAAAAGACTGGCACATGCCCTATCAAGGCCAATGGGCAGATACTGCATGATGAGGCACTAATTGCTGAAGCCCTCAACAACTTCTTTACAAACCCTGACAAGCGGAACACTGGGTCCGTGGTGCCCAACTACCAGTCTACTCCTCTGGATCCCCCAATCCATAACCGCCCACTCTTCCACCTGCGGCTGGTAAAGATACATGAGGTCTCGGCTATCCTAAAAACCCTAAAAACGCGAGGCTCAGGAGGCCTGGATGGGATTAAAGCTAGAATGCTCAAGGAAGGTGCCCCGGCACTTGCCAGACCGCTCACCTGGCTCATCAACAGGTCCTTACGTGAAGGGCATGTCCCAGGGCTGTGGATACAGGCGCATGTGGTCCCGATACATAAGGGAGGGCCTGTGGAACCTATGGAGAACTATAGGCCTATCTCACTGCTGTGTATCCTGGCAAAAATACAGGAGAAACTAGTACATACCCAACTTAGGGAATACCTTGAGACATACATGGTGATGTCCCCGACACAACACGGCTTTAGAGCCAAACACGGGACTGATACAGCCTTAACAAAATTCTCTACTGATGTACTTAGAGAATTAGACTCTGGATCCAACATAGGGGTGGTCTTTGTGGACCTCTCCAAGGCCTTCGACCTTGTGGATCATAGACTTCTACTCCATAAACTCCTCCACATAGGCCTGGATACCCATACCCTTAAATGGGTGGAAAGCTACCTGTCAGGTCGCACCCAAAGAGTCAGGTGGCAAGATAAGCTTTCCAAACCACAATCCCTAAAGGAGGGCATCCTGCAAGGGTCGATACTAGGGCCTTTAATGTTCTCACTATTTATTAATGAAATGCACAACCACTGTGGGAACAGCCAGGTAATCCAATATCACGAGACGGCTGTTATTTATAAAGCCTCCGACAACCTGGCGACCTAGGCCCATCCCTCCAAAAAGATATCCGTGTCATGGAGGAATGGCTCACTATGAACAGAATGGTCCTGAATACCAATAAGAATAAGGCCATGCTGTTTGGCCCAAAAACCCTTGGACTAGACAGATCACAATCACTCCAAATCATGTCCCTGGAGGGCAACAAACTGGAAGTAGTCTCCTCAACAAAGTACCTTGGCCTTACCCTCGACCAAGGTCTCACTTTCAAGCAACACGTAGACCAAGTGACCAAAGCAATCCACACCAAACTCGGATTACTGTATCGGCTCAAGGGACAGCTGACCCCCGAAGCTAGGACTGCAATAGCTACTAGTGTCCTGCTCCCCATGCTAACGTATGCTGCCCCGGTCCTGCAGGGAGTCTCTAAACTGGAATATGGTAAACTACAGACTCTATACCTCCTCATCCCACTCAAGGAGCCACCACTGTGAGGCCCTAGCGAGGCTCAACTGGCCATCCTTTGAAGCTCGGCTCAGGTACCCTGTACTCTGCCTGGCGAAAAAACTAATCAGCCCAATGCCCCCCCCTGAGCCTCAATGGACTCCTCACAGAAAAACGAAGTGTGTGGAACCTCAGGTCCTCTGGTCAGAAGCTACTAGAGGTCCCTAAGGTCAGGACCAAGGCAGGTTGTAAATCCTTTGCACATGCTGCCCCCTCCCTTTGGAACAATCTTCCTTTGGAGGTGCGGGAGACCCCTTCGGTACCAAGCTTCCGCACTAGACTCAAGACCTACCTGCTGTCAATGAGTAACTGCCTATGCTACGGTACCCAACTCTAAATAATGACTTGCGTCAGCGTTCTCTACCATACTTAAACTCTACCCACTGCACAGGCTGCACTTACCCCAACTCACGCTCATAGAAAAATACCCTATGTATCTTACAGGAATGTTACCTATCGAACTCTCTGTACTGTCTCATCAATTGTATGTCACTGGAGCATGAGCAAATGCACATAAGGAGAAGCAGTTAGATACTTATGACATCCATGACCCATAAATACGAAAGTGATACCTCATGGATTGAAAGCAGCTGCTTACAGTAAACCTCATGGATTGAAAGCTGTGGCTTACTGTACACCTCAGCCTGTATATTGTTGTATATTGCTGTATATTGCTGTATATTGCTGTATATTGCTCCATTGTCCTTCATGTCATGTACTGTTCCACCTGGGTCGCCCCTGAAAAAGGGACCTCCGGGGCCCAGTGGGCCTACCTGGTCACCAAATTCAATAAATAAATATATCTAGGGCACTGTGCACAGGCCTAACCTACAAGTCAATGTCTCGGGGTACCCAGGCAATAAAAGGCTAGTCTCTCGATGCAGCTGGTTGCGCCCCTGATGCAGAAACAAACAGTTGATCCCTATGAAGATTAAATGGAGCCAGCAGGCTCAGTTAGTGTAGCCAGTACAGAAGTCAGAAGATCTTGCCCTCCCTAGGAACACTTGACAGGGAGCTACCCTGATTTAGTACTCACGACTCCAGTAGGAAGAGCGCTCTCGCACCACTCGCAGGACTGAGCCTGGATTTCAAATACTTCTCCACACATTTATATGAAAGGAAGAGGGGGTACCATACCAGGCAGCTGTTGAATACCTCCCGATCGCTTTCACTGCACACACCGGGGCCAAACGACGCAGCTTCACTTGTCCTGACAGACCAAGCGCGATTGAAGCAGATTCTCCAGTCCTCTACAGGGTGAGCCTGGTAGGTAGCTGTGCTTTTGCACAGCCTCCTCTGACTGCTGCCCAGCGGATTTAGTCCGACACTTGCTGGTGATTACAAATGCCGATTTCTGGCTGTCCACATGCGCTTCCCGCACGAAAACTCCACAGCGCAGAAGCCAAGAGCTCCTTCCTCGTTCACAACCACAGCGTCTCTGTCTCTCGGCAGTTAGAGCAAGCCTCTCAATTTGGGTGCCACCCGATCCCATAGGTGGGCTGCTGATGCCAGTCACTTATGTCACCCCCCATTGGTGCAAAAAGGCGCCCTAGCCCAAGACTTCATTTCCCAGAATTACGTGCCATATTCCCAATGGCCAGCTCGCTCCAAATTGAGTTCTGATCCTGGTTGGTTCAACAATTCTCCATTTTAATCACCCCTCTCTCTCCATTGGCCCAGTTCAGTAGTCTAGGTCTAAAATGGAGCGGCCAAGCGCACACAGTCCCAGCTGCAAAGGAAACAGGTTAGACAACTGTAATTCCACTAATGCTCTAACTAGCCCTAGCCAAACAGTTACATCTTTCAAAAGGGCTCCCATTGTGCTTTTCAGTGACTACTCAAGGGGAGCAATTTCCCCGCAGCTCAGGCGGGATTCAAGCAAGGAAACCCCAGTCCCCCTTGTACACAACACTGAAGCCTGCAAGCAGGCAGCTCTTAAAGGGACAGTACTAGAGGCTTTAAAAGCACCCCCGGTGCCCACAATTAGCGGCATCTCGCCAAATCCCAGTTAAACAGGGAGCCTTTAGGCAAGCTCCGGGAGGTTTCCTGGAACCCCCATTGGCAGAGGGGTTACACCCTTCCTGGCCTGGAAAGAACTTGGTGTCCACGTCAAGTAGTTACCCTTAAATCACTTTAAGGCAAAACAGTTTAAATTAACAGCACATTAGACCTTTAGTTACATACATTGGTACGGTATCACACAGTTTACTCTTTGAGTATACAACATTACCCATACCACAACCCTTTCTTTTATAATTCAGGTCATTACCTCCTGCCCAGGACACTTGGATAAAGGGGGCTCCTCCCTATCAGCTACCTGAGGGCTAACCGGGGCAGTAGCACTATACTCAGAGGGTAATACCAACAGTTGGAAATCATTTCCCAAGGCTAACTTGGGCAAGGAGGTCAGGGACACGTACACCCCTTTATGGACTGCATTTAAAGGCAGGTCCACAGGCTGACCCAGGGACTTATAACTTAACCTTACTACAGTCCGTACTTCTCGGCTGGTACGTCTAGGAGTCTTGGGTAAACCTGCTGCAGGCCTCGATTCCACTTCAGCCTCACTTAACTTAGTAAGGGGAACCTCCATAGGGGAAGGGGACCCAGGGCCCATAGTACTTTCGGGAACAGGACCCTCTATGTCAGGACCCATGCTGCTTGGTTCAGCTAGGGACATTTCTGGCACTACCGGGGTGTTATCAGGGCACTCAAAGTATTCTTCTTGCTCTGGCATATCACTAGTGAGTTCCCCCATATCACTTCCTTCTTCTGAAAAGTCAGACAGTTCAGCCAGGCCAGATAATTCAGCCAGGCTCAAGGATCCCACCTCTTGCCCCTTGCTGCCACTCACTTCATCTTCTGGAAGCATGGACTCCAGGGATAAAGCTGGGGGCTCAGACAGTCCAGGAAGCCCAACCTCGTCCCCAGAGTTAGTTAGGGGATTGCCCCTAAACAGTTGACTCAGTTCATAAGCGGGGTAATACTCAACATCATTCTCTCTCTCCCCTGACACAGACTGTTGATTAACTTCATCACAAGGGTTTGGAGGAAGCCTCTGTAATTTAGTTTCTGAGGAGTCGACCCATCTTGGTTTCTTCTTGGCAGCAGCTCTAGTTACAGGCCCGGGGGGGGGGGGGGCATTGGGAGGTTCAGCTTTTATCAAAATTTGTCCAATTGGCAGCAAGTGATTTCTGTGTATAGTTTTCACATCTTTTGAATTGTTTTCAGGCCGCACTTTATATACAGGTAAATCTTTCAGTTTTCCCACAACAATATGAGGGAGGCGATGCCATCTGTCAGCAATCTTATGTTTACCATGAAGTCCCAAATTCCTCAATAGCACTCTGTCCCCTTCTCTCAGTTCCATTGCTTTCACTTTCTTATCATACCTTTCCTTATTGGCCAAATTCCATTTAGCAGCCATGGTCTGAGCTAGCTGGTAGGCATGATTGAGTTGGGCCTTCAACTTCTGCACATACTGTAGATGATTAGCTGCTTGAACCCCATCAGGAGAAATCCCAAAACAAACATCTACTGGCAATTTGGCTTCCCTTCCAAACATCAGTCTATATGGAGAAAACCCAGTAGCATCACTTTTGGTGCAGTTATAGGCATGGACTAAGGTGCTGATCTGCTGACTCCATCTAGGTTTGTCTCTAGGGTGCAAGGTGCCCAACATATCGAGCAAGGTGCGGTTGAACCTCTCAGGTTGGGGATTGCCCTGGGGATGGTATGGGGTGGTTCTTGACTTCCGTACCCCCAACAAAGATAGCATTTCTTTAATCAGATGGCTTTTGAAGTCTCTTCCCTGATCGGAATGGATTCACTGGGGGGCCCCATAGTGAACAAAGAAATTCTCAACAAGGACTTTAGCCACCGTGGTTGCTTTCTGATCTTTAGTAGGAAAAGCCTGGGCATACCAGGTGAAATGGTCAGTAACTACCAATATGTTGCTGATATTCTTCAGATCTGGTTCTAAACTCAGGAAATCAATGCAAACCAGTTCCATAGGGGCACTAGTAGTGATGTTGACCAACGGAGCAGCTCTCTGAGGCAAGGCCTTCCTTTGTAAACATTGGCCGCAGGTCTTGATATATTGCTCTATATAAGCACTCATTTTGGGCCAATAAAATCGAGTCCGCACTAAGTCAAGGGTTCAGTCTATGCCAAGATGTCCCATGTGATTATGTAGGGACCTCAATACCAGTTCCCTAAGAGCAACGGGCAACACCAGTTGCTGTTTGACTGCTCGCCCCTCTTTGCCCACAGTCTCTCTGTACAATAGCCTATTAATCAGTTTCATCTTTAGTCCTTCTTTGTACAACAGTGCAGTTCTCAGGTCAGAGTTGTGCAATCTTGACACATCTTCCCCCCCCTCTGCAAGGCTTCCAGGACAGGATTTATCATAGGATCTCGGGATTGAGCCCGTTGGATGCTATCATCACTAAATTGAGGCAACATACTAGTGTCTAATGCAGAAAAATGACAGTAAGCAGCAGGTAAGCAGGTCTCAGAGGGCCCCAAGCAGTCCACCATGCAGTCCACATCATCAGGAGACACCGGTTCCTCCCTGTCAAATTTTTGGCAAAGGGCTCTTATGTCAGGTTCTGATAACAGGACCCAATCAACTCGGGACACAGGCCTCCGGGAGAGAGCATCAGCATCTATATGGTTCAGGCCGGCTCTATATTCAACAGCGTAGTTATAGGTGGACAATGCAGAGAGCCACCTATGACCAGTGGCATCTAGCTTACCTGAGGTCTGAACATACGTCAAGGGATTATTATCAGTTTTCATCAATATCTTGGCTCCATACAAATAGTCATGGAATTGATCAACTATGGCCCACTTCAAAGCCAGAAACTCTAGTCTGTGCACTGGGTAGTTCTTTTCAGAAGGGGTCAATTTGCGGCTGGCAAAAGCTACAGGTCTCAGACCGTTTGGGTGCTCCTGATACAGTACGGCCCCCAATCCTTGCAGACTGACATCAGTATGGAGGACATACAGCTTGGCAGGGTCAGCATAGGTCAGCACAGAGGCATGAGTAAGTTGATATATAATGTCATGGAAAGCTTCTTCACAATCAGCAGTCCAGCGAGGGCGCAACACATCATTGGGGTGGAAGTAATTTCTTCCAGTCTCAGAGGGCACAGTTTTCTTATACTTTTTATGGGTGGGGGGATACCCCTCTGTAAGGTTAAGCAGAGGGCGGATCACTCGTGAATAGTTTTTGATAAATCGCCTATAATATCCACAAAACCCCAGGAACCGTTACAGCTCCTTCAAATTCTTGGGTTGAGGCCAAGTAGTCAAAGCTTCTACTTTGCTGGGATCAGTCTCAATGCCTTCAGTGGATACTATATGCCCAACGTATTTTACAGAGGTTTGAAAGAACTGGCACTAATCTATAGATAATTTGAGACCAAAGTCTTCCAGTCCATCCAGGACCTTGAACAACCTGCTTTCATGCTCTTCCAGGGAGCTGCCAAACACTATGACATCATCAAGGTAAACCAAACATTCGAGCAAATTCATGTCACCCACTGCACGCTCCATCAAACGCTGAAAAGTAGCCGAGGCACCTGAAATTCCTTGGGGCATCTGCATAAACTCGTAGAAGCCTAGGGGGAAAATGAAAGCAGTCTTTTCTCGATCTTCTGGAGCCATCGGGATCTGGTAGTACCTACTGTGGAGGTCTAACACAGAGAACCATTTACTGCCATTTAGACAGTCCAAGGCGTCCTGTATGTGTGGCATGGTGTACTGGTCTGGGATGGTTCGCCAGTTTAGGGTATGGTAATCCACACACATCCGGACAGCCCCATTCTTTTTTCTCAGTACCACAATAGATGAGGCGTAAGGAATCCTGGATTCTTGTATCACCCCAGCTGCGAGCATCTTCTGCAGGTGGCGCCTTACGTCATCTATATCAGCAGGGGCTAGGCGTCGAGATCGCTCACAAAAAGGTCACTCATCCTGCAGCCGGATGTGATGCTCAACCCCCTGCACACATCCCACATCCCATTCCTTCAAAGAAAACACGTGTTCCCTCTGGGCGAGCCATTCACTGACGCTTTTCTTCCATTCTGCTGGTAGTGGAGAATCAATGAAATCAAACAGCTCAGGGGTCACTCTGTCATCTCCTCCGGGAGTCTTATTGTGGGGGCAGAACAGCAGTATTGGCACAGTGTACCATAGCCAGGTTGCAACCCCGTTTCACTCGAATCTCTCAATCAGACACATTATGCACTTGGACCATTACCCTTCTGGCAAAGGCATGGGCTGTAGCAGGTAAGATACTGGGTTTAACCAGTAACCCCTCAGGCAACTTTCCCTCACCAGGTGCATCCAGCATCAATATCTTATTCTTAACATCTTTTTTAATCCGGACTTCCCCTTGCAAAACACACTGGGCATTTGGGGGCTAGTAGCCATGGTTCTGGATCCTTCTTCCAGATGACACCCACCGGGCTTTCAGGTTCTGCCTGGGCAGCCTTTCTCTGGGCATCATAGGCCTTCTGAATCAAGGCGGGTATTCTAAGAGCTCACCCAGTCCTGGACATCTGTTTCTCAGAACACAGCTGTGCTAAGCAACCAAACATGTGAGCATTGGTTCCAATTAACAAGGGCACCCCATCATACAACCCAGTGGGGGGACATACTAGGGCCAAGGTTTCCACTTGTTCGGCCACCCCAGCCACAGAAGTAGGAAAAGACAGCCAAATTTGTATATACCCAGAATAAGGGTAGGCCTTATCACTCAGCCTCCAAACATGTAGGCCATCCAAAGATTGCAAAGGCACCTCAGGCAAGTATTTCTGATACCAGTCCTGGAACATAATGGTCACCTGGGAGACACTGTCCAACACAGCCTGGGTGGTTATCCCATTCACTCTCACAGTGGCCTCCATCGAAGGCCCCACCACATCAGACCATTCGGGGGAGCACAGTTTTGAAAGTTGCTTGGGCATTGGCCTGGGTCACAAAACTCTTCCTAGGAAGTCGGGTATAGGCCTTGCGATGCCAGGCGATCAGCTTGCTGTTGACCCTCCTCAAATTCTCTGGCAACTGGCACTCAGTCTGAAAGTGTCCATGCTCTCCACAATGGTAACAGAACTTAGTGTCTCGGGGGTCTTTACTGGGAGGGGGATACCTCACCTGCTGGGGGTCATCCTGGGGTCGGGAGAGCTCCTCTTGGCTAGGTCGTTGATTTCTAGATAACTCTGGTTCCCCAAACCTAACAGGATGGGCAGCAGTTTGCTTCAAGTCCCTCACCAGCTCTCATAAATCTCTAATCTCAGCCCTCAAATCACTTTCTACCAGGGGATCAGAGGAAATAGCACACACCCCCACCCCTCCTTGGGCCTCGGGGGGCACAGGTGAAACATCAAGCCCCCTCGAGGGGTGGACCTCATCTGATTCACTGGACTCAGGGGTTTGGTATAGATTCACAGCCCCCACATAGGGTTCCCACCCCTCTTCATCAGTCTCTACTTCTCGAATCTCCCTCATCAATTGACAGTACTCGGAACGGGCAACCCGTCGGTCATGTAACTTAAGTTTTAACAATATCATACTGGAAAACCTAGCAGATTTCAAAATATGATCCAGCTGGACCTGGTTCAAGGCTGTGGCAGTTATTCCCCCCCTTTCGATAAGCTTTTTGCAAGGCCCTTTCCACCCTAGTAACAAAGGTGGCTAATTTCTCATTCCTCCATTGTTTGTCAGACTTGAACTTCCATAATAACTCCTCCCCAGTTTCTGTACTCCCAAACACCCCCTCTAAGGCAGAAAGCTATTCCACTGCAGTGGCTTCTGGGCTAGTAGCCCACAAGAACCGAATGGCTTCTAAAGCTGGGCCCCGCAGGCTCTCCATCAGTCTCTTTCATTTCTCCCCGTCAGAGCACTGCCACTCTTGGACTAGGGGGGTAGCATAGTCCATCCAAGCCTCCAAATCACCTTTCTCCGAGGGCACTGGCACAGTGCCAGAAAACAGTTTTAGTCTGCGGTAGGAGTCTAGTTGTATAGGGGGAACAATTAGGGGAGGCGAAGCCAAGATACAGCTCTTGGGGGGACAGGGAGAGGCACCGAGGGAGGCTTGGGGGGTGAGTTCACTAGAGAGGTCCAGTGCCTGCAGCAACTCCTGGGCAGTCCTCCCCTCCACAGCTAGCAATTTAAGCAGTTTGTCTTTAAAACTATTAGTCTTGGGGGACCCCCCCAAGGGTGACTGACCCACTTCAGATGTGAATGACCCTCCACCCCTGTTGGGCACCTTCTGGGTAGATCACTGGAGGTACCTTCTTGGGGTCTATAGCCACGCTGCATAAGAGTAACACCTGCAAGGTCTGGTCGAGTAGATCAGCCATGCGCCCCTTCACTTCTACCTTGCCTAAACACTTAACACGCTCCACTGCAGAAATGAAGCTTAGCGTTCAATGTACCCAGAGGTACATCCAGTAGTAACACAATTTTCTGGGAATCCAACTCTTCGGCTTCACCTCACCCCATTAGTTTATGTATCATCGTCTTACTAGGGTCCAACTTAATCTTAGCCATGCTATCCCCCTCCAACTTTTCTCTTAATTTAGCCATGTTGAGGTACTTCGTCCACTCGGCCACTAGGGGATGCTGATCCCAGTGGTGCCTCCAAAATTTAACCTCTAGGGGGTGCTATCCCAAGGGCTACTACCCCTGCCTGCTCTGACACTAACAGGTTGAGGGGCCTGGATCCGATGGCGGGTGCCTGCACCCAGAGGTTGGGGTAGGTACAGTCTAATATGACTAGGTCACAGCCCTCTGGGCCACTGCCACCCCCTTTCTTCCCACTAATGGCCTACCCAGGTACACCCCAATGTCCCAGCTGCATACACTTACCCCCAGGCTTGAACCAGTCTGCTTGCTCGGGGGAACCCCTGAAAAGTAAGACGCTATTACACAATAATCACAGTACAGTAATTCACCATAAACACACAGTTCAGCCAGTATACCTTTACAAAACAACTAATCTGATCTATTTAGTGGGAGATAACAAGGACTGGGGCAATCAGGTTAATTAACTTACCACTCTAATATGTATATATATATATCTAGGGCACTGTGCACAGGCCTAATCTCTAAGTCAATGTCTCGGGGTGCCCAGGCAATAAAAGGCTAGTCTCTTGATGCAGCTGGTTGGGGCACTGATGCAGAAACAAACAGTTGATCCCTATGAAGATTAAATGGAGCCAGCAGGCTCAGTTAGTGTAGCCAGTACAGAAGTCAGAAGATCTTGCCCTTCCTAGGAACACTTGACAGGGAGTTACCCTGATTTAGTACTCACAATTCCAGTAGGAAGAGCGCTCTCACACCACTCGCAGGACCAAGCCTGGATTTCAAACACTTCTCCACACATTTATATGAAAGGCAGAGGGGTACCATACCAGGCAGCTGCTGAATACCTCCTGATCGCTTTCACTGCACACACCGGGCCAAACGACCCAGCTTCACTTATCCTGACAGACCGAGCGCAATTGAATCAGATTCTCCAGTCCTCTACAGGGTGAGTCTGGTAGGTAGCTGCACTTTTGCACAGCCTCCTCTGACCGCTGCCCAGCGGATTTAGTCTGACACTTACTGGCGATTACAACCACCGATTTCTGGCTGTCCACACATGCTTCCCGTGCGAAAACTCCACAGTGCAGAAGCCAAGAGCTCCTTCCTCACCCAGAACCACAGCGTTCCTGTCTCTCAGCAGTTAGAACAAGCCTCTCAATTCGGGCACCACCCGATCCCATAGGTGGGCTGCTGATGCCAGTCACTTATGTCGTCCCCCCCATTGGTGCAAAAAAGCACCCTAGCCCTGGACTTCATTTCCCAGAATTACGTGACATATCCCCAATGGCCAACTTGCTCCAAATTGAGTCCTGATCCTGGTTGGTTCAACAATTCTCCATTTTAATCACCCCTCTCTCCCCATTGGCCCAGTTCAGTAGTCTAGGTCCAAAATGGAGGGGCCAGGCACACACAGTCCCAGCTGCAAAGGAAGCAGGTTAGACAACTGTAATTCCACTAATGCTCTAACTAGCCCTAGCCAAACAGTTACATCTTTCAAAAGGGCTCCCATTGTGCTTTTCAGCGACTACTCAAAGGGAGCGATTTCCCCGCAGCTCAGGAGGGATTCAAGCAAGGAAACCCCAGTCCCCCTTGTACACACCACTGAAGCCTGCAAGCAGGCAGCTCTTAAAGGGACAGTACTAAAGGCTTTAAAAGCACTCCCAATGCCCACAATTAGCGGCATCTCGCCAAACCCCAGCTAAACAGGGAGCCTTTAGGCAAGCTCCAGGAGGTTTCCTGGAACCCCCATTGGCAGAGGGGTTACACTATACACCACAGCATGTTTTGGTCTGTGCTGCCATCTTCCTGCACTGTGCCAAGTAGTTCATGCTCCCTGTTATGATTACTCCTAGGTCCTTTTCCTCTGTGGTACTACCCAACTGCACACTATTCAAATGATAGTCCCTCCCCTGGTCCCCCCCCCCCCACTACCACCCTATGGTGAATACATCCACAGGGTGTGGGTTATGTTGTGATTGAAACATGCCTGTTGTGCTTAGGAAATGAAGCCACATCAGAAGACAGTAAATCCCAGCATTACCCTCTGTCTGCACTAATTTACTGCTGTTACATATTATAACACAAAACACTGTGAAAACTCTTCAAAACCAGTAACAGTACCTGCAGGTTTGACAAGTCTGTTTCACGATTACCATGGTTCCAAACAACTTGACTATTTCAGCAATTGATGAGGCATAAAGTAGTAGATACAGAATGTAAATAGCTGCAGTAGGCATGACTCTGCAGCAATGTAGTATCTGTGATGTTCATTGGTATCATGCGATGAGCTGGTAGCACTGCAAGAAAATGATACACCAGTATGATCATTACAGAATACCAACTAGGCAATACAAGGCACATTTTATTGTTACTTTTGTCCAATCCCAGCAGCTCTGTCTGCCTAACAGGAAAAGCCATAATATAGGTCTGTCATTACAATGTTTATACAGTATAACACACAACAGTCAACTCTGGTCTAAAAGCACTAATATTCCTTAGCATACAATAGAAGTCGATAGTCACTAGTCAATAGTAGAGAGACATCAAATAGTTTCCTTTGGTTAGTAAACTTGGACAGGATTTTAATCTGTGCCTCTAGTAGGAGACCAAAAGGAACACCAAGAAAGCAACCACGGAGCTGTTCCACAGGGTTGACCGATATGTCCTGTTGAACCATCAAAATGTCCAATAGGTCCCTGGACAAGGAGGGAGTAACCATACATTGTGGGAAAAAATGTATTTAGTAGCTCTAAACTGTAATTTAAGAACAGGAAGTTGATGAAGGTCACTAAGTGAGAGGCAAGAAAATGATTTCCCTTTCTCTGAATACATAGCTTCCTCAGTGCACCACATTGAACTGTTTCATAAGTCTTGTCTACTAGAAACAGTTAGATACTGCTAGACATTTAAGTTATACCTAATGTCAGATTCAACATCTAGATCACTGTCAGGATGGTAATCTACATATTTTGGATCACCCACAAACTGCAACTCATCAGAAGACTCGCCACTGTCATCGGTTAACACTTGATCATAATACTTAGGTAGTATACATGGCCTCACATGCGTTCCCACAGAATGTGTCCATACAGAAGTCTGAACACCTGATCAGAATATAGAATAGCAACATGTGTCAACATAATACTGAAATAATTTCTCAGTATTCCAGCAACTATCTCACATTACGGTTGCAGAATATTTCTGTAACCATGAACAGTTTTCTGACATAGGGTTTGCCTACCACACATATATCAAAATATACAATGTTCTTTCCAAAGTATCATATTCTAGATCAATTTTATACAGTCTTGCACTTGTAAACATGCCAACACCAGCATGCTACACCCATCATAGATAAAATTAAGCAACATACACCAACATGGTGTGAGTGAAGGGATAATTTCCCTGCACCCTGATGTGGTGAACATGGGCATGGTAGATTCTGCCATCACCCACAGCCTGTCTGGGTACATTGCAATTATGCAATGTAGAAGAGAGCAGTTTAATTTCTTATTCTTTTACTTTTGCGTGTTCCGTTCACCAGGAGATAACAATATGGTGGCCAGCTGCTTTGAAGTTTGAACAGTGTTGTGCTGGCACTTCTATCAATTGGTGCAATGGTCATATACTGAGCACTCCCAAATATTTATCCTCCTCTCTCCACAGCTGCCAGGTATCACATCATTTCTCAAACCTTGACAGATCATTCAGCAACCCCTGCCATCCTACTATGTTGTACACTATTGCTCCCATCTTTGTGTAATTAGCAAAGTCATTGATCTTGCTCTTGATCCCAACAAGATGTCTACAATAAATATCCCAAACAGTATAGGTACCAGCACCAAGTCATGCCACACCATGCTCATCTGTACCCTTGGGGATGATGGCTCCACACCCACCAACACTCTCTGAAGCCTTTCCTGTAGTTAGATCCGTACCCATCCCTTCATCATTGCCTCTGCCCTGTGCCTTCAACCTTATTTCCTAGCCTCCCATATGGAATCTAGTCAAATGCCATACTGAAGTCCAGGTACAGTACATTCACTACATGGGCACTGTTCAATTGTCTAGTTATCCAGTCATAGTAATCCACCAGGTGGTTTGACTGGAATCTGCCAGCGACGAAACCATGCAGCCTACAATCCTGCAACCCCTTTGCCTCCAGAAGGGACATTAGCCACTTCTTGAGGTTTAAGTCCATCAGCTTACCCATAACAGAGATGAGGCTCAATGGTCTGTAGTTCCCTGGTACATCCTTGGGGTCGATCTTATGAAGGTGTACTATGTGACCCGTCCTCCAGTCCTGAGGTACACTCCCCAAGTTCAGGGAGACATTTAACAGGTCTGTTAATAGCTTCACAGGATTTCTACCAGCTCCTTCAGTACTATGGTGTGAATGCCATCTGGCCCTGGTGCCTTGTCCAACCATAGTGTTTGCAAGCCCTCCATTACCCTGACATATGTGATTTCCCCATCTGCCACATCCTCTCCCTCCATTCCTTCACCCCCCCCAGAAATCCCCCCACCTTTCTCCTTACCAAATACCAAGCAGAATTAGTCATTCAGCACTTTTGCCTGCTCTCCCCATTTCCACCAATCCCCCCCTTACTCCTCACTATTTGTTCCTTACAACACCTCCTCACCCTGCTCCCTTATGCTCTGCACAATACATCAGCTTATCTATCTCACACATGACTTCCATTACTAGCTGATGATTGCAGGATAAGTACTGTTTACCAGTAGTTACAACTGTGTTCTCAAACATGCTGCATTCTGTTAGACTCTCAGTACTCAAACAGCGATGCATACAAGTCTGACATGGTCTGCAAGAACACCATAGGGCAGGAATCATCCCTGTAAGCATCTCAGAATCACTGCTGGAAGTCTAGCAAGATGCATTTAGATTCAGAACCAGCATCCTGACAACATTACAGAAAACCTGCTTCATTTAAAATCACCGTCTGTTGAAGGAATACAATGAGAAAGCCTCACCATGAGTTACATCAACAGTAATTTCCTCACCGCCTAGGAGACATGTACCACTCAGCTGTACTTCATGCAAAATTATGTCCCTCAGGAATGATAACCTGACTGTTAATGTAAGCAACATTTATGTTTTTGTTTGACAGTTATCACTGTAACACAACTGACTTGCTCTGAGCATTCTGGTACTCCAGGCAACATTGATTGCCTTCCTCCAATCATTTTGGTATTGACAAAGAATGTAACTCACCCCATCAATACCCTACAAGTGTAGCACCAAAACAGATACTTGCCCTGCAATGCATGAGCAGCAAATGATAACACTGACAAATGCAGACAGGCTGTGATGTAGCACTGAACCACTTGAGAGTAAGACACTGTATCAGAAACACAGCTACACTGAAAGCAACAGAGATTACAGAGGTTAAGTGATCATCCAAGTGGTCTGAAAAGCAGTATCCTATCACATTCATGTATTACATATAAAAAAATTAAACAGTAATCTAACATTGATATGTGCATTGAACATTATGTATATGTGTCACACATGCTGCATATATTAACTAACCTTTGGAAGTAACATGACTAGTTGTCTGGGTACCCTTGCTTAAGAGTTTCACTGCAGATGTTCGTGTTACATAACTGTGATCATGAGTCACATCTATCAATGCAGGTCCATTATCCTTGCAAATATAATCAGTGTAATTTATGGAACATTCCTCAAAAATTTCATTGTCATTTAAGTTCAATGGAATCTCCATTTTGTCTATTTGCAGCTCAGCGTCCGCATACTGAACAATACACATTAGGTCATCATGGCAGCTTCACTGCACCCATGCATAATTTCCACCAAGCTGATCTGCATGCCCAACATTTTCTGATTCTGACATGCCTTCAAGAGTAGATGTACAGACTTCCATAAGAGCACTCTGATTACTATCAGAATAGGTAACCTATAAGCAGACAGTAAAAAACCTTTCAGTTCCTGTGTGGAACGTTATATTCCGGTAAAAATACAAACACTAATCGGCATTGCAGAACTATCTCACAGTAGTGTCTGGCAAAGAGACAAAAAATACCCTCCACATCTCCATGTTTTTTTATTGATTCACATTGCAGCCACTTCAAATGGATACACTAGAAACAATGGAGAGCTATAACAGAGTCACAACAAAGTCAGTACACTGGCAAGGCATTTTATAAAATGAACACTGAATCTGACAACAAATGAGGGTGGATAGGTCCATCTAGGCCTCAAATTGATTGATAACCGACTGCTGGAGCCACAGACTTGACTTCAGCACTGGTTCTGCCTTCTTGATCCAATCTATTGGATTCAATCCTCTGTCTCACACTTTTGATGTCCCATGCTGAGTTTGCACCCCCAACCTCTGCTTGAGGTGCATCCCATTCAACTGCAACCATTCCTATTGTATATATCCTTGTACCTCTTACAGTTTCCTCAATCACCTACCAGACTCATGTCACAAACACTCCTCCCTGGAAGACTGATCCAGGACTCCACTACCCTTTCAGAGAAACATTACTTGCAGACATAACACATGAGGTGGCTACCATTCAGCATCATATAAAGCCCTCTTGTTGTTGTGCAGAGTTATAGATGAAATATGTGTAATCCCCCTACTAATTTGATGTTTAATATAATGTCTTCCAGGGCTCCTAAATGCCGACTGCCAGGCTGGTGTCCTATATTTAGTAGTGCTGTCTAATTGTAAGAGAGTGCCCTAGTTAGCCTCCGCACCTGTCTCTTTAAGAAATGACTAAGCTGTGTATAAAACTTAGTTTGGCCTGGGACAGTGCATGTTGAACAATCATGATTCTATTCAGAGCATGAATCATTCTGCTACTTTAACACCCCACCCTTGTTCACTTCCCCTGAATAAATCAGGTTGTTGTTTTTTCACGTTTAACCTGGCTATTGTGTACCTTATTGTTTGGGTTACAGTGCTGCTATTGTATTGCTGCATCATTGATCTTATTTTCCAGGGGTCTCCAAGGCAATTCCAGTGCATTCAGCCCTGATGGTAAGTGAAAGGAGTGTGAGTGTATTATTACTGCTAACCACTGAAAGGAAAGGTGTTATCGTGCTACTGTCTGGACCACTAGCAGGGATGGTGGGTGGTTATAGCATCCCAGAGAGCTATAACAAAGCAATTAGGCTACCCCAATAACATTCCTCTGGGTGGAGGCACCCATTCACAGAGCTCAGACTCCTCAACCTGTGCACAACCATACAGGCAGGGATAGTAGCCCCTAGGGAATGCCACCTAGGGGTTATATATGCTTTGAGAATGTGCTCTGTTTATTCCCCTAATATACTTGAAAGTGTCTGACAAATCTCTCCTTTCCCTTCTTTCCTCCAATGAATACATATTTAAATCCTTACATCTTTCAACGTGGTGCACCATCTTCCTATCTTTTCTCTGGACTATATAGTGCCCTTCTAGAGATGTGGTATCCAAAACTGGACACAGTACTCCAGCTGAGGCCCTCACCAATTATCAGCAAAGTGGAACCAACACCTCTTTCCTCCTGCATGTTATGCCTCTGACACTGCACTCCCACATTCTGTTTGTTCTCCCAATCACCTTGTTCACACAGTTTGGTTACATTGAGGTTGTCGCATATAACAACCCCAAGTCTATGTCCTAACTTGAGATGGTCAGATCCCCCCCAACCATGCTGTACACCGCCCTTGGATTCCTGTGACCCAGGTGCAGGATCTAGCACTTACTATCATAGCAACACAATAACCAAATGCGTGAGCACTCCTCTAATAGGTTTAGGTACTTCCTCATTTATCCACACCCTCTGGTGTGCTCACTTTGTTGCAGAGCATGATGTGATCTGGGAGAACACATACCTTTCCCACCAGGCACACTGCAATGTGCCTAACAAAGACACTGAATAAGATCGGACACAGCATGGACAGAGAATCCCCATTCATAAGTCACAAATCCTCACCCTCACCCTCTCCTTCCCTGGTGAATACTTAGCAAAAGTGCTAGTTCAGTATCTCAGCCTTTTCTGAGTTGTGCCTTACCTTTTCTCTTCCTTCCTAAAACCTGCTTCATATGACCAGAAACATAGTTACAATGCTTTCCGCATATGAATGTACAGACTGTGTAATACAGGTCATGACTACCATGATAAAGACGGATAATGATACTACTATGGTAGCAAAGTCTACAGTTACCTCTCCACTTTCCATTTCCATTGTTGAGCACCTTGTTTTCTTCATTGGAGGCTCATTACCAGGGGCAGAAATGCATGGCACTACTCCCTTTTTTAAACTACTCCTGCAAAAGTTAACATATGACATCTCATCAGAAATAACATAACATGCAAATACAACATGTTAGTAAGACATTGAGGACTACACAGTGAATGTTGTCATGTGTTGTAAGCTGCATAAAACACTATAGTACATTTCAATGTAAAAGGAGTAAGTGTGCATCCTTATCACAGAACGTGTACAGACAAATGCAAGCCAATACATGACCACTCAGCAATTAACAAGAATTACAGAAGAAATGGAATTTTCTTACATGTAATCATTTCTTTCCAAATTCATTGATACTATCACTGTTGCAATACATGATATTGGTTAAATTAGGTTCCCCACATGCTCATGGACTAAGTGAATGCCAAAGTGACTTTGAATTGTCACAGCCCTTGCCCAAGGTGACAAGGCAGTGTAAACTATGTCACATATTTGTGACAGAACGTGTCAGCTCCTGACCCTTTGAAATACACTCTAGGAATACAGTCATTGAAAATTACGACTAAACAGTGTGAAGGAGCACAAGGCCCAAAGAAGTTGTAGATTTACAGTACCTACAGAAGGAATCACTAACCTTCTACAGCTACAAGCTCTTAGCATACCTTTACCATTGCTAGAGTTCCCTGGTGCCTTTGCCATGTACTGTATACTGTTAGTCTCACCTATGAAAACATCCACCATCATCACTGCAAGTAGGCAAAACCTTACGTCCACCACCCCTTCCGTGAAGAGAATCCTCCTAACATTACAGGCTACACAATGGAGCTACATATCAAACTGTTTGGAATGAAATGAGGATTTGCCATTGTCCTCAAAGAAACATCAGCAATAAAATATGTGAAGTGTGCTACATTTTTTACTTAGTTGTCCTTCTTTGCCACAGCCCTCACAATGCCTGTAGTGGAGCTTAGACCCTGACACGAATGCCAACCCACCATGTTTGTACTTCCCCCACCCAGTGATGTGAAACAGAATTCCCCCCAAATGAAATGGTATCAAGATGTGGCTGACAACTAACATCAGGGCTACAGGTGCGAACTGACCACTACCAACTCCGGTGGCAGGGGAAGTGGAGGCAATGTGAGGTGTCACCTTTGAGGGACTAGAAATGTATATATAGACATGACTCCATGGGAGACAATGCATGCAATAACACCAGAAACTGTCATGCCTCCCATACAACTAGGCGCTATCCATTCCAGGACATACCCACAACCTCTGCCAAACTGCACAAACATGCCAGACACTCCCCCACCACAATCTTCCCAGAGAAACACAGCTACCCCTCGCACACTCTACCCTACTCCAAGCAGGTCCCTCCATGTACTTGATTTTTAAAAATTGTCTCTTTGTGCAAGGGAGGCTCAAACTTGGAAATTACATTACATTTTCAACCTATAAAAATTATTGAACAGCAGATCTCTTTTTACAGCATAGATCCAGAATTTTACAAATGGCTAGAGAGGGCGGCCACATTTGTAATACAAATTATGAGTTGCAGAGCTACTGAATGCTATGACATGACCTACTTGGCGGGGACTTGCTTTTATCAGTTGGTGATGCTCTCTTACTGCCATGACTAGGACTATGTATCAGCCAAGTGAGAACTTGAATACATAATCATATGCTTGCCAGATTACAAAGGAACCAGAATGATCTACGGGCATTACTGAGATGATGCCTAAAATGTCACTGAAAAACACACACACACACACATGCACGCACGCACGCACACACACACACACACACACACATCTTTACACATCTGTATTACAACACTTTGGAGGCAATAAAACATGACCAGATTAATACAGATAGAAAATACTAAAAAGAAAGACCACCATTGCAACAGACAGCAAGTCACATTACACCACCACTCATACATTTAAATACACAAATATCTGTTTGACTAGGATACAAGGGCAATCTCTGTTTCTCACTATTAATTACACACATGATTCTCAACACTTTCATAAGCCAGCCCACATACCAGAACAAAAACACACATGACAGCAAGTGTTGCTGCTTCTCAGGTCCAAAGCCGTTTTGAATAATCAGGGACCATGACTTACCACAAAACACCCAGTCTTGCAAATAAGATGCTTGCAAAACAAAACAAAAAATTCCACAGTTACCTAAACTAATCACACCACAGACAATATGATCACCATAACTATGAAACAAATATCGTATCTACTGGCACAAAACAACTAATGATAACATTGTAAGCACAGGATACTGCATAACACATAATTGATTTTGGCATTTCAAACAGAGGGACACACAACAGATTGTGACATTTCAAACAGAGGGAGTGACAATATCATGCATAGCAGAAATTACATGTTCTCAATCCACACAAGATAAAAACTCCACCCAGTTCCACATACCAGTGGAGAAAATTGAGTCAATGGGTCTCAAAAGAATTAATCAAAGGTCATTTAGTACTTACTGTGCATACTTCTGCCAAATCATAATCAAGGGTACTACACTTCCACGTTTTGACAAAAAAAGACACCTTGAGTAAAGCAAAAATATTTTTAAGGGCAAGTGCTAACTCAAAGTACTTCAAAAACAGTGGCAAAGGATGATCACTGCAACAGTATCCAAACCCCTTCCACTTAGTTACAGTATCACCAGCCTAACATGACCACAGTTGCTACCTGTCAACCCTGTCACATGAGCTGATGGAGCCTCCTAATGCACATGACGAAAACAAAGGTGACAGGCCCCTCCATTCTTCAAAATGTTTCCATTCCAATTTCCCTACATCACTACCTAAAAACACAGCTTTTAGAAGAGAAGACAACAAATGAAGAGTCCAGTAAGTTCCTGCCCACACCCCCAACCCCCCACCATTGCAGGGTACCTTCATCAATGAATCAGTAATACTGTATACAGCATTTATGGAGCAAAGTACATGGGAAAAAATCACAATGGAAAGTGACAAAGGATACATCCTCACATTAGGCTAGTTTGCCTACCTGGAGACACCTAACATCAAATTTTATTATGGACACACGCCACCGTCCTTGTACTGCTGATGCCTAACTGGCACCATCCATACAAGTAGAAAGCATACAATGCAATACTGAGTACCAGGCAGAATGTAAATAGACCAAAATAATCAGATTTTCTTCCAGTATTGACAATGGAACACTTGGGACAAGGGCCCAATACAGATCACCACTACATAATTTATCACAACAGACTACATTAGATACATAAATTATGACCCATTCCAGTACCAAAATCCAGTAAACGGGGCCAACACATGATAAATGATGCTTTCTAAACAATTTCTTTTTACATTCTCATTTGAAAAGGCAGAGGAGAGTAGCGATGGATCGGCACACGTCCCATAATCTCTTATGCTCATTGTACTTCCACTACAGTCCACACAGTATAGCATCTTGGCTACTTCAACTCCGTCAGCATATACATGAGAGGCTCACTAGTGCAATAATTTCGAAAATAACAACTACAATGTGCATAACTTTTTTACGTGACAAAATACTGGACAGTTGCAATGGCAAAACCACAACAAACAAACAAACAAAAATCCTACAGAAACAAGTCAGATAATCAAACCCTATTCTGAGATGACAGCTTGACAGGTGATAATCAATCCCCCAACTCTTACATATCTCCATGGTGTGTACAGCAGGTGTAGGCTGTAGAATCACCCTCATCTACCATCCACCCAGAGATGAGAAGCGATTCCTTCAGGAAGTGGCGGACTTCATCATCGACATGGCATTTGAATCGCCCAGACTGATGGCTCTGGGCGACTTCAATGCCTGGGTCGATGACAAACTCTCTCAGTTTGAACAGCACTTCCTCCAGTTAATATCATCTCTGGGCCTTACACAGATAGTTACCACTGCTACCCATAAACATGGTCACTCCCTTGACTTAGTTTTTCTCCTGGGGATCGAGGCCTCTGATTTGGGGGTGGAACCAGTTGGGTGGTCTGATCACTACACCATGGGGTTTAGTTTTAGTGCTCCCCTTCATAGGCCTACCCTTGTGGAGATGGTCAGGTATTTCCCTTTATGAGGTGTTAATCCTAAAGGCCTGACGGCAGTACTTGACCTATCGTCCCTTCCAATGGCAAACAATGACCCAGATGCCCTCATGGTAGCCTATAATATGGCTAACTCGGTGGCTCTGGATGTCATTGCTCCTGTCCGCGTTCACCCTTTCTCCCTTTGGCCTCGGTCCCCATGGTTTGATGGGACCTTGAGGGAGATGCGGTGACTAGGTAGAAGGTTAGACCATTGCTGGTGGAGATCCTCCATTGATGCTGACCACCTTAGATTGATGGAGCACTATCAAGCCTATCAATCTGCAATCACCCATAAGAAGGCAGAGTTCCTGTCCAGGGACATTGTGGCTGCTCAGAATCAACCAGCTCAGCTCTTTTGCACTGTGGACAGACTGTGCAACCCAGCCTGTCTACATGTCCGAAGGGCTTTTTCACAAAGAGAGTGCAATGAACTTGCTTGATTCTTTGCAACTAAGGTGGTCGACATTAGGGCGGAGCTCCAACCAGCACACTCTAAGGGTGTTGCTTTGGATCAGCATGAGGCTGCTGCTCCTCAGTTTTCCTGGAGTGCCTTCGACCGACCAGAATTCATGGATATCATATGGATTGTCTGGGGTGCACACCTTACATGCTGTAGTTTGGATCCAGGACCAACTTCCCTGATTTTGGATTGTATCGTTTCTATCAGTCCGGTCCTAGCACGGATAGTCTGGTGCTCCTTGGAAACAGGTGAGTTTCTGAGCTTCCTGAAGGAGGCGGTGGTAGCACCCCCTCTTGAAGAAAGCTTCTTTGGACCCTGACTGCCATGCAAACTACAGACCAATCTCTAACCTTCCCTTTTTAGGGAAGGTGTTTGAGAAGGTAGTGGCCGTGCAGTTGGAGAACCATTTGACCATCCATGATATCTATGAACCCCTCCAGTCCAGATTTTGAAAAAGGCATAGTACTGAGATAGCACTGGCTCAGGTGCTCAGTGATCTCCTGATGGCTAGGGATCAGAAGAACTGTTCCATTCTTCCATTGTTCCAGCTGTTCCAGATCTCTCATCAGCCTTTGACACTGTGGACCATGGGGTTCAACTTGAGCATGTGAGGTTTATCTGTGGACTATCAGATGTAGTCCTCAGGTGGTTTACATCTTACCTCACTGGAAGAACGCAAAGAGTGGCTTCAGGGGTTTATGCCTTGGACCCAGTTTCTTTGTCTTGTGGGGTTCCTCAGGGCTCTGTGTTGTCTATCTGCGCTAGCTGTTTTTAACATAAGATTTGAAATGCTCAGTCTATTTTATTTTGTAAGGCACCTTGGTTTTTTGAAAGGTGGCATAGAAATAAAGTATTATTATTATTATTATTATTATTATTATTATTATTATCATCTGATCATTAAAGAAGCTAAGATGTGTAGAGTATATGAGAATGGAGTAGACATTAGGGTTGACAACCCCAAGGCACACCCCACGCCTGATTTGCGAAGATGCAGGAGAGGTGAAACCGTAATGGCTTTCCCTGTTGCTGGAAACCTGGTTTTAAAAATGAATAATTTGAACAAAGAGGACCACTTTTAACCGTGTTGCTCATAAATATTCCAAACTGCTCATTTTTAAACAAAAAAATAGGGTAATGGAGCAAATCCATATACAGTGTTTTATGACTAGAAGTTCCAATATTGTTGATCCCGCCTTTCCCAGATTAAAACAAACTAAATAAAAACAGCATGGGCTTGATTTTCAATCGGCCTTAAGATTTGTTTTTTCAAGTTAATCAAGTTTCATTTATTTTCATAGATACATTATTCAGCTTAATATGGTTACATGCTGATATGGGCATTCAGTGTGAGCTTTAGGTATTCTGAAATAAGGCATTATTCAATATATCTTGAAACAGAAATAACTATCACCTGCAGTATATCCATTACCCCTCTATGGTTTATAGATACATAGTGAAAACATTGCTGGACTAGTGGTAAGAAAAAGAAGACTAAGATTGTATACTCCTCTGCCATATGATAGCATAACGTGACATTCTGCATGTATTATATTAGATTGCAGCCTTCTATCCTGTGTCAAGCTAAGAAAGAAGCTGTTAACATTGCATAACGTATGGGGAGTCCTTATTATTAACTGAAATCAAACAGATTACAGTCTTGTTATGTCCATCGATATGACATCACTCTGTTGTTTCTGTTGTTAACCCTTCCTGAGTATGTCATATCAGTGGTATAATAAAACGGAATACTCACAACAATGTTCTGTAAAGTAATTCAGTAAAGTAATTCAATCCGTGATTACATAATCTTGGTAACCCAAATACTATAAAATATAATGTATGGTATTTGGTTAACAATTGCACTGAAAACACTTCTCAAGGTTGCCATGACATCTGAAAACCTCTCAAGCTGCACTCTTGAGGTTTACAATGATGTCATGGCAACCTCTCAAAGTGTTTACAGAGTGGTTACTAATGTGGGTGTGTGCCACTGGATGATCCCTGGCCTGTGCAATGTGGCCATTGGTACCACCAGACAGCATGGGCACATTGTCACAGATGCCACCCTGGGTGCATGCTACCATTGGGTGGCACCCTGCAGGCCACATGGGTGCTGGACATGGCCCCTTGTACATGTGCTACAGTTTGGCTGTCTGCCCTACTAGTGCAACCTGGGGGTCACATGACAGCACTGGCATGTGGCTGCTGGCTGTCTTCATCCAGGGTGCAGTATGATGTGTTGCTCTCTGGATGGTACCAGTGGAGACATGGAACCTGTGGCTCAGGGTTCATCCATCCTGGCATGACTGCTGTGTGTGGGTGCCTGGAGCATGTCCTGGTGCACCTCCAAGTGCTGTCTTTGGGTGGCTTGCCCGCATTTCTGTGGTATGCCTGTGAGTGGCTGGCCATTTAGGCATGCTTTTTTCATGCCCAACTTTAGGCAACTCTTCTCTGAGATGCACAGCAGATGCAACACACATTTTGGCTGAATATAGGGCTGCGCAGTACATTCATGGGAACACCCTCTCTACATGCACCGCATACATTATAGATGCATGTTGGCACATCTGGAGCTGTGCGACGCATCTCTCCCTTTTGAATATTGTGGTTCTGTTCATTTTCTGTGATGCGTGGTGCATCTCCACTTTGCACCGCAGATCTCCTTTGAAAATATAGGCTGTAATATCTAGAAAATATACTTCTAAGGATGTTTTCAACTAATCACAGGTTTGTTCCAGAGCCATTCAGAGCACAGATAAAAGTTAATGGGGGGATGTTCTGTTGTGTTGTCTGAACCAATGGGAGGAAAATGTATTCACTAGCCTATACCTGTTTGAGGAGGAGAAAAAATGTTTCTCGGTGTATGCATTCCAATTTTTGAGGTATACTGGAGGTATGAGTGGAAATTAGACCACATCTTATCATATAAATCTTAAGAATTATTAGCCAAATGTTAGAGCCTTTCATACAGGGTCATTTGTGCCATGCCATTCAAAAACTCCAGAAGGGATTTAATTTCAGTAGTACACCATCTGCGAAGTAGTTGGCATTTGGCTTCTATACTGACTAGCACAACTAGGTTGTATTAATGTTTGTTAAGGTGAGGTATATGTTGTTTAGTTCCTAAGAGGAAAAATCCAGGTGACATAGGAAGAGAGGTATGGAGAATTTCTTAAAGAGTATCTACTACTTCTTGCCAGTATTGATTGACTTTAGATCATGCCCACAATATGTGATAAAGGTTCCTTCCAGACTGTGAACATCTCCAACTCTCATTTTTCAGGATGAGATGGGCAGCATGTAATACTGTGGACATGCAATACCAGTAGTGTAAGACGTAAGTCTATTACTAGTATTTTTGGCTGGTGGTCGAGTAGTTTTCCAACATGTGGACCATTCCATTTTATCTAGATCTGTCCTTAGGGTTAGTTTAGTACTGTGTAGAATGTGAAACTCCACCAGCGTAATGAGCATAAAATGACTATTCTGCCAGCAGAAGTTCTGGTAAAAATTTGCTGGTTCTTTGGCAGAATTTTGCCTGATGTGATCCACAGATTTATGTTCCACAGAAATTTTTTTCTGCAGAAAATTATTCCTCAACCATTTCTGCAGAAAATATTGAGATCTGTGGAACAGCATTCGGCAGAATTGTTGTGGAAAACTCATTCCACATTTTTCTGCCATGGAATTTCATCATTCCATTTCCAGAGAAATTTGGCTAAATGTTGATCAAGGATGGAAATGAGAAAGAAAAAGTGTGGCCCACTGGGAATTGAACCTCAGACCTCTGGTATGCTGTTCTAGTGCTCTAACCATTAAACTACAGGCTCACATGGTCAGAGTGCCTGAGGAACTTCCTTAAATCCATACATTCCTTTCTCAAGGGTGTTGCGTAATCCTGTAACTAGGAACATATCAGAAACAGACCACTTCTCTCAGTGCAGTTTAGCTCCTGCAAGGCATATTTTAAATCAAGGGTGGAAATGAGAAAGAAAAAGTGTGACCAACTGGGAACTGAACCTCAGACCTCTGGTATGCTGTTCCAGCACTCTAACCATTAAGCTACAGGCTCACATGATTAGAATGCCTGAGGAACTTTCTTAAATCCACTTAACTTTGTAATTCCACTTTGCTGTAACTGTATGCACTGCACTGTATGTCTATTTCTGTATCCTGATGTGGAGCCTTTGTAATGAGTCCCCGACTCAAAGGTTGTAATTCCTAAAGAATGCTAAATAAATAAATAAATACCCACATTCTTGATTTAAAATATGCCTTGCAGGGGCTAAACTGCACTGAGAGAAGTGGTTTGTTTCTGATAAATTTCGATGGGATTTTGAAAACGTATGAAATTTCATTCCACCAGAATCTGAAAATTCTGCACAGCACTAGGTGTGTTACCAATAATCCCAGACTTGCACAGTTTGATCAGGTATGGCTTCTCAAATGGTGGCATAAATGTGGCTTACTACTCCTCTTTAATGGGAGTTCAATTTTGTGACTGGGTGTACCGTTATAGGAAGTTGTGTGGTTTTAATGTTCTTCAGGAGAGGTGTTGGAGCACTTCTGATCTGTAGGCATTTTGAAAATTAATTTTGTAAGAAACCATATCTGTTTTGGAGTCCTTGATATGAGTCTAGCATTTTAGTGTTTGGTAGCATGATATTGGATAGGGCATAAATCTGTTTGTCTTGCCAATTCACCCAGTAAAGGGCCGTCCTTCTACTTGAATTAAATGGGTGCCCATAGGTGAATAAGAGCCTGGTTAGACTGTTCTAGTTTTAGCCATTTTCCTGTCTGGGCCTAAATGGTATGGGAGGTTTAGGGAGGAGGTTGCATTGGTATTTTGTGTAGCTGAAATAGGCATGTACATGAAGGACGGTTCCCTAGGGAGTTTCTATTTCTGTCCATAATGGGTTGCTTTGGTGAGAATCTGGGAACCACCTAAATGTTTATGCTGTTCTGAATGACCAGTAATATCCTTTGAGCCACAGAAAGCCCAACCCTCCTCCACTGCAGTGAGCTGTAAGTTTATTCCGGCTGTATCAGGGTTGTTTTCCTTTCCATATAAATTGACCTATAATTTTATCTATACAGGAAAACCTTTTATCTGATATCATTATAGGCAAATGTGAAATGAGGTGAAGTAATTTCAGCATGGTAGTCATTTTTATAGCTCCTGTTTTGCCGGTCAGTGATAATTGTAGTGGCTTCCATCTATCAAAGTCCATTTTAATCTTTGTTAGAAGCGGTTTTATATTTAGCTCCCCTAGCATATTGATCTTAGTTGTGATCTTTTTGTCAGTGTGGCTCAGTTGGTAGCACAGCCGCCTCTGGACCAAAAAGTCATGGGTTCTCGTCCCACATTGGGATTGGACTCATACCTCAAACACTGGCATCCGAGTGCAGTATTGGGGGGGTGCTGTACTGCTGGGGTGTGCCATCCTTCGGATGAGATGTTAAACTGAGGTCCCTTCTACCCATCCTGGTGGGTGTCCAGGTGGAAGTAAAAGAACCAAGGCCACTCTTCTGAAAGAGTAGGGGACATTCCTGGTGCCCTGGCCAGCATTCCCCTTCCCATAAAACTGGAACATGCAATTGTTCAGGCTGTGTGTAGGTGCTTATGTGCGATATGGCCGCCACTACTCATTCAGTCACTTCACTACCAGTCTAGCATTGCTTGCAAAGCACTTTGGGATACACTGTGTATGAAAATCGCTACATACAGTAAATGCTGATTCCTCTTCTTCTTCTTCTTCTTCTTCTTCTTCTTCTTCTTCTTCTTCTTCTTTATTCCCAGGTATATGATGGAGTCAGGGGCCCAATGTAGCTTCAGGGTGGTGAAATCTGGGGCTTGATATAAAGGATTGAGAAGGAGGGCCTTTGTTTCACTCTGATTGATTTTTAGGCCTGATAATGTGGTAAATTTATTAAGCACTTGTACCAGAGGATGGATGGAGACATCAGCATTTTTCAGTAATACTAAATGGTCATCTGCATACAATTAGGTTTTATATTGGGTATCTCCTACCTGCATTTTTTATTTTTTTTTGTGATTATTTTCTCTTTATGGCTGCCGAGACCCCTAGCCCCGCAATTGGGCTTACCTCGGCCACGGTACCCGACCCTTACTCCGGGAAGCACCCCCCCCAGAATGAGGCCACTGAAGTGTAACTGTCATAGCTGAAGAGTCGTGCACTGTGCCTGGCTCATACATGGGGGCCAGTGATTTTGTGGCTAGAGTCCTCTTGGAGCTAGGATGTACAATGACGCAAGGGTGCATGCATCTGTCCTAGCTCCACCCCACGTCTTGGTGCGGCACGCTTTTCCCCCAGCCTCCAATAGAGGGCAATCAATGCTGACACCCTAGAACCCCCCACCTCTGAGAAGGAGAGCAGTCCTCTGGATGCTTGATCCTTCTCCTCCCCTGCCGACCTCTGACAACCCGTGCTCATTCCTGAACATGGGTTGCCGGTGTGGCGCGAGGTGTGGCATCCAGCGCCCCAACCCTTAGTGCCACCAGGCTGGCACCTGTATTTGTTTTATATTTGGATGTTCTTGTATCGCAAATGCTAATGGTTCTATTGTTAGAACAAATAATAGGGGGGATAGGGGACATCCCTGCCAAGTGCCGTATTTTAAGGAAAAGAGTAGGGATAGTGTGCTATTAGTATGAACTTGGGCTTGAGGAGCTGAGTACCTTGCTTTTATGGCATCTATAAAGGGGGTTCCAAAGCCTAAATGGGTTAAGACTGCATAAAGGTACTCCCACTCCACCAAGTCAAAGGCTTTTTCAAAACCTATTGCGACTGCTGTGGCTGGAGTGAGCACATTTAGTTATATACAACAAGATCTACATATATATACATATATATATATATATATATATATATATATATATATATATATATATATATGTATATAATGGTCTGGACTTGGTCGTCCCTTAACAAAACCCACCTGTGATGGATGAATGAGCTAGGGGAGGATATGCTCCAGCCAGCTGCCAT
The DNA here is from genome assembly GCA_016271365.2 of Neoceratodus forsteri. Classification (NCBI taxonomy): domain Eukaryota; kingdom Metazoa; phylum Chordata; order Ceratodontiformes; family Ceratodontidae; genus Neoceratodus; species Neoceratodus forsteri. The sequence continues at coordinate 584,431,305 of CM028137.1, read as the reverse complement.
GACCTTAGCATAGATCTTACTGTCTACTGTGATTAGACATAGTAAGTGGTAGCTGACCGGCAACTCGGAGTCCTTTCTCCGGCTTTAGGAGTACTGTGATCATTTCAGTAGCCATGGTGGTGGTGGTGGGGAATCATATTGTCTGATTTTGGTGTATAAACATTCCACTACTCGGGATATCTGGGGTGTTGATACCTGATATACCTCGGTTGGAAGGCCATCATTCCCTGCTGCTTTCTGGGGATTAAGGGCTTGAATTGCATTAAATATCTCTTCCTTAGTGATTGGAAGGCCCAGACAGGTGGCCTGGTCCTGGGTTAGTTTAGGAAGAGTAAGCAAAGATAAAAAATCAGATAGTTGCCTGAGGTTAGGAGATGTTACTGAGGAATACAAGTGAGTATAGAATACAGACATGGCCATGCTATTGTCTGCTTGGGTGGTACAAACTTTGCCTGTTGTATTGCGGAGTGAAGCAATGACTCATTTGGACTGTTGTCACTTAAGACAATATGCGAGTAGTTGACCACATTTTTCTCCCCCCTCCAAAAAATGGTGCTTCAAATGAAGTATTGATAATTTGGCTTTCCTGACCATTAGAGCATTGATGTCCTGATGTAATTTTAGTACAGTGCATCCCACTTAAATGCATATCTGATAAACGCATACAATTTGAAAGTCCCGATTTTTTTCCTATTCTTTCTATGTTAAATAGACCTGTTAAATTCATATAAGGGTCCCTCTTAAATGCATATTTTTCCCTCAGTTTTGGTGTTCAAGTGTGGACTGGCTGGTCCAGTTTTACTGATACTCCCTGTAGCTACCTTACTAATTAGCAGTTAATTGCCTGTTAATGAGCTGCTCTATTTAAAATGAGGTGTTAATCACCTACATCAACCTTTAAACCATCAAACCCAAGTCAAAGAAGCACCCTCCCTCACATGAAATCAAAGCAAAGAACCCGAAAGTGTGTCATAGAAGCAATTTACATGAATCTCAGAAGCACCGTCCCTTACACAGCAGTCAGAACAAAGAGTGCCACAGCATGTCACACATTACTTTATACCAATCAAGGAAGTACTTAAGTGATACTGGCATTTCTTTTCCCTACCCAGCCACCTGGCACATACTGCAAGCTGCATGCACTATGAAAAGAATACAAGATCTGATAAATCAGGGGTGTAGCCAGGGATTTCAGATCTGCACACCAAGTGGACTCACTGCTACTCCCCCCCCCCTTGTTAGGGTGAGCTACCCCCCAGGGTGTAGCCAGACAATATACAAATATAATAACTGATGACCCCTATTATCAACCCATTTTTGATTACTGTAAAAAGTCATATCAACCCACAGGTTGATATGAAAAAACTCATATCAACCTGCAGGTTGATTCGACTTTTACAGTCTCGTGCCAAGAAGCCTGCACCAGTCCAGACCAATCAGACAGACTGGATAAGGAATTCGCCATGACTCAGTCTGCACCAAGCCTGACGTAGCCGCCATGCTGGGAGCTGCTAGTAGTGCCCTGTAGTTCGGCCTAAAACTGTTGTTTCAGACAACACGGTCTCCAAACTGGGGAAGTTCAAGAAGTCTGTCTGCCATGGCTCTGTAAACTCTGCTCTAGCTGGTGTGAGAAGAAATCTGGACTAAGGAGCAGTCAGTCAGACAGAGATTTGGATAGCGCTGTGAAAGTTTGTGGCAGGCTTCTTTCATTGGTTGCTTTGGGCTGGGCCGCGTTCCACAGATTGAGTAAGTGGGCTGCTGGCTACTGCAGTTTCTTGTCTTCAGGTACCATAGTTATTATTTTGGCACCAGTTATTATAGAAAATAAAACATTTGTAGGGGGTTGATAGGCATTTTTTTAAACACACCCTCGGTGTGTGATACTAGTGAGACCTCTCGAGGTTTCTCTGATATCACACACCTTGGCTGTGTAAAAAAAACTACGGATCAACCCCCATATGTGCATTATTCTCTGTGTACACCAGGACCGTGTTTGTTGCCTCATTTCGTACAATAAATACAACTTTGGTATCTCATGACAATGGTTGTTGCCATGCATGGGTAAATACAAATGCCATGCATTGTTCCCTAAGACACCCACATACCAGCCCAGAGCCTGTAAAGTTGTATTGTCCTTGGGATGCAAAGAGAGTACTAGTGACCAGTTCTTCTAGTTTCAACTCCTATGAATAAAATTACAGAAAGGTTCAGTGTTCTCTTAGTCTTCATGGAATAGGAAGCAGTTCAGAGCCTATTTGCTACCCCCCCTTAAATAAAATTGCACACCATGGAGTGCTTGGAGTATGCCTGCCTACACCCATGTGATAAATGCATAGCCCTCTCAAGTGCATAATTTTTGCCGATCCCAAGTGTATGCGTTTAAGAGGGCTGCACTGTATGTCCCAAAATAATGGGGATGTTGCCTTCACTTTGGGGTCCATTTTATAAAGATTTTCTTTTTGGGTCAGTTATTTCTCATTATCAGTAAGTTCCTGCTCTCGCTGCTTCCATTGGTAGGCAGCATATGATATGATATGTCCCTTAAGGGAGGCTTTAAAGATGTCCTATATCTTAGAAACTGAGGTATCTCCAGTGTCATTAAACCTAAAGAACTCTTCCACCTTATCTGTTAGCCATGGCCTTAACGGTGGGTCCAATAGGAGCAGCAGATCCATCCTCCAGTTAGGTGATTTTTGGCAAGCTGCTCCACGTAATAAATCAAGCTGAAGGGGAAGGGGCATGATCTGATGTAACTAGTAGGGTTATGTGAACATTGGTTACCATTTGCGAGATGTGTTGAGAAGTTAGCCACATATCCAGCCTACTATATGTACCATGTACCATAGAGTGATATGTGTAATGATGCTGCTGCCTGTGGATATGGATGTGCCATGCATCCATTAAGGCTTGATCCACCATCCAAAGTTTAAGGGCTTGTAAGGCCTCTACATGAGGTTCTGGCCTACCATGACTTCTATCTATGGAAGAGTCAACTGTTAACTTAAAGTCACCTCCGAATAAGACTGGAGCATCTGAGACATTAAATAAAGATACCTGGGCAGCAAGAGAATGGAAGAATTGGGGTGAGTCAACACTGGGAGCATATACATTTCCTACCACAAGTGGACCCTGAGATGTTTGAAATAGGACAAGGACCTTCAGTGTCCTGTGTGGATTTCTGCAAAATCTAGTTAAGGCTCTTATGTACTAGAATAGATACTCCCCTCTTTTTAGACTTAGCCTCACTGTTTAGTTCTTGTCCCATCCATCCGTTAGCTAACTTTTTGGATTCCATATCTGTTAACTTGGCTTCTTGTATCAGGGCTAGCTATGTCTACAGCCTACGGAGATGATTTAATACCTGCTTGCACTTAATTGGGGAGTTTAAGTCCCTTATATTCCATGTATGACATCTAATATCCATCATTATGGTGGCTGTAATAGATAATCCAGATGAAAGCAGATAGTGATCAAAGTGCAAGCTTGGGGTATATTGTTTGGGAATATATGGTTGTTAGGTGGGGATATCCCCTTAAAAGGCCCTCCCTCCATACTCTGACTGAGCTGGAAGAACCTGCAATTTTCAAGATTCAGCCGAAGTAGAGACACACTGATATATAACCAAAACATTTTAACATACAGAACTATATGCAATAAAACAGTACCACAATTTCTTTGAAAACTCAATAGTGTCAGGGTGCATATTAACCAAATAATGGATGATTATGTAGGAGCCAAGATTTATACCAGGTGTCAGAGAGCACCTCATGGTCTCTCAAGTCCCACTGAGCATGGCTATTTGTTGGAAGTAGAGTTAAGTCTGTCCAGCTGGATGCTAACAATATAGGTGATATTCCTCTACAGATATATAATTCCGGTTGATAGGGGCTCTCCACCAGCCCTGCAAATAACAAAGTAAGTGAAGAACAAACCTATCTAATGGTCTAGTGTCCAAGATTGGTGACTAGTGAACTGGGATACTGATCTGCTTCAGAAAGGGAAGGGGACACTGGACAGACCCTCTTTTTATCCGATCCATCTCTTTAGTTCTGATAGCCATTTTTCTGTAAGACTCCACAGGTTAGCAATTTCTGGTGTAGACTGGAAAAAGTGGAGTTATATACCTTATTATGGAATGCCATTGGTTCAGAAATAGAATAAGATGTGTGTGGGGGGGGGGCGTAGATTAGGAAGGAAGCATAGGTTAGAAGAACTTGTGTTAGAGATCACTAGGAGGAAAGGCCTCTGTCCCCTGTAGACTTCGCACTCATGCACATGGGGAGAATGCACCAGTTCTGTAGTGAACAGGTCTGCAGATTCACCCTAGGAGTACTGCTATCATGGTCATATGGCAGACTCTAATCAGAGAGTTAAATATAGCTATGCACAGGTGCAGAAATGCTGAGGTTTTAGGTTACAGTTCATCACCCAGATTCACGTTTCCACAGGGTGAGTCCTAGTGAGGGGACATCTTTGTACACCCAGACTTGTGTTGAATAGTATATTTGCTATTAGCCATTTGCCTTGATTTCCTTTTCTCTGTTTTAGCTCTTTGTATAGATTAATCAGGCCATACAGTCCAGAAAGGGCCTGTGTAAAACTAAAGATAAGGATGGGGAAAGAGACTATAAGACGTGAAATTGTCATTGTGGAGGGAGTTATGCAGAGAGAAAAAATAAGTAAAGAGGGTAAACAAGCATACAAGATATAGAAGGTAAAGGGAGAGAAGGGGGAAGGATAAAAAATGTGGGGAGGGAGAAAGGACTGGCATTCAGGAAAATGCTTTTGGCTGGCTCTGAGTTGGTTTGAATTGGCTTAATGTGCTAATGCATGTGCTGGTGTACTGTATGTAGCTTCCAAGGAAGCATGGCTATCTAGCAGGTGGAATTCTAGACAGATCTAATGGATACCCCTAAAATCAGAAGGGGCATATGAAAAATGGCTATTCTGTTTAAAGCAAGCTGATTGTATATATTAGCAAGCAATGATTCCTCCCTCCTCTCAAACAAAGGTTTAGGTTGAGGGGATAGTTTCCATGCCCCTGCTGTTATAAGTGAAAGACCCAAGCTCCAACTGTATATAAACTTAATTGTTTATCAATATTGGTTTACCAGTGGTTTGTTTTCCCTACTAATAATAATACATTTCATGTTCTACCATACAAGAATTTCACTGAGATACCAGATTAGTGCCTACAAACTTAAGTATATAATGTCCACATATTTCGGCCAGTGGAACACTAAAAAACAAAGAATGAGAGAAAGTAAAAAATAAAAATACAAGGCACGATCTCAGCAATATCATCTCACTTTGTGATTTAAACAGGCAAACTAGGGAAGCAATGGTTTCAAGAGAAGACAGTAGAGGCATGCCATCCTGGTCTCCGGCAGTAGATACAGTACTTGCATGTCGGTGTCGAACTTAGAAAAGGAAATACACTGACTTTCACAATATTGTCTAGCAGGGTAATGGGAATTGGCTGCTGGTAGTGACTCAACATTGCTTATGACTAGTTGCTCAGCATTACTTGGTGAGAAACCGGCTGCATGGTGTGGGTGCTGCTGAGTGATTCCAGTGATAACTATCAGTATTTGTCAGTGTCTGTTCTATGGCCAGGTCAGGACAGTCGGCAAGGTTCCAGTATTTGCTGTTACTTGGGGCTGAATCTCTCACACAGGCAAGTTGTTAGGTGGAGGGCTCCGGATTGGGGTAAGTCTACTTGCTGATAGTAGGGGCATCAGATCCTCATCCACGTCTTCAGATCCCTCACTTCTGCTATCGCTGCAGGATCTGGAAGCTTTGCATAATGGATGGAATTTGGCAGAGCGGCGATGATTCCTGCTGTGTCTTTTTTGTTTAGGTGGTGGTTTTAATGCTCGGCCCTTACTTTTTTGGTTCAGAGGTTCAGGTAACAGGGGCCACAGAGTTGTGTGCTGCCATTTCCATCCAGTTTGGAGAGGAGTCTGGGCTTTCCCTCAGTCTCACCTTGTCCCTGGGATGTCTAGAGCATTGCACTAGTGGCCAGTTTTGTGAGATATAACCCATAGCTGATTCAGGAGTGAGAACTGATTTATAAATGCCATTGTGGGTGATCTTCAGTTGTGCATGGTATTAGAACAAAAATTAAATACCAGCCTTGTGTAGAGCTTTGTGGGTGGAGGTAAAAGCCCCTCTTTTAGCAATGAGTTCTTTCGAGTAATCCAGGAAAATCAGTACTTTTTGACCTTGCCAATCCATATTGCCTAGCTGTCTTGCTTGCCTCAAAATATTTTCTTTGACTGGAAAATGAAGAAACTTAGCTCCTATCCCAAAATCAGGAGAGAGGCCTTGGCTTATCATCGTTAATGAGTGGTGGGCTCATTCAGTATCAAAACATGGGTCCCCAGGAAGCTGTAATACTTAGGGCATTGCATGCTGTAGAAATGATACCACCTTTCCCATTTCCACCTGCTCTGGGAAGCCTACAAACCAAACATAGTTTAGGCATCTTCTGTTTTCCAGATTGTCCAGTTTACTTTGTAGGGTCTGTATGGTAGTAGCTTGCTTATGCAGTTGGGACCTTAACTAGTCACAGGAGTATTCATTCTTCTCAATTTTAATTTCATCTGCCTAGTGTGAACATTTGGCTGAGAGATATTATCCGAATCTATGGTTATGTTGATTTTAATGTCTTTTATCTCTGAGAGGAGCTGAGCAAACATAGCCTTCACTTTGTCAGCTGGAAGTCCGTATGCTATATCATCATAGTGCTGGAGGTGAAGCTGCAGGGCCAGCTTGTACTGAGAGCTTGGTCCTATATAGTGGTAGGCACTATTGAGAAACTTTTTATATCTTTCAGCTGGTCTAGTCGACCATGTGCAGAAAAGTTTTTTTTTTTAAGACAGGAGCTAGTTAGATGGCTGTGGGTCCTTGTGGATTCAGCAGATAACAGGTAGAGCTGAAGATTTATGCCACCACCTTGCCCAAGCAATAGCCATGCTCCTAGCCATCAGCCCTTAGATTGGCACATGGTGTGCCGATCTATGGCCGCGGCAAACTCCGGATGTGTCAGGGACCCTGTGCCCTATTTTGTAAAACTGGGGGTCCCTGCTCCAAAGTCCTGAGAGTTGCTGCAGCTGCAGCTGCAAGGTTGTGCCAAACATTTTGTGCACCTGAGGGTTTGATGGAGGGTCCCATCAAGACATTCCACCCAGTGCAACCCTAGAGGAGTCACGAAGGGGTGAATATGCATGTAAGAAGGGGACCAGGGTATCCACTGGTACGGGTGTTGCAAATTGAGTGACTCGATTTGTGCGCCCAGAACAATAGCAACCCTAATAGAACACAGAGAGGGAAGGAATAGTGAGAGGGAAGGAGAGAATACTGAGAGGTACTGCATACCGGGGATGGAGTTGTTAGGTAGGCAGGTTAAATGGATGAATTAGGCAAGGTACTGCCAAGCTGGCTGCCTAGCATAGTGGTTAGGTCACTGCCTCTAGATTCTGTGGACCCAGGCTCAGGGCTGAGGGTAGGCAATAGTTTGTGTTTTTATTTTCATGGCCTAGGTGTTGTGTTTTATTGTAATGTCTTTTGGGCCTCTTGTTCCCCCGACTATGTTCCCCACCCACAGGTTGTCTATTACAAAACTGTCACCACCGCATGCCTGTGTCCCCATGGGGTAACCTCCCCTCCCATGTTTTCCTCTTTTCACCAATGTCCACGCCCCCGCAGTTGACTATATATATATATATATACTATATATATATATATATATATATATATATATATATATATATATATGTGTATATAGGTGTGGAGAGCAGCCCCCTGCATAAAATGTTAGTGTACATTATGGTTATGTAACATGTAGTGTGTCCTCACTGTTTTATAGTTTTGGTGAAGTACTGATCACTGATAATGTTTTCGGCTATTTGTGCTCACTGTTTTGGTATGCACTCTTAAATCTTTGCCCATATCACATTTAACCAGGGACCGGGGCAGAGAGAGATCAGTAGAGGTGCCTCTGGGGTGACGGGCACATGGTGGCTGGAGCAGCTTCATAAAGGGAGGGTGAGGGTGGCCATTCATGGGCATGTACCCTGGGCACCATTCATGGCTGCGTCTCAGGGGAGAGAACAGAAAAGGAAAACAAATAGTGCTGGTCAGGCAGCAGATGCCCTCCTGACCCTTTGTCTATCTCAGGCTCCCTCTCATGTCCACTTGGAGAACAAGCCAAAGGTTGCTGCACTCTAAGTAGGAAAGACACACACAACTGATGAAGTAAAAAATAAACACTTTATTGCCAAATTAGATAGTGGGCTCAGACACTCACTGCACACCACTTTTGCCCCAGTGCTTCAGTCATAACCCTTCATCAGAGGCGTGGTTGAGGGGAGAACACATCACCTTAAATACCAACAAGTCAAGAATAAACATTAGAATTAATGAATATTAAGTAATATAAATGAAAATACAAATAAAACAAAATCTAATAAAAAAGCAATTTTTATAATTCTAAGTGATAAATAGTGGTGGGTGAAGTGGCCCCAATTCACTCCACAAAGTGATTCATGGAGTAATGTGGAATTTATGGAGTATCACATTATATCGAGGAATGCAAAGTGCATTGAAAGCAATGACTTTATGCTATTCCTACTTTCCCCAAACCACTACTCCGCTAATTTTAAGGCGAAGTACATTGAAATCAATGTACTTCGCATCACTTTGCCTTGTTGGTGAGCTCCAGAGGCAAATTTTGCAGTGATTTATGGGATTGCAGGTCACATGGGCTCTAGATTGTTCGGCACAGCCTCAGATGAGGGCAGTGTGTGTAGGTAGCTGTAGGAGACAGTTTGCTCTGAGAGCTCTCTACCATTCAAACCCTGTAAAATCTGTTAAAAAAGCCTTTTTGAGTAATTTGCTTTGCTCAAACTTTAGTGCATCGATTGTAGGAAACCCTCCTGTGCTCATATCGAGTGTTTGTTGTTTGTGTGTGGATTTTGAATGTTAATGTACAACATGTAGTCTGTGCACTGACAGACAGTGGAAGTGTGCTTTGGGGGAGGGGTGTATCTGTGGTGTAGGTAGATTTAAGTTAGAGAAATAGGGAGTTCTTTGTTTTTTGGTTATATTTTTGTTTATATAATTGTGTTAATGTACACACAGTAATATTTTCAGTAAATGTTGACTTTTTTTGCTGATTGTGTTGTGGACCTGGTGCAGCAATGCATAATTTCAGGATGTTTAAAATATGTGGTATATTACTGAAGTTTTCAATTTGCTTAGACAAAGTGTCTGTGTGTGTGAGTGTGTGTGCAGTGTGTGACATGAAATAATACACCTTTTATTGTGCCACAGTGTAATTGCAGCAGTGTGAACCTGTTATCCACTGCACCTGTGTGATTTTGTACTGCCATTGTGGCATCTTGATTTTGCACTGTTACTGTAATCTGCAGTCACAGTGCTACCCCCCCCACAACCAGCAAAAGGTATTGTTTTCCAGATTGGATTGTGACTTGAGCACCACTGGTTAGTTAAGGTGTTGTCGAACTTGTTGTGTCTTTGCATCTGTATCTCTTGTTGAAGCCACAGTTGTTTTTTTTGGCTTCACATCCAGCGGCCCAGAGTGAACATTCCAAAATCTAAATATGTTTAGAATATTCTTGTTGATCCCCCAAAATGCCCACAAAGAGACATGCAAGCAAAGCTGTTTCTCATCATGGCACTGCTGCCAGTGGTAAGATTGTCTGTGGGCATGGTAGTAAGCAGTCGCAGAAGAGCATTGCTGATGTGAAGAAAGGTATTTCTCCTTCAGTGTTTTTTTACAGCGCATTCGGTAGCTTCACTCATAGTTGGAGGAGATGATGTTGCCCCAGCTGGTGGTGTTAGTGCAGTTGCTGGTGGCATGAGCATTGCTGCCTCAAGTTTCACTTCTGACGAATTGACCGTGTCCAAAAACATAGTTGAATGTAAAGCAGTGAGTGACAGTGTAGATGATGTCATACTCCCCAGTAACATCCCATTGGTAACTGAACATGAGGATTCTGATCATCATGGCAACTATAACACACAATATCACATTTCTTCCACTGCAGTTCAGGTCACGCATTTGCCATGCAATGATTCACAGTGTGGTGAAAAAACATCGGGTGACTGTGGTGTTGATTTATTTATTTATTGAATTTTGTTGACCCAGAAACCCCACTGGGCCTAGAAGTCCCTTTTTTCAGGGGCGTCCAGGATGAGGGGGATACAGATGGTAAGCAACTGAAATTGCACCAGATTAAGCGGTTGGTGGTATTTTTAGTGAATGGGAGAAATCTGGCCAGGACACCGGGGAAATTCCCCTACTCACCACTGGGAGAATTGCTGGCCATCTCCCAAGATGGCCACTTTGGTGAGAGCTGGAGAGGATGGTGGAGCTCCTGAGACAGGGGGCCTAGCCTCACCCTCTGTCTCACCTTTGCATGAGGCTGTTCTGGTGCATACCATGGTTGATACTGAAGATGCAATGGAAGCTGGCACTCTTGAGCAACAGGCAGATGAACAAGATGGAGTGATTTGTTTTTATCAGCCTATGGTTCCTGCAAATTCTGCCTGTGATATTTCAGGGAAGGATTTGGACTCCCAATCTGATGGGGAGGAGGTTCTACATGGTTCTAGTAATGAGCCTAAAGAAACTGTTACTCTTTGAAAATTGCTTGAGCAGGAAGAACGCCAGTTTCGGGTCTGCAAAATGAAGTTGAAAAGACAGATTCGCCAGCTGATCTCTGCATGCAAACCTGGGGTTGCCATTTCCCCGTAGCCTTGTGCAGAAGTCTGAGGCTCACAGCTGCCTGTCATGGCTTCTGAAATTCAGAACTCAAACAGTTCCACTTTGGCAGATGTGCATGCTTCCCCTGATGGCTTACCTGTGAGTACTGCTTTTTCTTCTACAACTCCTGCCCCTGTCCTGCTTTCAGAAACCGAGAAACGCTCTGATACTGCAGCCTCTGACTGGTCAGTAGAACAGGCCCTGGAAGGAGCAAGGTGGGAATGCACTGATATGACTGGGGAATGGAGATCTGAAACCTCCCCAATTTGCATGCCTGTTGCTACTGACTTTCCAGCTTTGCCTAGCCGCTATGCGAAACCTACTGATAGAAAGTGTGCAGTGTTGTGACCCTTTAGCCCTGCCTAGAGAATTGGACTTGACACAAAACCCTATTTTGGGGTTTCTGACTCCCCTGAATCCTGATGGGAGTGCGGCTGGTCCCCCTGAGGCTCCTCTGAATACTAGGACTGAGGTTCCCAGGAAACCCTTTGCATCCCTCTTTAAACAGCCCATCTTGCCAGCGAAAAGACAATGCCGTGCGTCTTTCTTATATTGGTGGCTTGCCTGATCCCCCTGATCATTTTTATGTGGCTAGAACTTTGTTGAAGGACTCTTTAAAGTTCTTTTTGCATGAGATTTATGCTCTCATCCATGTTTTGGGTGAAATGGTATTTGATGTGAGCTTCAAAACTTTTAAAGGTCTGGACAGATTCTGGTCACAATATAATACTTTGAAACGTACGGCCCTTTGGGCTCCCTTCTTAGCGATTCCACTCATGAAACCAGCCTACAAGTTGGTGACTATCCTCTTTCAGAGTGAGGGGGTTCAAAAGGCAGATGTGGAATATTGGCTGAAAAAGCATTGTTCTGTTTTGGATGACCCTGACGTTAATTTTGATTCAGAGAACATTTGAACTGGATGGGGGATGGTTGAGGTTTTATTGCATTCCTCTGATAATGGTTTCATGCACCTTCCTAATTTTTTTTCCTAGGTCACGATCGTGGGGTTTTGTCTTATTTTGGACAGCTGAAAGCTTGTTTCCTTTGTGGTGACACTTCCCATTTGAGTAATGCCTGTAACAAGCTGAAATGTACTACCTGTGGGGACTCGGGGCATGTGGGTTCATTTTGTTTAAATTAAACTAAGTGTAACTTGTGCGCTGCTGTTGACCACACCTTCCAAAATTGTACCTGGGCTTCACACAACAGGGTGGAAAATACTAGTGAAGAACAGCTTAAACTGATTACTTTAGCGCAAAAGCTGAAAATAAAAAATAGATTTTTGCCTGACCCCGCCTTTTCCCAGCAGAGAACCCTCCCCCTCCTCCCGCTGTGGTTCTAGAGTCTCCTGCCATGCAAGATGAGACTTCTGCTGCACCTCCTAATTTGCTTCCAGTTGTGCTAGCATTATCTCTTCCTTTTGACATGCCCCCTCCTTTGAGGCCGGCTCGGGAGGAGTTACGGTGCTCTACTCGTACCAGACAGACTTCTCCCCCTTCCCGAAATCCATTAGGACTGATGATCTTCTGATTCACAACAGGTATGAGATCCTTACTGAGGAGTTCACAGGCTCTGATGGGGATATTGATTCCTCCTCGGTGGCTTTCTCACACACTGCAGGTGCCACAGATTCTGAAAAACCCCAAGGGGGGACGGGGCAACACAAATGAAAGGCTAAGGTTAAAATGAAAGGGAGAGTGACATCAGGTAAAAAGGAAACTTGAGGTCTGGGTATTTGTCTTGATTTGTTTTTTCCACTCTATTTACCCTTCTCATGGGTGTCCGACTGCTTTGTTACACTCTCAACACCAATAGTATCAAGAGAGTAGAAAGGAGACAGTGGGTATTTTCTCTTTCACATGACTGTGGGGAAGGTATATTTTTCCTACAGGATGTTCACCTACATACGACTCATGAGATACACCAGGCACAAAGGGATTTGTTGTTTGGACCTTCCTTCTGGTCCATTGGCCAGGAGATGTGTCTTGGGGTGGGGATCGTGGTTTGTCTACCTGATTTTCTGGTGGTTAAGCTTTATGATGTTGTTCCTGGCAGACTGTCAGTTTTGGATGTTATCATCTCTCACTCTCATTTTCAGCTGATTAACTATTATGCCCCCCAGACTAAGGCTTTATGGACTGAACATTTGAGGATTATCCAACAGTACTTGCACACCTCTAAATCGATGATATTTGCAGATGATTTTAACTGTGGCTTAAGTCTCAAAGATAAAAGTAGTTGTTGTAGAATGACCAAATTGTTCTGTGACTCGCTTTTATTATCTCAATTGCTTTGACTTGCACGGCTGAAGGGTAGTTTCCTTGTCAAAACTAACCTTAACTCTCCCTCTTTTCAGAAAGGACACTTATGATATTATTTTTCTTTCACATTTTCTGCCCATCCAAGCAGCACAGGTATGGCTGGTGGAATTCTCGGACCATAATATGGTAGTTGTCAATATTGGGTATCCTACTAGCATTTCCTGAGGACCAGAGCCATGGAAATTTAATGCCTCTTTGTTGTCTGAGGAGATTTTTCATGCTGCGTTACAGGCTTATTTTTGGCCCACAAATCAGTTGTAATTTGCTATTCTGATATCAGAAGTTGGTGGGATGATACTAAGCGGGGTTTGAAACAGTTCTGTCAGCAATATGATCACCATGGATTCTGTAGTAGATATTTACAAAGAAAAAAAAAACAAAGAAAGCAACTGCAAAATTTATTGACTTTGGCCCACACAACGACTCAGGATTTGAGTACTCAGATTTTGCAGTTACAGATGAGTATGAAATCTTTCCATGAACAAAAATTAAGGCAACTGTATTTCCAACATAAATTTGGGACTTGGGGGATGCTGATGTGGTTTGCCCCTTTCAACAAAATGAGTATAAAATTTGGAAAAAGGAAATTGTTGCATTATCTGAGCCAGCGGGTGAATTATTTCAGACCAAACGGGATATTCTATGTGCAGTTGGTGACTATCCCACATGACTGTTTTCTTTACTTCCTGCTGATGTCTCTCAGTTTTCATACTGTTTGTCTGATGACACTCTTCCTACTGTACCAGACCATATTACTCAATCTATGAACCTGGCCATTACATCACAAGAAGTCCGACAGGCCATTCATACTTTAAAAGCCAATACTATGCCAGGCCCGGATGGCCTTTCTAGTGAAGTCTATAAACTTCTCTGAGACTTTTTCTCTGATGAATTGGCACTACTATTCACTAGTTTTCCCACTGATGGAGATATTCCTTTGGATTTCACTAAAGAGAATTTGATTTTTCTTTATAAAGCAGGTGATAAACTAGACCTACAGAACTGGATGTTGAATACGGATTGTAAAATATATGCCACAATTTTGACCAACAGGCTCTTGCCATTGGCTGAACTTGTTGTGTCACCAGCACAGTCTTGCTCTGTTCCTAACAGAAGGATTATAGATCATTTGATCTTGCTTCATGAAGTGATGGAACACAATCTTCATCACCCCCTGTCCGGCCTGGTTGTGTCCCTTGATCAATGTAAGGCATTTGATTCGATCAACCATGAGTTTCTCTGGGCAGTTTTACATTATTATGGTGTATCTGACACTGTTTTGTTTGGTATCCAGGCCTTATACCACACGGCTACAGTGGTTCCTATTGTTAATGGGTGGACGGAGGGCTCTGGTTCCGATACGTAGCGGGGTGCATCAAGGATGTTCCCTCAGCCCCTTACTGTATGTTTTTTCTCTTGATCCACTGTTACGGAAGATTAATGCCTTTCAACAGATTCATCCTCTTTCAGATGGCTGTCTGATGGTTCATTTTTCCGGTATTGCCTATGCGGATGACATGACTTTACTGCTGGCTGATAAGATTTCTCTCACTCACGCTTTGGGTCTCATCACTGATTATGGGGATCTCTCTGGAGTGGCTCTCAATTGTGCTAAATGTGCTGGTTATGCTTTGGGTTCTGACGTGCCTCATTTTTGGCATGTTGATGGCATTGCCATCTCATGGTAGTCACTTAAAGTTTTGAGTATTACTTATGGTACTCCTGACATGGATGTGTTTAATTGGGAAAAGACACTTGTCCTGGGGAGGTGAAGAGTGGCTCTCTGGAACAACTGGAAATTTTGGAAAAAGAAGAGTTTTCTTAATTAAAACATTTTTACTTCTGATTTTTTTATATCTCATTTTGGTGTTTCCAATCCCGAGATGGCTGGAAGCTGCATTGTTTGAGGTTTTCTTCCAGGCTTTGTAGGACAGCCATCTGAACCCCATAAAATGAAACATCACTTATTTACCTATCGCATCAGGTGGCTTAAAGAGGGTCAACCCTTTATTGTTTTTTAGTAGTATTTTTTGATGGTTAATATTAGGCCCTTATTAGTCAGTAGGCAGAGGGGGTGGGAGCCTTGGCTACTGGCAGCATCCAGTCTTTGGTTCCACCCATGGGAACACCAGAATCCTTATCTGATTCGGAAAACCCCAGGGACCTCAACGTATATTTAAGATGTGATTTTTTGCTTGAAGCAATGGCGTGTTACTCCACGTATGATTATTACTTTGAATCATAAAACTTTGTATGATACTCTCTTGCTGGACTTATGTGCTATACACACCCCATTGGAAAAATGTCCTTCCTGGTATCTCAGTTTGCTTCAGAGTTTGGTTCAGAATGCCCAACTCCTGGCCCGAATGTGGGACATTCATTGTCATAAGCGTCTACCTGTTAAGGCAAATCAGAAGCATAAGTCCATGCAAGAGCGTATCTGTAGTCATCCTACCTGTATTAATTTGGAAGAAACTATGGTTCAGCTGTTTTTTGATTGTTCTTTTATTAAGCATTTCTGGGTATTTCTATCTCAATTTTGGGGGATGGATCCATTACAGTCAGTTACCTACCAGAATCTGATGTATGGTTACCTTCTTGGACCCTGGACTTGCTGGGATTTGAACACTTTCTGTCTTTTATTTGCTGTTATAAAATGGAACATCTGGATGGCAAGATGCCTTTTTATGCTACAGCAAAAAGAATCTAGCCATGTTGAATTCGCACATAAAATAACAAGAAATATGCATTTTATTTATGTTCTGGAGCAAAAGACTGTCCCCCAAGCTCAACTGCAGGCTCTGTGGAAAAATTTGCCATAAATTGTTAATTTTTGGATTTATGTCCATTGATAGCTCCTCCTTTTTTCACTTTATCTTTTTACTGAGAAAATTTTAGTAGATATGCAGACAAGCAAAACAATATATAAAGTATCCTCTGTATGAGATATGAAATAAAACATATAGAACAGTGTACATGCAATAAAAAGAGAAAACATATTGTTTAGACTGGATATAGGCTATAACCAGGAGGGAGCAAATAGGGCTATAAGACAGTAATGTAAGAAAAAATATACAGAATATATAAAAGTTTGTATACAATGAAAATACTCATTATATATAAAAGATTATAATCATCAGTAATTAAGGTTGAGCCTAATTATGTTTGCGAAAAAACAGTACAAAAGGAGTTACAATTTGGCTATCATAATAGGAGGATATGAGATAGAAAAGAAAAGGGGTGTATAGGAAAGAAGAGGGAAATAATAGAAAGAGAAAATAGGGAAGATTATGAGGAAGACAAGAGAAAGGAGCTAAAGGGAAAAGATATCTGTGCATGAATACTTTATATCTCCTAAACTACTAGAAAGGAAACAAAATAAAAAGGGAAGAATCTAAATGGTCTTGTACTAGTGTTTAGGAGTACTGGAAGAATCAATATATGTGAAATAGTTCTGCCAGCATCTATCATACACAGGGAGCCGGTCGTGAGTAAGATGGGAAAGTCAATCTAGTGATGCGTACTGAGATAGGTTTTGGAGAATATCCGAAAGGGAAGGAACGTGGGTAGATCTCCAATTCATAAGAATCAGATGTTTAATAATAAGGAAAAGTATGTCAAGCAATCTGAAATGTGCACATGAAAGGTTAACATTGTCTGAGGCAACTATATCTAGCAAGAAGAATTTCGGGTCTAGAGGGATTTTTTATTTAATAACTCTGGAGGCAAATAAGTGAACCTTGTGCCACAGTTTATTGATAGTGGTACATGACCATAGGATGTGAAAAAATGTCACCGTTAGGCATGTTGCATCGCCAGCAATGTTTGTTGTATAATAACACCATATGATGTAATACAGAAGGGGTTCTATACCAAGAATGTAAATTTTAAATTTGTATTAAGGAGCTATGTGTGTCTTTGAAGGTGTTATGAGAAAGACACCAGCAGTTACGCCATTGTGTATTGGTGATATTATAATTAAGAAGGGTGCTCCATTTATTTTTAGCACAGATGGTTTGATCAGGTAAACTATCTATAATATCTTTGTAGATGGAGTTATTCCATTTTGCAGATAAGTTAATCAAGTGTGAAATGTAGTGGTCCTGTAATGTAAGCATATGAACATAACAGGAAAAGGAACTATAAGCAGTTCAAATCTGGAGATACTTCTAGAAGTCCTGTTTGGGAAGATTCCAGATATTCTGAAGGTCTGAGAAGGTTTTGAAAGTTAAAGAGTTCTGGTCTAAGATATCTCCTAAGAATAAGACACCTTTACTTCTCCAAGATTGACAGAAAATTGCTTGGTTCTGTACAAGTAAAGGGTTACCCCAAAGAGGAGTATAGAACCAAGGTGTAGGGTTAAAGTTTAAGAATTTATGGATTAGTTTCCAATAGAAAATGGAGGAAGAAATAGTGGGATGTGATTTCAGTTTGGGAGGAAGGGATTAAAAATAAAAGAGGTGGGAACTCCTCCAGAACAAGATGCCGATTCCATTGTAACCCAAAGCAGGGTATGAAGGGATGGCTTGAGAAACCACTTGATGGTTTGGGCAGCCCGAAAGGCCCAGAAATAAGCAGATAGCCAGGGGAGTCCAAAGCCTCTCTTTTTCCAATGAGTACAGAGTTTAGCTCGACTAAACCTCGGCGGTTTACCATCCCATATAAAATTGGCAAACAGTTTATCGATTTTGACTAAGAAACTAACAGGCAAGGTTAAAGGGATATTGGCAAATAAATAAAGAATCTTAGGAGAGAGAGAGAGAGAGAGACATCTTTATTGCAGCAAGTTTCCCCATGAAAGAGAGTTTAAGAAGTTTCCATCTGTCTAGGGTAGTACAAATGCTGTCAATTAACAGATTAAAGTTAACATCCCAAATTTTCCTAAAAGTACAGGTTATTTTGATTCCTAGATAGGTTATACTTTGTGGTGACCAACGAAAGCCAAGAGGTAGAATCATAAAAGGTTTTCAAAAGTCATTAAGAGGTAAAACTTCTGAGTTACCATAATTTAAAGAAAGGCATGAAATACAAGTAAAGCTATTAAGTAACTTGACTAACAAGGGGCCAGCTTCATTAAAATTTTCTAATAAAATTAAGAGGTCATCTGCGTAAGAAAGAGAAATATATCTAGAGCTGCCAATAGGAATGCCTTTGATATCAATAGAATGATGTAGGCTGGCAGACAAGGGTTCCAAAGCTAATATAAACAGAAAATGTGACAAAGGGCAGCCTTGTCTGGTTCCTCTTTCCAGTTGAAAGGAGGGGGAAAGAATGAAATTAGTGAGGACTCTTGCAGTAGGTGAAGTATATCATAATTTAATCCAGGAACAAAATGTGTGAGAGAAACCAAAACAAGTTAAAACTTGAAAAAGGTAGTTCCAACTTAAGGAGTCAAAGGCCTTTTCAAAATCAATAGCTATGGCTGCTGCAGGAGATTTAAGAGATTTGGTCTTATGGATTAAGTTGAAAAGAGAGCGTAAATGGACTGCACCTGATCTATTCTTAATAAACCCAGCTTGTGAACAGTGGGATAGTTTGGGAATCAGGGGTTCAAGGCGAGATGATTGTAATTTAGCAAATATCTTACGGTCAGTGTTTAATAAAGAAATTGGCCTGTAGCTTGCAGGAAGTGTGGGATCTTTGTCTTTCTTGGGAATTAAGGTTATAATTGCTTCGGTACAGGTTGAGGGAGTTTGCCTATATCAGTGGCTTCTTGAAAGACTTTAAAAAGGATCAGGCAAAGAGTGTCAGAAAGCGATTTATAAAAATCTACAGAAAAGCCGTCTCCCCCAGGGGATTTACCAGACTTCAGAGAAGATAAAGCATGCTGAATTTCTACCAGAGAGAAGGGTTCATCTAGGGCATTCACTTCAGAAGTAGAAAGATGGTGTAAATGTAGATTATTTAGAAACTGCTGCATAAGTGAGGTGGGGCGTGGTTTTGATTGGAATATAGTGACAGATAGAAAGATTCCACAATATGATTCATAGAAGAGCTATTTGTATGTAATGTACCTTGATGGTCTCTAAGACTTGAAATATGTCGTTCCATCTGTTGAACTTTAAGTTGATAAGAAAGAAGTTTCTAATTTTTATCTCCTTGCTCCCAATATCTATGTTTCAGCTTAAATAGAGCTAGCTCGGACTTGCGGGATATTAGTTTGTTTATTTTACTTCTTAATTGAAGGATTTCGAGATGGAGTTTAGAGGTAGGGTTGTGCAGATTAGAATTAAAATACTGGGCTTCTTTAGATTTAAGAGACTTTTCAAGATCTGCTAGTTGTTGTTCTCTTAATTTTTTTCCTGTGGTAAGTGTAGCTGATTATTTTCCCACAGATCATGGCCTTAAGTACTTCCCATATAGTGCCCATAGAGATGTCAGATGGGTTATTATGAGAAAGAAATTCTTTAATCTGGGATTTAACCATCAGAATGAAATCAGGATCTTTAAGGAGGAGAGGATCAATACACCAAAAAGAAGATTTTGGTTGTGGGGGCCCCATAAGAGCTGCAACTTAACTGGGGAATGGTCCAAGATTACAGTGGGCAAAATAGATGTGTCAATAATCTTTTCAACTATGGCATGGGAAGTTAACCAATAGTCGATTTGACTATATGTCTTAAGTAATGAGGAATAAAAGGTGAAATCTCGGTCCCGAGGATGAAAGAGCCACCAAACATCAGAAAGAGCCAAATCTTTCATAAGTAAAGAGAGGGCTTTGATACTTCTAGGGTGGGGATCTATGGAGGACATTCTGTCAGACAGGGTTCTAATGAGGGTTGAGATCCCACTAGGATTATTGGGGAATTGTCTGTGTTGTTGGATAGTATCTTTTGTGCTAGGGTATGGAAGAACTCTGGGGAGTCAGTGTTAGGTGCATAGGCATTAAAAAGCATAAGGGGACCAGAAGGAGTATTTAGTTTAATGATTACCCATCTGCCTTCTATGTCAGATATGGAGTTTATGAGAGACCATTTAAGATTTTTGTGAATAAGGATAGCAACTCCTCTTTTTTTTTGAGGTAAAGGATGAATCGTAAATTTGGCCGATCCAGTCTTTTTTAAGTCTAATTACATCCTCTGCAAGCAATTTAGTTTCCTGAAGGAAAGCAATATTAGCTTTATGTTTTTTAAGATAAGAGAGTATTTGCTTTTGCTTACAGGAAGAATTGAGTCCCTTCACATTCCAAGTATATAACAGTAAATCGTTCATAGTATTGTTACTAAGAAAAGGGGACAATTATTGGAATAGTGAGGGATGTAGTAATAAAGTAGGGGATGGGTGAAGAAATCAAAAAGAACAACTGTGTATATAAAAAGAGAGGCAGGATCGTTCATGTTGACGAAATATAGTATGAAGAGTATAGTCAGCACAGATATCTTTTTGCAAAGGAAGTACGTAGAGAAAGAAGAGAGACACATTATTGAACAATGACAGCAATTAACACTCTTATACACTAATCAGACTAAGAATATCTCTAAGGGAGTAGCGAGAGAAGAGTCAGCTATCCAGCTAGAGAATTCTCTCACCACACACCGGAGCATCCAAAAGTTGGAGAGGACCTGAAAGGACCAACAAAGCTGATCAAATATTAAGGTCGAAACCTATTACTATTACAGGAACAGTTATATTGAACAAACTAGATCAGAAATTAGCTGTACCCTGTAAAGCAGGGAGCTGTAATATCCTCAGCTTCATATAGAAGCTAATATAGTATAGAAAGAGTAAAAAAGAAACAATATACCAGAACATTAATACTGAGACCAGTAACAACAATGTTAATGAAGGTGCCAGCTTCTTATTGCAAGAAGTCTGGAGTCGCTGAAGAAAAACCAGTGTTAACTTACAGAATTAGTTCAAGGGAACCAGATGTTTAATGGTACAGCTTGCATGTTGGAAAGTAAAAAAATAAAACTACATTTGGCAAGTTATTAAAATAAGTTCAGACTAAAATGCCATGATTTAGCAAAGAAAATAGCTGCAGGGGTAAATATTTAGAAATCCAATTAAAGAGAGTAAAACTCAAGATTCCCACACCTAAGGCCAGATAAGGAACTAGCAATATATAGAATAAATCCGGCTTCCGAGCTAACTGAAGTCAAAGGAAAATCTAGAAGTGTGTTCTAATACACTTTGCTCAAAAATTGCCCAACAAATAGATATATGGGGTAACTGAGCCTAATAAATAGATCCAGCAAGCCCCATAAGTGGAGAGGGGGGTCTAACAAAAGACCCTTTTGAGTAGTAGGGCTTGAGTAAAAATAGGGTGTAGAAAGAAAATATTAAGTGCCCTTGCCACAATGCCCCAAAAATAGCCGGCGTATATAATAATGTTGTGAATATAGTGTATAAAAAAAAAAGGAAGAAGGACATTAGGCTAATATGGCATAAGAGAGATATAATAATCAAGGGGAATGCTGCATTGTTTCATTGTATAGAATTCAGAGGGTACAATAATAAAGTACTTAACAGTATATGTTGACAGAATACAATATGGGAATTAAATATTGGAGCAAATAAAATTTTGCAGGAGAACAAAAAAGAAAATGAGTAGAGCCTGGAGCTATAATCAAAGCATCTACCAAGAATGTAACATGGAATGAAAGAACAGATCAACTAACTTGCCAAATGTAGTATTACAAATCCAATATTATGAAGAAGTAAAGAAATATGGGAAAAATTACTAAAGTACCATGGTTCCAATGAAATAAAGGCAAGGGGCACATTTATGTCATAAATAATATTATTGGGGCCAACCGCGATGTACGGCCTTTCACATTCACAACTGGCTGGAAGTGAATGCTAAACTGTATAAAGGCAGTACAACATGTGTATAAGCATCGTCAAAACTGATTCTCGAGCACTTAGTCTCCTGGACAAAATAAACCAGGAGAAAATGGAGCAATCCTAAGTTAGTCAAGGATTAAAATCAAGTCACCATAGCATTAAGTGGTTTATTGGAGCTGTTAGGGTATTTCTTTTTAGATTTCACTTTATGTTTCTTTTTCGGAGGTTCGAGTGATTTAAGAGGAGAGTTTACAGTTGCTTCAACCCAGGAAGAATCAGCAGAAGGACTGTCTTGAAGCAAGGTACCTGAATTGGGGGGGGGGGTTCTCTGAAGACTGGTGTGATAAAGCTTCTACGAGGAATGCAAATCTACTGCCAGAAGAGCATATTTATTATTCAAAGGGATGGGGGAGTTCATTTGCTGGTGAGAGATGGTGCTTGAGGAGGACTGGGAGGATCTTCTGTGAGACAATGAGAGGTATCAGTTGTACTAAGATCAACTAGAAGGCTCCCCTGCAGTCTGCTTGATTATCTGGGGAATTGAACAGGAGAAACGTTGTTGTTTCAGAGTGCTGGCTTGGTGAGACTTCCTTCTCGGTCATGCGCGGCAATGACCTCCCTCCAGGTGGATTCCAAAATACAGACTGAGTACTGTCCTTCAATTGAGCTCCCCAAGTTAAATGAGTTCAGATCAACATCATGATAGTTTGCTAAAGCTTCCAGGGAGTTAAAATCTTTGAATGAGGACCCAAAGAAGAGGTGCATTACTGAAGGGTAACATAAAGCAAACTTAATGCCTCTTTGGTACAGAATTTGTTTCAGAGGGTTGTACTCTTTCCTTTTGGCAGAGAGTTCTTTTGAAAAGTCTCTATATATGCAAATGTTGTGATCTTGCCAATATAATGCCCCCCAATTCTCTAGCATGCTTCAATATCAGCTCGGTATGTGTGTAATTTAGGAAACAAGCAATTATGAGTCTAGGCTGTTGATTGTGTTGTGATCTGGGGACTACAGTACGGTGAGATCTCCCAATGGTCAAAGTTAGATCTGGAGGTAATTTTAACACAGCTGGTAGAACATGTAGCAGAAGTGTTGTTGTATCTCCCATCTCAGCACCCTCTGGAAAGCCGAAAAAACGAAGGCTATTTCTCCTGTTGCGATTTTCTATGTTGTCAGTTTTGGATAACAGGGATTTGATTGTACGATCTGGAATTCAAATCGTGGCTTGTAGTTCTTGAATAGAGGTTGTGTTTTGAGCTGTTAATTTCTCAGTAGCAGATATTCTTTGGCCGACAGATTCTAATGTTGTTGTATTTTGATGAGTGGCTTCTTTTGAATCATTAATGTCTGCCAGTAGCTTGGAAAACATCATCTCCACTCTGGCAAGAGAGTTAGATTGTGGATGTAGATCAGCCATAGTATTAGGAAATAAGGCCTGATGTTTAACAGCAATGATATGGCCAAATAAATGTAAGGCTTAAAATAGCTTACAGACCTTATGGCGCAGGAAGAAAAAAGGATGATCTTAGGAGCTGGCACCGAATAAAGGTCTGGTTGAGGATGGATGAGGATAGATTACTCCTTCTCTTGCAGAGAGATTGGATTAAGCTGCCATCTTCTATCTAGCCTGATAGCTCCTCCTTTTAGGAGGTTTCTTTTGGTGACTTTTCTTTTTCTGTTTACATTTCAGATTTTGTAGTTTTTTTTTCCCTTTCTGCGTTTCGGTCATGCTTAAGTCCTTTATTATGATGTTTTTGATTTATTGTGTGAATTATGTATCAATTTTCTTGCCTAATAAACATTCCCCTACTCTTTTTTGATAAGCGCCATGGGATCTTTAGCATCCACCTGAACTACCACCAATCCAGGCAGATGGGATCTCTGTTTAACGTCGTATCCAGTGATGAATCTGATGATGTTAATGTTGCTGTGGTTGCAACATGCAGTCCACATGCCAGCATCCAAGCAGAAGATGTGGATGTGGATGATGTTGATGGATATGATGATGATGTCAGTGACCCCTGTTTGGAACTTGAGAAAAAGTAATTCAAGGTGTCTGTGTCTGGGTCTGTTTGCATTACCCCCATAAAAAGTTGTGATTTACCAGTTTTAGTTGATGATGATGACCCAGTAATAATGATAGGTAGTCGTGGTGGTTAGTTACAGTCCAAGTGTGCCCTGTCTCAAAAATCATGTAGCACACCCTCCACTTCAGGGCTTAAATAACCGGAGTCCAATAAGCAGCATCAGGAACGTGTTAAAAGTAGGGGATCACAATCCCTTGTTTGGGATTTTTTTGTGCAAGATGCAAATGATGAGTCAGTTGCAATCTGCCAAGTTTGCCATGCACATGTAAGGCGAGGTAAAAAGGGGAGCCATCTGGGCACAGGAGGACAGCATACACATATTAAGAACAGGCACATGGCATTGTGGACCCAGCACAAGATGGCAGCTAATACCACAGTGGGGCATTCGCCCTCATTATCAACCATAATGAGCATGTTATCCCCTTCCATGACTGTAAGATCATGTAGGAAATTAAATGTGTGCAGTAGCAAAGAAATAACAGCAGAGGATTAATACAGGCATGATGAGGTGGAGGAGCAGAATGATTTTGAAATCTTGTCTAGTAGTGGTGAGAGTAGCAGTTTTGGTGGTGGTGGAGGTCAATGCAGTATGACTAGTGCAAGAGGTGCATCAACCCCTGTTCGTAAATTTGGGAAAATAACTTTATTTGTGGATTTTTCATCACCTCTGCAACCGTCTTCATCACACGTCCACACTCCACCCTCTGCAATTCACAGAGCAGAACCATTTGTCATCACACCCCATGTAAAATGTTTAAGTCAGCCCATGTTACAGAGTGTTTTTGCACATAAGCTGAAGTACCCAACCAATCATACAGTGTCATGTGAACTTAATGCTGCTGTTGCTGAAATGCTGGCAATTGATCTTTTGTCCTTCTCCTTTGTGGAGAATTCTGGGTTCCAGCAGTTAGTAGCATGTGCCTGTCCAAAATGTAAAGTCCCTTCCAGGGCATACTTTTACACCTGTGCTGTCCCTGAGTTGTACTGTACTGTGTCCGACTCTATAAGACAAGCCCTTCAACATTCCACCTCTCCATTCATTCATTTAAGTTTGGATATGTGGACAAGTGGCAAAACAGAGGGGAATTTATATTTGTGTATAACTGCACATTGGGCGCAGGTATCGAGTGTTGTTTGTACTGTTGCTAGTGTGACTAATCAGTGTAGTAAGGTGAAGTGTCATGGTAGCAATCTTCCAGGAATTTGACAGCATGCAACGATTGCTATGCATAATGTGACCTGTCCACACACTGGTGAAAACATGCGGGACTTGGTACTGACTGAAACTGACAAGTGGCTGAACCCCCTGTCCCTGAAAGCTGGGTTCGTAGCAAGTGACAATGGATCAAATGTGATTAAATGCATCATAGATGGTGGCTTTGTTTGGGTTCCATGCATAGCCCACTGTTTAAATCTTGTGGTGCAGGAGTTTCTGCAGCACCCTGATATAAAGGAAATGCTGACAGTTGCACGCCATATCTGTTCTCACTTTTAACGCTCTGCAAAGGCCTGTGACCAGCTTCAGCAGTTGCAGATCCAAAACTGCCTCCCACAGCACCGCTTGAAGCTGGAAGTTGTCACCTGCTGGAACTCCACTTTACACATGGCAGAGAGGTTGTATGAACAATAAAAAGCCATCTCAGAATATCTTGTCATGTACACTAGCCGTGACAGTTCCGGGGCCTCAATGTCTATGACAACTGAACAGTGGCGCCTCATGGACTCTGTAATAACAATTTTGTGACCTTTTGAACATGCCACACAGGCAGTGAGTGGCGAGTCTGCCTCCATTAGCCAATCAATTCCACTGCTGTGGGTGCTGAGGCAGGCACTGGTGAATGTACAGCTTAGCCTTGATGTTGCCAGAGACAGTGCTAGCAGTGTGTTGCTGAAACACATGCTGACAGTATTCAACCAGAATCGTCACATCTTGAGCATTTAGTGTAGTGACAACTTTGCAACAGCAATAATGCTGGACCCATGATACAAACATGGAATTGTTTCACTACTGGAGGGCGGGCCTGAACAGATGAAAAATGTCAGCGGGCAACTGTTGCGCTTGGTTCGTGGGGCACAAAAGTCATGTGCCAAGGTCAGCAAACCTCAGCAGCATAATCAGGCTGAAAGTGAACCTGGAGTAGTAGTATCAAGCATATCCTGTAAGGGGAAGGGGACTGCAGTTACAGGTGGTCTGTCATCACAACCAGTTGGCGTTAACCCACTTTGGGATGCTTTGTCCCAAGTGAGGATTTGTGACATAAATGATTCCGGAGAACAGGATGATGCATCAACCACTGGACTTAGTGCAGCACAGTGAATATCTGAGTCATATTTGTCTGAAAACACATCTGTCAGTAACTGATGATCATCTTTTATACTGGAGTGGAAAGGTCAGTGAAATGGCCAGAGCTGACTGCAGTGGCATTGCAGTATCTGACATGCCCACCCTCCAGTGTAAGTGACGAGAGGGTATTCAGCTAAGCAGGGGCAATAGTTCAGGATCATCGTAAAAACCTCTCTCCTGCAAATGTCAGTTTGCTGACATTCATAAAAATGAATGAGAGGCACATACCGGCTCAGACTGCAACCTCAGGCTGTCACATTTGTTGTATGTTACATGTTTTGTTTTTCATAAAGTTAAATCAGAGTCCCACTCAGAGTGACTCAAATTCCATATGTCATGTCACATTTATAACACAGAGCACAATATATCCTGGCCCCTTGACCACCACCATAAGACTGTTGTTAGCCACTGCCACTAGGGAGTGTCACTGTGAGCCCCCTGGATCACCACCATGAAATCGTTGTTAGCCACTGCCACCAGGGGGAATAACTTTGTGTGGCCCCCTGGACAATCACCATAAGACTGCTGTTAGCCACTGCAACCACCAGATGCAGGAAGAGGAGAGCGGGAATGTCATCATGTGCCTATGCTATGACCACCACCACCCACCACCACCATTCTGACGATGTTTTCCATTACATGTCTTGACCATGCCAAGGCAGAGGGGAGTCAAACAGGAGACCACATCCATCAGCCACAGGTACAAGGCTTTTTACTATGAATACTATAAAGTGAGTACATGCACTATTGTTTTTCATGCTATTCAACTTCCTTTAGCTGTGTGTTTTGTTTCTTGTCATTTTTCTGAGCTGCAATGGTCAAACAAATACGGTCAATGTATTTTTTTTTTTTTATAGGTTAACAAACGACTCTCTTTCGCTGAAGGTCTGTATCAATGGTACAGCGTTACTGTGTACAGCAACCTATGGAATATCCATTTCCATACTGGTAAGTATATCAATTTTATTTAATCTGTTCCATTTTTTTTTCATAAGAGTGCAAAAAATCTTACTGATGATTCATAAAGTAGGTGACATGCACGTCACAAAATATTTGCCCAATACATCATGCACTGTATTTCAAATTTGCAGCTGCAGCCATGCCAGTGTTGAAAAATGTTTGACCCAGGTTGTGTTATTTGACAAGAGGTGGTTTTAAAATGTAACTTGAGTTAAGACACAGGGACACTGACACAGTGCATTTCTTATAGCCTGATACTAAATTTATTTGTGATCTGATGATTTGGTATTCTTGTGGCTTCACAGCTTGCTGTCTGTATTAATCCATATACCCATGGTGGAACAGCCACAGCTTAAACATAATGTGTTATTGCTGCAATCAAGTTGTAATAAGTCCTTCATTTATTTTTTTAGGAAACTTCCAGATGCTCTGCTGTGTCATAGTTGGCTTATCCAAAGAACTTCAACATCATAACCACCGCCCCCCCCCCCGGGGCTGGCAGACATGCAACAAGTAGAAGTCGTATGAATCGATGATGACCATGACCATCATTACTGGACTGGAGAAGGATGCAGATAAAATCTGTGAAAAAATAACAAAACAATAAACCATTAATGAAAGCTACTTGCAAATATGATAACCCCCCCAAAAAAAAAATTACTTACCTTCATTGGCTTGAGAGTATTCCATTTCCAATTCCAATGCTACAATTTCTCAAGCACAGGAATGCACACACCAACAATATGTGACCTGTGACAGAAAACAAAACAATGAGTCCATGTATATATATGCACCCCACCAAGAAAATGCATATATGTATATATCAACTCACCAAGGCTACTATTGATGTACACACAAAGGGCACCCTTCCTGTTGAGGTGATCGCAGCACACTTTGGGCAACCAACAGTTCTCTCAGTACCATCATTTGTGATGGTACACTGAATGGTCATTCATGTTATCCCTCCTTCATATGGTTTGGCAAGACACTGTGCATCATCATCACAGTAAGGTCAATACACAGCAGCATTACATGTAATTGCAACAGCAGCAGCATTTCTTGTAATGCTACCATTTCACTTTGTCAGCACTGGGGAACTTTCTGGACACAAGACAGTTGCATTTTGGGGATGCACAAAAATTCTGGTGACTGAGTGTGTGAGCACTGCGCACATGACTGGGTGCGCTGTTAATTCTGGGACATGTTGCATTTGGTGTAATGCTCACATTTCACTTCATCAGCACTAGAGAATTTTCTGGACACAAGACAGTTGCATGTTGAGGATGCACAAAAATTCTGGTGACTGTGTGTGAGCACTGTGTGCATGACTGATTTCGCCATTAATTCTGGGAGACTTTGCATGCAGGTTACACTCTCATTTCACTTTGTCAGCACTGGGGAATTTTCTGGACACAAGACAGTAGCTTTTTGGGGATGCACATTATTTCTGGTGACTGTGTGTGAGCATATATAATGTCATAATGTCTATTTCCAAAAATAAATATTTTTGAAGCCTCTGTAATGTTTACTTTCTGTCATGAAGTGTTTGTCAAAACACAGGACTGAGCAGTATAAGTATACTGTGCTAAACTGCATGTGTGCAGTCAGTGTTCATTCCTGTGTGTGCAGACACTGTCCAGCTTCATGCAAACATATATATATATATGGTGTGACTTGTTGCAGTATGTAAAGAATAAAGATAAGAATATATAACATATATTTTATTTGTACCATCATCAGCAGTGGGGTAAGTGATATGATATTTTTTTGGAGGTCTCGGGCCAGTGTGCACCTCAGTCACTCATGGTGCACACATGACTTTGCAGAGATATTAGCACAAAAAACTCATGCTTTTCAACAAATCATACCCAACCGACATTAAATTTTGCTGAGGCACCCAAAATATGTCATGGGGCACAGACATTTTAAAGTCATAATATATAACAGGTCCTGCAGTCCACTGCCACCACACTGCACAACCACTGGTGCCATGTTGTGGTATGGTGTACATCAACTTGCTAAAAAACTGACACTGCCAGTCTAAACTAGAAAGACATCACATATTCCAGAACAAAAAATGAAAAGGAGAATTGTGGTAGCACAGTGTGTTGGTATTTGGCAGTGAACTGGACCGTATATATTTTCTGGCTGTATAGTGTCTGTACACCGTCCATCAAATATTTTGGGTGCCTCATCATCACCAATACTTCACGTCTCTTGGGTACAGTTTGTTGCAAAGCAAGATTTTTTGTTGTCATATGATCTCCTTAAAGTCATGTGTGCACTGTGTTACTAAGATGCACTCTGGCCAGAGACCTCTGAAAAAATATCATATCACTTAGTCCTCTGATGATGATGGTACCAATAAAATATATGTTATATATTCTTATCTTTATTCTTTGTACCATAAACACTGCAACAAGTCAGCATATATATGTTTGCAAGAAGCTGGACAATGTCTCCAGTCCACACACAGGAAAGAACACTGACTGCACACATGCCATTTAGCACATTATACTTGCACTGCTCAGTCCTGCTTTTACAAAACCACTCCACGACAGAAAGTAAACATTACTGAGGCACAGGAAATACATCACAGTACACATTCTTAACTTGGATTATAATAACAGGGCAATAAACAGCATTATGTATGTATGTAAAGTCCTACTGTGTCCTTCCCTCTGTCTGCTATTAGGAATTTTTACTAAATTAGCATGCTACCTTTATGGTACTTTTATGAGCAAGGGCATAATTACATTTACATAAAGGGGATAGTGGAGGAATACATTTTATGACACAGCGGGGGGGAAGGTGTGATGAAAAAAAAGCTAATGTGGGATCCCCTGCTAGTCCAGCAGCACTTGGAGCATGGACACAACCTGCAATGAATGTCTCTCTATCTGCTCCAGCTGCTGCTGGACAGCACTCACCCTCTCATTGTTCTGCTTGACAGCACCCCACAGAACTGCAGTGTTGGCCTGAGTTACAGGCAGTTCTGTTGGGTCCACTGGTTGTACAGCTGGTGATGCTGGTGGAGCAGCAGGTGCTGCTGTGTTCCTCCTCTTACTATGGTGATGTACAGCCACACCCTCTGCCAGTGCCACAGAAGGGCCGGCAGGTGCAGGTCTGGCCCATTCTGTGGCAGTCTGCCACTCTACCTTGTGGTGATTCAGCATGTGGGCACGCTGGCCCCCAGTCCCCAGGTGAGTCCCCTGGGGGTCTCAGTGCACCTCCACACCACAAATACAACACCAGACCAGGCTGCTGTCCCCACCAACACAGTTAAAGAACTCTCAAACTGGGGAGCTGCAGGGGAGACCAGGCACGGTAGGGCCAGATGCACTGGCAGCAGCCTGGTCATGGTGCTCAAGCTCCAAGTCCACACTTTGGCCCGGGGCACAGGCACATCCTACTATGGAGGACCTTCAGTTACATCTGGTGCTGCTGGAGCTGCTGCTGAAGGTGGTGGTGGTGCTGCTGCAACTGCATGAGGTGCTGGTCCTGATTCCGGGGGGGACCCAAGATTTTGGACTGGTCCAACATCAACCCCGCCACGCTCCTATGTGTACACTCCTCCCCTGCCAAGCATGCTGTCACGCAGTCCCACAACTGCCCCAGGCACCATCCCAGACATTCCTTGACCTTGTCCCTGGTCCATTTCTACTGGCAGTGACTCAACTGACTCGACTCGACTGCCCTCCCTCCTTTCCTCCATCTGAGCAATGAGTTGACAACACAAAACACTCACACACACAACATAGACACACACACAGTCAGACACACACAGACAAACAACAACTTATAAAAGTAAAAAGCAAAGAAATTACAATCACAGAAAGAACAAATTAAGTACAAAAGAGTACAAAAAACACAAAACAATATAGCTTTGAAAAAGCTGTTGGGTTTATATGAATGATCTCCGCTCCTCCTAACTGTAGTCTCTGTCAGACACACACAAAGACAAAATGCCTCCTCTCTTTCCCTCTGGACAGGAGAAAGTGATAGTATCTCCTTGCATGAGTCACTTCCTTACTGCCTGGCTATAGCATGTGACTTACAGTACCGTAACCCATGTGATGTGTGTGAGGGCTGCCTATATTGTTGTCACTTCGCCTTACTTTGCTTTAAGGTGGAATGACAACTTGAAGTCATAATTACAAGGTGAAGTGAGTCTTTCACACTGGCCACTCTGCGTAGCGGAGTGACAGCGCTAAATGCCCACTTCATGGGCACTTCGGTGAAATTTAACTTTGCTGCATCTCTAGTGATAAGTCAAACAGTGAATGGCTAACTAGTAAAGAAAAAATTCAAATCAAAACTACAATAATTAATAAAACTAGTTCATACAGTCAGATGTTGTGACTAAATCACTGTAGAAGTGTTAGAGCTGGAGATAATAGCAATCTGCCATCCAGTGTGATCAGCCTAGACCTCTGAGGAGCAGAGACAGGTAGAAGTATGTCCTATAAGAAGAAAGAGAACACACTATTAAAAAGAACAATGCAAGCTTCACAAAAGCAATAGTAACATGTTTGTACGAAAATCCAGGAAACCATCAAGGGGCATTCCTTATATGCAGGGGGTTGTAACTTAAACAGCTTATATGAACAAATCAAAGAGATCACTGACAAAATATGTTAATCTACTACTGAAAAGAGGGAAACTGTCACAGTATATATATATTTTTTTTAAACATGGTTACATAGTATCAATCAATCAGGTATGGTTTTGGATTCCAAAAGTCATTCAGCCCTAATGGTTTCACACTTCTAAGAGTATAGATCCAAAAGCTTTCTTTTGAATGTTGAATGCCATAAATCGGATCAACTCACTCTGAAAAATGGATGCCACAGGGTAGCCTGACTATTATTGGTAATGGACCTCACATGTTCCTGTATTCTTTGAGTGGTCTCACAGTCTGTCTCACATATATCTTTTGGCAGGGACACTGAAGTACATAGACAGTGAACATTTTATCACAAGTAATACATTCTTTTAAGTCTACTGAAACATTGTGGGTACTCCTTAAGAGAGATGTGCAAAGTTGATAATCTTTGCTTCAGAATTAATTAATGAAGATTTCAAATGTTGTGGAGTGCCAACTTTGTGAAGTGTTGTCAGGCAAAGTGTCAATTTTGCAGCAAAATCATGCAAACGTGCCACTTCATCAGGACTTTGTTGTAAAAAAAGTCACATCGGCACAAAAAAAAATCATGAAGTGGATAAGTGCAGAGTTGATGCAGGAGATAGGAAATTCATGAAGTTTTATAAAGGCGAAGATTTCCCTCTTCATATCACCTTCCCTGTCGAAATGTACCTTCACTACATCTCTATTCCTGGACTTCAGCTCCATTCTGGTAACTAAGCTGTAAGGAGGACGAAACTGCCAAGGAGCTGAAGGCAGGCCCCCATCTTAGGGGGGGCAAGCTAAGGGGGGCAATACAGACATGTGTCATGGGTGGTCCATGAAGTCCTAGTGAAACAAGTAAGAGAAGGCTTGAGAGATGGAAACCACACTCTGCTTGACTGGGTACTATCCTCTCACCCCTACCTCATCACTGCAGTGCCATAGGAAGGCATTTTGGTGCCTTAAGCAAGAGACAAATTTTGTGCCCCCCCCCCAGAAAAGAGCCAGGGGTCTCGGGGCCGGAAACTATAAAGGGGTTTACATGTTCTGTGGAAAGTTTGGGGGCTTTTCTTGAAGAAAAAAACACACTTTTGTTATATGGTCCCTACCCCTGATTTCAAGGAATATTTTTCTCCCATGGCTTTTTTGGAAACTCCACACACTACAGTGGAGACTTGATCCTGCTGTGGGCGTGCTCCTCCTGTTGCAAAGTCCCATGTCCTCCACAATCGCTGAAAACTAGCAATGAGGGAACTCATAATTATTGATGGGGTGTTGGGGCGGAGCCCCCTAATTACAAGAATTACATTTACAATAAGAGACTGCTTGTTTAACCTCCCCATACAATGCGATGCAATAATTACAACTGACTGACAATTTGCTGGAGCACATTCCAATGTGCCAGGCTGCCACACAGACAGAGGAGAATGAGGAGCCACAATAATTTAACTGTCTAACTAGTTGTGAGGCTGCTTTATGTTTTGTAATATTCCATGATATTCTTTCTGTGGGGGCGCTCCCCCCATGCCCCCAGGTTAAAAAAACAGCTTCATCTGTGCACCTGGGGAGGTGTGGGGGGAGGAGCACCCCCACAGAAAAAACAATATCATGGAATAACAAAACATAATACCAGAAACCAAAAAAACTAAAAGCATTGCTGTGAATGTACTTCCAATTTGCCAGTAATGTAACAGGGGCAACTGCGGCGTTTGTGGAGAGAGGACGTTGAACCAGTTGACAAGCAGAGCCCCACAATTACAAGTATATCAGTAACAAGCATTATTCCCAACAAAGGCATATAGTTGTATCTGACATCTCTCTTTGTGATGGGGGACGCTGTGCTTGCATTTCAGCAGGTTACCATAAGTAACCTAATAAGCGCCAGTGGTTCAACGTCCTCCACAAAGGCCTAATTGCAGTACTCCCTGGTAAGGGGTACCATGATGATCAGCCACATATGGTATCTTGGGATGGATATGTAAACTTCAAATACATTTTTATGACAGGACTAGAAGGCTAAGTAGAGTTGACCACTGTAATTTGTTGTTGAGGTAATAAAAATGCTATTTCCCTTTCCTTTAATACATTTAAACAACTTAGACTCAAGTTGAAATCTCAAAGGGAAGGGCATTTCTAGTACACCAACAACAAGGAAATTACAGTGGCGTGTATGTCAGTTCTCAAGTTCTGTACTTGTGCTTACAGTGCTTGCCATTTTTTAATTTTTTATTTGCTCTATGCTTGCTAATATTGTGCCCTGTCTAGCCCTATGCCCTAATGCCAATCGCTATATTATAACGTTAGCCTACCCCCCATTAATATGAGGGGCTGCTCATCCATCTATGCCCTAGTCGTGCCTCTCCCCCCTTCAAAGCCCTGCAAAGGCCTGCATATAAAGTGTATACAAAAGAATATTTAAGAACGAGTAAATAAGTACTGTATAATAGAAATTAATTTTCTGTCAGTCTATAGCATCGTTTCTGCTTGGTCTTAATTTGCACTAGATTGCTTAGTCACTCAATTATCAGATGAATTTTGTTATGAGGGGAGACAGTGGGAAGGATATGCTGCCGCCAGCCGGCTGCCTGGCCCTGGACTTTAACAGATCAGTG
This sequence comes from Neoceratodus forsteri, assembly GCA_016271365.2. NCBI lineage: Eukaryota > Metazoa > Chordata > Ceratodontiformes > Ceratodontidae > Neoceratodus > Neoceratodus forsteri. The sequence goes on along the minus strand of CM028137.1, from coordinate 584,396,775 downwards.
CTGTTGGCAGCCCAGGAGTTTAAGAAGCTGTATATGGACTTAGACTCTGTCTCTGTCTGAACAGTGACCATACAGTGCTAAGCTCCAGACCCAGGCCACCAACTACGCTGTCAGACTCAGCAGCTGGACTAGGAGAGAACGAGACCGGGCAGGGAGAGTCAAGAAGAAAAGATTAAAAATAAAGAATTATGTGGGCGCTCGCCCTCCTCACGGACTCAGCCGCAGCCCCGCGCTCACACTCGCAGAATATATTCCACAAAAAGAGCTACCTAGGCTAGGTTCACATTGCTGCTGCTGGGTGTGGGACTGGAATTGTGGAGGGGACTCCTTCAGGACTTGTCAGGAAGAATGGTTGGGTCGGGGAATCAGAATCGGGAGACGGGGAGACTAGAGCCATGGATTCGGAGTGGAGAGAGCACTGGAGGTCCGGCGGGACTGGAGTCACTCAGGGTGGGACTGTGGAGGACTCAGAGGGTGGGATGGTTGGATAGTGAATGAGGGGAGGATGGATCGGAGACGAACCTCCGAGGTATCTTAATTATAATTCTGGTTCATGCACTGGCAGCTGCCCAGGCGGCCAGCGGCGCTCGCACCAACCAGCCAAAAACAATGATCAAAAATAATGATTATTTGATCATTGTCTTTGAAGACAGTGCTGCGCGCCTGTCATGCAGTGCCTGGACCAGATAAATTAAATAACTTTTTTTTTTCCAATCAGACATGGGACAGGACGAGTACTCCATGACACCATCTCTCACAGACACAGAGGACAAAGGAGGGAGCCAGGAGGACTGGAGTGTGGAGGTCGGATTAGGAGGACATCAGGAATCATCGGATTCAGAAAATCCATCACAAAAAAAAACATTCGATCCAGCAAGTATGGCAGTACCAGTAAGGCTAAGCAATTAGCAAAAAAATAAAGCACTAAGCAATTGAGTCTCAGTCAGTCTACCCCGAATAAAGGAAGAATAGTGGTGCTTTCACAATATTTATTTTAATCTATCCCTCTCAGACTGACTCAGAGTGTCTCAAGAGTCTCTCCTCAAGCACACTGTCTCTGTCTTGTCTCCTCTGCACCCTACTCTCTAATATTCTAATGCTCGCTGCTCCTTTGCGTTTTCTCAGTGACCTCTCTACTCTATCGCCTCTCTCTACACTACAACCCACTCCGCTAGTTTCCCACGACCTAGCCCTACCTTTTATACTGTCTGGCACTCCCCACACCACATGATTTTTTCTTTGCCGAGACAGCAAACAATGTGAGCCCCCCCTCCCCAAACTTGCTGGTCTTTCCGCGGGGATGCTTGTGCCCCTGCTGACAGGCATTAGTAATTGCATTTGATTTAAAAAAACAAAAGAAATATGTTTTTTTAAAGTTACACAGAACAGAATTGGTTCACCCCTCGGAGGCATGCACCAGGGGGGTGCAACACCCGCCCCACCCTTCCTACAATAACGCATCACTGCAGCAGAGACACTGCCAGATGCCATCAGCTATCACTGTTTTACATTTTGCTTAAGAAAGGTTCATGTTCCATACGCAGGCCCCAAATACATTTGGACCCAGCCCCTCCACAATCTAGATGTTGTTGCCCTTCAACAAGACCTCTCAGTGGCAGACTGGCTACCTATCTTTTCTGCTAATGATGTAGACTCTGCCCTAGCGCTCTTCTCCAACCTCTTCTTCTGCATTTGGAATCACCATGCCCCTTTAAAGAAATCCAGAGTGAAAAGACATAATCACCCCTGGATAACTGAAGATCTCTTGGTCAACTTCAGAGCCAGGGATAAAGCTTGGCTCCACTACAAAAGAACACTTTTGCAAGTGGACCTCCAAACTTAGAAAGCCCATATGAATAGTTGCACTAAGGCCATCCGACTCTCCAAGGCTAATTACTTCAAGCACCTCCTGCAGGAAGATAAACACTCTCCTACGTCTTTTTGGAAGGTTCTCCACTCTCTCCAAAACCCCCCTTCCCAACTAGCTTCCCCTGTCCTCAATGTTGATGGCTACCTTGTTTCTGACCCTGCTTCTGTCACAGACATTTTCAACAAATTCTTTGCCACTTGCACTCTTCCCGATATTCATGCCCTCACACCCTCTGACCCCCCCGCCCCGGTCCAATCAGATGCTCCAGATCAACTTTCTTAAATTCCATTCCTCCTTTCTCTCCCCTTGAAGTCTACACTGCCCTCCTTGCTCTTAACCCTACCATATCCAGGCCCTGATGGCATCCACCCTAGGATTCTCCACATCTCTGCCCCTACAAGAGCTGCCCTGCTCTCCAACATTCTAAATGTCTCTCTCATCACCTCCTCTATCCCCAATGCCTGGAAATCTACTAAGGTTCTATGGGGCTGGCTTTAGGAAACATAATTCGACCATCTCTTCACTACTGCGAGTCACAGACTCAATATTCTCCGCTATGGACAAAAGCCATATTACTGCCACTATCTTCATTGACCCAGCAAAAGCATTTGATTCCATCTCCCAACCCCTTCTTCTACAAAATCTTAGTTCTGTTGGCCCCACTGATCCTGTCATTAACTGGTTCTGCTCTTATCTTCATGACAGCAGCAATCAGTTCAGATAGGAGATACTTTATCAACCCCGCTCCCCATCCTTTCTGGGGTCCCCCAAGGCTCCATCCTTGGACCCATCCTTTTCTCCCTCTTTATAAATAACCTCCCATCAGTCTGTAAATTGTCTGAGATATACATGTATGCTGATGATATTATTTTCATTTCCAAGCCATCTGCCATCAGTGTACAGTCCCCCTTACAAGAAGACTTCAACAGAGTTCAATCATGGTTCAAGGATAACAAACTCAAACTAAACATAAAAAAAACAGTGGCCATGACTTTCGAAACTAGACAAAAACTGGCCGGCAGTCCCTTCCCACCTTCATTACGTTGGACAGTTCTCCCCTCAAGAATCTTCCAGCCTTCAAACATTTGGAAGTTTGGCTGGATAGCCACCTGGATTTCTCCACCCACGTCAATGCCATCTGCACTAAATCATGCCACAAACTGGCCATTCTCTATTTACACAAAGACTGTCTCCCCCACCCTCCATGAACTGGTCTCCCTCCAAAATTATTCTTCCTGTATTTGATTATGCCGATGTGGTGTATGCACAGCCTCTCATTCTTCTCTTGCCAGACTAGACACTCTATTTAACTCTTTCCATACTTTGCCACCACCTCCCCACCCACCACTGTCTCCTTTATTCAGCACTCTCCCTTGCAACTTTATCTCACAGGCTAATGATATACTGTGCCTCCCTTGTTGCTAAGTTCTGGTTTGGTACCCTACCCTCCTACCTCTCCTCCCACCACTCCCAAGCTGCCACCTCAAGCTACTCCCTTTGCCACAGAGACCGATGTATCTTTTCTATCTCTCACCCCCACTCTGTTTCTGGTCAATCTGCTTTCTGCTTTCTTCTATCATTTTCCCTCTCTCAGGAATAAACTTCCTCCTGACTTTCGCCTATCATCCTCTTTTTTCTCAATCAAGAGGCTGTTCAACCTCCTACCCCACCCACAATGTTCCCAGTGCTCCCAACTCTCCCCCCCTTAATATTTGATAAGGTTGCCCCCTTGCTGTTAATTTCTTTGTAAATCCACATTTTCATCATGCACAGGGGTCCTCAGTTTTGCTACAATGTACCTTGCTCCTGCGAACAATTCTATTTACTGATAATCTTGTATCCATACTGATAATGCAGCAGTGGATTTATGTTTATGCCAGTGTTAGGTCATTTATTTGCTGGCCCTTTATTTATTGCTGCTTTTTGATGTTTTTTGGGTCTTATAACCCCAGCCCATGTTTGCTTTCTTGCCTATGTCTTACTACATCATTGTTATTGGTCTGGTAACTGTGACTCACATTTCCTAACTTGGTAATGCTGTTCTGTGTCCTCTGTATTTTGGGTCTTGTAACCATGTCCTGCGATTGCAAACCTGCACATGTTATATTACTTCACTGTATTATCCTTATGTAACCCTTTCCCTGGGTCGCATCTGGAAACAAGCCTCAGCTCAATGGTGTCTTTCCCTGTTATCAAATTTTAAATAAATAAATGGGAGAAGTTGTTGGCTTCAGGAAGAAGGGGGTCCTAACTCGAGGGTTGAACAGGGAATAAAGAAAACTGAAAAAGAATCAAGACAAGACAATGCAAGTACTTAACACATGCAGAGTTGTGTATTATAATATATAAAAAACACCAAAATGTGAAGAACTCACAGGTTCTCATCCCTTTAAGATGCTGTGATATGACTGGGGCCTCTCAAACCTTGGCTGTCATGCTGAATGATCTCACAGGATCAACTTGGTTTCAGTCAACTTGTTCTTCAGAGTTTAGTGTTAGTTATTACTGTATTTTAAACATGAATAGGACGGACAATGATTCCAGGAAACTCCATTCAGGACACCCCTCTGCTCATTCGTGAATTGTCTTTTGCTTTTCTAATGCTGATTTTTCTTTTACAGTACATTGATTGCCTTCATTCTCTTGGCACAGCATTTCATTCTCCTCCTGGGTGTTTTTTTCTCTTCCCTCAATATTTTACTAATCCAGTTCCAACTTGTTTTTTTTTTCTTTTAGGAACACATTTCTGCTGCCATGATGTAAGTTTAAACATTAACAATTTACACAGCCATTCAAAACTTACAGCTTATAACTTAGCCAGCCTTTGAGCAAGAGATTATATAGTTGACACACACAGCCTCTTTTTTCACCCCATATTGTTTTTTTTCTCCCAGCCATGAGCTCATCTCTCAGGGATATGCCCTGATCACAGGGCTGTACCCCAATCAGGCTGAACCCAGCCATTGTTCAGTTGGCTACTGGGTTTTTCTCCACATTTTTTCTTTCCCATCTCCCCTGGTGGGATGGTGCCTCTGTTGGTCTTGCACAGCCACAGATTCCCTTGTGGCAGGAACAAGCTACCAGGTACAGCTGCAGGGGTTGTTGTGTTGATGGAACCTGCCACCAACCCTCCCTGACCAAGATGCTCTGCCAAGCGGCAGCTGTCTTGGCCATGGCCTGCCTCCTGATGTGACTTCCCTGGTTCACTTCTGAACCCAGGTCATCAGCATGGCAGCATGATGATCTGCCACCGGGCCATGAGGGTGGCATCAAGGCCTGATATGTAGGGTCATGGAAATTATCAAAACTTGTGATATTCTGTTCTCTAGTTTTAATGTTAGAGGGGCTTAAAATACTGCAGTTTATATAACTGAGAAATATAATTCTAAAATTTCCAAATGTTTGGAGGATTAGAACTCAATCAACATGAAAGACAGAGATCTGAAACTCAGTACAGATCTGTATGGCTTTGGTAAAGTCATCATACCACATTTTGTGCAATTTGAACAAAAACAGTTTAAATGAGATCGAAATAACTGCAATCACATTTTTGACAAAATGCGAAATATTTGTGGAAATTTTCAGAAGCAAAATTGGAATGTCACCTGAATTCTGTAGGTGGAAGATACATTTTGCCCAGCCCTACTAGGTACAGAAAAAAATAAATAAGCACAGAGAAATAGCTGACTTGCTTAGGACCACAGAATCAGTAAGTAATGCAATAGTTGTGGCATGCAGTCATGTGTCTGCTAGGTCTCCAGATTTGTAGCACTATGCTATAAATACTTGACTGAACTGCCTCTTGACCTGACAAGTCAGGTGCTATTCCCTTAACCAGGCACTTTACTTTAAGCCTGATGCAATGTGGTACCTTAGGAGTCTAGGTAACCAAGATTTTTATTTTATTTTGTTTTTTTCAGCTATTTATCTATGCTAGCCCAACGGAGATGTTATATCTAATTTTCAGTGGGGTCCTGCTTCTACCCTTTCTCACAGCTGGAAAGGCTGGAGCATTGTGAGATTACATGACTTCTTCAAGATCACAGTGAATATTTCACTCAAACACTAGACCACAGTGCCTTAGTTTGGCCTGTTGTTCTCTGAGCTGTCCTACTCAGTGTCTCTCCAACTGAATCATGGTTGCCCCTCCACCAATATAAAAACTGGTACACTCAGTCTTTTATCACATACAGGGATTTCTTCCTTCTTTCTTATGTTGGTTATCCTTAGATAGTGTACTTTACCAATTACTAATTGCAGGTCAACGAGGAATACCCATAAATGTATTTCGTATCCCAAGTATACAGTATGGCTATGAGATGTAAAGTGAATTTTGATCAGCTGGATTTCAAGTTGCTTAATCACTGACAGAGTGATAAAAATGTATTATATAGAAAATAAGTTGGAGCAGACTTTGAGAAAGATCTCTTCCTTCCTTTCTAGCAGAGATCAACTCACTTTACCTCTTAAATAATGGTGGAAACCTCCTTACTGCACATTCTTAGGACAATTAAAGGGCTATTTAGGAGGTTTGATGGCACAGCAGGTGGTGTGTGCCATGCCTCGATTAAGTGGTACTTAAGAGCATGTCCCAAACATCCGTAGGGTGCTCAATTGTGTTGCAGATACTGCAACATTGCTGGTCTGCTTGCCTACCTCCCTCACCTACTGGTCCACCTCCTACCTCATTCTGTTGAATGCTCCAGCCTCGCTGGGTTGTTTTCTGTCCCCTTTCCTTTGGTCCAGGCTGTGCCTCAGGCATCCTGCCCTCAGTGGATCTCAGACACATTTCCTTGCTGTGCTTCAGCTGCTTCCCTGGTTTGTCTGGGTTGGGGTTATACCTGCCTCTTCCCCTTCCAACCTTCTAGTGCCATCTAGGCTGACTTCCGTTCAGGTCTGTCTGGTGTCTGATGGGCTCCATTGTGTTGTGTACCTCCCTGCTGTGTGGCCTGTTCACTAGCCCCTGTTTCTCCACGTTATCCTTTTTCTCTGCTATCTGGTCTAGCCTTCCTTATAATATCACATTGTGCCTTGACTCTTCTCATTCCTCAGCTACTTACCTTCTTGTGACTTTAGTTCTCCATGACCTCTGTAAGCCTGCGTGTACTATCTGCTTAGCCCTTCTCTCTAACCCACTATGCAGTTGTACTTGCTGGGCTTCCTCTTAATCTTTGCCTGTTCTCCTTCTCCCATACTGACTGGCTCTCCCTGCCTACTTCTTTCTGTTGCCCTGGTGCCCCCTCCTATGCAGTGACCCCCTCCCCCCCTGGCGCATACTCAGTGTCTCTGCTGGATGCCTCTCTGATTCCTACTATTCCTTCTGCATTCCTCCTGTTCCCTTTCTTGACTGTCTGCCACAGCTGTGGCCATTCTCCACCTCCTTGGTGTTTTTGTCTTTCTGCTTCAATTGCATCATTAGTTCATTGCTTCACCTTTGCTACCATGTCCACCAATCTGTTCAGGTGTTCATCCATGTCTTTTTCTTCAGGTTCAGCAATATTCTTATATCAATATATGCTCTCTTTATCATTCTACTCAGCCTGGGATTTGCTGTCCTCTCCATACTAACTTAATTTCAAGCTTCTGGGCATATGCACCAGTTGCTATCATCTCTTTTCTATACAACCCTGTTATTCATGCCCACAACCCTAACATTTACCCATCAACTTCTGAGTGTTAGCTCCAACATTCTCATGCATCTCAAAAGCTCTTTCCACAAGTCTTCAAGTGCTTTGTTCTTCTGCTGACCTTGCATTTCAAGGGCCTTACTTCAAAACTGCTGCTGATCAGAGTAGCTCTCAAAGAAGAGTAACTGGGCAACTAAGCCTGAAGCAGCTGTATCTTACCTCCACATCTCCTCTGGGTTCCTTCTACAACTATGTTGTTGCCTTTTATTCAGGCTCTGGGCTACATGCATCTCTCTGGGGCAGATTCCTTTCACATGAAAAGTTCTTTGGTTTTACAGCCACCTCTACAACACCTTTGGGAGGGTGAAAGTCTCTTGAGACTGAAGAAGAAGACCAAATTGCCCTTCCAGTTGAAGTGGCACATCTGACATATTTGCCCAAGTTATAATGAAAATACTGTTAAGCCTGCAGAAACAGAAACATAGGCCTTGGTTCCAGAGAGGTTTCCTCCACAAAAGGGTTTCCTCTCCTCCATGATGAAGGTAATAACACTACTATTAATTAAACATTTTATGGCATCTGTTGTCATTTGGACTTGCAAGTGGTCTTTTATTCTTTGGCAATTGTGTCTACAGCAACTTTAATCCCAGTGACTGCATTTTATCTCTCCATGTTATCTCTTCTCTCTTTATGGGAAGTGTTTCTGTGTGTTCTGTTCAATTGTCCTTTTGCCTTCTATTCAGTGCATTTGATCTTTTTGACTTTCTTCCCTAAGGCACATTTGGTCTAAAGGGTTCTCATCCCTTTGACACCTTTCAGAGTACAACCCTCGTCAACAGGTTTTTGTGTTTTCAAGGCACCTCAAAGGAGTGGTAATCCCTGTGGCAGAGACTGAGAAAGCAAAACCAAATTTAAATCATGCTAACATTTAAATAACTCATCCCCCTCAACTACTGTATGTTAGTTCAAATATACTCAGTACCTGACATCATAACTCCTTAATGCCTAATCTCCCCATCAATCATTTCAGCATCCTACCAATAGAGGTGGTATGGCATTGTGGTTAGAGTACCAAGCTATAAACCTGGATACCCAGCACAAATGGGTTTGAGTCCCACAACCAAACGTTTGTGTATCAGGACTCATTGGTCCCATATTTTCATCAGCTGTTAAATTAACTTTATGTTTAAGAGGAAGTGATAGGGGATAAACCCTGCTATTAAACAATAAATATAGACCATTAAATTGTTAAATTGATTAACAGCCCCACAGACAAATGAGCAGGATTATGTAATTTTACACCATCTTCTCTCCTTCTTGTTCTGTTTAGCAATGTGAACGGCTAAAGCAGTGTAAAGAGGCTAGATTCATACACTTTCACATTCGCTGACATTTTGTCATTATTTTGAAACTGAACTTGATAGAAACCATATCTGTGTTGTGCAAGCCCTTTTTGTAGTCATATTATAAGTAGTGCAATAAACTCATATGATATAGACCCAGAGCTGCTTAATACTAGGTGGTTAAGGAGCTAGGGGTCTTAAAGGCCCATATTGCTCCTTATAATAAATAATATTTAATGTTAGGATTGGTAAGTATGTACTTATCCAGTCTTCCCTTGAAAATAGATTTTAAGTCATTAATTATGATATTTAAAGGAAGAGCATTCCATGGATTAACAATCCTCACAATGAAGAAATACTTTCGAGGAATGTAGTTGAAACCACTCCCAAGTAACTGGAAAGGATGTCCTCTGGTGTTAAAAGCATTATTCTTAAAGTCTAGACCCATGTTGTATATTAGATAATCATCTTTGATAACATCATACATGAATATGAGGTCACCTCGCATGCGTCTGGTGGTTAGAGACATTAATTTAAGAGAACTGAGTCTAAGTTCGTATGACATATTAGTGTACCCTTTTATATGTTTGGTAAATTTTCTCTGAATTTTTTTCAATCTGGAGAATTTCTTGCTTCTTGAAGGGGCACCAAAACTGTGAGTTATAATCTAAATGAGGAAGAATGTAAGCTCTATATAGAGGCAATAAAACCATCCTATTTCGAGATTTTATATTCCTAAGAATAGACCACATAACACCATTTGCTTTTTATATTATTTTCTTTAACTGAATTTTAACTGTGAAATCATTGGTGATATGTACACCAAGATCTTTTTCCATTTTAGTACACAAGAGGGGCTTGTTATCCAACCGATATATATTATTAGGATTTTGAGGACCCAGATGCATTATTTTGCATTTGTCATGATTTAATCTCATACCCCAGATCTTAACCCATTCAGTTATATGATCTAGAGCTTTCTGAATTGAGCTGTTACTATTATGATCAAAACATGGCCCGCCTATTTTGATATCATCAGCATATTTTATTGACTTTGAATAGCAGTTCTTGGTTATATCAGCTATAAAAGTCTGAAACAAGCAAGGACCCAAGCAGGGACAGCATGGAGAGCACTGTCCTGATCCCCTGGCATCCAGCAGATGAAGACCATGGGGGTGCACAGAGGGTTATGGCAGGGTCTACCCTGGCATACCCTGCATCACCCTCTGCACTCATGCGGCCAGCACTACGTGATTTAGTGAATACCGCATAGTGCTGGCATGTCCCTGGAATGCCCCAAGCGCAGTGTGGTCTTTGGACATGGGGAATCGGGTGCGGTGAGTCTACACCCCCCCATTTGTGCATCCCACATGGGGGGTGCACTGGGGTGTGGGGTGGCTTTGTGCCCAAGTTACCTAGTGCATAGCCACTCTGCACCTTCATGCATAGCACCATAGTTTGCAGAGCAACACACAAACTGACAAATTTTGACATTTTTTCTCATGTTTTTTAAAGATCATATATGCCATTCTTTTTAAACAGTCTTGTATACCTGTGACTGCACTTAATGCCTGTTTTCATTTTAGGCATTTTTATAGTATCTTGTGTGCACCACTGTCAGTGGTGCAAATATGTTTATACACTGTGGGCTATGACACCTGAATGCCAGTGAGACAATTACAGTGTTCAATCAAGGTGGCGCCAATGTCCTTTTGCTGTGGTGGAAAGCCGTAATACTGTAGGCATTGAAGCACCTTGTATGGATGCATCCACCATTTCCAGCTTTCCAGTGAGTGGTCATCTGTTGGTCCTGTAGTGTCCCACCGCTTCCCACCCACTCTCACCCAACATTGCTGACAACATTCAGGAGTTCTGGCATTGATGCAGGAAGTAAAACTGTGGACAAGCAGTAACAAGGCTGGATCAGTGCACACTGTGCTGTTAGGAGGAAAGCTATAGAGTCTAGCAAGCAAGTAATGTAAACCGGACTTTGGTCTGACCTGATAGCTGATTGAGCCTGTGACTGGGCCTCCCTGATGTGTTGCTAAAGCAAACTAACCAGTTTATGGTCAGTTGATCTCAGTTACTTTAATTCAAATGTAAGTCAACTTAGTCTCATTTTGGGGAAGGTCTATACATGTAATAAATAGCAGGTACATAATGGTCTGACTCAGAATATGCCATTTATACTCACATGTAAGAGTGAAGGACCATAATTCATGAGTGACAAGCTATGAGTAAGTTATGAATGTTCAACTCCCTTGCAAGTGATGCTAAATGTCATATTCTGTGTCAGGCCATTCTGTGCCCAATTCATATAATGTGTTTAAACTTATAAAGCATTTAAATTAGTTTTTTTATGAAGATTTTACTTTTAAGTTGAAAGGAGTTATAAACTGAGTGGTATAAACTGAGTCTTTAAGGCAGAAGAAAACATTGTGGCCCATTATTTCAGTCTCCCATTTAATGAGGCCAGTCTACTCTTTTTTTGGTTACTACTAAGGATCATACTAAGGAAGCTCAAGGAGCCAGAAGGCATGTTGCCCATTAATGCTCCTATAGAAGCTTCTCACTGTAGGTACTGAGTTTTCCTCCCAATGAAATGTATTTGTCAAGTTTAGTTTTGAATTCTGTTTTTGTTTTACTAATGATTATATCAAGAGATAACTGATTCCAAGGATTAACTATTTTTTGTATGAAGAAACATTTCAGTTTTACTGATTTGAATGTCTTTACAACAATTTGTAAAGGGTGTCCTTTGGTTTCTCTGTCAAATGATTTGAAATCTATGCCTAATTCTGTGAACAGATATGGATAATGTACGATACTGAACATTAAAAAGGATGACCTCTTATTTTTCTTGTCTCCAAAAACATGAGGTTTAAGGCCTGAAGTCAATCATCATATGTTCTGTCTTTCAATCCATAAATGTATTTTGTAAATTATCTTTATACCTTTTTAAGATGATCTCGGTCTCTTTTGATGGAAGGATACCAAAGTTGAGATGCATATTTCAGATATGGTCAAGCATCAGCTCTGAACAGTAGCAGAAGAACATTCACATCCCCTGTTGCAATATTTCTCTTGCTGGACCATACTAATTTGTTGATTTTTTTAATAACTGTATTTACCTGACTGGAGCTGGAAAAATCATTAGACACATTAATACCTACATCTGATTCATTTTTAGTGCTATAAAGTACATTCCCACACAGCATGTAGATATTCCTCTGATTTCTCTTGCTAAGGTGCATAACCTTATACTTTTCCATATTTAATGTCATGCCCCAGCAATTTACCCACCTAGTAGTTTGATCTAGGTCAGTTATTTGTGATAAAGTTGCACAAATGCCACCCAATTATGCGTTGTCAGCATATTTGACTGACCAGCTTAATGTATCTAACATTAGGTCAGAAATATAAATTTGAAATAATACTGGTCCCAAAACATAGCCATGTGGGACTCCACTTGTAACCCTCCTCGCCCCTAAGAGATGTCCATAGACCATTACTCTCTGTGCTCTCTCCCTCAATCATTCAGTAATCCAGTTGACAATGGAGTAATCAAGGTTAATATTTTTTTCTTTTTCTCCAGGAGGGCCCAATGGGGCATCAGGTCAAAAGCCTTTCTGAAATCAACATACACCATATCACAAGGTACATTTCTGTCCAATTAATCATTAATCTTTTCCTAAAAACATATCAGATTTGTTGTGCTACTTATCCCCATCCTGAATCCATGTTGTTCATTGTCCAGGTTATTAGTTAAGTTAGTATTTTTGTTTTCATTTTGTCATTGATTATACTTTCTAAGATTTAACAGACAGTGGAAGTAAAGCTATTGGTCTATAGTTATTAAGGTCTTGTTTAAAACCCTTTTTGTGTATGGGCACCACATATATAGTTGTCTAATCCTTAGGCACAGTACCAGAATTTATCAACTCTTCAAACTGTACCTTTAATGGATAGAACAAAAATTCTGACATAATATACAACATGTGCCTAGAGATTTGTTCTGGTCCAGGAATGTTTTTTCTTTTAATTTAATTTAATTATCTTGTTTTTAATGTCTTCTCTTGAAATGATGAATCTGTCACAGGGCGAGAAGTCAAAATTAAGGTGTGGTTTGTCATTGATGCTAAATACCTCACACAACTTTTCATTTAGTATTTCTGCAATTTTAGAGTTATCACATAGCAGAGTTCCATTGTTAAGTATTGGTCCAACTTTACTATGAGTTTTTTGGGGAAATTTTATTACGTATTAACAATTAGCTATTGTCTTTTTTTTGGTGTTTTTGACCACGTTTTGTTCTATGTCCCTAGTACCCTAATACCTACAGTAAGTAAGTATTCAGATGTTTAGGGGTTTTTGCATCATATTTTTATTAAGCTTTTTTAATTTTTGCAAACATACAGAGACAATCACTCAAACAGTGCACAACACAAGTCATAACATAGATACAAACTCATTAAACTATGTACAAAAGGGTCCAGTTCATTACATGCATCTCTTAATTCAATTCAAGTGATCTCTAAAAAATAAAGAAGTCATAGTTTTTCCATAAATTTAGTGCATTGATATCTTCCATAGATGGGGTAACTCCATTAGGATCCCACGTTCACCTCTCATGACCACTCCTCACTTAGTATCTGGAATTCTACTATAGACAGATAGGCCAAAATAGGCTGCCAAGTGTTATAGAAAGGGTCAACCTTTTCCTTCAGTATAAAGGTGAGTCTTTCTATAGCTAAAGCCTGCAAGGCCAGAGTCTTCCAAAGTTGTATCAAGGGTGTAGCCACTGAAACCTAAGTATTTAATATACAATGCCTGGCCAAAATAAGCAAATCCCTTGCCCACCTCGGTAAGAGGCACCACCCCTCTGCTCCCAGGTCCTCCACTCCAAATAAGAGGAGTGACAGAGACACTGACACCCTCTTCCCCATAATTCTCTCCAATTCTTTTGCCACCTCTCTCCAGAACAAGTAAAAAATAATGATAGTAGGATCCCAGATCACTATTATAGTGTATACATACTGGTGAGACATCAGGATTAAACTTGTGAACTATCAGTGGGGGGCAGTACAGTCTATGTAAGCATTTATAAAATGATTCTTTATACTTATTGCATATTAGAATCCTCATATGAAGTTTTAATATTACCACCCAGTTCTCTTCAGAGATCAAGATCCCCAAGTCTGCTTCCCACAGATTTGTAGTCTTCCCCATAGTGTCCAAGAGGTGTATCTTTCCCTCCTGAGCTGCTCTCTGAATGATTACCTTAGGATTCCTATGACAAAAGAAAACTAGATGCTCTACCTGTCCCAACAGAGAGTCCCCTACCTGAACCCTCCCCTGTCCCCTGCTGTATGCTCTGATCTGCAGAAATCAGACAAATTCCTGCTCTCCTAGGCCTGTCCTCATCTGTATGTCAGCAAATGAGCAAAGGCCCTCCTTAGTATATAAGTCCCCCACACAAAACCCTCCTTTCTCTTCCAATTCTTTAAAACCAACATCTCCCACCCCTGGAAAAAAGAAGGGGTTCCCTGAGATTGAAAGCAGTAATGTTTCTTCCTGCCCAACCCCCCTGGCTCTGCCTATACATTCCCAGCTGTCCAAGTTTGTCAGGACCAGAGGATTAAGTCTGCCCTGATTAATATATACTCTTCTACCTTTTTGGTTACGTAGGCCGATAACCTTCCTGGGCAGCCCCTCTCCTCCAGATTTAGCCAGCCCACCTCCCTTGGGCAGTTAACCCAATCCTGAAAATATCTATGCTGTATAGCTAGATAATCATTTTTCAGGTCTGGGAAGTTCACTCCTCCATTCACCACAGTTGCCTTTAAATGTGCTAAGCCTACCCTTGGGTGCTTTTCCTGCCATATGAAGGCCAAAAAAAATCTTTCTAATTTTTTAATATCTACCCTGGTGAGGCCTACATGTATCATCTGCATCATGTATAAAACTCTGGGGAGGATGTTAATTTTTTATTAAGTTTATTCTTCCTAATCATGAGATAGGTAATGTTCCCCAATGAGACAAGTCTGCCTCCACTGTTTTTATCATCGATGTGTAGTTTAATTCATACAAACAGCCCCACCTCCTTTCCTACCCGAATACCAGGATATGCAAAAAAATTCCGGACTGCTCTTAGACCCCACTCCCCTATTGTACTTCCCTCTTCAGCTGACCCTATTTTTAACATCTCAGATTTCTCAAGATTAATTTTATAACCCGTGAACTGGGGAAACATCTCAATAAGTTGGTTTAGGTGTGGCATTGATTGCTGTGGTCTGACAACATACTGTATAGCAGCATATCATGCGCATACAAAGTAACCTCATGTTCTAGGAGCATGGATATGTTGTTCATCCACACTCATTGGCATTGTCCCTTTCCCCTTTAAATCTGCTGGAAGTCTTCAAGCTTGCTCCTCCCACCCACCCAGGTGGTATATACCTTGGTTCTGCCCCAGGACACCAGATCTTTCTTTCCGCTGGAATATACAGGTTGCCTCCCTTGTGCTCTCATACTCCGTAGGCCCTGGCTTTCAAATTGTCAGTTTTACTGAAGCTCAAACTCATTCGAGTTAGCGATCGTGCTTTTGCAGCATCGATCATGGAGAAAAAATCTTCCCCGAGATTTCGCCCATGTCCCTGCAGCCAAAAGATGTCACGCACCGATCCCCACCTCATGTGTGTCTACTGCCTAGGTGGTGGCCATGACACCTCTTCATGCAGCTTTTGCTTGGCCTTCCATCCCAATGTCCTGGATGACTGCATGGTATGCCTGAAGCTGGGGAGACCGGAAAAAAGGAACCCTCCGGTGAAGTCGAAGGAGGCTAGGTGGGAGGTTTCCATGGCTGCGGGCTCTGCTGAGCAGCTGGAATAGATGAAGGCATTCAAGGAATAAGCCGCTCATGTTTCAGCCAGTCAAAGCTTCTTTGTTCTTCTGAACCTAGGCTCCACCTTTACGGGATCTTTTAAGGAGTTTTGCCAGTCTCTCCCCACCTGGTGTGAGGCGTCCTTGGGCTCACACTCCTCCCGCTCTCAAAAGAGAGATAAAGACCCATCGTCTTTGTCTCGGCGAAGACATTCTTGGGACCGAGAAAGGTCTGAGTCCCAAGAACACGCGGTCTCGACCTCGGTTGAGATCACATCCTCAGCCGCCGGCTTCACGGATCTTCTCTTTGGCCAGGGGACCGAGGAAGTGGCTGACGAGGTCGAAATTATCCTTGACCCAATCGACCCTTTATCGTCGGTCACTGCCGATGACTCTTTAGAACGGACTCTGGTCCTGGTATTTCCTGATGAGGAGATTCAGTCTGCTGGTGTCCCCATCGAGGTCCCAGTTCTGGACCCTCAGGTTTCACCGATCCCTCCGTTGTCTCCCGATCGACCGAGTTGGCCTCCACTATCTCGGTCGAGGTCTAGGACCCCCTCGGCTGAATGACCGAGAAAGAGCCATAAGCGCTCTAAAAAGAGGTGACACCACAGGTCATCCACATCCTCCTTGGATGAGGAGAGGCTCCGACAGAAACTTCGTAGGTGCTATGAGGACCTTATGTGGCAGAAGCTGATTTTGACCAGGCAGAAGCCAGCTCCGCTGCCTACCCCAGCCATTACTTGGCTCTCACCTCCCAGGCCAAAGCCAACCCCTCCAGAACCGAAGCCTCCAGTTCCTCTGCCCGTGGGGCCAGCCCTTCCCCCAGTTCAGCCTATTCCGGTCTCCCCACCCATTTGGGTGGAACTGCTGCCTAAGCAGCCTGCAGGAGGGGCTTCCTTGAAAGAGGACTGACCGGACACCGGGCTTCCCCCATGTCTGTCAGTTACTGTCACCCCTGACCGCCCTCAGTGGATTGAGGGTGATTTTGGCGATAGACCACTGTATCCCGATTCCTCGGATTTGGATATCACTGGGCTGCACTCTCATCCTGGGGATGATGAGTTATCTGTTGGCACAGGGATGGAGGAAGGCCGTTCTTCCTTCCAAGGGATTCTCCATCTCATTTCTGACTCTACTGGAATGCCCCTGGAGCCCATCCAGATAAAGGCTGAGTACCCTTTCACAGATATTCTAAAGAGAGGGGATATCCCAATGGAGTCCTTTCCAGTAGCCAAAGCCATTGTTGGCCCACCCCTTGAACTCTGGCAGTGCCATGCCCTATGCCCAGCACTGTATGTCCTCATGGCCCACAAGTATGAGGTGTCAATGGGGTTCCTTTTTGGGGTTCACAGAGCACCCTTCGGCCGAGAGCCTGTTGACCGCCTCTCTGTTCAGGCATACTGGCAGTTCGGCCGACATTGACTGTCTTCCAGACAAAGAGTCCAAAAATAAGGACCACACTGCCTGAAAGGTCTATGTGGCCTCTTCTTTGGGCCTTCATCAGGCCAGCTCGGCTGTCATTATGGCACACTTCTCTCATGTCCTCCTCAGGTCATTAGACAAAGTCTTCCCTCATCTCCTCGTGGACATGCAGACCATGGTCAAGCAGGTCCATGACCAGGGCCATGCTGTCACAAAACAGCAGCTCCAGATGGCCTTGGACATCGGGGATACTTGTGTCCACTCAATGGCCACTGCAGTGGCCTCTCACCGCAGGGCTTGGTTGAGGCTTTCCTTCTTTCCGGTGGATACTCAGCATAAGCTTGCTGGTGTGCCCTTCCTGGGGACTGACTTGTTCGGTCCAGGAGTGGCTGGTCACCTTCAGCATATAGAATAGTCCAATGCCACATTGGACGCTACTTCTGCCAAGGGTTCTTCGGGCAAGAACCAGAAGAAGAAGAAAAAGCCCTTTCGGCACTCTTCCACTGCAGTTCAGTAGCCCTCCTACCAAAGAGGACAGCAACATCAGCAGCAGCATGCTCAAGCTTGGCACCCTCAGCCCAAGCCTTGACCCCACCAGGCCCACAAAGGAGGCCGAGGCTCAGGTCCTGGAGCCTCCTCCTCCTCTGAGCCTGCCCAGTGATGGGGTGGGGGTTGCCACCCCTATCTCCATCAGGCCAGCTCTGGGTCTTCCCATGGGGGGCCCCCTCCACCACTTCCTTTCTGCCTGGTCCGCTATCACTATGGACAGGTGGGTTCTTGAAGTGGTCGGTCAGGGACTGCCTCTAGAATTCAAGCAGTACCCTCCCAGCCGAGCCCACACCCCTCAGGAAGAATGGATTTCTGCATGCACCCAGTCGGCTCTTTGAGACAACATTGCTCAGCTCCTCCTCAAGGAGGCAGTAGCTATCATAGTGGATCCATCTGCAGACCCAGGCTTTGTTTTCAGGTACTTCCTGGTGCCCAAGCAGATGGGGGGCTGGCACCCCATTCTAGATCTCTGTGACCTGAATCAGTTCTTCAGGGCACACACCTTTCAGATGGTCACTCTGTCCCAGATCATACCATTCTTGGAGCAAAACATGTGGTTCTGTTCACTGGATCTGCAGGACATGTTCTTTCACGTCCCAATCTGTCCATCCCATCAGCAGTTCCTCCACTTCAGGGTTGAAGGGACTCTGTATGAGTTCTGAGCCATGCTGCTCAGCCTGTCATTGGCCCCTTGGGTCTTCACCAAATGCATTGAAGTGGTGGTGACCCATCTCTAGCATTGGGGAGTCAGAATTTACCCCTAACACAACAAGTGGCTCCTGGCAGGTTCCACCCAACAGGAGGTGGAGAGGTCCAAGGATCTGGCCCTACAGACCTGCTCCCAACTCGGCTTCCTGATCAACGAGGCCAAGTCGGAACTTGTGCCTTCCCAGGTGATGGACTTCATCAGGGTATAGCTCGACTCTTGTCAAGCCAGAGCTCGGCTTCTGGTGGACAGGGCAGAGGTTCTTTCCTCCTTTGCCCAATCATTTCTGGTTGGGTACTTGCGCCCTGCCTGGGACTTTCTGCACCTTCTGGGTCACATGGTGGCATGCACCTCAGTGGTCCATTGGGCCCGGTTGCACATGTGCCGCCTCCAATGGGAGCTGGCCATCCTGTGGACTCAGTGCCATGGCCATTTCAACCAGCTGATCACTGTAACCCAGAAGATGTGGGACACTCTTCAATGGTGGACCACCCCATACTGGTTGCAGGAAGGGATCCTGTTTGTCCGCCCTGAGCCGACGGTCATCCTCATGACCGATGCCTCTCTCATGGGCTGGGGAGCCCACATGGGAGACAACAGGGCCCATGGGTTTTGCACCCCTGAAGAGTCCTGATGCCACATCAACCTGTTGGAGCTCAGAGCAGTCAGACTGGTGTTGTCAGCTTTTGCTTCTCAGCTGTGGGGTCAAGTGGTTCAAGTCCAGATGGACAATACCAGGACCATGTACTACCTCAACAAACAGGGTGGCACACGCTCCCATCTGCTATGCAAGGAGGTGCTCCACATCTGGACCATCATAAGCTTGCTGGAGGCAGATCTCCTAGCCAACCATGTGGCAGGAGCCTCGAACCAACTGGCGGATGTTCTCAGCCACATAGGCCAGACATCCCACGAGTGGTCTCTCAATCCAGCGGTTGCTTACAGCCTGTTCTCCCATTGAGGCAAACCATTGGTGGACCTATTTGCCTCCAGGGAAAACACCAAGCTGAGGCTGTTTTATGCCAGCCCCTCTTAGCAGGGCTCACTGCAGGGGGATACCTTCTCGAGGCCGTGGACCCCAGGCCTCTTCTATGCCTTCCCTCCATTTCCCTTGATCCACAAGGTTTTACTCAAGGTGAGGAGGGACAAGGTGAAGGTGATTCTGGTAGCTCCAGGTTGGCCGCACCAGTTCTGGTATCCAGATCTCCTCAGCCTCAGCTGCAGGCCCCCGGATCAGCTTTGTACACACCCAGACCTGATATCTCTAAACCAGGGGAACATCTTCCATCTGGACCTTCAATCCCTGCACCTCACAGCCTGGTACCTGAGCGGCTAGAGTTCCAGGCTTTGGGCTTTTCCGAGGATGTCTACACCATGGTGGAGGCATCTCTAAAGGAATTGACCAGGAAATGTTATGCCTTCAAATGGAAAAGGTTCGCCATTTGGTTTCAGGGTAAGGGTCTGGACCCCTCATCCTGTTCTGTGGCTAACATTCTCAACTACCTTTGGTCTCTCTCCAAATGGGGTCTACGGTCATCGACCCTTAGGGTGCACCTGGCAGCCATTTCTGCTTACTGGGCGTGGGCCTCAGCTGACATTGGCACAGGAGGCAGTGGTCGGGCACTTTTTCCAAGGTCTGGATCACATATCCCCCCCCCGGTGCGTAAACCTCCACCTCCTTGGGATCTACTGCTGGTTTTGGCAAAGCTTATGAGCAAGCCATTCGAAACCATGCACAAGTGTGAGCTGCCACACTTGTCGTGGAAGACGGCCTTCCTGGTTGCTATCACATCTGCCAGAAGGACAGGGGAGCTCCAGGCACTTTTCGGTGGACTCCCCTTATCTGGTCTTTCACAAGGACAAAGTTGTCCTGCGCCCCTACCTGAAATTCCTTCCGAAGGTGGTGTCAGAGTTTCACCTTAACCAGGTGTTAACTCTGCCAGTATACTACCCTAACTACACCTCGGAGTTCGAGTACAGGCTCCATATGTTGGACCTGAGACCTGTTCTCTCCTATTATAAAAAGAGGACGATGGAAATTCTGGGAGAGGTTCACCAGCTGTTTGTCACCTACGCTGAAGCCGCTTCTGGCAGACCTGCAGCCAAATGGACCATAGCAAGATGGATTACATCATGCATAGGTCTGTGCTATAAGTTGGTGGGCAGGGAGCCTTCCAGAGGGATAACAGCTCATTCTACCTGCCATACTGCTGCATCAGTAGCTGCTTCCAGGGACATCCCCTATCCAGGAAATCTGTTGGGCTGCTACCTGGAAGTCAGCAAACACCTTCATTACCCACTACCACATCAATCTTGAGTCATGCTGGGATGCTGGTTTGGGACTTCAGTTCTCCAATCTCTGTTCCCTAAGTAGGGTGTTCGCCTTGCCTCCCTCCTCCCAGAGAACTGCTAGGAGTCTGCCAATGAGTGTGGATGAACAACATATCCACACTCCTAGAAGAACAGGTTACTCACCTGTAACAGTAGTTCTAGGAGTAGTATATGTTGTTCATCCACACGGACCCATCCGACCTCCCCGGCTGCAGACGCACACAACCTGGCTTCCAGCGGGCTAAGATCTGGCATCATGGGGTGGAGCCGAGGTATATACCACCTAGGTGGGTGAGAGGAGCCAGCTTGAAGACTTCTGGCAGATTTAAAGGTGGAAGGGACAATGCCAATGAGTGTGGATGAACAACATATACCACTCCTAGAACTACTGTTACAGGTGAGTAACCTGTTCTTTCCTGTCTGGTCTTCCTTGGACCCCCAAAATGTTGGGGTCATCTCTGATAGACACTTCAAGAGGCTCTAGAGCCATGGTAAACAACAGAGGTGAAAGAGGGCACCCCTGTCTTGTTCCTCTCCCCAACCTGAGTCTGCCCGATAATGAGCCATTTACTAACAGCTGCACCGCCAGTTCCATGTACAATTGTTTAACCAGTCCTATGAATCATTCACCCAGATGAAATTGGCAGAGCACTTTGAATAGGTAGTACCATTCTATATGATCAAACGCTTTTTCAGCATCCATTGATATGACATGGGAAGCCCCCTGGTCGTGAGAGGAACCCCATACCACATTTAAGAGTTTTCACACATTTTGGTAGGAAAATCTGCCCTATATAAACCCACTCTGGTCTGGGTGAATCAGCTGTGACAGTACCTTGTCTAATCTCCCAGCCAAAACTTTCACCAGAATCTTAAGATCACAGTTTAAGAGTGAGATTGGCAAATATGAGGCACATTCCAGTGGGTCCTTTACAGCTTTGGGCACCACACATTTAACTGTATCCAGCCAAGTATTTGGGAGTTCCCTTCCTTTATCCCCTGCCTCATTCAGGGTCTCCCACAAGGGATCCACTACCTGAGCCTTCATCAGTTTATAATAGTCAGCCAGAAAGTCATCTGGTCCACTAGTTTTCCCATTTTTCAAGCTACTGATCACCCCCCCCTCTGATTTCTTCCTTAGTGATCTTAGACTCCAGCCATGCCTTCTGATCATCAAAGAGCTGGGGCAGTGCCGTACCCCCCCCAGGAATTCCTTCATCAGGTCTCTAGTACCCCCACATTCAGCCTGATAAAGCTTCTGATAAAATTGTTTAAATCTTTCACTTATTTGTGGCTTTTCCATCCTAAGAGTGCCATCCTCCCTCCTCACTCCAAGTACTAGGTTTGGGCATCTCCTACCCCTAATCAGGTTAGCCAGTATTGGTCCCCACTTATTGCCCTACTCAAAAAACTGTTTTCTCACAAACAAGCAAGACTTCCGGGCCTCCCCCAGTAACATGGAGTTCAATGCCTCCCTTGTTGCTGCCAGCAGTTGGTTTCTATCTCTTCTCTCACTCAGTGCTGCTTTCCTCTCCAACACATTCAAACACTTCTCTAAATTTTCCCTACACTCTCTTATCTTCCTTTCATGGTTTGAGACAAAATTAATAATAACTCCCTGCATGTATGCTTTCCATGCATCCCACAACACTGCCTTATTTGGGGCTGTGCTACTGTTTGTCTGTATGTATTGCTCCCTATTATTCATTCAAATATGTCTTTAAGTCTGTGTTGCCCAGAAAATAATTAGGGAATTTCCATGGTGGGGGAACCCTCCCTCATCTCTTGTAAACCCAAAGACATGTGCACCATAGCATGGTCCGAGATATGGATTGGGCAATGTTTGATGTTTATTACTTAAAAAAAAAACTCCTTGACAGATATAAATAATCTATTCTAGACCAAGTCTTATGGGGATGGAAGTAAAGGGTGTATTCTCTAAGCATTGAGTTCACTGTCCTCCATCCATCTATCAGATCTAAATCACTCATTCCTGTCTGCCAGTTTTTTATGGTGCCTTTAAGTTTTCCCTTTTTATCAGAGTGATCTATTACAGGATCCATGAGGCAATTCAGATCCTCACCCAGGATCAAACCCCTGAACTGTTCCCAGACCAAGACATCCATGACCTCCTGGTAGCAACTCGGGTCATGCACCACTGGGGCATATACACTCACAAAGGTTATCTTCTCCCCATAGAGATCTCCTTCCACAAAGACATAGTAGCCTGCCTCAGGGTCCATGACCACTCATCCCTCTTTAAAGGGTAGTTTTTTTTATGCAAAAGAACTGCCACTCCACGCTTGTGTGAGTTATAGGATGCTGCATGGCATGTGCCCACCCAACCCCAGGCCAAATTGGCATGCTCGCTAGCTGTCAGATGAGTCTTCTGGAGCATAGCTACCTGGGCATCTTGTCTCTAAAGCACTGTTAACAGTGTAGTACATTTAACTGTGAAGGATAGTCCCCCTGACATTCCAGTTTACAATGATTAATTCTTGGGGAGTAGCCATGGCAACGAGTATGACATTTCAAATCTAAGATCACTGTACCCCATCAAATGGGGCTTTACCCCCTTCCCCGCAGCCCCAAACAAATAGCATATATAATTTGCATCCTTGGACCCTGAAAGATATAAACATTTAAATAGTAAACAAACACCTAACATATTTAACCTACACCCCCCGCCTTCCCCATCCATCTGTAACAATGAGTATTGAACATATCTCCCCCCCCCGCCCAAGGTGAATTGTAACATCATTCGCCCCCTCTTTAATGTAACAAGAAATGCAGCCTTACAAAAATTTTACACAATATGCCCCAATCACAGATCATGTCATCCCCAACCTACCCCCACTCTACCCCATGTTGGAATCGTTTCATTAGCAGTTTCTATAAGCGTGACTCTTCTGCAGTGTGCTGCACTATTCCACTCACAGAAGCACCCACCCAGTCCCCCTCTCTCCCTTCCCAATCCAGAAAGAGAGGGGAGCAGAGGTAAATTCAGAAATCCCCCAGGCACACAGAAGGGAAAAAAAGGAAGATGCAGAGCCTAAATACTGTACTCTGGCAAGCCATTCAATTCCCTTTATCTCAACCTGTGCAGAGCATGACTCCTATATATTCCCATCTTTCCTTAAACATTAGAGGGACTTAGATATCCCATCATGAAAGTTCTCACTCCACGTCCCCTCCACACGCCACCAGGATCCCATGCCTCCCCCCCCCCCGGGCTGCAGGAGCAAGGAGAGGGAAGGCCCCTTCCTAAAAATCTATTCAATTCCCCTTCCCCAACACAGTTATATTTCAGTGAAAAAAAATGGGGTCAGCCTCTGCCCGAACAGGGAGTGGGGCAGTGCAAACACAGCACCACGCACATCGCCCCTTCCCCCAGATGTTTTTTTAAAGGAACTAGACTTTCTACCTCAACAATCTCTTTTGGCAGATGATTCCATGTTTTTCTTGCCCTTTGAGTAAACAAGCCTCCCCTTTTGTTAAAAACAGTATTGTGTAGTTGGATTTGCCTATTATGAGATATTAAGTTAAATTCTTTGATTACCATTTCAGTTTGCATAGACACTTTTAGCTCTTCATCTTTCATGATCTTGAACATTTCAAGCATGTCAGCTCTCATTCTATCCTCAAATGAAAACAATTTCAGGTAGTTTAGCCTTTCTTCAAAATTCAAGCTTTAAAATCTTGGAACCATTTTTCTGGCCCATTGTTGGACTTGTTCCAGGAGTTTTATTTCTCCTTTCAGTTATGGATTCCATAAAGGTGATGCATAACGTAAGTAAGATCTTATCGTATTACCCATATATAGGTATAATTCACTCTTCATCTTTAGATACAAAAGTTCCTTTAACATTGTGTAGAAGTCTATTTGAAGCAAAAGAAGTTTTGTTGCAGCATTTACTAAAGGTTAGATCTGTACTTCTAAGTACCCCAAGATCTTTTTCAGACTCAAATTTCTTTAATGAGTTCCTGTTCACCTTGTATTCTTGATGTATGTTGTTTATCTTCATTTGCATCACTAAACATTTATCTGTACCAAATTGCACCTTGTTTTCTTCTGCCCAAATTTCAGTCATTTTAGGTAATTAATTATGCTTAGTCTATCAGTAATTGATGTCACTTTCCACCAAGTTTTGTATCATCTCCAGCTTTTGAAGGCATATCTTGTTCACCTTTACCCATGTCTGTAATTAACAAGCATTTGTCAATGCTGAATGTTGTCTCTCTGGCATTGGCTTTGGCATTGGTAGTGCAGGAGTTAGAGACGCATAATAGGAATGGCAGTGAAGTATTGAAATGACACCAACCCCACCCCCACCCTGCAGAGACCGACAGGCATTGGGGTGTGCCTTTGGGTCATCAGCTATAACGCTCATGGCATTTTACCTCACCCTACCCTGTAGACACTGACAAGTGTTGTGGTGTGCCTTGGGGTCTTTGGGCATTATACTTACCCCATTCCATAAGGAAATACACTGAGAAGTGTGCAGTATAGGAGAATGGGGTGAACTTTGTGGCCAAACACTCCAAGGCACACCACAATGTCTGTCACTGGCTGCAGGTTGGGGTGGAGGTGGAATAAGGAGTATTACAGCTGATGATCCCAAGTCACACCTCTGACACCTGTCAGTTTGCACAGGGTGGGGTGTTACAGTTGGAAACCCTAACACCGTAGGTGTGTGTTAGTATTTTCACTCCAAATTTTCAACATGGGCTTTTTGTGACCCCTCCTCATGAAGAGCAGCACTATCTGTTTGTTAGCTGAAAGGTGGTTTTGCACAGTGGCTATGCCATTTGGTGACACAGGTCTGAAAACACATTTTGGGCAGTATGTAAAAAATGGCAACTATATTGTTCATGAAGAGGTGTAAAAAATGGCAACGTTGAAAATCTGGAGTGAAAATATGAAAAATTGGTGAAGTCATGAGCATGCATAGAAACTGTGCAACACACATCCATAACCCAATTATTTTTGGGATTTTATTAACCACATTTTCAACATAGGCATTTTGGGACCTCCCCTTATGAACAGTGGCAGTGTGATTTTGTTAATTTGTCCCAAAAGTTGATTTCCCACAGCGACCACGCCATTGTGCACCACAGGTGCGAAAACACATTTTGGGCAGGATGTGAAAAATGACAGCTGTACTGTTTATATGGAAGTGTGAAAAAATGCCAGTGTTGAAAGTCTGGCATGAAAATATTGCAAATTTGCGAAGTTACAAGGGTGCGTGGGAACTGCGCAATGCACGCTTGTAACACAATCATTTTATATACTTTTGTCACCAGATTTTCAACATAGGCATTTCAGGACATCTGCCCATGAACAGTGTCACCATAATTTCCTCAAACTGTCCCGAAAACTGATTCTGTGCAGCAACTGTGCTATTCTGCGCTGGACATGCGAAAACACATTTCGGCCAGGATATGTAAAATGACAGCTATACTGTTCATAAGGAGGTGTGGAAAAAATGCAATTTTGAAAATCTGGAGCGAAAATATTACAAATTCATGAAGTTACGAGCGTGCGTGGAAACTGCGTAACGCACGCTCGTAAAACAGCCATTTTTGGATTCTTTCCACCAAATTTGCAACATAGGCTTTTTGAGAGCCCCCCTCATGAACAGTGGCACTGTTGTTTCATTAATCAGTCCCGAAAGGTGATTCCACGCAGTGACTGCAAAATCACCTTTCGGGACAGAATAATGTCATGACAGTGACAGAACTCAGGAGGAGGGTTCCCAATAAGCCCATGTTGAAAATTTGGTGTCAGAATTCCCAAAAATTACTGAGATATGCACCAAAGTAAAAAAAAAAAAACTATTTATGCCATTATACACCTTACTGACATTTCTTCAGTTCACAGTCGGCTTTGAAGAGTGCAGATGTGTTCCCCATCCACCGAAGATCGTCGCACCAGACTCCGGAGGTAAGTATGGGGTGAGGAGGGTGTGGGGAGGCAGGGTGCACAGAGGGTGGGCACGGGTTGAAGGAAAGGGCAGGGAGACTGCGATGGACCATTTTCTGTTTTACAGGTGAAAAAAAAAGAAAGGGAACATAACAGGACTTTTTTTAGGGGCATTTGCCATGCTGGGTTGTGCTCGGCGTGCCACCTGATTGTTTTGGGGGCTGTAGCTGACAGGAGATTGGGCACCACTGTCAGAACACAACAGATGGGGGGGAGACATTATGCTGACAGGGAGTGGGCTCCCCGTCGGCAAAATAAACACGGAAGGGGGGACTGTAGCCAGTGGGGATTGGGCCCCCCATCAACAAAGAAAGACTGTTGGGGGGGAGCGCATGATGCTGATGGGGATTGGGCACCCCCTCAGCACACACTTGGTGGGGTCATTATGCCGACAGCGAGTGGGCTCCCCCGTAGGCAAATGAAGTGGGTTAGGGCATGCGACAGGGGGATTGGGCACCCCTGATGTCGGGCAGCGGCAGTCAGTGCTGCCATGTTTACGTCGGGAGGCATGTTATTGTGCCACTGCAATGAGAAGCTTGCTTCTCATTGCAGCGGACCTTTTCTTAGATCTGATTGCCACATTCCTTATTGCTGGTGTGGCGCCTGCATGCTGCCTTATTGAGGAATAAGGGATGCACCTACTGATGCGTGCCCTGCATTCGCCCACAGTGACCGCACCTCCAAATCTGCTACTAATGCAATATGTTGACTCGTGCTCAAGCGCGAGCCAACATAAAAATGGGAACAGTGTGGGTCCCAAAACTGATCACTGAGGGACATCACTAATCAACTCCCTTCTTTCTGACAAAGTACCTTTTAAGTGAACTTGTTGATTTCTATTTTGAAGCCAGTTTTTAACCCAGATTGTGATATTTGGTGCAATATGTGACAATTGTGCAGAACAGTGTTAAAAGGTTTTCTGAAATCAGATACATTACATGCATATCACTTTTTTGGTTCAGTTTTCAGTTTCTTTCTTACATAGATACATAAATACATAGATACATAGACAGTGTCGGCAGATAAGGGCCTACGACCCACCCAGTCTGCCCATTTGAGCTTGTAAGTTTGCTTTATGTTTTCCTATAAGTCTGTTGCCCCTCACCCCTGACCTTCAGAATTGCTTTATGTCTATCACATGCATTCTTAAATCCCGTGATTGTTTCAGCCCCCCACCACTTCCTCTGGCAGGGTGTTCCACTTTCCCGCCACCTGTTTTGTGAAGAAATTCTTCCTCACGTTTCCTCTGAATCGTCCTCCCTCCAACTTCATCCCATGCCCTCTAGTCCTGGAACATCTTTTTCACTTAAAAATAGTGTATTCCTGCACACTGTTCCTCCCTGTAAGATACTTGAATGTCTCTATCACATCCCCTCTCTCCCTCCTCTCCTCCAGGGAGTACATATTCAAGTCCTTCATCCTGTCCTCATAGGACTTGTGATGCAATCCATGTACCATCTTTGTTGCCCTCCTCTGAACCTTCTCTTCCCTGTCTATGTCCTTACATACTCCAGGTGGGGTCTCACTAGTGTCTTGTATAGTGGAATTATGACCTCTCTTTATCTGCTAGTGATGCCCCTGCCAATGCATCCCAACATCCTATTTGCTTCACCTGCTGCCTTGTTGCACTGTTTCCTTACCTTGAGGTCATCAGAGATGATAACCCCAAGATCCCTTTCCTGCCTGGTGCATACTATATCCTCACCCCCAACTGATATATTGTGCCATGGTTTTTGTGCCTCATATGCATTATCTTGCACTTATTGGCATTGAATTTCAACTGCCAAACCCCTGACCATTCTTCAAGTTTCTGCAGGTCCCTTCTCATTCTGTTTACACCCTCTGGTGTGTCCACTGTTACAGAGCTTTGTGTCATCAGCGAACAGTGAAATTCTGCCTCCTAGATCCTGCGCAATGTCACTGATGAAGATATTGAATAGGACCGGTCCCAGCATTGATCCCTGTGGTACCCCACTGGTCACTCTTCCCTCTGTGGAGTGACAGCCATTTGCCACCACCTTCTGTGTCCTGCTGCTCAGTCAATTACCTACCCACTACACTACTGTCCTGCCCACACCCATATTCCCCAGTTTGTGTAATAGCCTTCTGTGTGGCACAGTGTCAAAGACCTTGCTAAAGTCCAGATAGGCCACTTCCACTGCCCTTCCCTGATCAACCTCCCTAGTCACCCAGTCGAAATATTCAATGAGGTTCGTCTGACATGACCTCCCCCTGGTGAAACCATGCTGCCTTGGGTCCTGTAGTCCATTAACAACCAGATGTTCCACCAACCTCTCCTTCAGTAGTGCTTCCATGATCTTCCCCACTACTAAGGTGAGGCTGACGGGCCTGTAGTTCCCTGCTTCTTCTTTGTTACCACTTTTGTATAAGGGGACTACATCTGCTGTCCTCCAGTCTTTTGGTACCTCCCCTGTTTCCAGTGATTGGCTAAACAGGATTGCCAGAGGTTCAGCCACCACCTCTCTTAGTTCTTTAAGGACCCTGAGGTGCACCCTATCTGGCCCGATTGCATTATGAACTCTTATTCCTTCCAATTCCTTCAGGTCTCTTTCTCGTATAAAGGGACTTGTGTCCATTTCTGCATGATTCCCACCCCTTGTACTCCCTTCAGGCCCACTACCCTCCTCTTCCTCAGTAAAAACTGAGCAGAAATGCCTGTTCAATATGTCAGCTTTACTGTTGTCATGCTTCACATGGGCCCCATCTTCCCCCTTCAGTCTCACTATCCCTCCCTTTGCTTTGCTTTTTTCACTTATGTACCTGTAAAAAGTTTTGTTTCCTCTACTCACTGATTTTACAATGCGCTCTTCTGTCTTAACTTTGGCTTCCCTTACTGACCTCCCTTCTTCATGGAAGTATATCATATTTATGGTGCATGATCTTTTTTTTTTTCTTAATCATGCTGTGATGTATCTACTAACCCCATACCAGCTATATCATGTTCAAATATTAGCTTAATTAGTTTCTTTATTATTTTATCCATAATGACAGTTAAACTGATCAGTCTATAGTTTTCTACACTCAATCTTGTACCTTTTTTAAAAATGGATAGAAACATAGAAACATAGACTTGATGGCAGATAAGGACCGCTAGGCCCATCTAGTCTGCCCATTTCCCTACCTACAGGATAGGCCGCAGATCCTAGTTAACCAACAGCCTATATCTTCCTGCCCCCCACAAGAATTGCCTTATGTCTGTCCCATGCATTCTTGAATTCTCCCACAGTTTTAGACCCCACAACTTCCTCAGGAAGGCTGTTCCATGCATCCACTACCCTCTCTGTGAAACAATACTTCCTCACATTGCCCTGAACCGCCATCCTTCTATCTTTAAATTGTGTCCCTTGTTCTTGCAAGTCTCTTTTCTGAAAGATGCTACCCTCTTGGACTTTCTTGATTCCCTTGAGGTACTTGAAAGTTTCTATCATGTCCCCTCTCCTTCTTTCCTCAAGGGTATACATATAAGCTCCTTTAGTCTCTCCTCATACGGCTTCTCTTGCAGACCCTGCACCATTTTAGTTGCCCTCCTCTGACTGCCTCTATCCTGTCTATGTCCTTGCGGAGATGGGGTCTCCAGAACTGGACACAGTATTCCAGATGGGGTCTCACCAACTGTCTGTACAGAGGGATAACAACTTCCTGTTTTCTGCTGCTGATGCCTCTCCCTATACATCCCAGTATACCCCCGGCCCTCCCTACTGCCTTCTCACATTGCTTGCTAACCTTAAGGTCATCTGATATGATTACTCCCAGGTCCCTTTCCTGTTTTGTTGTTGTTACTACCTCCCCACCCATTGTCTATCTTCCCCTGGGTTCTTGTTTCCCAGGTGCATTATTTTGCACTTTTTTGCATTGAATCCTAGCTGCCATCGTCTGACCATTCCTCCAAACTTGCAAGTCCTTTCATCCTTTCCACGCCTCCTTGTGTATCAACCCTGTTGCAGATCTTTGTGTCATCTGCAAAAGGCATACTTTTCCTTCCAGTCCCTCTGCAATGTCACTGATGAAGACATTAAAAGGACTGGACCCAATACTGAACCCTCAGTACCCACTAGTAACCGCCTTTCTTCAGAGTGGGCTCCATTTACAATTACCTTCTGTGTCCTGTTGTCCAGCCAATGTTTTTCAGGCTACCAGCCTGGGACCCACTCAGGCTGGTTAATTTGACTAATAATCTTTTGTATGGGACTGTGTCAAATGCCTCTAAAAGTCTAGGTAGGCCATGTCCACAGCCCTTCCCTGGTCTACTACTTTGGTCACCCAGTCAAAGAAATCTATTAGATTCGTCTGACATGACCTTCCCACTGTGAACCCATGTTGCCTTGGATCCTGTGCTCCATTGATCTCTAGGTACTCAACTATTCTTTCCTTAAGAAGTGACTCCATCACTTTCCCTACCACAGAGGTCAGACTGACAGGTCTGTAGTTTCCTGCCTCTGTCTTGGTCCCACTTTTGTGAAGGGGAATCACATCCGCCTTCCTCCAGTCCTCGGGTACCACACCATCCTCCCATGATTTATTAAAAAGAGTAGCCAGTGGTTTCACTAGTTCCTTCCTTAATTCTTTTAGAATTCTGGGGTGAATTCCATCAGGACCCATTGCTTTGTCCACCTTCAGTTTTAGGAGTTCTTGCAGAACCCTTTCTTCTGTGAAAGGACTGGGATCGACCCCCCTATCAAGAATGCTTCTGTTAATTGGATTAGGCACTTCCCCCTCCTCTTTTGTGAATACTGAGCAGAAATATTCGTTCAGTATTCCTGCTTTTTCACTGTCCCCCTCTGCCCACCCACCGTTCATTCTATTCAGCCTCACTATCCCTCCCTTTGTCTTTCTACTCTCACTGATGTACCTATAAAAGGTTTTATCCCCCTTCTTAACTGAGTTGGCTATCTTTTCCTCAGTTTGGGCCTTTGCTATTCTGACTTCCCTCCCTGCTTCTTTCTGCCTTAACTGGTACAGCTCTCTGTCCTGCTCCTTCTGTGTTTCTTTATACTTCCGAATGCTATCTTTTCTTCCTGACTTTCACAGCCACCTCTCTTGAGAACCATAGTGGCTTTTTCTTTCATTTTGATTTGTTTATTTTCTTCACACAAAGGCTTGTTGCCTCTGTGATGGCAGTTTTGATAATTCCCCATTGTTGCTCCACACCTCCTTGCTAGTGCTTTCCTGAGGCACTCTCCCATCTTGCCAAAGTCAGCCCTCCTAAAGTCCAGTACCCTCACTTTTGTATGGCTTGACTCTGTAGCTGAGTTTAACATGAACCATACTGTTTGATGGTCTCTTGTCCCCAGATGGCAACCCACTTTTAGATCTGAGATCCTCTCACTGCCCCCGTTTGAGAGTACGAGGTCTAAGATTGCTCCCTCATGAGTGGGTTCTGAAACTAGCTGTCTAATGCCTGCCACCTGTAGGGCATCAAGAATGGCCCTGCTCTTGGATGTTGCTGCAGCAAATGTGCTCAGTTAACATCTGGCATATTCAGGTCTCCATCAACAGTATCTCCCTTTCTCTGCCATTCTAAGGATGCCTTCCATCATATCCTTGTCCATTCCTTCCCTGACATGGGGTCTGTACCTAACCCCTGTGCGGATTGGTGCCCTTTCCAGTCTCCAAGGTGACCCCAGTGCCTCCTCCTCCCTCTTTACTCTTTTGTTCAGTTGCTTTTATCCCTTCCTTTACATAGAGAGCTACTCCTCCCCCTCTTCTCCCCTGCCTGTCTCTCCTGTAGGTTATGTACCCTGTTATGTTAACATCCCAGTCATGATTCTCTGTGTACCATGTTTCTGTGACTGCTACAATATCCAGGCATCCCTCTTCCATTAAGGCCACCAGCTCAGGGAGCTTGTTGCCCAGACTACGGGCATTGGTACTCATTACCCTCCCTTTCCTGATGGCCTTACTCCCTTTTACCCCATCCCTGTCCTTCTTGCCTTTGTCACTTTCTCCATTTACCCCTGCCCTTCTCCCTATCGACACCTCCATGTTGGTGTTTGCCACACTTACTACCGTGATTGTTTGGGGCGAGCTAGGATTTTCCTGCTCCTTTCCAGTGCCTCCCCTTGGCTAGTTTAAAGCTTGCCAATGAAGCATTAAACCTATCACCTAGGATCCTGGTTCCCCTCCCGGACAGATGCAGCCCATCATGCCAGTATGAGCTTGCATCACTCCAGGTGGACCCCCAGTCCCCAATGAAGCCAAATCCTGAGCTCCACACAGTTTTCAACCACTGATTGAATCCCGCCCAATGCGGAACACCTAGCCTCTCCTATGCCATAGATGGTAGCACCTCCGAGAAGGTTACAGTCGTGCTACTTGACTAAGGCCCTCCCCAATTCCACAAACTCTTCCTGCATCTCTAATCCCTTTCTTAGCCAGGTCATTTGTCCCTAGGTGGACAATGACATCCAGCTCCCTCCCTGTGCAGCTGCTCTGGCAATCCTGAGGATTAGATTCCCTGTCCCCTCAAGCCATGGTCAGGCAGGCACCTTACCTCCCTCTCCCTTCCTTGCCCAGTTCCCTCCTTCCTAACAATGGAGTCCCCACCAGGAGTTGTTCCTTCCCCTGCAGGGTCCCCTGCCACCCTCCTGTGGGTCTCCTTTATGGAGTTCCCAGCATCATCCTTGGTCTCCACTGTGGGTGCCTCCATAGAGGAACCACACTTTGCCAGAATGGCATAAGAATTTTGAGAGGTACAACTGGAGGATGCGCCTCTGTTCCACCACCTCACCTCCCTGAGCCCACTGTGGTCCAACTGCCTCTTTCTTGGCAACCTCTGAGGCAGCGGCAGTGGCACTGGTGGTCCCTGGATGGAAGAGGAGGTCCCACAAATCCTGGCCAACTCAGCCTGGAGATGAGCAACCTCCTCCCTCAGCCCAGAGAGGTGCCTGCAGATGGGACAACACCGCATCCTCCAGAACATCTCCGGAAGACTGCTGCTCCACAACCACTGCACTGCACCACTCCAATCATGTCTTATTTCTGGCCCCTTAACTGTTTGCAATCCTTACTCTTTCCTCTGTTTTTTTTTTCTCTCTCTCCTTACTTTCTGCCTGTGTGCCCTTTAAGCTCCTGATTGCCCTGTTCTGAGACAAGAATATCCTATATTTCTCAGTAGACCACTTACTTGTTCAGACGCAGACCTCCAGCAGCTAGAGGAGGCCAGAGAGCTACTCTTTCCCTTCTAGGATGGTGGGTCCTTGGTGGTTCTGTGATCACTCACTTCCTGCCCCTAAACAGGAAGTTCCTGTTGTCAGTCAAATCCTGTGCCTATAAAAATAGAACTAGCTTTGGGTGGGGGGGGTGGACGAGAGGGAAGGAGGGCCATATAGTCCCAGCAGAGAAGTTCAGTCACACAGCAGTCCTTTCTCCTGGTGTCTTCTGCCAAGCTATGCCACTACTGCCTTCTTCAAATCTTCTGGGACCTCCCCATCCTCTAGGATATATTAAAACAGTGGGTCAATTGATCAATAATGTGTTCTGCTGTTACATGTAGCAACATTGGGTGTAACCCTTCAGAACCTGCTGGCTTATTTAATTTTTGTTCTAATCTCATCTTCTGAATTACATATGGTGAAGCATGAATCTTAAGCCCACTACAGTTATAGTAACCATTCACTTGTTTGATTTTTCTGGTAAACACTGATGCAAAGTCATTGCTAAATTTGCAGTATATTTTTGTTCTGTTACTATGGTATTGTTTTCAATTATGGGATTAATAGAGTTATCTGTGTGTTTACTATTGTTTACATAAGCATAGAACATCTTAGCATTATCATTTGTATGTATCAATTTGAATTCTGTTTTGGACTTTTCCTTTCTTATCAATCTTTTGTTTCCCTTTGTTCCTTGTTGTATTTGTTTATTTTAGATTGATCTGATTACATTTTTCTAAAGGGTTGTTCCTTCTTCTTGACTTGATTTTATGTTTTGTAGTATACCACTGTAGGATATTCTTTTTTTTTATTATACAGTTTTTTTTAATGGAGATATATTTTTTCAAGATCCAGATGTTTGTTTTTTAAAAAAAGTCCCATCCTTCATCTATATTCAAGTTTTCTTTTATTTCCTTCTCACATTCCCAAGTTTTGAGGTTATGTATAATGTAATTATACTTGGCTTTTTGGTAATTAAAAGTTACAGTAGGACCTTTTATAATTTTAGTATTAGTCATCATGTCAATTTTGAACATATTATCATGACTTGGATGGAGGGGTTCCAATACCCTGACGTCTGCAATCTTATCCAGAATATTACTTA
Organism: Neoceratodus forsteri; assembly: GCA_016271365.2. Classification (NCBI taxonomy): domain Eukaryota; kingdom Metazoa; phylum Chordata; order Ceratodontiformes; family Ceratodontidae; genus Neoceratodus; species Neoceratodus forsteri. The sequence continues at coordinate 584,361,782 of CM028137.1, read as the reverse complement.
GAACATCTGAAAAATTGTTTCTCCTCTTGGGTTTATCAATTAACTGTGTTAAACCTTGAGTTAAAAAAGTATTTACAGATAATTATATTTTGGTGAGTTTGTGCTCATAACTTTCTAATTTGTGTTTAGAATGTTTAAATCTCCCATTATAATAATATCCACTTAATCTGACTTATTTTCAGTTTCTTTAATCACCAATAGATTGTTAATATTATTTGTGTTTGATGCCTTATAAATTGTTCCCAGATTTACCTTTTTTAAGTTTGCTTGCTCACATGCACAAAAAACATTATGTGGCAGCTTAGGAGAGAAGCGGGTTGTGGAGGTGCGGCACTGTGGTGGCCAATGCCGGCACTGCATTGTTGGGCTTGGCAGTACTCAACCAATGCAGACCCAGTGTCCTGATGACACTGGTTCTGCAGAGTGCCACCAACTTGTAATGATTTCACTGCAGCAATCATGGGCCACCTTGTCATTGCAGCGTCAGCCATTCTGCTGCAATTAGGGAGCAACCCATCATTGCAGGGTGGTACCTACATTGCCTGGTGTAACATTTCATCAACAAGGCAGTGGCTATGCTACCACAGAGCCCCATGAAAGCTGACAGGGGTGCCCAAGCCCCCTCTCAGTATGCCCCAACCCAGTTCATTTGTGATGGGGGAGCCTACTCCTCATCGATATAATGCCCCCCATTTGTTGTGTGCTGAGGGGGATGCCCAATTCCCCATGGCATCATGTCTCCCCAAACAGTCTTTCTTTGCCAATGGGGGGCCCAGTTCCCATTGGCTTCAGTCCCACCTCTCCCAAAACACAGGTGGCCCACAGAGAGCCCACCTCAGTGTGCAAAAAACAAACCTAAAAAACAAAAATCTTCCCATGATGTCTTTTTTCTCCCTGAAACCAAGAAAATGGTCCCTCACAGTGTCTCATTCCCCTCCCCAACCCACAGCCATCCTCTGAACACCCTGCACCCCACACACCCCTCACCCCATACTTACGTCCGGAGCCTGGTGCGGCAATCTTCGGTGGACCGGGAACATATTTGCACTCTTCAAAGCCAATCATGAACTGAAGAAATGCCAGTAAGCTGTATAATGGCATAAATAGTTTTTTTTTCCAACTTTGGTGCATATCTCGGGCATTTTGGGGAATTTTGGCACCACATTTTCTACATGGGGTTATTGAGACCCCTCCTCATGAATTCAGTCACTGTCATGGCATTATTTAATACCGAAAGATGATTTTGTGATCACTGCGCAGACTGATTCATGAAGTGGCAGTGCCACTTTTCATGCGGTGGGCTCTCAAAATGTTGCAAATTTGGTGAAGAAATCCAAAAAAATTACAATTTTATGAGCGTGCGTTGTTCAGATTCCATGCACGTTTGTAACTTCACAAATTTGTGATATTTTCACTCCAGATTTTCAACACTGGCATTTTTCCACATTTCCTGATGGACAGTACAGCTGTCATTTTTACACATCCTGGCCAAAATGTGTTTTCGCACTTCCGGCTCAAAATAGCACGGTCACTGTGGGAAATCAGTTTTTGGGACAGATTAAGAAAATGACAGGACACTGTTCATGAGCAGAGGTCCTAAAATGCCTATGTTGAAAATCTGGTGATGAAAGTCCTTAAAATGACTGTGTTACAAGTGTTTATTGCACAATTTCCACGCACCCTTGTAACTTCGCAAATTTGTAATATTTTCACGCCAGATGTTTAACACTAGCATTTTTTCACATCTACTTATGAACAGTACAGCTGTCATTTTTCACATCCTGGCTGAATTGTGTTTTCGCACTTCCAGCGCAAAATAGCACGGTCGCTGTGAGAAGTCAATGTTTGGGACAGATTAAGAACAAGCAAGTGAGAGGAGGGAGTGAGCAAGCTCAAGCGGAGCTCTGTCAGGACTACTGCAGATTTCTTTGTGGGTAGAAAAATGTACCAACACAGGCAGGAGCCCAGTACTAAAGGGCAGCCTGCACTGCCTAGAGAAACAGAACAAGCAAGTGAAAGATGGGGAGTGAGGGAGCTGAACGGAGCTCTGTCAGGACTGCTGCAGATTTCTTTGTGGGCAGAAAAAGGTGTCATTGCAGGCAGGAGCCGAGTACAAAAGGGCAGCCTGCAGTGCCAGGAGAAACAGAATGAGTGAGTAAGAGAAGGGGAGTGAGCGAGCTCAATGGAGCTCTGTTGGGAATTTAGTGTTGCCCACCCTCCTGCCCATGGTCCTGTGTGGTCCTATATTACAGCAGGGTCTCTGGGGTGGAGACAAAGCAATGAATGGATACTTTTAGGATTGCTGTAATAATACAGAGTTAGTTGTTCTGTTTATTTCTCTAACTGAGCTAAGTACTGAGCTATATTGTTAGGATTTCTGTAATAATACATACTTATTTGTTCTGTTTATTTCTCTAACTGAGCTGTGTAATACTTGGAGTGCAGTAGGATTTCTAACTGGGCTAAGTGAAACTATATGAGGACCGAGAACAAACAGTATGGTAGCTGAGGGGTGAAAAACGGACAAGGAGGCTTTAGGATTGCTACAGTAATACAGTATCTAATAGATGAGATTTGAGACTGAATGAACCCGGTCGGCAAGGGGGCAGTAGGGGGACTAGTGTGGGGGGAACTGGAATTTGAGTAAATAGGGGCCTAACAGTTGTAGTAGGGTACAGAAACTGGGAGTAAGAGCCCGTAACATAAGATGGGGGCCAAAATGGGGCAGGTGCCACATATCAATAGGGTGGGCATCTTTGGAAGGGTGGTGAGGTGTACAAGGTGTGGGTCCTCCATGATCCTGCACTGGGCTTAGAAAATGGTGGGGGTGTATGGTCTGTAGACAACCGGCTAATTTGAGGGAGGAACTGTGGAGGTTAGGGAGGAGTCTAAGTGGCAGGACAGATGAGTATGGTAGGCATCCTGGCTGGGGGAATAGCAGATGGCAGGGGGACAGGGAAGAAAACTAGGGACTGAAACTGACCCCAGTATCAGAGGCACTAGCAGAAAAAGAGCGGAGATGGGAGGGGTGCCGAGGCAAGAGAGGAGCCTCCTTATGGGAGACCACGAGGAGTACCGGGAGAGAGCAGATGGTTGCGGGTAGGGAGGGACCGGGGGGGATAGAGGGGAAGAAGTAGGAGGGAGAAACCAGTAGGGGGAAGAGATGTAGGAGGTGTATCAACTAGGAATAGAGTCAAGCCTCTGCTATGGGAGACAGAGGGGGAGTAGGAACATACTGAAGGGGGGGAGGACAAGTGGAACATGACAGGGATGGCAACAGGTAGGGGAAGAGATAGCGAGGATGAAAGGGTACAAGGTTGGCTAGTAAGGAAGGAGGGGTGACTGAAGGAGAGAAGGATACAGGAAGTGGGAAGGAAGGGAGGAGCATCACTATCAGGGTCAAAGGGAATGGGGGTTGTAAATCAACAACAATGGGGATAGGAGAGGGGTTGGAAATCAGCAGGGGTGGAAGGGAGGTCTTCATGGGAAGCCCAGTAGGAAGAAGGCTAGGAAGGGGTTCAAGGGGGATGGAAGGAATAAGGCAAAGAAAAGGGGTGAGGCAGAAGTAGGGGGTGCAGGTACAGAAGTCACAGAGGGTGCAGCTGGCGGGGGTAAGGGGCAGGAAAGAATGAATACTGCGTTGGTGGAAGGGACAATAGAAGAGAAAGGGGGTATGGGATGGGGGGCACTCATCCTGGGGAATTCTATACTGAAAGGGGTGAAATAGGGCAGAAGCAGGGAAAGAAACAGCCATATCTGGGTTGAAGTTATCCCTGGGTTGACTGCAGGAGGGGCAGGGCAGACACTGCTCAAGTGTGCAGAGAGGGGGAGGAAGATACCTCATCTAGTGTTGCATGTGGGTACAAATGACTTGGCGGGGGAGACAGTGGAAGTAGTGAGGGGGAAGTTTGAGGAGTTGGGCAGGCAGTACGAGGGGGTTGGGGAGTCAGTGGCATTCTCGGAGGTACTCCCGGTATTATGTACAAGCATGGGAGGAAAGGTTAGGATCAAGGAATTCAACGAGTGGCTGAGGGATTGGTGCCACACCAAAAATTACGGGTTAGTGACTAACTGGGGTAGGGTCTGGGGGAATAATTACTTGTATGCGGGGGACAGGCTACACTTGAGCAGGGAGTGGAGTATCAAAGGCAGGATTAGAGGGGTATAGCTCTACTAAGGTGGATTTAGGCCCGGTGGTGCTGAAGGTTGAGGTGCTGGATACCACACCTCGCGCCATGCTGGTGACCCGGGTTCAGGAACAGACTCGGGCCACCGGAACTGGCTGGGGAGAGGAAGGATTGAGTGTCCCATGACTGCTCTCCTTCCTCTGGGGTGGGTGGGTGTATGACATCACACTGCAGTGGCAGCTGGCAGAGGCCAGCTGAACTACAGTTGCGTTCTCGAGAGGTGAGAGTATGGCGGGAGGTGGCACTACGTACCTTTGACTCTATTGCATTTTCTGCTCCTGGTGAGAAAATGGAGGTGGAAAAAAGTGGGGCAATCTCGCCGGCTGATGGCCATGCCCTGCACCTATGGACACGAGAGCAATGTACCCCCCCCCGGGGTACGGCCGACCCTGGGTGAAAGGCGAGTTTCACTCGCACGCACGACCTGGTCCTGGGTGCGGGAGCTCGTGGCCAGAGGTTGCTAGAGCCCCTCCACTAGAGGAGAAATAGTGACATGATAAAAAACTAAGGTGGATTTAAACTAGTTGGGGGGTGGCCAAAAGACTGAGGTTGGTAGAAAGGTCCAGACAGGGAGCCTAATGAGCTCACCCCCCTATATATAGGTAAAGGTGGAGGCATAGTAACCCTGGGGGGGGCAGAGTTGTCTGAGTATAATACAGAAGGCACCACCACCCGGTAAGAATAAGGAGGAGAAAGGGTGTGGACTACCAGGAGGAGGGACACAGGCCAAGGAGAAGAGTGCAAGAAACCTGGGGAACACAATTGCAGAGCTTCAGGTGCTACTTTCAGAGGGGAAGGTGGACATTGCTGCAGTGAGAGGGACTTGGGCCACAGAGTACCATGATTGGGACTTGGCAATCCCAGGATACAGGATGTACAGGAGGGATCGGGGGGTTGGAAGAGGGGTGGGTTGCACTCTATATGAGGGAAGGGATCAAATACATAAGGGTTGAGGGAGATGAGGAGAGGACAGAGGTGCTTTGGGTGCAGTTCCTGGACTCCAAGGGCAGACAGCTGAGGCCCAATCCAGGGAACTGGATGAGGAGCTGGCAGAGCAAATAAGGAGGGTGTGTAGAAGGGGGAGTGTGGTGATAGTGGGGGATTATAACCTACCAGGGGTTGACCGGAGCACCCCAGCCTCTAGCAGTACCAGGGAGCAGGTGCTCCTTGATGCATTCCAAGATGGCATTCTGATGCAATGGGTAAGTGGGCCCACAAGGCCTACAAGGCTCTGGACCTAGTACTGGCAAATGGAGAGGCAGTGAGGGAGGTAAGGGTGGATGACCCACTAACGAGAAGAGACCACCAAACAGTGTGGCTCGTTCTCACGCTGGGAAGGGAGACAGGAGGCATGGGCACTAAGGTGGTGGACTTTAGTAGGGTGGACTTTGGGAGGATGTGAGCAATACTGCAGGGGAGACTCCAGGATATAAGGCCAGGGATGGATGAAGGACAAAAGTGGGGAGTCATGAAGACTGGGCTAACAGAGGCCACAGTAGCCTGCATCAGGGGCAGGAGTAAGAGGAGCAGAGCCAAGAAACCATTCTGGCTGGGCAAGGAATTGCAGCAAGGGGTGAGGGCAAAAAGGGCTGCATACCAGAAGTACAGCAGAACAGGGAAAGGAGAGGATAACGAGGCTTACAGGCATTGATCAAGGGAGGTGACCAGGAGGATGAAAAAAGCTAAGGCCTCCAGGGAATTAAGGTTATCACAGGGCATAAAGGAAGGGGAAAATGACTTTTTTAAGTATGTCTGGGAAAGAGAAAGTGCAAGGAACATATTGTGAGGATAAAGTGGTGAGGGGATTGGGTGGAAAAGGGGGAGGAGCAAACGGAAATTCTAAATGAGTACTTCTGCTCCATTTTCAATGAGGAGAGGGATGGTCCACTACCAGCATGGGCTGGGGGGATGGGGAAAGGGGGGAGGAGGTGACAGACAAAGTGAACGCAGGGAGTAGGGTGCTAGAGGGGCTGAGGGCAGTAAGGGTTGACAGGGCACCAGATCCTGATGGGATCCACCCCAGGGTGCTTAGGGAGATGGCGGAGCTGTTGGCTGAGCCACTGGCAGATCTGTTTAAAACCTCCCTGGAAACAGGGTGTGTGCTCCATGACTAGAGCTTGGCCCATGTGATACCCATACACAAGAGTGGACCTAGGGAGGAGCCAGGAAATTACTTGCCAGTCATTCTCACATCCATAGTGGGAAAGCTTGTGGAGGTGATACTGAAGGAGAGGCTGGTGGCATTCCTAGAGAGTAATGTCCTCCAGGATGTGTGGCAACATGGATTCATCTCAGGGAGGTCTTGTCAAACCATCCTAATAGAGTATTATGACTGGGTGACAAGGGAGTTGGACAGGGGCCATGCGGTACATGTCCTGTACTTGGACTTCAGTAAGGCCTTTGATACAATGCCTCATGGGAGACTGTGGGGGAAGCTGATGGCAGTGGAGGTGGGAAAAAGCTAACTAAATAGATATAGAACTGGTTTCAGGGGAGGGTGCAGAAGGTGTTGGTGGTGGGGATCTCTCAGCACCCAGAGCAGTGACAAGCGGGGTGCCACAGGGGTTACTGCTGGGCCCGGTACTATGTGGGCTCTTTATATCTGATATAGCACATGGACTGGAGAACAGGGTTAGTCTGTTCGCAGATGATACCAAATTGGGGGCAGTGGTGTGTGAAGAGAACAGATGGGAAAAACTGCAGGGGAAACTAACCAAACTAGAGACATGGTCGATGGAGTGGCAGCTAGGATCCAACACAAAGAAGTGTAAGGTGATGCACTTCAGGGCTAAGAACCAGAAGAGGGACTATTGGTTGGGGGGGTGAGGTTGGGGATCACAGAGGAGGAGAAGGACCTAGGGTGTTGGTAACTGGGAGCATGAACTAACTGGGACAAAGAGGGGAGGAACTGAGGGAGAGGAGGCTGGGACAGCTGCAATCTAGGGTGCTAACTGCACGCTTGGGCAGACTTAGATAGACCAATTGGTCTGCTCTGCTGGCAGATTCCTATGTTCGTATGTATGTTCATATGTAAAATCACAGTGACTCTGTTCATGAGCAGAGGTCCTAAAATGCCTTTGTTGAAAATTTAGTGACAAATGTCCATAAAATGACTGTTACAAGTGTGCATTGTGCAGTTTCCACACATCCTCGTAACTTCACAAATTTGTAGTATTTCCACTCCAGATTTTCAACATTAGCATTTTTTCCCACCTCTTTATGAACAGTACAGCTGTCATTTTTCACATCCTGCCAGAAAAATGCATTTAAACATCTGGCGCAGAATAGCGTGGTTGCTGTGGGAAATCAATGTTTGGGACAGATTAATAAATCATAGTGACAGTGTTCATGAGCAGAGGTCACAAAATGCCTATATTGAAAATTTGGTGAAATAATTCCACTACATGACTGTGTTAAGCGCATGCATTGTGCAGTTTCTACATACGCTCGGAAGTTCGATCATTTTTATTATTTTCGCTACAGATTTCCAACATTGCCATCTCTTCACACCTCCCTATGAATGGTACAGCTGTTATTCTTCACATCCTGCCTGATCTGTGTTTTCGTACATCTGGCGCACAATGACATGGTTGCTGTGGGAACTCAAAGTTCGGGACACATTGACAAAATCACAGTGCCACTGTTCATGAGAAGAGGTCTCAAATGCTTTCATGAGGTGGGGGTCACAAAAAGGCCATGTTGAAAATTTGTAGTGCAAATACCAACAAACGCCCAGGGCATTAGGGTTGCTATCCATAACGTCCCACACTGTACAGACCGACAAGCATCAGGGGTGTGCCTTTGGATTGCTGACTGTAATGCTCACACCATTGCACCCCCACCCTGCAGCCACTGACAGGCATCCAGGTGTGCTTTGGACTCTTTGGCTCCAAAGTTCACCTCATTCTCCTATGCTGCACCCATCTCATCATACTTCCTTATGAAATGGGGTGAGCGTAAGGCCTGATGACCCCAAGGCACAATGTGACACTTGTCAGAGTCTGCACGGTAGGCTGAAGTGAAATGGCATTAGCGCTATGGCCAACAACCCAAAGGCACTCCCCAATGCATGTCACTCCCTGCAGGTGGGCTGGGGTTCACATCAGTTCTATACTTCACTGCCATTCCTATTATGCATCTCTCTAACCCTTGCACTACCAATGCCACTGCCAGCAAGACAACATTCAGCATTGACAAATGTTTGTTTACTTGTTCTGCTCTGAAGAGCGAAAGTATTTCTGAGTAAACCATATCACAGTTTTTTCTTTCAGTACCATGCTTAGACTTTTATTTCTGTTTCTCTTTCCCCTCATGTGTTTCTTCTTGTATCCCCAAATTATTTGTTCCAGCACAAACAACTATGAGCAGCTTGACTAATTCTTCTTTGATTATGGTTGGTATCATATTCTCACTGTCTTTTATTTTATCCCTCGGGAAGCAATTAGTGGTGATATTGTATTTTTTCCTCTGGCTATATAGCAATGTGTATATTTTAGGATAGAATCCCTTAGTGTGTAGACTTCTGTTTTCAGGTAATGGAGTCTGTTGTATTTGGGCATCTGATTAATGTAAAAGGACTATTACTGATTTCACTTTCATCTGCTGTTTTATTCTCATCCTCATACTCATCTAGGTTTATCAATGGTACAGATTTATTTGTGGTTTGCATCTCAAAATTTATTGCCCCATGCCCCCTTTTTATGTTGGCTCGCACTTGCGCACCAGCCAACATATTGCAGTAGTAGCTGATTTGGAGGTGCGGTCACTATGGGCAAATGCAGGGCATGCATCAGTAGGTGCATCCCTTATTCCCCAATAAGGAAGCATGCAGGCACCACACCAGCAACACGTAATGTGGTGAGCACATCTAAGAAAAGGTCTGCTGCAATGAGAGCCAAGCTCATCACACAGCGGCACCTCCCGACGTGCCTTTCCTGGTGAAGCATTCTAGTAAACATGGAAGTAGTGACTGACCGCCTGCCACAATGCCAGCTTTGGGGGTGCACAATCCCACTGTCAGCATGTCCTGACCCAGTTCATGTGCCGACGCGGAAGCCCACTCCCCATCTGCTTAATGCCCCCCCATTTGTTGTGTGCCGAGGGGATGTTCAATCCCCCTCGGATCTAGCCACCCTTTCAGTATGTGCCAATGGGGGTGCCCAATCCCCTGTCGGCTTGCTCCCCCAAACACTCAGGTGGCATGCAGGGAGCCGAACCCAGCGTGCCAAATGCCCCTGTAAAAAAAAAACGTCCCGCTATGTTTTTTTTTTAACCTGTAAAAGAAGAAAATGGTTCCTCGTTGTCTGTCCTGCTCCATCCCCCAACCCGCACCCACCCTCTGTGCACCATGCCTCCCCACACCTCCCTCACCCCATACTTACCTCTGGAGTCTGGTGCAATGATCTTCTGTGGACTGGGAACATGTCTGTACTCTTCAAAGCCAACCACGAACTAAAGAAATGCCAGTAAGCTGTATAATGGCATACACAGGTTTTTTTCAACTTTGGTGCATACCTCAGGCATTTTTTGGAATTTTTGCACCAAATTTTCAACACGGGGTTATTGGGCCCCTCCTCATGAATTCAATTACTGTTATGGCGTTATTCAATCCCAAAAGGCGATTTCACGGTCGCTGTGTGGAATCACCTTTTGGGACCAATTAACAAAATGACAGTGCCACAGCCTATGTTGCAAATTTGGTGAACAAAATCCAAAAAATTACTGTTTTACAAGCGTGCATTGCACAGTTTTCGCTCATGCTCGTAACTTCGTGAATCTGTAATATTTTCACTCCAGATTTTCAACATTGGCATTTTTCCACACCTACTTATGAACAGTACAACTGTCATTTTACATGTCCTGGCCAATCAAAGCCAAGACTTCAGCGCAGAGAATAACTTGATCGCCAGCGAAATCAGTTTTTGGGACAGTTTGAGAAAATGACAGTGACACTGTTCATGAGCAGAGGTCCTAAAATGTTTATGTTGAAAATTTGGTGATGAAAGTCCATAAAATGACTGTGTTACAAGCATGCGTTGCACAGTTTCCACTCACCCTTGTAACTTCGCAAATTTGCAATATTTTCATGCCAGATTTTCAACACTGGCATTTTTTCACACCTCCTTATGAACAGTACAGCTGTCATTTTTCACATCCTACCCAAAATGCATTTTCACACCTGTGGCACAGAATGGCATGGTCACTGTGGGAAATCAACTTTTGGGACAGATTAGCAAATTCACAGTGGCACTATTCATGAGGGGAGGTCCTATAATGCCTATGTTGAAAATGTGTCTCTTCAGGGTGAGGGTAAGGCTGGCGTCAGTTCAATACTTCACTGCCATTCCTATTATGCATCTTTAACTTCTGCACTACCAATGAAAATGCCAGAGAGACAACATTTGGCATTGACAAATGCTTGTTTTAGTTCTACTACTGTCAACAGTGTACCAGTCAACATTGTCTTCCTCATTTTTTTCTCTTTGCTTTTTTTTGTGTTATCTAGTTCAAGAGAGATATGGCAAAATATTTCTTCACTGAAATGGTGGCAGATGCCTGGAACAGACTGCAGTGGAGGTGGTGGAGGCTAGAACAGTGTGGGGGCATCAAGCATGCATGTGATAAACATTATGGTGTATTAGAAAAGATGCAGGGAGACGGGAGGGTTGCCAGAGTCTAGATAGGGTCTGTAGAGACAGAATATGTAGGGAACATTTGGCAGACTGGATGGGCCAAATGGTACTTTTCTGCTGACAAATTCTAGATTTCTAGGTTTCTATGATTTCACAGCTCAGTTTTATTTTTTTTGCAGTTGATCTTTTTATTGAAGTATTTAAAAGATAAACAAACAAGTATATCCTATAACAATACTATATAAGGTTATATAAATGATAAACTAAGTAGCATAACATCTAACAAAGGAGGAAAAAAAGACTATTCAATGGTAATAGAATAATTATGGGTTAACTACCTAAACTAGAACAGTTACAATATTATAATGAAAAAATAAGGCTTAGCACTACATAATATACAGTAAAAATAGAAGAAGTATAAGGTAAAAGAGGAGATATGAATAGTCGTAGTTGTACATTACTACAATGTATATATCGTTAGAGTGCTGCTAAAGCTTATATAGAAAAGATTAAGAAAACAAGAGAAGAGGAAGAGATAGCAAAGAGAAGAGAGTATCAAGTAAGTAGAGAAAAAGCGAGACCACAATCTGGGGAAATGGGGGATATCAATAAAGGAGAGAGAGATATTATATAAAGTATTTCAATCCATACTTTAAGTGCCAGATTGGCTAGATTAATCCAAATATTTAAAATATTCCTGCCAACATTTATTATGCTGTATATGTTGAGTCGGTCTAGAGAAATGTGTGTCATACGATCCAGGGAGGCATATTGAGATAAATGATTAAGAATATCAGGGAGAGTGGTGATTATAGTAGATCTCCAATTCATAAGTATACTACATTTAGCTTTAAGAAAAAGTATGGTTAACCATCAGTTCAAGGATTGGGGAATATTAAAGGGATGAGGGTCAAAAATACCAAGTATACAGTGTTTAGGATCTAATACAAAGGGTTGACCAGTCACTTTCATTGCAAATATATGAATCTGATGCCAAAATTTTCATATGGAGGGACAATCCCATAAAATATGAAGTAAATCGCCATTAGGCGAGTTACATCGCCAACAGTTGTCATTATCCGTTAATCTCATTTTATGCAATACAGTTGGGGTCCTATACCATAAATGAAGAATTTTAGTCTGAATGAGCGAGCTACGTTTATCATTAAAAGATTTGTGGCAAGAAAGCCAACACCTATGCCATTGCTCATTTGTAATGTTATAGTGTAATAAGTTGCTCCATTTATTTTTTTGCACTAATGGACTGGTCCGGTAGTGATTCTCTAATAACTTTATAGATGACACTATTCAATTTACATGTTGTTTTTATCCATTTGGTGATGTGTTGATCATGTGAGGATTGATTCGTAATAAGTGAGGAATAATAAGTGCATGCTGTGCAAAGCTGTAGATATTTCCAAAAATCCTGGTGGGGAAGATTCCATTGAGTGCATAGATCAGAATAGGGTTTTATTCTTAATGTATGGGGTTCAAGTATGTCTCTTAATAAAAGTATGCCTCTATTTTTCCAGGATCGACAGTAGATTGGACGGTTTTCGAGAGATATTTGGCTATTTCCCCCAGATAGGAGCATAAACAAGAGGGGTAGGATTTGATTTGAGATATTTATGAATTATTTTCCAGTAGAACGTGGATGGTAATATAGTGGGGTGAGATTTTAATTTGGAGGGAATGGGATTACAAAGAAAAGAAGTAACAATGTTGTTAGCACAAAGAGAGGCTTCCATATTAACCCATAAAGGTGAATTGGCATCAGATTGAATAACCATTTGATAGTCTGGGCTGCATGAAAAGTCCAAAAGTAGACCTGAAACCAAGGGAGGTCAAATCCACCTCTTGACCAATGTGATCTAAGTTTATTACAACTAAATCGGGGGATTTTGCCATCCCAAATAAAATTACCTATTAATTTATCGATTTTAATGAGGAAGCAAGAGGGAAGTTTTAGAGGTATATTAGAAAAAAGATACAATATTTTTGGAGCTATTGTCATTTTAATAGCAGAATTTTGCTCATTAAAGGTAAGATTAAGCAATTTCCATCTGTCAAATATATTTTTAATGTTAGTTAGTAAAGGAGAGAAATTAGCATCCCAAACTTTATCCAATGTTGGGATGATCGAATACTAGATATGAGATACCTTGGAGCCCAGCGGAAGCCCAAAGGATCATTCATATAGGATTTACAGAGGGTGTTTAATGGTAGCGTTTCAGATTTATTAAGATTTAGAGCTAGTCCCGAGATAAAGGTGAATTCGTTAAGAAGTTTAACTAAAGGTTGCCCTGAAGATTGGAGATTTTCTAGGAGAATAAGAAAATCATCTGCATAAGATAGTGAAGTGTAACGAGAGTTACCAATAGGGATGCCTTTAATTATGCAGGATTGACGAAGAGCTGCAGAGAGAGGCTCCATGGCAAGTATAAACAAATATGGTGATAAGGGGCAGCCCTGTCTAGTGCCTCTTGCAAGGTGAAAGGAGGGGGATATAGTTGTGTTAGTCAGAATTCGAGCAGAAGAGAGAGTGTACAATAATTTGATATAGGCGCAGAAGTTATTAGTAAAACCAAAATGTGATAAAACTTGGTATAAATAGTTCCAATTAAGGGAATCGAATGCTTTCTCAAAATCAATGGCTATAGCCGAGGCTGGTGTTTTAAGAGTTTTTGCTTTGTAGATTAAATTAAACAAGGAACGAAAATGATCAGAACCAGTTCTATGTTTAATAAATCTGGCTTGAGAAGGATGGATAAGTTTTGAAATTAATGAATCTAAGCGGAGGGTTAATCATTTAGAAAAGATTTTCCCGTCTGTATTGAGTAGTGATATCGATCTGTAACTTGAGGGAAGAGAAGGATCTTTATCTTTTTTTGGTAAAACAGTAATAATAGCCTCGGTCATAGTGTGGGGTAGTTTACCATTGGAAAATGCTTCAAAATAGACCTTAAGCAGTAAAGGGCAAAGAGTACCAGATAGGGATTTGTAGAAATCGACAGGGAAGCCATCACTCCCAAGGGATTTACCATTTTTTAAAGATGATAGTGCTGTTTGGATCTCTTGTAGGGTAAAGGGTTCATCCAGTATGGCCATATCTTGATGAGAGAGGTGAGGAAGATGCAGTTTATCGAGAAAATCATGTATTTGATTAGAAGAACTGGAATTTGGATGAGAATATAGTTGCTGGTAGAAAGAACGCATAATATGATTTATTGTAAGGTTGTCTGTATAAATTTGGCCTGATGGGTCTTTCAAACCAGCAATATATCTCTCCATCTGCTGAGTTTTAAGCTGATAAGAAAGCAACTTCCCATATCTGTCTCCTTGTTCCCAATAGCGATGTTTAAGCCTTAAAAGGGCAAGTTCAGCTTTCATGGATATTAATTCATGTATTTTATTTCTTAATTGGAGGATTTCGAGATATAATGGTTAGTCGTGATTGGGTTTTTTTTGTTTTATGGTAGAGTTTCTTTTACTTTAAGGGAATTCTCTAAATTTGCTAGTTGTTGCTCTCTTAGCTTTTTCCTATGAGCTGCGAAACTAATAATTTTGCCTCTAATTGTTGCTTTTAATGCTTCCCAAACTGTGCCTTGAGATACCTCAGAGGTATCATTAAATGAGAGAAATTCTTGAATTTGGGCTGTAATCCAAGGAATAAATTCTGGGTCCCTCAGTAAAAGTGAATCTAAACACCAAGAAGGAGATTTAGAGGGAGGCGGACCCCAAAGTAGATGTAAGCTAATAGGAGAGTGGTCTGATATGGTAATTGGAAGGATGTCTGTATTAATAGTCTTTTCTGTAATAAGAGGGGATGAAAGCCAAAAATCAATATGGCTGTAAGATTTGTGTAATGGGGAATAAAATGTATAGTCACTTTGTCTAGGGTGGGAAAGTCTCCAGATGTCAGAAAGGCCCAGATCTTTCATTAGCAATGTCAAGGCATTAATGCTTCGTGGATGAGCATCATATGATTTATTACTTCTATTTAGGTATGCTTCTAAGGTTAAATTAAAATCACCACCCATAAGAATAGGTGAGTTGTTGTTATTATTAATCATAATTTGTTGAGCCAAGTTGTGAAAAAATTCAGGGGAATCAGAGTTGGGGCATAAACATTAACTAACATAAATGTACCTGTAGTGGAAGATAATTGAATTATAATCCATCTGCCATCCGAGTCCATAATAATTTTCTTTGGGCTCCAATTAAGAGACTTATGTAATAGAATAGCGACACACAGCTCAGTTTTAAATACAGCAGAATCCATTGCGATGCCATCAGGAATTGTGCTAGCTACACCCTCATTGGATAAGGATTTATTTGTGATCATTCCACATGGATAGGGAAGGGCCTCAAGCTGGTGACATACATGTTGGCTTTTGCCAGGGTATTACACATTATGGCTGGGGGGAGGAGAGGACATTCTGCTCCAGGGCTTTTAAAAATTGATTAAAAGGATAGTGCATGGAGGAGGATTTTGGCTACATTGGGGACTGCACCCAGCCTGGGAACATATGGTCCCCTACTGGGAAGATGGCCTGCATCCTTCCAAGATGGGGACCACAGTCATTAGTGGGAGGTTAAATGCTACTTAAATGAGTGTTTAAACTCACCAGGGCACAGAGGCTTTAGAATTGAGTGCAACAACAATTGTCCTGCCAGATAATAAAGCAACAGGGAGGGATGGATGGCCTGAGAGAAGTAAACTTCCCTAGGGTAGGTGTACAAGAAAATAGGGTGGGGAAATGGCAGAAAATAAGGGTGTATAAATCAGGTAAGCAAGACAGAAGAAGCAAAGGAAATACACAACACAGACAGTAACAGGGGAAGAGGTGGGTCAGGATGAGAGTCAGGGAACAGAACATAACAGAACAGAAAGGGAGGAGCAGGGAAGTAGGCAGGGAGTGAGTAAGGTGTGGAGAGCCATGTTTGCCAGTTCCACACCTGGTGACCATCATGGTGGAGGCTAACCTGGATCTTGTGGCTATAAGGGAGATGTGGTGCACTAACAGCAATGACTGTGACATGGTTCTACCAGGTTACTCTCCTTTCAGGAGAGACAGAGAAGGGGTTTATGATATTTAAGGGAGGGGATCAAAGCAACAGAAATTCAGGAGTACCTGGAGGGAAAAGGAAGGGCTGGAGGTGCTGTGGTGAATCCTGGAAAAAGGTGCTGGAGCTGTATCTATACAAGGGTGGTATAGGGACCTCCAGCACAGGTAAATATGTTGGATAAGGCACTTGGAGGAACCATCATCAGGATGGCACGTAAGGAGGAGGAGGAGGTACTGTTAGTAGGTGACTTCATTTTGCCAGATCTTGATTGGAGGCTTCCAACTGCATTTTTTTCAAGAAACAGGGCCATTCTTGACTCCCTTAAAATGGGCTTTTCTCAGGCAGCTAGTCAATTAACCCACTAGGGATAGGTTAGTGTTGGACCTGGTACTTACAAACAGGAATGGCATTGCAGACTTCATAGTGGGCAATCTTCTAGGTACCAGTGGTCATTGTACAGTGTGGTTTAACATTAAGACAGGAATAGAGGCAATCCACACAAGGATGAGGACCCAGGATTTAAAGAGGGCAGATTTGAAAGAAATGGGAGCCTGCCTCAGAACTGCCTCATAGGAGAAATTTGCAGGGTGGGACAGAGATGAAGTGGGGAAAAATAAGAGAGGGCATAATTAAGGCAACCAGCCACTGCATAAAGTAAATGAGTAAAAGCAGAAGGAAAAAGAGACTGATATGGTTCTCTGAGGAAGTGGCCAAGGTGGTAAAGAAAGAAAGGTTGGCATTCAGGAGGTATAAGGAAATTCAAAGGGAGGAAGACAGGGAGGTTTTCCAAGTAAATTAGAGGGAAGCAGGAAAGGCAGTGAGGTCAGCAAAGGCAAAGAAAGAGGAAAGGGATTGCCAAGGGGGTAGCCAAAGGGGATAAGACTTTTTTTCAGGTACATAAGTGAGAAGAGGAAGACGGGGGGGAGTGAGGATAAGGAGGATGAAGGGGGAACTGAATAGGACAGAACCTAGAAAAAGCAGATGTCCTGAACAGGTACTTCTGGTTAGTCTTCCCAGTGAAAGGAGGAATGATGGACCACCAAGAAGCAGCAAGAATAAAGGGGGTTGATGGATACAAGTCCATTTTCAGAGGAAAAAGCCCTGAAGGAACTTGTAGCTCTGAAAGTGGACAAGGCAATGGCACTGGATAGGATATACCCAAGGGTACTAAAGGAATTCAGAAGGTGTACCATGATATGAGCGTGTTTTATTGAGCAACTCAATAAGATCGACTCAATAAAACCACTCGTAGAAAGAATGACTGCTGCAGAATAGCATGAAGTAGGTTAGAGCAAGTGTAGCAGTCAGCTGTTGATGGAGATAAGAGGATTGGTTTGGTCAAGCACTGCTGAGCTGGTCATTTGGTGTAGTGGCTAAAGTCACCGACAATGGAACTGAAGGGTCCTGGTGCAGGACAGAATTTTTTTTGTCCTGTTTTTTTTTTCCCACGTCCACCCCCCCGGAGTTAGTAATCCTTAAGTTGGGGGTGTGGGGGGCTTTCCTCCGCAAAGGGAGGTGTGGCAGGGTTTAACTCCCACATAAAATTTTTATTTTTTTTTTTTGTTGGAAAAGTTAACGACCGTTACTGTTTGTAGCAGTTGCTCTAATGTTCATCACCCTTTTGACATTGGGTGGGTTTTGCTGTGCTCTTTTTGTTTGGCAAGATATAATACTTTCCCTTATCACATAAAATCATTCAGGAAGGCTCTAGCTGCTCCACTGATTACCTCATTAAACAACTGGCTGGTAACACGTGTGGTTCTGGATGACTGGGGGAGAGCAGATATAGTACCTCTACATAAGAGTGGCAGCAGACCGGAGTCCAGCAACTATACTGTAGGCTGGTCAGTCTCAAGTTAATGGTGGGGGACAGTAATGGCAACACTGTTAAAGGAAAGTTTGGTAGAGTACGCTGAATGCAGTGGGCTGCAAGATCACAGGCAGAATGGATTCACTGTGGGGAGGTCATGCCTGATGAATCTGATTGATTTCTTTGACTGGGTGACCAGAGAAATAGATTAGGGGAAGGCAGTGGACATGGCCTATCTGGACTTCAGCAAGGTCTGAAACACTGTGCCATACAGGAGACTGATAAACAAACAGAACAGCCTAGGGGTGAGACCCAAAGAGGCGAATTGGGCTAGAAACTGGATAACGGATAGGAGACAGAGGATGGTGGATAACAGCACACACTCTAATGATGGGAGAGTGACCAGTGGGATACCACAGGGCTCAGTACTGTGACCCATCCTCTTCAATGTCTTTATAAGCAACATTGCAGAAGAACTGGAAGGGAAGGTATGCCTTTTTGCAGATGACACCAAAATCTGTAATGTTGCAGACACTCAAGAGGGAGTGGAAAAAGTGTTTAGGAATCATGGGAAATTTGAGGCATGGTAACAAGCATGGCAGTTGGTGTTCAGTGCTAGAATGTGCAAAATAATGCACCTAAGGCATTGAAACCCAGGTGCTGAGTATTGGATGGGGGTGGGGCGATATCGACAGTCACTAAGCAGTAAAAGACCTCAAGGTTATCATTTCTGATGACCTCAAAGCAGCAGAACAGTATGACAAAGCTGTAGGTTGAGCCATTGGGATGCTCAGAGGATAGGGAGAGGTATCACCAGCAGGAGGAGTTGCTACTACATTGTTCACTGGTGGAATTCCCCGTAGAGCATTGTGTCGAGTTCTAGAGGCTGCAGCTCAGAAGCAACATAGAGTGGAGGCAGTTCAGAGAGAGGCAACTAAAAAGGTGTAGGTGTTACACCAAAAGCCCTACTAGGAGAGTTTGAGGATCTCAACACGTACACCCTGAAAAAGAGGAAGGCAAAAGAGGATATGATACAGACCTACAAGTAGCTCACAGGTGAAACCGGGTGCAGAAGGGGAGTTTCTTTCAAATGAGAAACAGCACTAAAATGAGAGGGAATGCATTAAAGCTGGAAGGGGAAGAGACAGTTTAAGAGCAATGTTAAGAAGTAATACTTCACTAAAAGAGATGTAGATACCTGGAACAGACTGTCAGCAGAAGTGGTAGAGGCAAAACCCTTAGGTTGCTTCAGGCATACATAGGCTAGACATAGGGTAATACTAGTAGATATGGAGAAGAGAGGGTCGTGGGAGACCAGTTAGGGTCTGTGGAGTCAGACTAGACAGGGACCATTTGGACAGACTGAGTGGGCCAAGCAGTCCTTTCCTGCCAACAAATTCTGTTTCTATGTATCTGTGAAACAAATGCTTATGATGAATGGAAACTTAGATAAATGGCACTGTATATCTTTATTTAGAATGTTTCAGTTGCTTAAATAATAACTGATTTGACTCTCATTGACAGTATATTATAAATATTAATTCCTGAATGCCATGAATGACCGTGTATTCTTTATTGCATATCAAACTTTTGATGTTTTTCACTACTTATGGTGTTGATTTTTGGGGAAAATATAAAAAGTAGCAAAAAAATATTCCAGTGGCCAAGGGTTGTCTTGTGGCCATCCTCAACCCCTTTGGTGGCCTTCCACCTTACATTCCCCTCCATCCCTTCCAATACAATTCCTGTATACTATACATATTTTTAAGATGTTTCCCTCAGTAGCTCTTGGAATTAGGATTGCATTTGAAGATCTTAATTTGTTAACTTAAACCTAAATCTGATTTTTCATAGAAATTTATGGTTTAGGATTCCAAATTTAAATGAAATTCTGATTTAAGGTCCTTTTAGGATTAGAATCAGAATCAGATTAGGACTGAGAAATTCCTGAATTTCTAAACAGTCCAACTGGATTAGAATCAACCTACTCCAAGCATTCCTAGGATCAGCCTTACAATGAGGGACCACCACATAGGTAAAATGTTAGTTCAGACTTTATACCCACTTAAACCTTGGCCTCTCTTGTCAGACTGCCAATAAGGAGTCCAATTAGTATCAATTATTTTGATGGTTTCATCAGGTGGACACCTGCCCACTGGGAACTGGACTGAGAACAAGACAGCTTCTTTTAGATAGCTCACTGAACAGCCCTTCAGTGATAATGGCTTTAGGCTACTACTGATCTGGGCTGGGTTTAGGAAAGGCAGTATGATTTAGTGGTTAAGGAGCACTGAGATTTAAATGTGGAGAACTGGGTTTGAATCCCCCAGCCACCACCTGAATATTGTGTGACCGACGAGCAAGTCACATAACTTCCCTGTGCTCCCAGAATGCACCCGGAAGCAAGCCTCAGCATAGTGTGCCTTTCCTGGACAAAAATTATAAAGTAAAACAATCAAAATAAAATTGAACCATCAAAATATTCAGTGAAGTGTAGACCAGTGGCCTGGAGGACTAAGGCATTGAATACTATTCCTCCGGCCCATCAGCGACCCTTGTTCAGTAATGAGGATGGGATGCCTGGGGTAAGCAGGATGGGAGATGATTGAGCATCCTAGGGATTGTTCTCCTGTCCTGGGAAGGGATGACAAGTCATTTCAGTCCCTGACTGCCACTGAGTGGAAGCCCAGAGGTAGTGTCGGTTACACGTGGCTCTAAGAGTGGGGCAGCAGTTCTGCATGACATGCATGCCTCCCACGTGCATGTACTGATATGTCACCATGACAGGGGTCTGGGAGCAAAAGGAATGGGCTTAATGAAGCTCTGCCCACTACCTCATGGCCTCATTAGTACTCAACTTGGAGGGGCCTGGATATCTTGACTGGGGGGAAGGCTACTCTCCCCTCTCCAACCCTGCCACTGAGGAGTAATCCATGGAAGACTTCACTCCAGCTCAAGAGAAGTGTGTAGCAGTTGAAAGGAGTGGGAAGAGGGCTGAGAGGGCTTCCCATCATCTCATACAAGGTAAAAAGCTTTATGGAAAACAAATTCAATGAAGCCTCCAAGCCCTTAATACCCACTCAAAGGCTTGTGGACAGTAGGTGCAGCCAGTCATGCCTCCTTACAACACTAGAAGCAGTGAGAAGGGGGCATGCAACTTAGCCATTATGGCAGGGTTCCCTATTTGTGGAAGCATGTCAGTACCTCTGTGCCTGCCACTGACCTGTCCACACTTATAAAAGCATGGTCATGGAGGGACTGGGTGTAGACCATGCTCTGACCATAACACAATATTTAAAGCAGAAATGTATTCCAAGAGGTCTAGGTGTATATGTGGTGCCTAATTTAGGTTACTCTAATTTTGATTTAGATACCAAATTGAATGCTGTTAGCAGGTCCCCATGTTTTCTGCGATTCTGTGGTTCCAGCAGTGGCCGCAGAAATCAGGGCTGACTGCAGAAATCAGTGCTGGCTGCAGAAATTGGGAAAACCAGCCATATGGCTGCAGAAATGCTAACTATGCTATGCAATGCCACATGGCAAGGGCAAAGCTACTGATATGTCAAGTATGCAATGCCATATATACTTCTTAGAA
The DNA here is from genome assembly GCA_016271365.2 of Neoceratodus forsteri. Lineage (NCBI taxonomy): Eukaryota > Metazoa > Chordata > Ceratodontiformes > Ceratodontidae > Neoceratodus > Neoceratodus forsteri. The sequence goes on along the minus strand of CM028137.1, from coordinate 584,340,488 downwards.
GGGTCAACAAACTGATGCTGCCTGCTTCAAAGCCAAAAAGCTAGCGGCCACATGGCATCTTGACATGTGCTGGCTCTTGTTACATAACTCCATCCAGCCAGTATTGTGGTGGTGGGGAGGGGGAGACTCATGCAAGAGTAGCAGAGCTTGATAAGGTCCACAGCAGTTATGATTTGCTGTTGTGTAGGTGTGGCTAGCTCAGCCATGTTCATTTTTTTTTGTGAGGGTGCTCACGGTGCATGCTGAATCCCTGGAAGATGAATTTGGAAGAAAGAACTGGAAGGCAAGCAGTAGTCAAGAAGTGAGAAGATTCAGTGGTGCCCATGGAGGTGGAATTGATCTCTGTGGTGGCAGGTATCGGAGGAGGAACTGATTGCAGAAACATGTGGCTGGCAGCCGACTGAGCAGAGAACTCGGTCCCCACTGATGGACAGCGATCAAAGTTTTGATTTGTGGGCTGCAGATCTGTACCTGCAAGTGTGAGAGTAATTTCTTGGCAGATTTAAACCTTCAGCCTAAGTGATGGCATCAAGATCAATTCTTAATGAGGGTCAAGTTGCCCAGCTGCCTTAGAACTGGCAACCAGGGTATACTAAAACTGGAGCAAGTAGATAAGGAAAAAAATCAGAATGGAGAGTTGTATTGATTGCTGCTATACATAAGTGAAATGAGGGTCACTGACTAAAGAACACCACCACCCCTGAGCTGCTGGGAGAAGAGAACATGCTAACCAAGGTTACTCCAGCTTAATAAGAATGACTTGCTTGCAATTTTAGTGTGTCCCCAAAAGAAAAATCAGGGATCAACAGATCCTACAGACACTGCATGTTACATCCTCCATCACTATTATAGCAAGGCAGTCTTCCCCAACACATAGATTTGCACACTACACTCAACATGTTTGTTGCAAGGCAGTTGGGGTATTCCTAGTTTTCCAAAAAAATTATTATCTAAAAGAAGATTGATCAAATCAGAAAAAAATGGCTTTCATGTTGAAGTCTTTCTTTATGTCTGCTAACTGTAAATATAAACCAGAAGAAATCCAAGCAGGTTTTTCCTTCTGTGTAGTTTTAGCTGAGTGTTTATGTCCTCCTCAAAATAAAACCTACTAGAACAGCAAAAGCCACCAATTTTCAAAAGAAGAACAGATGAGGCTTCAAATTTGGGGTGGGAGGGAACAGTCTTTGAAAGAGAACACTGATGCCCATGACTGTACCAGGTTTGGGTTACTGCAGTTTAATATGTATGATAAGAAGAGTACATACCGTTAAATGGCCTGCTGTTCCACTTTCAGTGGAGTTGAGTGGTTGCATGTAGGCACTCAAAGGGTTAACTAAAACTTAGTCCCCTTGAAGATATGCTGTTTAACCACAATTTATCTGCTGCAGAATGGCCACAGAATCAGCAATTGTTCTGCCACAGAAAGTATGAGGTCCTGCCGCAGAATGTAGATCCACTCTGCCACAGTAAACACAGGGCTCTGGGTGTTAGAAATAAATGTTCAAGGGACTTTACGTTATTGGTTGTGCAATCTATGACTAAGGAACTTCAAAAGGGTGAAACAGAGTTACATCAGACTGAGACTAAGGTCAAAGAAAATTCTTCATTAGAGGAGTTTAGAGAATATTTGGATGAATTAAGCACACATTTAACTGAATTTGAGGAAGAAATTAGAGCAACTAAGCTTACTAAGTTTAAAAGAGATCTGAATGGCTATAAGAACAATGTCTATGCATACAGTAGATGAGAGACAAAAAGAGACTATGAGTGATCAGTACAATTTGGATTTAGAATCATTCAGTTACGCCTTAGGCAGTGATTCAGAAGCAATCTAAACCAGTGATGGGGAAAGGAGAGGGCATTTTTAGTGATATGTGGATACCGGGGACATAGAAACATGAAAACATAGAAGTTGACAGCAGATAAGGACCGTAAGGAACATCCAGTCTGCCCATTTCTTTTTCTACCTTATAAATGTGCTATTGGCCTTTGCTCTGTCAATGGCCTATCTATTCATACTCATCTGTATTGCTTCCTTATGGCTATCCCATGCCTATTTGAAGCCCTGCACTGTATTCATATCCACCACTTCCTGAGGTAGGCTGTTCCATGCATCCACCACCCTTTCTGTGAAAAAGAACTTCCTCACATTACCCCTTAATTGGCCTCCCTCTAATCTCATGCTGTGTCTTCTTGTCCTGCTATCTGTCTTATATTGAAACTTGTTAGACTCTTTCACCTTGTTAATGCCCTTGAGGTGTTTGAATGTTTCCATCATATCACCTCTTTCCCTCCTTTGCTCTAGGGTATATATATATATATTGAGCTCCATTAATCTGTCCTCATATGTTTTCTGATGCAGTCCCTGCACCATTTTGGTTTCCCTTCTCTGGACTGCCTCAATTTGGTTAATATCCTTGTGAAGGTGTGGCCTCCAGTACTGCACGCAGTACTCCAGATGGGGCCTAACCAGTGTCTTGTAAAGAGGGATTATTACCTCCCTCTTCTAACTTGTGATACCCCTACTAATACACCCTAACATCCCCCTAGCCTTGCCTACCCCTTTAGTGGTCTGCTTGAATGATTTCAGGTCATTGGTGATGATGATGCCCAAGTCTCTTTATTCACTTGTGACTGCCAGCAACTCCCTTCCCAGCCTATAGGTGGTGTCAGGGTTTCTCTTCCCTATGTGCATGATCTTGCACTTCTTTGCATTAAATCCCAGTTGCCACTCTTCCGACCATTTTGCTAGTTTATCCAGATCTCTTTTCATTCTGCCCACCCGATCTGGATCATCTACTCTGTTGCAGATCTTGGTGTCATCTGCAAACAGACAAACCTTACCCTCCAATCCATCTGCAATGTCACTGATGAAGATATTGAAGAGGACTGGCCCCAGGACTGATCCCTGAGGTACCCCACTTGTGACTTCCATCTCTTCTGACTGTATACCATTTACCACCACTCTCTGTTTTCTGCCCATCAACCAGTTTGCCACCCAGATGACCAACTTCTGACCCACCCCGAGCCTACCCAGCTTATTAATCAATCTTCTGTGTGGTACAGTATCAAAAGCTTTGCTGACATCAAGGTAGGTGACATCAACTGCTCCCCCTTGGTCCACCACTCTGGTTACCCAGTCAAAGAAATCTATGAGATTAGTTTGACAGGACCTTCCTTTTGTAAACCCATGCTGTCTTGGATCCTGTGCCCTATGGATTCCAGGTGTTGCACTATCCTTTCATCAAGGAGTGCCTCCATAATCTTGCCCACTACTGAGGTAAGACTGACTGGTCTGTAGTTCCCTGCCTCCTCTCTGCTACCACTCTTGTGGAGCGGGATCACATGAACCCTTCACCAGTCTTCTGGGACTTCTCCTGTGCTCAGAGACCCACTAAACAGTTCTGATAATGGCTCTGCTAGTTCCACCCTTAGCTCCTTTAGTACCCTGGGATATATGCCAGCAGGTCCCATTGCCTTGTCCACCCTGAGCTTATCGAGCTCTTGTAGGACCCTTTCTTTTGTGAAGGGACGTGCTCACCTCCCTCTCCCCTGTGTCCATGGTGCTGAGCTGTGGGTCCTGCCCTACCTTCTCTTCAGTAAGTACTGAGCAGAAGTATCTATTTAGGATAGATGCTTTTACATGGTCCTCCTCCTCACACACGCCCTCTTATCTCCTTTGATCTTAGCAATACCCGCTCTGGACTTTCTCCTTTCACTAATGTATCTATAGAAAGTCTTTTCCCCTTCTTTTACAGTTTGTGCTAGTGTTTCCTCAGTTTGGGCCTTTGCCTGCCTTACTGCCTTCCCTACTTCCTTTAGGGAAGTTTGGTATGCCTCCCTATCTTCATCCTGCTGCATTCCCTTATATTTCCTGCAGACCAGTCTTTTGGCTCTGACCTTTTCTACTACTGTTTTTGAGAACCAAAGTGAGTTCCTTCTTCTTTTGCACTTCCTTTTTTTCTCTAACACATTGAGATGTTGCTTCAAGTATTACATCCTTAATGCTTGACCACTTTGCCTGTACCCCTCACCTGTTTTTCTTTTTTCCAGGGCTATTTTAACTCTGTTGGCCATCTTATCAAAGTCACCTTCTCTGAAGTCCCATATTTTTGCCTTGGAATGGGGTGATCTAGTTTTAGTGGCCAAACTGAACCATACCATGTGATGGTCACTGGCTCCCAGGTGACCTTCTACCTGGAGATCTGCGATCCTTTCCCTGTTAGTCAGTACTAGATCTAGGATAGCCCTGTCTCTTGTGGGTTGTTGTACCAGTTGTTTGAGGCCCTCCCCCTGCAAGGAATCCACCATGTGCCTAGTGCTGGCAGATGTTCCTGCTGGTATTGACCAATCTGTATCTGGCATGTTGAAGTCTCCCATTATCAGAACCTCCCCTTTAGCTGTCATGTTTTCTATATCTTCTAACAGTAATGTGTCTCTGTCCTCCCCCTGGTCTGGGGGCCTGTAGACAACCCCAGTTCTTATGACTGTCCCATTTCTTGTTTCCAGGGTGACCCATAGTTCTTTTGGCTCCTTATGTGTAATCTGAATTTCTGTAGCTTTGATATTTTCATTGACATACAGGGCCCCTCCCCCCTACACCTCGGTTTCTTCTGAACAGTACATAGCCAGGTACTGAAGTCTCCCAAGTGTGGTTACTGGTAAACCACATCTCACTAATTGCTACTATGTCCAGTTTAGTCTCTGTCATTATTGCCTGCAGGTCTGGGATCTTGTTTCCCAGACTGTGAGCATTTGTGTACATGATTTTCCATTGGCCAGATTTCAGTGTGTTAGTTATTGGGTGAGGTCTGGTGTTTCCCCTGTGCATTGTATGGGGAGCTGGACCTTTTTCCTTACCTGGTGATGCAAATGAACTGCAAACATGCTGAACTCCTGTTTGACCACTAGCTGAGGGAGGAGGGATGTTCTTCCCATTCGACGTATGGGGTTCTGCACCCCTCTCCCCATTTGCTAGGCCTTACAGATATCGTGGCAAAAGAGGTTACCAATACACAAGAGATATAGGATCAGGTGAAAGGGAAGATTCAGAGCCAGGACCCTCAGGAAGAATAGATACAGAAGGGTCTATAGGACAAAACGCAAGGAGAAAAGAAAGAAAACAATAAGAGGTGGGACAGGAGAAAACAGCAACAAGATCACAGGCAACAGTAGCCAAGAGCAACTCATTTTTTATATATCTAATAGAGAACTTACTTTCTTAGAAATTAAAGTTCTGTCTAAAGGCCCACCCTTTTGGCCTCACACTCAAATTACATGAATTTGAACTGAAATTAGAATGAAACAATTTTTTAGGAAACTAAGACTGAAGTTTTTCTTTGCCACGTTGCCAGACAAAATTGAGAGAATGCCTGCAGAAAAAAATTATTTTAAGTCAAAAACTTCAGTTAAAATCAACTTTTATTCCACCAGGCCCCATACCCCACAATATTGAAACTTACATATCCATGGTTACTAAGAGCATTGACCAATCATTGGTGAAGGGAGTGGATGGGGAGCGGGACCACTAGACTACCAGGGAAATATTTTGACAACAATGGGATAGCAATCTGAGAATGGGGGGGTGGACCACTTGACTACCAGGGAAATATTTTGTCAACAATGGGATGGCATTCGGAGCATGGGGGAAGGGGATGGTGCACTAGACTACCAGAGAATTTATTTTACTATACGGGGACACAGATCAGAGAACAGGGGAGGGACCACTCGGCTACCAGGGAAATATTTTGTTAACAATAAGATGGTGATCAGAGTCCGGGGGGGCACTAGGAGTCCCAGTGCAATCTGTGATGTAAGATAATACTTTTCAAAGCTGATTGTAGAACTATCATTATTTAAACCTTACAAGCTGCAACCTCCATAAGTGTGTTTTGAGGTTTTTTTGTTGTTGTTTGTTTTTTGTTTAAGCAGATGTATACTTTGAGATCCCAGGTTCTGCCTGCAGTAGTGCCCAGTTAGTTTGTTCCCAGCCCAAACCCTTCTGTAATTCTTAGCAGAGGTCCACTAGAGATAAGACATAACCTGCACTTCATGCTCATGTGCACTGTGCAGCTAACTAAAGTTGGCATTACTTGATTTGATTTTCAAATGCTTATCTGCAAGGGTCACCTGAGTGCTGTATAAAATACACTTGTAAATTTGGGTGACTGCAGAAACTGTATAAGCTAATGTTTTCATAAACCTAGCATCATAGTGATGGCTGATGAAATATGCCTCAGAAGCATTCATGTGCATATTTCCAATATGTTATTGGTTTTCTGTCCCCCTCTTTGTAGAGTTATCTAATATATACTGAAAATATATAATCATGTATACTGTAATTATGCATAATAGAAATATGCACTTGAATGGGTTTACAAAGGGTAGGTCCTGCTGTACCAACTTGATTGCCTTTTATAACAACATCAGTTTAAATCTGGATAATGGAGTTCCTTCAGGTGTTATTTTTCTAGACTTCTCAAAAGCCTTTGACAAGGTGCCACACAATGCCATAATAGCTAAATTATCAGGCCTGGGCATCGACCTCTGTCTGGTTAAGTGGATACACTGTTGGCTTACTGACTGTTATCAACGTGTTTGTATTAACAATACCTTGTCTAACCAGGGAGAAGTCAGCAGTGGTGTCCCCCAGGGATCTGTGTTGGGCCCAGTATTATTTAACCTTTTTATATGTGATATGGGCAGAGACTTAAAAAAACAGTATAATAAAGTTTGCAGATGATGCCAAGTTAGGAGGCCAAGTTTTATTTATTTATTTATTTTTTTGAATTTTGGTGACTGGGTTTGCCCACTGAGACAACGTGTCCCTTTTTCAGGAGCGACCTGGGGTAAAGGGTTAAAGAGGGAGGAGACAGTGATATAGAATTACAAGAATCACATGGCAAATGTACGCAGACACTTTTTTTTTTTTTTACAGTACATAACATATCAAAGCAGCAGATAGGCAATAAAATAAGTTACATCTTTAGAGTATTAAAAGGATAATTGGGGTAAGTGAATATTAAATTGTAAATATAATACAGTATTTACATAAATACAAGTAGTGTGGTGAGGTCAAAAAAGGGGGGGAGGTGAGAAGATGATAGTGTCTTACCGTGAATGACAAGGAAGAGGAGGGGAAAGGAGAAAAAAAGGGGAGAAAGCAACAGGCTGGCAAGGGAGGGTTAAGAGCAGTTGCTGTTGCATACAGGAGGTGGAAAGAAAGTTTCTTTGCAGAGTCTCTTGAACTGGGGAGAGACTTACATAAAAGTAGGTCATGTGGGAGGTTATTCCATTTACGAGGAGCTGCAGAAAAAAAGAATCTTGTGCCTATGGCTGTATGGGTTTTAGGTATACTTTGTATAGGGAGGTGGGAGGTTCTGAGGGTCCTAGGGAAGGATTTAAAGGAGAGTAGGTTAACAAGGATGGTGGGGAGGGAAGGTGAATAAATTTGAAGAAAGTGCATAGTACAGGGAAATCAATTTTAGTCTCAAAGGACAGCAAACTTAGGGTGTTGAGCACATCGCAATGATGGGTTCAGGCTGGTACTCTTCTATGGTGGCCCTGCTTAAGTTTGGCCAGCATAGATGTTTTGACAGAGTGAGTAATTGGGGCACCATAAAATAGCCCTGGAAGAAGAGTGGCTGAGGCAATAGTCTTCCAAGCATGGAGCGTGAGTTGGGGGGCAGCACGGTAAAGAAGGCCAAGTTTTTGATTGATAGTCTTGATAACATTGGATACATGCAAATCAAGGGATAGGTGGTCATCAAGAGTCATGACTAGATATTTAAAGGAGGGCACTCGTAATGGCATCCCCAAGGAGGTAAGGACTACTAGAGGAGGCTGGGATGTTATTTTGAAGGAGGTATGCCAGAACAAAATGGGTTTTGTCTTTTTTGAGTTCAACACCAACAAGTTATTCTTGAACCAGGATTCCAGTTGCTGGAAGTCATTATCCATGGTATAGCATCATCCACATAGAGTTGAACCGACAACCCACCGCAGTTCAGTGGCAGTTCGTTGATGAAGATGGAGAACAATAATGGCCCAAGGATTGAACCCTGGGGGACCCCATCAGTGATTGGAGATAAGGAGGAGAAGGCACCTGCCCATGTGATGCACTGGGACTAGTTGGATAAGTAGTTGGAGAACCAATTTAGGAAGTTAAAATTAAAGGCCCAGGTAATGGAACTTGGAAATGAGGAGTGGGTGGTTTAGAAGATCGAAGGCCTTCATAAGGTCTATGAAGATGGCCCCTATGGCACAGTCCCTGTCCATGGCCTGAGAGATGTCCAAGGTGACTTTGAGAAGAGCAGTATCCATCCCATGCAATTTCCAAAAGCCATGTTGATGTATGTTTAGGGAGTTGGTGTGCTCGAGAAAGGAATATAGATGCTTATATAGAATATTTTCCTGAATTTTGCCAATAGGACATAAAATGGATATCTGTCTAAAGTTCTCAATGAGGTTGGTCAGACTGCTTTTGTGTACTTGGACAACGATCTCAGTTTTCCATTTGTCAGAGATGGTCTGAGTAGGGAAGGATCTATTAATTAACTGTGCAATTGGGTGCACTAATGCAGGGGCTCCTATTCTAAGGAATTTTGGCTGCAGAGAGTCATGGATCCATGATTGGTGCTCGACAAAATTTTTGGGGAATGCCCCATCAGTGACACTGGCAAGTCAACCACATTCCGCAGTTGGCTGCCAGTGCCCAAAGACTGACTGTGTTTTCTTCGGGGGGCTTTTCCCCTCAAACACCCCACATGGGGGGCTGCGCCCCCGCACTCCCTCTTAAGGATTATCAACTCTGAGTTGGAGCTGATTCTGGGGGGTGCAGGAACCCCGACAGACAGCACCTGATGCCAGCGGGTTTCCCACAGTGGCTTGGTGCTGTAGTCACTGTAGGGGACCTCGCTGGTGAAATTTTGCTGTCGGTGGGGTAACTGGAGAGTCATATCCTGGAGAACTGTTCGGTTTAAGACCCATTAAGAGTTTGAGGACTTCTTTCCGCAAAGTGGTTTGTAGATGGAATAGGGGGGTGAGGGCTTCCAGGATAGGGGATTGTGGAGCGGGTTGGGTAGTGGTTAGGTCCTTCTTGTATACATCTAGGTCTATGAAAAAATGTTTTATACCAGTGGCTATTTCCAAGGGGAGGATAATAGGGATCCTTTTGAAAGCATAGTTAAGGGAGTGCCCCACTCTTTGCCCTTAAGCAGGGTATTGATTTAAGTCCAAAAGCATTTGGGGTTAGCGAGGTGCATTTCTTGCATGGAGAGTAGATAGGACAGCTTTGATTTGTTTATGCTGGCTTTGCAAGCGTTCCTCAGTTGGCAGTAGATTCTCCAATCCCAAGTGGAGACCTGAACATTTGAATGATTTCCAGGCCTTGTCTCAGGAACACATTAGGTGCCTTAACTCATGACAAGTTAATAGTCTTTCACAGCATTTTTCATTAGTGGCAACCTTAGAAAAACTCGAATCTTGGGCAATGAGAAATGGAATGATCTTTAACACCAATGAATGCATTGTCATGCATTTTGGACACAAACCCCAACCACTCTTATATACTGAATCAAGCAATTCTAAAAAATTCAAACCTAGAAAAAGACCTTGGTGTTCTAGTGGACAATAAATTAAATTTGTCAAATCATTGTACATCCATTTAAAAAACAGCAATGGGGCTGATTTCTAGGATTAAGCACTGCTTTACTTCAAGAACAGAGCTATGTATCATCCCTTTATACTCGAGTTATGTACATCTACATTTGGACTATGCATCACAATTCTGGTCTCCTCATTTAGTTAAAGACATTAATAGGGTGGAACAAGTTCAAAGGTCTAGTACTAAAACTATTCCTAGATTAAAGAATATGACATATCCCGATAGATTAGCTACAACTGGACTTCACTCCCTCCATATCAGATGTCAATGGGGTGATCTATTACTTTTGCATAAGATCCTGCAGAAACAGGATCTTACTAACAACTGTGACTTTCTTGTAGTACTGCTATGAGTAATACAAGATCTCACAACAGAAAGTTGGTAGTACCTTGGGCCACAACCAATACAAGAGACAACTTTTACAGGGTTAGAATTACTAAAGTATGGAATAGACTACCTCCATTCATTGTCAATATCAAAGATTTTAATGCCTTTAAAAAAGGCCTGGATGATTACTATTACATCAAACACATACTGGAGTAATTCTGACCCACTAGTGTGGGGGACATTCTCGATGGGTCTTGTGCCTTCTAATGTCCAAACAAACTTAGTAAACCGAGTAATGTTTTTGAGGCTTATTTCATCAGCAATCGCTAAGATGCTAGGATTAGGGGTGAACTATTAGCTTATATAGTTTCTGCAGTTACCTTAATTTACAAAGGTATTTTATATGTAACTTAGATGGGCCTTGCAGATAAGCATTCTGAAATCAAAACAAATAATGCCACCATTTAGTTGCCCTACTTAATATAGTGAAATATTAGCTGCATTGGGTCCCTGCAGTTTCTGTATTTGACTAAGGTTATCAGATGTAATTGAGCTGGCCTTTGCAGATTCCTTGCATTTTTAGCATTGTGTGTGTTCTGGATTTTTTGGTTTCTTGCTCCCCCCTTTCCATCATCCATACCCTTTGTGTCCTTTTATTAGTGCAGTGTCGATGTTTATTTCTTCCTACTGCCCAGGCACTGAAGATTTGAATATCCATGTGATTGAAGGTTCAATATTAGCTGTTTCTGGACATTTATTGACCATATTTATAACTGCTGTGCAGGTTAATATCTAGTCATACTGTTCGGCTGGGGTCCCTCCTCTCTTCTCTCTTCATCGCCATCCCTGCTCCCCCCACCGATATGTGGTTTTTGTTATGAGCTCGATTTTCAGAGTTTAAAGTGGGAATAGACATATTTACATTATATTTATACTATCACTGTATTATTTCTAAGGGCTGTTACAGTATTGTTTCGCCAGTAATTTGGGTTCCCGATCTGTTTTCATTAGAGTGGCTGTCACCTGTCTAACCTACACTGTGTGTCACTGAGCTGGATAAGATAGGACATCTTAAGATATCTTAAGGTATCGTAGCTTATCTTAATACATTGTATGTTAAGATATAGGAGATAGCAGTACCATGGTAGGGATGGAGCGGGTGGAGGGGAAAACAGACAGGGAACCCAAATTGCTTGAAAAGCAGTATTGTAACGGTGCTATGTCAAAACTGCGCAGTGAAAAACAATGCAGTCAATAACTGTCCCACATGGTCAGTACAAAACCACATGGTCCAAAACAATGCTAAATTAGATACACTAACTCTGAAACTGCGTGGTGCTGTTATGACTGTGGGGCTTTTGACCACGTGTATTTGCTGTCATGGTTTTGACCAGACACCTATTGTACAAGCCCATAAAAGTACTGTAGTGGAATAATAGTATAAATATAATGTAAATATAACTATTATCTCTCTAAACTCTAAAAATCGAGCTGTTTCCAAAGAGTAAAAAAATACATAAATAATTAAAGTAAAAATCATAACTAAATATATACTTTTTTCAATTTTAATACATTGTAATGAATGGACAAGGTAGAACACATCTGAATTTTATTTATTTACTGATTTGTTTATTTTTTTTAATTAATTTATTACTGGATTATTCTCTGTAGGCACAAGTGCCTGTTTTCAGTAGCGACCTGGCAGCATGGGAGAGATTATATGAATGTATCACTTTCACAGAGAGTATGCAAGTGGATGCTGGGGCAATCATACCCTGGTCTGCAGGATGTAACAAGCTCATTCAAAGCTCACCATTTTACCTCTATTTTACCATGACAGAATGAGTGGTGGAATAGTTGCATGTGAAGCCTCAAGATAGTGTGATAGCATTAGAGATGTGGAACAATTTGTGTCTATGTGTTGTGTGTATGTGTGTGGGTGGTGGTTGTGGTGGGGGGAGATATAGATCATGTCTGATAGTAACTGGAAACTGTTGCTTACAAGTAAAAAAATAACAGTTTCCCTATTGAATTGTGGTGGTGCCATCATTGTGTTAGATGGAAAAATTGGAATATCCCACTGCATTCACGATTATGGATGCCCCACGCCTTGTTCAGTCCCAGCTGCGTGCCCTTCTACCTAGGAAGGCGATACCTGTACACTCAAGGAGACACAATCTGGACTCAACCCACTGCTCAGCCATAGACACACATTACAGAAGGTGAGCATAGGGTTGACAGATTGGACAGCGGTTGTGTGATGGAAGAATGACTGTTCTCACTAAAAATGTGTGTCCAGACATCTTGTATTCCAGTGCCTTCAAAAAGAATGTCAGTAAATCATGTTTTGCTGATATCCTCATTGTACATAGATACTGTAGCTGTTGTGGATTTTTTTTTGGGGGACATTCTTGCATACTCCATCACATTATATCAATTATCATACCCTAACCCACAATGTGTCACAATGAGGAGTTTGTTGGGAGGGGATGCCAGGGCAATGGAGTACACATTTGTTCTCTGCTGGGATATCATTCCTCCTGCACACACTGTCTGCACTGAAATATACTAAGTAGTTGGCAGGCTTTTTGTTTGTCAACTGACCATGATCTGACTTATGGCAGTGGGAAGAGAAATATAAAAAGTTGTTGGAAGACTGCTTCATAGAAATGATGTCCGACACAGCACCATAAATCAGTTCATGGTCAGCCAACAAATAAAAAGCCTGCCAACTGCTCAGTATATTTCAGTACAGGCAGTGTGTTCAGGAGGAATGATATCCTAGCAGGTGACAAATGTGTACTCTATCGCCTCGGCACTCCTCCCCAACAAACTCCTCATTGTGAAACATTATGGGTTAGGGTATGATTATTGATATAATGTACTTGAGTATGCAAGAATGTCCCCCCTCCCCCACACCCAAAACACACATCAGGTGCAATATCTATGTACACAGTAAGGTTCTCAGTAAAAACAATTAGTTGCCATGGGCATTGTTGGAGGACTGGGAAGAATGATTAAGACAGAAGCATTTTGTTTTTTACTTGGGTGGGCATTGTCTATATTATACCCATAGAATGCAAATTATTATTCTATCTATAAAGAATGCAATAGATCCTATTCTATCAGTGACATGTAATATATGATCTACAGTCCATCAAGACGATGTAGTCTGGTAATGTTTCAAGCTAAGATAGGTGATTTTGAGAGAAAACTTATTTACTGTGGAAAACACAAAATAGGCAGACTCAGGGCATGGGCTTTAAAGTGGGCAACTTAGAAAAATCAGAAAACTGACTGCATTGTTACTGCAAGAGAATACAATTTATTAGGCTGGCTGACATAGCTGGAACAGGACCAAAAAAAGGCACACTCCAAAACATCTGTTACTATTCTTCATTCCATCCTGCAGCCAGCTCTCACCTCCCTTTTTTTCCATACCATACCTAGTTGCCATTTTCAGTTTGAATGCGGTCCTTTCAGAATTATTATGTACTTTCTGTTATAACAAATTGTAGATTCTGGGGTGGGGGAAGGCTGGGATTGGATGGGTGATAGAGGGTGGGGTATGGGGGGTATATCTTACTGTTTTGGGGGTCTGGAAATGAGGGGAGGGGCTTTTTTAATTTTATTTTTAATGCACTCCAAATACAAATACGAATACCAGAATATTTTGGCTGCCAAATACTAATATTCAGACCGAATATTCATTAAATAGAGAATAATATATGGGGTGGTGTGTGTAACGAGATTTTACACACACCCGAGTTGTGGGATGCTACATAAACCCCGGTGGCCGAAGGTTTATAAATGCATCCTGGCAGTGTGTAAAATGATTCTACCCACCACCTCATATTTTTTCATAATTGCTGGCCCGCGCTTTTTGCCTCAGCAATTGTAAAAATCAGGCAGTAGACTGGCGGTCAGGCAGTGACAGACTGCTCAGGAGTCTGTGCTGTTGTGGTCCGTGGTCTGACAATTTACATTGAATAGTTCATTTTTTAAGTCACAACATGTATGCTATTTTTTTAAGCTTACCAGCGAAGAGGGGTTGCTGAGCTGTGGAATGCTTCGGTACAAAGAGGTGAAGAGATCTGCTGGCTCTCAGCGTGCTGGCAGGGAAACCAGATGTACGTTTAAATATTTTCTGTTTGGTTTTCCTGCCAGTGATTAGAAGAAGAGATTTTGTTTGTAATTAAAAAAAAATATTCACATGAGGTGCGATGGGCGATGTTCCAACCATCGGCGTACACTGAAGGAGGACCGGATAAGTGGCGCATGCGTGCTCCAAGGGAAATAACGGCAAATTATAACTGGGTTTCCCTATGGGAAAAAGCGCGCGTCAGTAATTATAAGATATTTGCACAGCCCTGGTTGTAAAGTAGCATGTTCAGCATTTTTTTAACAGGTTCTCGCTTGTGAGTACTGAACCACGGAAGGGCCCGGCACCTCTGCATCTGTTTACTCAGGTCCTGCTTGAATTTATTTATTTATTTATTTGAAGTCTTGGATTACAAGTACCTATGAGTCTAAAGACTCTTTTACTTAGGTTCCACGTCATACAAAAACAAATCACAATACAAACAACAAAATCCACTAAAAACTGTAAACACATGTATACATAAAAGTTTCAGGAGGCTGTTAGAAGGAATATAATCATACAATCAAAAGGCTATCAAGTAAAACAGAAACATACATTGAATAAACTAAGTGATTTGTGCCAACAAGGACTACAGGCAGGAGAAGGCCACCAGAAATTACTTTGCTGGTAAGGTGATAGTCAGACTAAAGTAGGCTTCGTCCACGAGGTTGTGAAAGGGTAAGAGTTATCATTGGTGGGGTGGGGAGGAGAGTGGGAGGATATATGGGGGCTAGGGACAGCAGTCATGAGATGTGATCTCAGGAGGTGTTTAAAGGGGCCTGGCATGGGTGTGTCAATGGTGCTGGCTGGAAGCCCATTTAGCCAACTGGGAGCCCTATAACTAAAAGACCATTGCATCTGACTTGTTCAACAAAAGGGGACTTGGTAGGCATGAGTTGATCCTTTCCTAGTTTTCCGAGGACAGGCCGAGTGGGTTAGCAAGAGCTGGGAGTTTGGGAGGATAAGGCCTAAACTATTTTTTTCCAATATAGGCAGGTGTGGTACTTCATCCTGTCACTAAATCTGAGCCTGTCTGTCATGTAGTAGATATCACATGTATGCATCCTACTGTGTGAGCCCAAGACCAGCCTACAGGCTTTATTTAGAGCTAGGCAAATTCTTTGTAGCACCATATCAGTAGCAGTGCTATATATGATAAGACCGTAATCCACTATTGAGAGACTGGAACATGTAACTGCTGTTTTGAGGGTCTCTTCTGGCATACAGTGTTTATGCCTATAAAGCACCCCCAGCCTGCTGTTGACTGCTTTAAAGACCATATTGATGTGTTCTGGAAAAGACAGGACACTGTCGAGGGTGATGCCAAGGTACTTAAAGTCTGCACTTGTTCAAGAGGGGTGTGAAGACTGTTCCTAATATTGAGTGTATTTGAACTATGCCTGTTGTGAGGGTTCACGAAGAGCATGGCCTTCATCTTTTTATAGTTCAAAACCAATTTGTGCCACATAAACCAGTCTTCAACTGCAGAGAATTTATCTTGGAGACTATGGGGTAATGCCTGGGTGTCCGGGTGGCTGGCAAATAACACTGCCTCATGCTCATATAGGTCACTGGGACAAGGAAGAGGTAGAGAGTTCAGGAAGAGGCTGAACAATAAATAACCCAGGATAGATCCTTGAGGGACCCCTAACCAGACAGGTTTACGGAGGACAATTTGTCATTGATTTTTAACCGCTGGGATCTTCCTTCATGGTAACTATTAAACCAGCACGCAGCCCCAGAAGAGGCACTGATGGTAATGAGGAAGTCAATTAGTAGGGGATGATTTACTGAATCGAAAGCCTTAGTGGGATCAATGTACACTGATCCCACTAAGTGCTTCTGATCAAGGGCATTATGAATAAAGGAGGTGTATTGAAGAAGGGCAAATGTGGTGCTATGATTTTTCCTGAACCTGTGCTGTACAGCTCTCTGAATATTGTACTTCACTGACCTACAAAGCCAGTATAGTGTTATGCTTGTGTAACTGTGTTAGTTTGGTTTTGGATGTTTGCACTCTCTATTCCAGAGGAAATACCACCCTGTAGGGGTACGAAGGCCAGGAACTCTCAGATAGGGTTCCACTCCTAGCGGTGCCATGGGACAAGTCCTATGGCCAAAGGTACCTTAGGAATCCCCAAAAGAAATGTAGTATCATCCCCAAAAAGGAGACAACATGAAGCACGTGAGCAAGCAGTAACTGTGACATAGGAGCAGTAACTGTAATATAGTAGTAGAAGCATAGGCAGTTTGATAATGTAATGAGATGCTCAGTTGAATAACATAATGACTGCCCAGGTTTGTGTAGCATGATACTGATGATTTGTGTTGAGATTAGGAGATCCCCTAAGGAGAGAGGGAATGGCAGGATATCCTCCACCTCCATCCAACAGCAGAATCTATCTAAAGAAACTAGGGGAAACAACTTTGCTAACTAAGTGTTATGACCTGAGGCAAAGGAGGAGAGAAAAAAAACCCTATGAGGAGGAAATCTCGGGAGATCCAAGGCCTAGGTTGCCTTCCCTCCAGGCTTGGGACAGTTCATTTAGTGACCGCTCTGCACCTGCAATTTGGAAAAGCTAATTAAATGGATGTGGAAAACATTCCAATTTGGAGGAAGGCTTTCACTCAAACCCTCTAGCGGGAACATCATGGAAGGTTGCGAGAAAACTCTGCAACAATACATGCATCCAAGGCACAGGAGGAGAGCAACAACTGCTGAGGCACTCACCTGGCCTACCTGCCCTAAATCAAACCAGGTGAACCAGAGGCAGTCATTGGGAGAATGCGGTGAAGGTGCCTTGCTAGGGAAACCACTAAAGTCAATGGCCAACCATTACAGTGGAACACTAGAACCAAAGGAGATCATCGTAACCACCCTTCACTGCTAGTCTTAAATTCTACACCAGGAGCTGCTGTTGCATAGCAGGCAGCTAAAGCCAAGCCTGGGGTGAGTACATTCCCAGCTATAGGCTAGGTGAGAAGGATCCCACCCCAAGTTGGATAAGCTTGAGATGCAAACTAAATGCAGAGCGAGACCATCAGCTGCAGGAACCCTGCACCAGAATAGAATGTCTGGCATGCCCCAGAAATTGATTGAGAGCTGAAAAGCTAGTGAGCTGAAAGAACACAGCGTGTTGAGATCGTAATGAGCATTGAGTGCTGAGACCTTGCAAGGTCAAATGCAGATTGAGTGCAGCAGAATCTGAGGCTGAAGCTGAGGGGATGGCAGTAGGCATGAAGCAATGGTTTGCGTAAACAAGGAGCAATGGTTGCGTAAGCAAGTGTGGACCTGTACGTAGGTCAGTAAGCAATAGTCGTGATAGGTAGACCTGCATAACATACTGTATAGCAATTAAATAGCACTGAATTGGGGCAAGCCAGCCAGACATGAATAGCCAAATCAAGGTGACAAACACTCTGAGGATTTTCGGTGGTGAAGCAAGATTTAATTACAAAGCTATATTAACAGCCTCAGCAGGAGCTTAGTTGGCTGACCTCAGAGTTGTAACTGCAATGAAACATTGAGACAAATGCTTTGAAAGCAGGTGTAACCAAGCAGTACAATTAAGCTGCAAGAAGAATGAGAGGCAGGAGTGAGCAATACAGCTAGGGCAGAGTAAACTGTGTCAGGTGAAAAGAATTGAGTATGCAACATGGAGCAGCTATGGTTGAGCTGAAATACACAGATAATGATTGCAGTTGCATTGCAGTAGTTTGAGCATGGTGAGCACAGAGTAAAACCACAAGCACTGGGTACAATAGCAAGTAAAGTAAACAGCAATGGCTACAGTTGTAGGTAACTGAAAGCAGTAGCATGAACTTTGATTAGGCTTGCAGTTGCAGTGCAAGTAATTTGAGAGTTGTGAGTAACTGAAAGCAAGCAGTATGAGCCCTGAAGTAGCAGTATGCTAGGAGCTTAGAACCCCCCAAAAAGAAAGGAAGCATACACAGCCGAAGGCAAAATACAAACCAGAAGTAGGAAAATAAACATAGAAGCCCAGCAGAGACAAGAAGGAGCAGTGGGGGGGGGCCCCAGCCAGCCAGGGAGGCCCAACCAGCTCAGAGAACAAACCGACAGAGCCTTCAGCTGCAAAGAAAAAATGCTTCACAGTGAGGCTGAGAGGAACTGCTTATATAGCTCAGGAAGTGAGAGTGGCTGGCTGCTTGGCCACTGAACTCCAGGCAAAGTCTTTCCAATTTGCAAGGATCTCCATTAGCTGGTCAGCTATTATTCTTTCCAGTGCTTTTGAGAGACGGGGGGAGGATGGAGATGGGCTGGTAATTAGAGTGCTGAGTGCAGTCACCACTCTTCTGAACTGGGGTCACTATTATGGCTTTCCACTGAGAGGGGAATTGTCCAAGGCAGAGTGATTTCTTCAAGATTATGGTAAGGGGCAATGTGACCACTTCCAATGTCATGTGTAGCAGCTTCAAATCAAGCCAGTCACTGCTGTAGTACGATTTACCTAGGACCTTGGACTGGTGTGTCTTGGCAGTGCTGGGGAATATTGTTTTAAGATAGAATGGGGGGTGAGATGGGGGTATGTCTGTATCCGTAAGTCCAGATGCGGGGGTCAAAGAAATCAGGGGGAGTACACCACTTACATTGGTAAAAGAAGCATTTAAGGTGTTAGCTATGATCTGGGGATCTAGGGTGACAGATCCATCCACAAATAGCATGGAGGGTGGAGATTTGCTGGGCTTCCCATTGAGCTCTGTTAAGTTGTCAAAACATTTTCTACTGTTACCCCATGAGTTAGAGAGTGCTTCCTTGTAATAGTTCCATTTTGTTTGCCTCATGGCTAGGGTGCAGGAGTTTCTGGCTGTCCTGTAATCTTGCCAGTGTGTAGTATTGCCTGTGGCCCATGCTTTATGCCACAGGTGATCTCTGTTGGCCATCAGAGTAAGAAGGGAGGGCATGATCCATGGGTTATTAATTGTTTTTTTCCTCAGTTTTTTCCTGGGGCCGAAAATACCACAAGCAACTTCGAACTTGTTTATAAAGTAGTTCAGGGCTTGGTCAACACAGGTCACAGAATTCTGCACAGACCAGTCCTGGTAACAGAGATGGGCTATAAGCAGGTTGAGTTGGTCCTTCTTGAGAATGAGGTGAATGGTAGTTTTTGCTTTTGCTTGGGGCTGGACAGATTTAGTGGACCAGAGACAGGTGATGGGGGAGTGGTCACTAAGAAAGTCATAGAGGACCTTGACATCAGTAATTTTGACAGGTCTGTTACTAGAAATGAGGTCAAGCAGGGTATTAATACCAGCCCCATGATTCCACCTGGTGGGAAATGCCACTACCTGGGTCAAGTTAACCACAGTGCTTGTGTCTTTGTAAATGTTAGATTCAGATGCCAACCAATTCACATTGAAGTCACTCAGGAGCACAATGTCAGATGAGGGAGTGAGGGTACAGAGATGGTTAATAAGGGCATTGAAGCCTTTGGAGTGGTCGCATGGCAGAACATAGCAGCTTAAAATGGTGAGGGTTTTGCCATTCTGTCCAAGGAGCAACTTAATTGCTAGAGCTTGGGAGGGGCTCCCGATGACTATGGTGGGTAGGGCGAGCTCCTGTAGGGGGGCCTTTATGTAGATAGTGCAGCCCCCAACCCTCTTCTGAACCCTCTCAAGTCTAAAGAAGGAGTAACCATCAAGTTGGACAGCATTATCAGGCACCTTGGGGAAGAGCCAGATCACAACCACTGCTAGGATGCCGGGTTTATGTTGGATTACCCAAACCTGGAAGAGATCAATTTTTAGCTGGGACTCCTAATGTTTTTGGAAACAATTTTCAGACCCCCATGGTAGTTGCTGATGGGCTTTGGGTGCTGTAGAGGCCTGGGGTTTGGATGTATGTTCCCAGATAGCAGCTACAGAACCAAGAAGTTTTGCAGGATGAGGAACTTAAGTGCCTTTAGAAGGCTGATAGATTTATGGTTTCTGGGTTTGCGATTAATAGGGATGGTGGGAGGATAGGAAAGGTCAGGCGGTGCCAAGATGAAAAGGAGAGTAGGGGTGCCTGAGGGGGATTGCAGGGGAGTAGGCAGGGGAATATAGTTGGCCTCAGGGATGTAATTAGTTTCTGAGGCCCCCGGGGTGCACCGAAGGGGAAGTAGTGAGGGGGGGTAGGGTCAGTATGAATTGCATCATAGCAGTGCAGGGGAAAACCTTCACCAAGAAGAACTAGTGTTAGAATGAGCCTAGGAAATCACATTCTTTGCATGGGATACCAATTAGTTTAAGTGGGCAACTTAGATGACTTTTGCACAGTGGCAGGAAAATCTAAACATGGGATGAGTAATTTTAAGTCAAATACAAAGGGACAGTTCCTCTTTAAGAGACTGAAACAAGGGGACAGGAGGCAGGTTCTTAATGGATGCAGGATGGCACCTGATTGGTGAGGGGGCAGTATTCTTGTCAGGAGCAAGAGTAGTTAATTAAGGGCAAGGGAGGGGGTGGATGGGTGTGCCAAAAAATTTGAGCACAAGACAACTGCAATGCAAAATAATTCAGCACCTTCTCTTGAAAGGCAGAAATAGCCTAAAAAGTTTGTTTTTTCAGTCCAGGAGCTCATTTTATTCATTACAAAATGGGTTTACAACCTTTGAGTCAGAGACTCATTTACAAAGGAACCTTGTTGCAGGGGGGACAGACATCAAGACAGTTATTACAGTGCAGATTAAAACAAAGGATAGCATTACAGGTGCAGTAAAAGGAACATTTAACATAGATACACTTAGGTTACATAATGTAGTAGTTTGTATGTTACTTAGGTTGCATAGTGTTACAAAACTGTGAGTTACACTCATGGATATACTAGGTCCTCAGAGAAGACAGCGGGTTACATCCCTGTTTGGACCTAGTAGGGAAGGAGTGGGTCTGGGGGAAGGAGAGGCTGTCCAATGGACGTTGTCGAGCCAGGGGGCAAGGCGGGCAGGTACCACAGGTTACAACAGGGGGTTAGTAGCACCTACAACAGCGGGTATTAAGGATATGGTTCCGAAGGGCTATTTTGAAGGAGCCAATTTTTGGCAAGTTGGAGATGTAGCTAGGGAGGGAGGGAGGGAGTTGAACCAGGTAGGGCTGTGGTAGAGGTAGGATCTCTGGGCAAGAGAAGTCTTGGTTCTGGGCACCTTGAAAGTGGCCTTAACAGAGCTACGGGTGGTGACGGATGATGATGACTGCTGTAGGGAGGTGGAGACCCCCGGGGGGGGGTCCTAGCAGTGATTTCTTAGCGAGAAGGCAGGTCTGATAGAGCAGTCACTCCTCAAAGTTGAGCAGATTGGTGGTAGTATCGAGAAGGCAGGTGTGAGTGTGACTGGGGGAACCAGTCCGGAGCCTACAGGCCTTATTGCTGGAGAGTTGGATTTTGGAGAGGGCAGTGTTGTCAGCTGCGGCGTAGATGGGCAAGCCATAGTCCACGAGGGACAAGACAGAGGAGGTGATGGCCAGCCTAAGGGAACCTGAGGCAGGCAGTCCCTGTGCCAGTATAGCAGGCCAATCTGAGAGTTAATGGTGGCTGACAGGGTGTTAATGTGGGTGTGGAAGGAGAGGACAGTATCGAACGTGATGCCTAGGTACTTGTATGTGGTCACTTGTTCTAGCAGGAGCAGAGTGCTGGGGATAATCAAGAGGGGGATATTTTTAGCTTTATTTTGGTGGTGGGAGAAAAGCATTGATTTGGTTTTCTTTAGGTTAATGACCAGTCTGCAGTCACCAAACCACCTTTTGGCTTGTTGTAAGCCTGCTGGAGGAATAATTGGAGGGAGGTGGGATTGGGATGTGAGGCAATGAGGACTGCATCGTCAGTGTAGAGGAGCATTTTACCAGTACATGAGCTGAGGAGGGGGTTGAGGTAGAGACTAAAAAGTATTGGACCCAGGATGGAACACTGAGGGACCCTGGAGCAAACGGGAAGAGTGCTGGAGAGGGAGCCGCTGATCTTGACACACTGGGATCTAGCAGAGAGGTAGCTAGAGAACCAGGAAATGGGACTGCCAGAGAAGCCAAGTTGGTGGAGAGAGTCGAGTAGAAGGGGATGACAGACAGTGTCAAAGGCCTTGGAGAGGTCAATGAACACTGTTCCTGCAAGGCTGCCAGAGTCGAGAGCAGCATGCAGATGTTGGGAGAATTCCAGGAGAGCAGTGGTTGTACTTTGTCCTGGGTGGAAACCGTGCTGCTCTGGGCACATAATGTTGTACTTGGTTAGGTATTCAGAGAGCTGGATCAACACCACTTTTTCAAGGGCTTTAGAGAGTGGGGGAAGGATGGAGATCGGCCGGTATTTGTTGGGGGTGGACCAGTCCCCACTCTTATGTATGGGTGTGATTTCAGCAGTTTTCCAAGCACTTGGGAACTGACCCAGGTATAGAGACCAGTTTAGAAGGTCAGTCAGGGGGACTAGGACTTCATCCAAGACCATACGGAGGATCCTGGAGTCGAGTGGGTCACTGCTGGGGTTATTGCTGCTTAAGGCTTTTAGCAGGTGCAGCCTGGCTTCTTGGGGGGATAGGGTGCACAGGTAGAATGCTGGGCAATGCAGGGCCAGAGGGAGAGAGGTGGGGATTGGGTCAAAGAAGCTGCTGGGGAGGACCAAGCTTAGGTCAGAGAAGGCAGTGTTAAGGCAATTGGCTATAAGGAGTGGATCTGTGGTGGGGGTGCCATTGATGGACAGCTGAGATGGTGGGGGGGAGAAGGACTTCCCATTTAGCTCTTTCATATTATCCCAGAAGGTCCGGGCTGAACCCCAAGTGGAAGCGAGGGTGCTCTGGTAGTGAGCTGTAGTGTCCAAGCAGGCAGGAGCAAGGTGAAAGAGAGCTGCAGTTCTATAAAATCAGCATCTACTCTTGAAAAAATTAGCTCCTTTTTAGTCCCGGAGCTACAGTGGCCAAGCAGGCTGGAGCAATCAGCTGCCTGGAAAAAATGTGACAAGTCTGAAATTCTTGGGATTCCTTCAGCTTGGGGACAATGGCAGATGGCCAGTCTAACAGCTGGTTCCATCGGAGGAGAGCACTGCCAAGTGAGGGTTTTGGGTATCCCCTAGGAGAGAAGGTGACACAGAGAATTAATAGGGGACAGAGGGAGAGGGAGCAAAAGGAAGGGCAGAAGAGGACAAAGGTTAGGGAGGGTCAAGCTGTAAATTGGGGGTTGGGGTGTTTCTGCAAGCAGCTATGGGGACAGCTAGAATTTCTACTCAGAGATAGCAGGGGCTGGGACCTAGTTAATGGACCACACTGCCTTTAGCCACTGGGAAATGCAGAAAATAAATAAAATCCTTAAGCTCTATATTAGCCCCAGTAAAGGAAAAAAACAAAACAAATAGTGTCTGTAATGGGAGAATTGCTAAGTACTAAGCACTAAATGCAGTAAATAACTAGCAGCAAATACAGCCTTAAGGGCAAACTAAAGAAATGAGCTCTAAGAAACAAAAGGAAAAAGTACAAGTTGGAAAGCAATACATAGCATTGGCTTGAAATTCGAGTGCAAGAGAGCTGCACTACAGAGTAATTTAGCAGCTTCTCTTAAAAGGCAGAAACAGCCTAAAAAGTTTGTTTCTTTTCAGTCCTGGAGCTGCAGTGTCCAAGCAGGCAGAAGCAAGGTGAAAAAGAGCTGCAGTTCTATAAAATCAGCAGCTACTCTTGACAAAAGTAATTACGTTTTAGTCCTGGAGCTGCAGTGGCCAAGCAGGCAGGAGCAATCAGCCGTCTGGAAAAAGGGCACCAAATTTGAAATTCTTGAGATACCTTTGGCTTAGGGACAATGGGCAGGTGGCCAGTCTAACAGCTGGCTCTGTCGGAGGAGAGCACCGCCCAGTGATGGCTTCAGCATCCCCTTTGGCTTGGGGACAATAGGTGTGTGGCCAATCTAACAGCTGGTTCTGCTGGATGGAGAGCACCACCCAGTGAGAGCAGCAGAAACAGGAAAAAACATTACTGTTTCACCTCACTTGCATCTTCGCAAATCAGGTGTGGGGTTGTGATTTGAGGTTATCAGCCCTAATGCTCACTCTATTCCATAAGTTAAAAAGCTGAGATTGGTGCAGTATATGAGATCGGGGTGACTATTAGGGTTGACATAGTTTTTTGCAAAGATTATGATATTATGATGATGGCTGGTGATACTAATTTTAATGTTTTTTTTAATAGATACCTGGGGGAGAAAGAAATTGAGTTTTATGATGTGTGTATATGCAATGCAATATGCAATTTTGGACATGCCATGATATCTCACCTATTTATCCAAATTTTTATTTATTAAATTTTTTAATACATTTATGTGTTTTAGACAGTACACTAGTGTTATCCTGATGAAGGAGATTTTCTCCGAGACATGATGCAAGATAGCTGTGACTAACACGTTGGTTGTTCTTCTTCCTGAGAAATATATGAATAAACTATTTAAATAAATTCTGGGTGAGTAGGCCTATATTTTCCAATCTGTACTTTACATTTGATGTTTCCTAGATTGGAACAGCCTACTCCCTGATTGATTTGTGTTTCTCTTCTGAGATTGTCTGTGCTGGACGTCCTCTAAATTTACATGTGGAAGTCCTTCAGCATCTTTCACAGGGCCCCCCACTTGTGCAGAGACAGAGACCCCATGTGGACTGAGTCCTTAGTCTTTAGGGACCACCAGGTCATCTCCTTATCTGTCCTTGGTTCATTACTGGAGCTGCACTTGCAATACCTGTCTTCACAGTGCAATTGTTGAACTACTGTAAAGTGTGATGCCAGGCCAACCTATTCTGTTATTTTAGTTGAGCATAATTTGTCTCCATCATTTTACTCATTAAGAAATTCATAAGTAAACTCCACCCCATTCTGACAGCAGGCTAGACTGACCTGGCAGCACTGTTCAGAGTTGCATACCTATCATGATGTGAAGACAGACATTGTCGTGCCACCTTTGTACTAGATGTGGGACAGATGAAGGAGTAAGGTTACTTCTGAACAGTAAAAGCTGATGCTTATGGTATTAATATAGGGTGAGTGTCAAGAAGAGTAGTGTACCTGACTGGGGGATTTGGGTGTCATGATTACCAGAAACATATTTTTTAACATTAGATTTTATGTATCTACAATACCACTGGCAGGTCCAATAATTGAGGGGGACATTAAAGGGGCAAGTCCCTTTGGCAGAACTTTAGGAGTTTATGTCTGTACATTTTATTTGGGCAGACACGCCTCCAGCTGAGAATCCAACCTGAGACCCTGACTCCCAAAAGAAACCACTCTAACCATCCACTTAAATGAACATTTTTACTAGCTGTGAGGATACAGCACTCAATTTACTTTAATTTAAATTAATAACATGCTACTATCAGAAGGGACGATAGGACAATTATGTCCACCTTCCCTGCTTCACAGAATGGATGAAAAAAAAATTATTATGTGCAAAATGTAAAGTAAATGTACGTCTATGTGCTGGATTCATGACAAGTAGAACATAAGAATTTGATGACAGATGGGGACCAAGCTGCCCATCTAGTCTGCCCATGAACCTACCCCTCCCCACCACATTTTTTCCTGTTTTTGTTTACACTGTAGTGCCGATCCCATGTGTGTTTAAATGCATTCACCAATTCTGCTGCAATCACCTCTGGGTGTAGGCTGTTCCATGTGTCTAGTACCCTTTCCATAAAAAAGTGCTTCCTGATAATGCCTGTGAGCCTTCCCCCTATCAGGTGTAGGTTGTGCCCTCTTATACACGCCTCTCCATTTGCATGGAAGAGGTTGTCTACCTGAACAGTGTTTATACCCTTGATGAATTTGAATGTTTCTATCATATCTTCTCTGTCCCTTCTCTGTTCCAGGGAGCACACGTTTAAGTCTTGGAATCTAGACTCATATGGCTTGTGCACCATCTTTGTGGCCCTTCTCTGAATTGATTCCAAGCGCTATATGTCCTTCTTCAGGTGGAGCCTCCAGAACTGGAGGCAGTACTCCAGTTGTGGTCTCACCAGGGGTTTATAAAGTGGAATGATCACTTCTTGTTTCCTGCTAGTTATTCCCCTGCCTATGTATCTGAGGATACTGCTTGCTGTACATGCCGCTTTTTCGCATTGATTCCCTACTTTAAAGTTGTCCGATATGATTATGCCTAAGTCCCACTCAGTCCTGGTCTCTTCAAGGAAATGTCCATCTAGGAAGTATTGAGTTCTTGGGTTCTGTTTTCCCAGGTGCATCACTTTTCATTTTTTAGCATTAAATATAAGTTGCCAGTCATTGGACCACTGTTAAAGTTTCTTGAGAGCCTCCTTCATACTGGAGGATCCCTTCTGATTTTCTACCCTATTACATAGTTTTGTATCATCTGCAAACAGGCAGACTTTACCCTCAAGACCATCAGCAATATCACTGATGAATATGTTGAAGAGGACTGGACCCAGCACCGATCCCTGAGGGACTCCGCTGGTCACAAAACCCTCTTTGGACATGGCGCCATAGCCAACCCTAAGACCAAATGCCATGAACTGAACTCCCATGGCTCCCTGCATGCATTCATGGAAGGGACACCTATCCCTTCCACACTAGATTCCCTGGCCACCCACACAGCTATGTGCATGGCTGGTACAGACCAGGTCTGGGAGCATGCCTGCACTCAATGCAATTCATGAAGGCATGGAGTGTTGGGCAAGGGGGAGCAAGATATGTCAGTGGGGACCCTTAAACATCTTTTTTCATCCCCCACAATGACACCCACAGGCTGTAGTGGGACAGGGAATCTCCCCACCATGCTGCCCCATCCAACTGGGCTGACTAGGAGTGCTGGGGGCATCCATTCACACACTCACCCATGCTTTTAAACAGAAGCAGACCTGCACCTATCCAGAATCCCCTGCTTGAACTGAACAAGGAATCTGCTTTGGAATCCAGGATGGGCATTGGATTGAATACTTTCCATATCCTTTGGTTTGCCCCCCAGTGGAACTGTGCACCGGAGATGGAGTCATGGACAGGTGCCCTGTGGAGGCATGCAGTTGTATGTAGCATATATACTGCAACTGTCTGCAGGTGTAGAACTATGCAGGCCAGATATGTTTGAATATCGCATGTCTAACCTGCAATAGTGCATCGCCCCCATCAAGCACTTTTTCCCCCTTTTAAGGGGTAAAACATCAAATCTGCCTTGCCATGGTTACATGTGGCAGCCTTTACTCATATACAACAGGAGTCCCATTGTAATACCTTTACTATCTACACGGAGTGGATAGTGAGTGAAATATGAACAGTTATTGGGAAGGATAATTGGATTATCTGGTTTATGTGATGAGAGACTTACTACCCAACAAGCCTAGTATACAATGTTCACTTGAACACTGTTTTGTGGAGAAAAACAAAGATCAATTTGGTCAGGCAAGTGCAAAGCAAAAAAATTAAATGTTGATGTGTGAGTGCTAGCAAATTGATGATATACCCAGGTATACTGGTATGTGCTTTGCAGTTTGTCATATTCAATGTCCAGTGATTGAATACTTGTTTTACAATAGACTGTATCTTCCAATGGCATATAAATACTGCATGTATGTATGTGCATTATGTCAGTTTGTGAATATTGGGCCCATGGTCCTTTGTTTTTTCCTGCCCTTAATTCAGTTTTCTTAAAGATTATTTTATTATGAAAATTAAGTACCTTATAAGGAAATGTTGCTAACTAAAAAACTCTCCCTGGAAATTGCCACATGTAGTACAGTATTAAGAAATACTTCAGAAATGAGCATTTGTCTGCCCTCAGGGTCTTTGGTTATTATACTGACAGAGAAGTACATAGTTATCTTATTGAAGAGCTACTTCCCAGCTTTAGGCTGTCACAAAGCAGCTGTAATTGTACAGTCACAATGGCTCTATGTAATTATTGTTTTAATGAACCCATTTTTTGCAAATGTATGTGTGAGAAATAGCCCCAAAGGCATGTTTACCATTTTTTACCTATAAGGCCTTCACACTTCTGAGTTGAGGTACTGTACATATTATTGCATGATGATGCATTGCACTTACGTATATTCTATAAATCCTCTCTTTAAAAGTGACAGCTTCCTTCCCTGTTTTAATTGTGGGGAAATGCATAAAGACTGACTAATCTGCACACACCCTAATAACAAAGATGACCCTGTAATGAGCTTGTGCATTTATCTGTGTTTATATCTATAATCTTGCATGTGTGTGTGTGTGCTTGACTTTTATTTTCCTGACTCCAGGTACATAAGTTCAGGTAAGAACACATCTTTGATGAATGACCTCCATTTCTGATTTTTTTAGTTAGTTATTTAACCAGGTATAGCACATTAAACTGAAAGCTTTTTTACAGGAGCGACCTGGGAGCACAAGGAGGTTAAGTGACTTGCTCAGGGTCACACAGTATGCAAGTGCAAGCTGTGGGATTCAAACCCAGGTCTGGTCTGCTGGATGTCACCAGATTTGCAGCTCAGAGCCTTAGACCACTGCGCTATACTGCCTCATTTTGTAGTAGTCAGAAGGCAGCCACTTGCCAGTCCTCTCTGCCAGAGGAAGGTTCATCATTGATGATCTTGATTATAAAGGTAAGGAACAGGGGTAAAGATGGGTAAAATCAGAAAATTACACTTTGTGTAATTTTCATAAAATGCACACAATTTTCATAAAATCTGGCATATTTCACATAAACTTTTAAAGTTCAGAATTTTGCATTCTTAAACTGTATTGTTTTATAAATGGCATTTTTACTTTAATAATTCATGTAAAACAAATTTAAAAACACAGAACTTCTGAAAAAAATTTCACTAACCTCAAAATCATGAGATCCCTACAACATCATTCACCTAACAGCCGTATCCTTCAGTGTGCAAGTACTCAATAAAGCTGTCAAGCTCTCCATGGTGCTTTCTCCTCCATGCTACTCCTCACACTGACTCCCAGTTGTTCTCTTACAACACTCCTTACTCCATATAATTTGACTACTGCTCCTGTTTGCACAACCATGAAAGACCACAACTCCCAACTGCACAACCATGCCACAGGGCTGCTCCCATCCACACAGTATGCCAATATAAGGAACAGTGCTGTGCCACTAGTCAGCCATTCTGAAATGAAAGCATACCTACCATGCCCCCTTTGGTAGAGGGTACACAATAAATGGTCACATGCACACAAATACAAGTGTGCCCCCCTAAAGTATGAAAAAAACATTGCACTATGGAAGAACACTAAACCTCTTATGCAAAAAATGAAACTCCTGGAAATAAACACAAATAACAAAAAAAATATCCAAACTGATGCTTTATATAAAATACATGATGGCAAAGTTGTCATAGTCATGAAATAATACCATCTTGGATTCTAATAAACATATGAAGGCCACTCAACCTTCAGCCTTGTGTCAGTGGTTACTGGGATGTAAAAAATTTTCGAAATAATTTAGATAACATAGACAACTGAGCAATACAGCATAAAATTAATTTTAATACCGAAAAATTCAGTGTAATACACATTGGAAGAAACAATTTGCTCACAAGATATAACTTAAATGATAAAAAACTGAAGAGTACAGATTCCGAAAAAGATCTAGGCATTCTAGTTACTAATGATCTAACCTTCACAAGGCACACATCCGAAGTAGTAAAAAAGCTAGTAGAATAACTAACTGTATATTAAGAAATATTAAAAGTACGGACAGTACTGTAATATTCTGACTCTATACATCACTTGTTAGACCCCTGATGTGCAGTTCTGGAGTTCTAGGGCCCGATTACAAAAGGGGTTACTCATGTCGCAAACCCTGTGGCATAAATTTGAGGAATACACTAGCAAATGGACAAAAAGTAGGGGTGGAAGAACAATGGAGAAAAATCAAAACTGCCATCATAGAGGCAACAAGCCTTTGTGTGAAACAGATAAGGAAAATAAAGCAGAGTAAAAAAACACTATGGGTCTCAAAAGAGGTGGCAGGGAAGGTTAAGGAGAAAAAGTATAAGGCATCACAGAAGGAGCATGACAAGGAACTGCATCAATTAAAGCAGAAAGAAGTGGGGAAGGCAGTCAGACTAGCAAAAGCCAAAACTAAGGAAAAAATAGCCAAGTCAGTTAAGAAGGGGGATAAAACCTTTTATAGGTACATTAGGGAGCATAGAAAGGTTAAGGGAGGAATAGTGAAGATTAATAAGGGAGAAGGAAGGTGGGCAGAGGGAGACAGTGAAAAGGCAGAGATACTGAATGAATACTTTTGCTCAGTAATCACAAAAGAAGATGAGGAGGAGTTACCTAAACCAGACAATAGAAGCACTCTGGGTAGGGGGGTTGACACCAGTCCATTTACAGAAGAAAGAGTCCTGAAAGAACTCCTAAAACTCAAGGTGGACAAAGCAGTGGGCCCTGATGGGATTCACCCCAGAATTCTAAAAGAACTAAGGGAGGACCTA
The DNA here is from genome assembly GCA_016271365.2 of Neoceratodus forsteri. NCBI lineage: Eukaryota > Metazoa > Chordata > Ceratodontiformes > Ceratodontidae > Neoceratodus > Neoceratodus forsteri. The sequence continues at coordinate 584,309,957 of CM028137.1, read as the reverse complement.
GTGACACCACTGACCACACTTTTTAACAAATCATGGGAGGATGGGGTGGTACCTGAGGGCTGGAGGAGGGCAGATGTGATTCCCCTTAAAAAAAAGTGGGAGCAAGGCAGAAGCAGGAAACTACAGACCTGTAAGTTTGACCTCAGTGGTAGGGAAAATGATGGAATCGCTTCTGAAAGAAAGAATTGTTGAATACCTAGAGGCCAGTGGGGCACAGGACCCAAAGCAGCATGGATTTACAGCAGGAAGGTCATGTCAGATGAGTCTAATAGATTTCTTTGATTTGGTGACCAAAGTAATAGACCAGGGAGGGGCTGTGGATATGACCTACCTAGACTTTAGCAAGGCATTTGACATAGTCCCACACAAAAGATTAATAATCAAGTTAGCCAGCCTGGGAGTGGGTCCCAGGGTGGTAGTCTGGGTTGCAAACTGGCTGCACAACAGGACACAGAAGGTAATAGTGAGTGGAACACATTTCTGAAGAAAGGGGGGTCACTAGTGAAGTACCTCAGGGCTCAGTACTGGGTCCAGTCCTCTTTAACATCTTTATAGGTGACATTGCAGAGGGTCTGGAGGGAAAGGTATGCCTTTTTGCAGATGATACAAAGATCTGTAACAGAGTTGATACACAAGGGAGTGTAGAAGGGATGAGAAGGGACTTGGCAAGGTTGGAGGAATGGTCAGACATATGGCAACTTAGATTCAATGCAAAGAAGTGCAAAGTAATGCACCTGGGAAACAAAAACCCAGGAGAAGAGTATACAATAGCAGGGGAGGTACTAACAACAACAAAAATGGAATGGGGCTTGGGGGTAGTCATATCAGATGATCTAAAGGTGGGTAAACAATGTGAGAAGTCAGTAAGGAGAGCCAGGGGGATACTGGGATGCATAGAAAGGGGCATCACAAGTAGAAAAAGGGAAGTGGTTATCCCTCTGTACAGACAGTTGGTGAGACCCCATCTGGAGTACTGTGTACAGTTTTGGAGACCTCATCTACACAAGGACATAGACAGGATGAAAGCAGTCCAGAGGAGGGCAACTAAAATGGTGCAGGGTCTGCATCAGAAATCATATGAAGAGACTGAGAGAGCTTAATATGTATACCCCTGATGAAAGGAGGGATGGGAGGGCATAATAGAAACATTCAAGTACCTCAAGGGAATCAACAAAGTCCAGGAGGGTAGCATCTTTCAGAAAAAGAGATGTGTAAGAACAAGGGGATGCAATTTAAAGACAGAGGGGGGACGGCTCAGGGGTAATGTGAAAATCTTTTTCACAGAGAGAGTGGTGGATGTGTGGAACTGCCTTCCTGGGGAGGTTGTTGGGGCTAAAACAGTGGAAATTCAAACATGCATGGGACAGACACAAGGCAGTTGTAGTGGGGGGTGGCAGGAAGTAGGCTGTTGGTTAACTAGAATCTGCAGCTTATCCAGTAGGTAGGGAAATGGGCAGACTGGGTGGGCCAAGTGGTCCTTATCTGCCATCAAAGTCTATGTTTCTATATTTCTATGTAAATCACATCTTGCTACATGCATTACACCCAACGCAATTTCAAGAGGTTGCCTGTGACATGGTGCAGGCTGTCTATGCCAAATGTGGGTTACAACAGCCATTACACCCGAAACCCCCTGCAACATGGCTCAAGGGGGATTCCGGCAACAGTTACACTGGTATTCCAAGAGGGTGGTTGGCAGAATCGTATATCACAATTCCAAGTGAGACCCGGTGGACCATGGTGTAAGTATTGTTAGACCAGCTACTAGCTGGTCTAAACATACCTATGTCCACTGGGAACACACCACTGAGCCTGCCACTCCTCCAGCTGGCCCCCCATGGTTCCCCATGGGTGCCCACCACACCTCTTTGACAGGGCTGTCCACTGTGGGCTGCTGGCACCCCCTTGCCCCAATCCCATGCAGTGCCCCCATGGGGCAGTTCCCATCACCCTGCATGACAGGCACCCTAGTGTGGTCCTGTGGCCCCCTGGCCCTGTGAGGCAGTGCCATGGTGTTGGAGTCAGGGGCTCTGGGGGCATGCCTTGTGCTGATTGTGCCCTGTGGTCTGTGGCTTGCTGCATCTGTGTCAGGTGCACCCTTCCCATGGTCCTGCCCTGCAGCTGCCACAAGTCACAGGGTGTAAGTGCTGGGAACCCTGCTTGTTCTGGAATAGGTTGCAGGGTCCATGGTGTAGTGGCACATGTCGCAACTCACATACGCCTGTGAGCTATGACATGAGTTTTGGAATCGGGCCCCTAGTCTTATAAAGGATATTAAAAAACTTGAAGGTATACAGAGGAAAATAACCACAAAGATCCACAATCTCTATAATTTATCTTACAATGAAAGAATGAATAAACTGGGACTCTTCAGTCTAGAATATCACAGGCTTAGAGGAAACCTCTGTTTAGTTTATGCAGCTTTCAGAAATGAGGATCTCTGGGAGTTGGGTCTGCAGAAAAGGAGACTGTTAAAACTACTAGAGACCACACTTATCAATTAAAAGGGGAAAACTATAAAACAAACAGAAGATTATCTTGGATGAAGCATAGAGTCGTAATACCCTGGAATGTAGTTCCTTTGGATAGTGTCAAGAATGACACAATTACAACATTTAAAACTACATTAGATGAATACTTTAGAGAAAAATTATCCATTATCTAATTGCGAGTCTAATTTTGGCACAAGCTATGGACTTTTACCCCTACTTATGATACTTATGATATTTTATGATCTCATTAGCACCATCACTCATATACCACAGATTGCTATATATTTTTTTTCTCTATATATATATATATTATACAGGTGCAGTAGCACTTACTGTATATATTGGGGTTGAATAAACACTTTTAGCTGCTGCTAGCTTTTGACAGAAAGGAATATTGCTTTCAGAGCAAAAAGCAGTTAACTAAAAAGCTAGAACTTTTCTTACTAATAGAACACTTCTATCCCAGCAGAAGTCAGTGCCTGTTGGGATTAAACACACAGATACTTTATTAGAAGTAGGGGGTCTCATTTAGGGTAAAAAAAAGAAAGTCAGTGTGTTTTTCTGTGTTGGGGAAGGGGCTCGTATCAACTTAGTTTGCTAAATCGGGGGGGACAGAAGTTAATTGGGGGTGTGATTTAGGCAGAAGAAAAGCAAGGGTCTCCAATTACAGCTTCCTGCTGCTTTCTTTTGGCAGAAAGGAATCTTGTTTTCAGAGCAAGAAGCAGCTGACTAAAAAAGTTAGAACTTTTCTTACTAATAGAAAACTTCCATCTCAGTAGAAGCCAGTGCCTGTTTTGATTAAGCAAACAGATACTTTATTAGAAGTAAGGGGGTCTCATTTAGGGTAAAAAAAGCAAATCAGTGTGTTTTTTTGTGTTGGAGAAGGGGACTGTATCAACTTAGTTTGCTAAATCAGGAGGGGAGGTGAGAAGTTAATTAGGGGTGTAGCTTAGGCAGCGGAAAAGCAGATTTCTCCAATTACAGCTTCCTGCTGCTAGCTTTTGGCAGAAAGAAATCTTGCTTTCAGAGCAAGAAGCAGCTGTCTAAAAAAGCTAGAACTTTTCTTACTAATAGAACACTTCTATCTCAGCAGGAGTCTGTGCCTGATGGGATTAAGCAAACATATACTTTATTAGAAGTATGGGCTCTAATTTAGGTTAAAAAAAAGCAAATCAGTGTGTTTTTCTGTGTTAGGGAAGGGGGCTGTATCAACTTAGTTTGCTAAATCAGGAGTGGAGGAAAGAAGTTAATTGTAGGTGTGGCTTAGGCAGTAGAAAAGCAGGTGTCTCCAATTGCAGCTTCCTGCTGCTAGCTTTTGGCAGAAAGAAATCTTGCTTTCAGAGCAAGAAGCAGTTGACTAAAAAAGCTAGAACTTTCCTTATTAATAGAACACTTCTACCTCAGCAGGAGTCAGTGCCTGTTGGGATTAAGCAAACAGATACTTTATTAGAAGTAAGGGGGTCTCATTTTGGGGGAAAAAAAAGAAAGTCAGTGTGTTTTTCTGTGTTGGGGAAGGGTACTGTATCAACTTAGTTTGCTAAATCAGGAGGAGAGAAGTTAACTGGGGTGTGGCTTTGGCAGTAGAAAAGCAGGTGTCTCCAATTACAGCTTCCTGCTGCTAGCTCTTGGCAGAAAGGAATCTTGCTTTCAGAGCAAGAAGCAGCTGACTAAAAAAAGTTAGAACTTTGATTACTAATTGCCTTCGTTCATTCCCCTCCACTCTCCCACCATAAGCCAGCTTTACTTTTATAGGCACTGGATTTGACCAACAACAGAAACTTCCTGTTTGGCAGTAGGAAGGGAAGAATCACTGAGACACATTACTTTTTTCAACCTTGAAGGAAAAAGTGTCTCTCTCTTTCTCCCCCTAACTGCTGGAGGTCTGACTTTGAGCAAGGAAGAAGGAGGAGACTACTGAAGAATACAGGAAGTTCCTGTCCCAGAACAGGAACGATGAGAGCTGTAAGGGCACATAGAAAGTAGGAAAGTAGGTAGAAAAATAAATAGAGGGAGGAGAGAGTAAGCATATAAAGCAACAGGACAGGGGACACAAAATCAGACATGATGGGAGTGGTGCTGTGCAATGGCTGTGGGGCGGCAGTGTTCTTTATTTATTTAGTTTTTGTTCACCGGGTAAGTGCACTAGACAAATCCTGTCTATTTTCAGGCATGACCCAGGGGAGGGGGATACAGATGAATGCCAACTGACTTTGAACCAGATTAAGCTGTTGGTGGTATCGTTAGTGAATGAGGGAAATTTGGCCAGGACACTGGGGAAATTCCCCTACCTGCTGCTGTTCTGCTGCCAGTAGGGGACAGGCCATTTTCAAGATGGCCACTAAGTGGACCATGAAGGAGGAGGACGACTGCAGAGTAGGAGAGGTAGCTCCACCTGCTCTAGGTGGATTGGAGGCTTCAGCCTTGGTAATGGCTGAATTTGATTCTGATATTGAACTTCAAACTGCAGTTATAAATTGGGAGCTTTCAGATGGAAAGAAAAAGGCAAACAAGGATATTTCTGGTGGCATAAAATCTACCAATATGGAAAAGGAGTCCTTGGGAGCTGGCTCTATACATAAAGCAGAAGAGGAAATTCATTTTCAGCAGAATCGCGGTCTGAATTACGGAGAAGTGCGGTCTGCTTCATTAAGTGCTCTGAAGGAGTTAACTGCTGCAGGTGATTTTGTAGAGCGAGACAGCGGAGAGAGCCGACGGTCGAAGAAGTCGGAATGTGCATTTTTTACCAGTGGAGAAACTGTTTCAGACGAAGAACCTAAAAAGCCATCAGGTACTGTGTCCACTTATAATTTAAACTCGGTGGAAAATAATCAAACTGAAAGTGTGTTTTCTGCAGTCATAAATACAGAAGCTCCTTAAGCTGTCTGAAGCTCCGCAGTTCTTTGCTGGTCTAATTGACAGCAAAATGAAAACGTATGTGTGCAGCACAGAAACCAACTTACAGGCTGAGCTAAGAGACGAGAGTAATCTCGCTGACCAGAGCACTGTTATGAATGGCTCTAAAGTTTCTGATAAAAAGAAACCGCTCCTGTTAAATTCGGATCAGGCTGGCAGCTTTATCGCAGCATGTTGCGAGTGCCCACAGCCTGCTTCAACTTTGGTAGAACAAACTAACAAAGCGAAAGCAAACTCTAAAACTGTGTCTTCTACCTTGACTTCAACCTTTAATAACAATGATGTTGGTCCTTTGAGCAAAGCAGCAGGATTTGTTTTAAAATGCCGAAATCAGGATGAGCCTTTAGCTGCTTCAAATGTGATATATCAATCTTCAGAAGGCTCTCAAGCTGGGGTGACAGAGTTCTTTTTCCCGGACAAAAATAAAAAAAATATCATTCCAAATTTAAATGTACAGGATAGAAAGTTAGACTCTCCTTTGTTAATAGAGAATGATATGCAAGTTTCTTGGTCACCAAATAAAGCTTTAAGCGAGGCTGGTTGGATTCAGACTGATACAGGTGTGTGGAAGCCTGATCCAACTTGGGCTCCTGAGTTATCTTTATCTGAACATTCACCTGAATGGGCTTCTGTTATACAGCAGCAGAAAGGGGTAAACACTGGGGGAAGTAAACAAGTAGAGAAAGAGGCTTTATGCCTTTCCAGTGGTTCCACTGTTTTGTTTAAGCCCACTTCTGTACCTTTACCTCAGGAAACTCAGCTGCAGGATAACTTACAGATATCCTCAAAAGAGATTCCTTTGACCCCCCTCCCCCCCTTACAGTACAAAAACCTTTAATGTCAGAACTTTTTTCAAATTCAAATAGAGAAGCAGCTCCCAGGAGGAAAGCTGTGCGTTTAAAATATAAAGGGGGTTTGGAGGTTAGGCCAGATAGGCATTATGTGGGGAAGACGCTAAAAGATTCATTACATTTTTCCCCACAGGATGTTTACGCTTTCATAAATATTTCAGGAGAAGATAATTACATGTAAGTTTCCGTCTCATATACTCTAGACCTTTTTGACTAGATACAATCAGGTTAAGTTTTCTCCAATATGGACCCCCTTCATTGTAATCCCTCTTTCTAAACCCTTGATTAAATTTGTTACTGTTATGTTTCGTAATGAAGGAGTTTGGGTAGAGGATATAACCTTTTGGTTGAAGAAAAGGTGCGAAGTTTTGAGTGATCCAGAACCTATCTTAGATACAGAGCATTTCTGGACTGGTGGGTGGAAGTATAAAATTAAGTTAAAATAAATGGATGCAGGGATTGAGCATATACCTAATTCTTTCTTATTGGGGAAAGTCAGAGGAGTATGTTTTTATAGTGGTCAACCTTGTGCATGTTACAAGTGCGGGGCTAGAACACACCTTTCCAGTGTGTGTGATCAACCTAGATGTGACAATTGTGGGAGGTCGGGCATTTGACTATGTTCTGTAATAATCAATCATGTTGTGATTTATGAATCAAAGGGCATGTGTTTAAAGTTTGTCCTTGGGCTGCTCACAATATGTCAACTTGCTCCAGCTCTGAAGGTTTCATTCAGAAAGCACAGGAAGCTACTGTTCAGTTTCTCCCCTCACCAATGTGCCCCCCTCCTTCTGTTATTTCCCAGGCTATTGTTAAGAAACCAGCTGAGCTTAGAGGAGAATTTAAAGATACAGTCTCTGGAAAAAATAAGACATCTTTGGTGAGTAGCGTGGAAAAACAAAGGCAGGCTTCAAATATGGCCAGTTTAGCGAAAGCTAATAGGGGTTCCCCTAATGCTTTAAGTCTTCCTCCAGTCTGCTTTTCAGATGAGATTACAGAAAAGGGAGATAACACTACTGCACTAAATGAACCTTTGCCAGCATTGCCTCAAAGAAGATCAGCTAGAAATTTGCATCCCAGACCCCCCCCCTCCTCCGGCAACACACATTGAGACGAGTAACTCATATGCGGCTCTGTTTTCCTCATGGGGTAATATGGAGCTAGAGGTAGAGGATTCAGATTCTCAAAAATCCTCCCTTTCAACCAGATCACAGGTAGCAGACAATTATAATGATAAAAAAAAGGAAAAGAGAAAAAAATAAGGGTATGAGCATGTAAACTTAAAATGAGGCTGATTTGGGGTTCACTGAATGCTCACAGTCTACTGAATGTAGTTAAGAGACAAGCCCTTTTCCATTATATACATGAGTATCCCCTTCAGTTTGTTTTTTGGGAGACTTGGATGTACTCCATCGAGCAGCTTGTAGCATTTAAAGAGAGTGGTTTGGGCCCATCTTTTGGTCCTTTGGGGAGGACTCTGCAGATGGTATAGGTATAGTATTTAATTCTATACGCTTTTCAGCTACAATTTAATTGACCTGGTACCTGGAAGAGTATTAGTAGTGGACGGGAAGTGGCTAGGCCTATGTTTTCGTTTTATTAACATTTATAACCCCCAGACAAAATCTGGTAGAGTCAACTGTCTAAAAATGGTTCAGCCTTTCTTATTAACTACAGTTAGGGTTTTATGGGGAGGTGACTTTAATTGTTCAATTCCCGCTCTCTCTCTTAAAAAAAATAACAACAAGAAAATTTATTGTGATTCTAATGCTTTAAGCAAAATCATTAAAGAGGCTGATCTTATAAATTGTAATGGCTCTTTAAAGGCTGAAACTAGTTTTTCTTTTAAAAAGGGGAAATCCCTCTCTCTGATTGATCACATGCTAGTCTCACCCAATATACAATTAGAATCTTTTAAAATATTCCCCTGTGAATTTTCTGACCATTCTTTCTTGTTAAGCTCTTTTTTTCTTTCTGATAGGCAAGGGAAAAGACAAACAAGGTGGAAGTTGAATAATTCCTCACTAGAACTTCCCTCTATTCAATCAGGGGTTAAAAATCTGTTGAAGGCTAGACTATCAGTGGCCTTTTTATATTCAGACTTAGGGGAATGGTGGTTAGAGACAAAAGCGGATCTAAGGAACTGGTTTAAAACTCAGGGAAGAAAATCTAAAAATGATAAATTTTTAAGTTATCTGGGTTTAAGACAGCAATTACAGAGACTTTTGACAATAGCTTACTCATCTAGGTAGGATTATTCTGATCAAATCTCTGTGTTAAAAGAGAGAATGAGAGAATTTCAATATGACAGAGGCAAAACCATGCAGGCTATTCTAATCAATGGAGTCAAAAAATCACCTATAAGGGACCCTTTTGAGATATGCAAACAATTAAGGGATTCTATGAGATTGGAGAAACTAAAAAAAGCTGATGGAAGTTTGGCGACTTCAGTGGCGGAACTTCGGGAGGTAATAGTTGTTATTTTTGCTCGTTAAATCCTCACGAAACAATTTCAAAAACAGATATAGTAGGTTATTTAGACCAGATATCTGCCCCAGTTAATAAGGTCGGAAGGTCAGAGGGATGGGACCCTATTACTCAAACAGAGATCATAGATACTATCAGGTCATTGAAACTGAATATTTCACCCGGAATAGATGGCCTTTCAAATAATTTGTATAAATGTTTCTCAGAAGAACTTAGTCAGTGTCTGAGCCTGTTGTTTCAGTTTTTAGAGAAAGCTTTTATTTTCCTTCATTTACAGAGGGTTGTTGATTTATATATTTAAATCTGGTGATAAACAAAATATTGCCAATTGAGGCCAATCACACTCTTAAATTCGATTACAAATTTTGCTAGTATTTTGAACAACCGGCTTAAAAAATACGCAGGAGGAGTTATTTCACCCCATCAATACTGTGGTTTACCAGATAGAAGAAAACAGTATGCCATCATGTTGGTACGAGATGTGATTGATCATCTCACAGAGATGGGATTACTAGATGTTTGGTTGCTGCAGACTTAGACAAAGCTTTTGATAGAGTGCATTTACCATTTCTTTTTCTTACTCTTAGACATTATGGGGTCCCTTTCCAATTGGTGGAATTAATTGAGAAATTGTATCGTAAAGTAATGGTATTTCCTTTCTTAAAAGGTTGCAAGGCTGAAGGATTACAACTAACTACTGGTGTTCGTCAAGGATGCCCCCTCAGCCCTCTTTTATACACATTTGCTATAGACCCTTTCTTGCAAGCTGTGTTATCAGCTCAGAAATGGAAGGGCATTCGTTTTAATGACTGTAGCAACTCTCAGTTAATGATACAGGCATATGCAGATGATTTGGTGTTATATTTTGAGGATAGTACCTCTGTCTCCCACTTTATGGTGGCTTTTGAGGCCTTTGCTAAAGTTTCAAATGCGAAGTTAAACGTAAAGAAAACTAAGGGGTTATTTATAGGTGCAAGAGGTGTTGAAGAAATGTGGCAGGAGAGTATTCACATATCTAGGAATCCGCTTAGAATTTTAGGGATCAAATTTGGTTCTCAGAATATGCCTAAGGACAATTGGGAAGGTGTTATTACAAATATTGAGAGTAAAGTCAATAGGTGGAAGCAGTGGAGGTTATCCAAATTAAAAGAGTACATGTAATTAAACAATTTCTTCTTCCCATGGTACAGTACGTAGCCATGATTTTCCCACTTCAGTATTATTGGAGACCAAAATTTATAGTTTATTTTCCAGATGCTTTGGGGCAACCGCTAAATCCCGTTAAAAGGGTTATACTATATTTAAAGAAGAATCAGGGAGGGTTAGGTATGATAGATCCTGTAGTTTATGCACATGTTTTTTATATCAAATTCGATTAAAGAGGGATTGAAAGCGGAATTAAGGGCAGAGGCTTCTTGGAGTTTAAAATCATTGGGCAAATATTTTAAGAATTGGCAATTATTTGTCTCAAAACTTAATTGTCATTTGTATATTCCAGTATTGTAGGCTCATGTGCTCAGAAACTATACAAATGGAAATTACAGAAACAGATAGTGTTGACTAATAATACAAAGGGTTTATACCACTATTTAATGTTAAAGCTATATCCTCTAGAGCCTGGTTTTAAAAATTGTCCTTCAACACTAAATCCCATGGTACTGGCACAATTAAACAATCTTAGGATGCCACAGAAACAGTGGGAAATGCAGTGGTTAATTTTTTATGGAAGACTAAATGTCAGAGGTAATGCAAAGTATAAGGCCTTACAGGAAAGACTATGTCCTTGTTTAGAATGCATTAATGTGGAAGAATCAATGGAGCATTTTTTTCTGGAATGTACATATGCTACAGGTTTATGGGACTATTTAGTGAAATTATGGGGTTTAAAGTGGATGCATAGTATGTCATATGAATTTTTGATTTTAGGATGTTGCCCAACCACCTCATTGGACTTTCATACAGAGACTTTAACTTTATTTTTGGGATGCCTGAGGTATTACTTATGGCAAGCGAGAGTTCAGTGGGTTCTATACCAAAAGAAAATGCCCTATTCTTGTATAAGCAGCTTAATCATAAAGGAATTGGAGCAAATTTATACTCTGGACACTTCAAGAGTTACGCCCGGAACTTTACGTAAATGGTGGAAAGGCTTTTTACATTTTATCAAGTTTAAATAAGAAAAGTGTAATTAATATCAAAAGTATTGAAAATATGATGATTCATGTGACCTCGGTAAATGTTAAATTTAGATAGAACACTACTTGTTTACTTTATTAATTATCTTATTAGGTAAATCATTTGCTGCGATGTATCTGTCTAGTGTAAGTTCTTTTTGAATTGATTGTGTTTTCTTTCTCGAACAAGTGTTGTTGTATATGATTGTTTTGCAAATAAAAACACCCCTACTCTTTTCGATAAGTGCCATGGGAACTTTAACATCCACCTGAACTACCACCAATCCAGGCAGATGGGACCTCAGTTTAATGTCTCATGTGAAAGACGGCACCTCAGAAGTGCAGCACCCCTCTCATGCTGCACTACAGTGTCAGTACTGGGATATTAACGCAAGTGCCAGATGTGGGAACTGAACCCACAGCCCTCTGATCTCCCGGCCTCAGAGGCGAGTGTGCTACCTACTGAGCCACTGACACTGTTCTGTGAGACATTCTGGAGGCTGCGATGCTGCCTTATTTGCAGACACCTCTTTGGTCTGAGGGAGGAAGTTGCCCATCTCTAGGCTGACCTGGCTAGGATTTATGAAAACTCCTTCCCTACCTTGGGACCACCAGGGCCACTGCCGCTACCTCAGAGAGGTTGCCAAGAAAGAGGAGCAGTTGGACCGAGGTGGGCTCAAGGAGGGAGACGGTGGTGGAACAGAGGTGCATCCCTCCAGCTGTACCTCTCCACAATCCATACGCTGTTCTGGTGGAGAGTGGTTATCTATATGGAGGCACCTGTAGTGGAGACCAAGGAGGATGTTGGGAACCTCCATGAAGGAGACCCACAGTAGGGTGGCATGGGACCTCACAGGGGAAGGAAACAACTCCTGGTAGGGGACTCAATCATTTGGGGGGTAGAACTGGGGAGGAAGGGGAGAGAGGGGTAAGTGCCTGCCTGGCACCATGGCTTGGAGGGACGGGAAGTGAATCCTCAGGATCACTGGAGCAGCTGCACGAGGGAGGGAGCTGGATGTCATTTTCCACCTAGTGACAAATTACCTTTCTGGGAATGGGCTCAGAGCAGTGCAAGAAGAGTTTTAGAGTTGGTGAGGAGCCTTAGACAAGTAACATTTATGATAACCTTCTCAGAGGTGCTGCCTGTCTATGGGAAGGGTGATGCTAGAGTACTCTGCACAATGGGATTCAATGAATGATTGAAAAACTGGTGTGGAGCTCAGGGCTTTGGCTTCACTGGGGACTGGGGAGCCACCTGGAGGGATCCAGGCCTATACTGGCATGATGGTCTGCATCTGTCTGGGGGGGAAACCAGGATCCTAGGTGATAGGTTTAAATGCTTCATTGGCAAGCATTTAAACTAGCCAAGAGAGCAGGCACTGAAAAGGAGCAGGGAAATCCCAGTCTCCCACCACAAAACACGGTAGTTAGTGAGGTACACAACATGGTAGACAAATCATTAGGGAACAGGACTGGGGTAAATGCAAAAAAAAGGAAAGGTATTAAGGACAAGGATGGGGCTTAAAGGGGTAAGGTCATCCAAAATGGAAGGTGATGAGTACCAATGACCATAATCTGTGTAACAAGCTCACTGAACTAGTGGCATTGATGGAAGCGAGATGCCTGGATAGTATGGCAGTCACAGAAACATGGTACACAGAGAACCATGACTAGGATGTCAACATACCAGGATACACAATCTACAGGAAGGACAGGGAGGGTAAAAGAGGAGGAGGAGTAGCTCTCTATGTAAGGGAAGGGATCAAAGCAATGGAACTAAAGAGTAAACAGGGAGTAGATCAGGCACTGTGGGTCACCCTGGAGACAGGAAATGGTACCACAATCCACATGGGGGTTGTATACAGACCCCCATCTAAGGGGAGGGAATGGACAAGGAAATGATAGGAGATATCCTTAGAATGGCAGAAAAAGGGAAGATATTGTTGATGGGGGACCTGAATATGCCAGATGTTAAATGAAGCACTTTTGCTGCAGGCACTTCCAAGAGCAGGGTCATTCTTGATGCCCTACAGGGGGCATGCGTCAGACAGCTAGTATTGGAACCCACTTGGAAGGGAACAATTGTAGACCTGGTACTCTCAAATGGGGATGGAGAAAGGATCTCGGATTTAGACGTTGGTAGCCATCTGGGAACAAGCGACCACCAAACAGTGTGGTTCACGATAAATACAGCCATACAGTCAAGCCATACAAAACCAAGAGTATTAGACTTTAGGAGGGTTGACTTTGGGAAAATGGGAGAGTGCATCAGAAAAGAACTTGCAAATGGACAAGGAGGAGGGGTTGAGAAACAATGGGGAATAATCAAAACAACCATCACAGAGGCAACAAGCCTTTGTGTGAAGCAAATCAACAAAACAAAATGAAAGAAAAAAACACTATGATTCTCAAAAGATGTGCCAGGGAAGGTTAAGGAGAAAAAGGTAGCATTCAGGAAGTATAAGGAATCACAGACAGAGCAGGACAGAGAACTGTACCAGTTAAAGCAGAAGGAAGCAGGGAAGGCAGTCAGAATAGCAAACACCCAAACTGAGGAAAAGATAGCCAAATCAGTTAAGAAGGGGATAAAACATTTTATAGGTACATTAGGGAGCGAAGAAAGACCAAGGGAGGGATAGTGAAGCTTAATAAAGGGAAGGGAGGGTGGGCAAAGGGTGACAGTGAAAAAGCAGGGTTACTGAACAAATACTTTTGCTCAGTATTCACAAAAGAAGAGGAGGGGGAAGTACCTAAACCAAAGAATAGAAGCACTCTGGATAGGGGGGTCGATACCAGTTAATTCATAGAAGAAAGGGTCCTGAAAGAACTCTTTAAACTGAAGGTGGACAAAGCAATGGGACCTGACAGGATTCACCCTAGAATTCTAAAAGAACTAAGGGGATAACTAGTGACACAACTGACTATCCTTTTTGAGAAATCATGGGAGGATGGTGTGGTGCCTAAGGACTGGAGGAGGGCAGATGTGATTCACCTTCACAAAAGTGGGAGCAAGACAGAGGCAGAAAACTATGAACCTGTTAGTTTGACCTCAGTGGTAGGGAAAATGATGGAATCACTTCTGAAAGAAAGAACTGTTGAGTTCCTAGAGGCCAGTGGGGCCCAGGACCCAAGGCAGCATGGATTCACAGTGGGAAGGTCATATCAGACGAATCTAATTGATTTCTTTGACTGGGTGACCAAAGTAGTAGACCAGAGAGGGGCTGTAGACATGGCCTACCTAGACTTTAGCAAGGCATTTGACACAGTCCTACACAAAAGATTAATAAACAAGCTAGCCAGCCTTGGAATGGGTCCCAAGGTTGTAGCCTGGGTAAAACATTGGCTGGACAACAGGATACAGAGGGTAATAGTTAATGGAGTCCACTCTGAAGAAAGGGGTGTTACTAGTGGGCTACCATATGGGTTCAATTCTGGGACCAGTCCTCTTTAACATCTTTATAGGTGACATTGCGGTGGGACTGGAAGGGAAAGTATTCCTCTTTGCAGATCACACAAAGATCTGCAACAGGGTTGATGCGCAAGAGGGGGTGGAAAGGATGAGAAGGGACTTGGCAAGGTTGGAGGAATGTTCGAAAGTATGGCAGATTAGATTCAATGCAAAGAAGTGCAAAGTAATGCACCTGGAAACAAAAACCCAAGGGAAGAGTACACAATGTGTGGGGAGGTACTAACAACAACAAAAATGGAAAGGGACCTGGGGGTGGTCATATCAGATGACTTAAAGGTAGACAAGCAATGTGAGAAGGCAGTAAGTGGGGCTGGGTGTATACTGGGATGCATAGGGAGAAGTGTTACCAGTAGAAAATGAGAAGTTGTTATCCCTCTTTACAGACAGTTGGTGAGACCCCATCTGGAATACTGTGTGCAGTTCTGGAGACCTCATCTCCGCAAGGACATAGACAGAATGGAGGCAGTCCAGAGGAGGGCAACTAAAATGGTGCAGGGACTGGACTGGAAGCCATACAAAGAGAGAGACTAAAGGAGCTTAATATGTATATCCTTGAGGAAAGGAGGGGGGGGACATGATAGAAACATTTAAGTACCTCAAGGGAATCAATAAAGGCCAAGAGGGTAGCATCTTTCAGAAAAAGAGATGTGTAAGAACAAGGGGGCACAATTTGAAGATAGATGGGGATGGCTCAGGGGCAATATAAGGAAGTATTTTTTTACAGAGTGGGTGGTGAATGCATGGAACAGCCTTCCTAAGGAGGTTGTGGGGTCAAAAACAGTGGTGGAATTCAAGAATGTATGGGACAGACAGAAAGCAATTCTTGTGGGGGGGGGTAATAGGAAGTAGACTGTTGGTTAACAAGGATCTGCAGTTTATCCAGTAGGTAGGGAAATGGGCAGACTGGGCGAGCCAAGCAGTCCTTATTTGCAGACAAATTCTATGTTTACATGTTTTAATATTATTTAAAATTGTTCCATTTCTGAGGATGTGTAGTTAAAAAAATCTGCATTCTAAAGGTAAGTGAATTTTTACGACCACATTATTTAATGTGGTTGTTTTACAAGTATGTGTTGCAGTATCAGATGACAGGGACAGTTTCATGTTTTTGTATGCTGTAGTGCTGTTTTTATTCTGCAGGGATGTGTTCAATGGGTTAGTGTGTAGTCCTGCCCCTCCTGAATCTGCTGTGGTATGAGTTTGTTTTCTTTATGCCCCTGACCACTGCCATTAGCCAGCTATGTTAAATAGCAGCGTGTTTAATTTAAACTGGACACCAGGGTGTCCAATCCTCAGTACCAGCTAAGTGTATATTATTTTGAAATATGCAGACATTCTGATTCCAACGCCTGATGCCAGTTCATCTCCCCAGCTACATTTTGTTTTCAGCCTCCCACGACAACAAGGTATTTATGTATTTATTTTATTTATTTAAAAGAGTTTCACCAGGAAAGACATACTGAGCTTTAAGAGAGCTTATTTCCAGATGTGTCCTGGGGGGAAGGGGGGAGAGGGGTATATACAGAAAATTACACTTGTATATACCGTATTACAAGAATACAATAGTTACACAACATTTTGCAAAATACAATATTACACAGTATTTTACAATAAGATACATTGACATAAGGGGGTACATATTAAAAATGTTTGTTGTGCAGCAGGACTGCAGGAGTACCAAACACACACAAGATGTTATTAATAATTAAACCGGGCCAGGGCAAGGGGTGTGTGGTTGAGGGGACAGATTGGGAGGGGGAGTGAAGGAGAGGGGGAGTGAGGGGAGGGGATGGAATGGCCAGGAGTAGGTTGGAGTGTGACAAAAAGAAGGGTTGGGTGAGGGGGTAAGGCAAAATAACTAGGGGCAGTTACAGGAGGTAGCTGTGTGGATTTGGAATATAGATGAGAGAGAGAGAGAGAGCGTTTGGAGGAAGCAGAGTGAATGGTTAGGGGGAAGAGAGTTCCAGAGTTTAGGAAAGCAGAAGGAGAAGACAACCTGACCATTGAGGGATTTATGAGAGGGGAGAAAGAGGGAATGATAGGCTGGATTACAGAGGAAGTAAGAGTTGGGGGCGTTGGCGAGAGAAGGGAGTGCAGAGGGGGGAGGGAAGCCAGCCAGAATTTACACATGAAAGAGGCACAGTGGGTAACGTGACAATCTTCCAGGGAAGGGAGGGAAAGAGCAGAGTACAGAGAACAATGTTGGGGTGGGGAGGACAGTTCAAGGCAAAGAGGCAGAAGGAGTGGAAGAGAAGATCCAGTCTGGCCAGGGTGGAACTTGGGGCAACATCATAGACTATGTTGCAATAATCAAAGATGGGACAGATCATTTTAGGATGATATCATGGTTGGGCATGTAATAGAATGCAGCTTTTGTGCCTAAAAAGGGCACTAACCGTGGGGTGGAGTCTTTTGTGAATGGCATCTATGTTCTGTGAGAAGTCAAGGTGCCGGTTCAGCCAGACACCATGGTACCTGAATGAGGGCACATTGTCAGTTGTGACCCCATCTAGGATGTGGAAGGAGAGGAGGGATGGGAGCATGGAGATATTTGATCTAGTGCCAAAGCACATGGAGGCAATTCTTTTAGCATTTAGGGATAGTTTATTTGACCTGAACCATTTCTGGACAGTATCAAAATCAAGTTGAAGCTTGGATATTAACTCATCAGGAGAAGACCTAGAGGTGTACAGTACCATATCATCTGTGTACATGTGAAATAACGCAGATGAGCAAGCAGAGGGACAGTCACTGAGAAAAATGGAAAAAAGTAGTGGACCAAGGACACAGCCTTGGGGGACACCAGTGTGAGTGGGGAGGGGTGTGGATAGGAATTATTCACCAGTTCTCACTGATTATGATCTACCTATTAGGTAGGAGTTGAACCAGTTTGTTGTGGAGTCTGAGGGACACGCTGACTTCAATTTGTTGAGGAGATGAGGGTGGGACACAGTGTTGAAAGCTTTCACTATATTGATAAAGATGGTGGTGGTGAGGAGGCCCTAGTCTATCCTAGTGTGGATGGAATCAGTGAGCCTGAGGAGAGAGCGGGAGTGGTAGAGTGGTGTTTACGAAAGCCAGACTTAAAAGGGTGAAAAAGGAATAGGAGTTGAGGAAGTGTGAGAGCTGGGACAGAACTGTGTTCTTGGATTTGGGTAAGGTTGGGAGGAGGGGGACAGGGTAGAAATTGCCAGGAGAGAAGGAGTCACCTCCTTTTGGCAGAAGCATGACTGGTGCATGCTTCCAGGAGTCTAGGACGGAGGCGAGAGAGAAATGAGGTTGAGAAGGGAGGAGATGGGAAAGACAATAGCAGGGGCAGAGAGGTGAAGGAGCTTAGGGTCTAGTCCATCAGGCACCCACCTTTAAGGCAGTTGACAGCCAGGAGGGCCTTTAATGTAGTAGCTGGGGTAACTGGTGAGAAGAAGAATGGAAGTGCAGGAGGGTCCTGGGAGGAGTGTGGGGGAGAGGGAGGTGGAAGGGGGAAGGCAGAGAAGAGTGAGGAAGCAGAGGTAGTAAAGGAGGAGCTGAAGGCAGAGGCTACAGAATGGGGGTCAGAGATGAGGGAGTCACCTACCTTGAGGACAGGGGGGGTAGACTGGGTATGGGGGGAGAAGCGGGCATGGATGGCTTTCCAGAACTTGGAAGGGCAGTTAAGATTTTTCTGGAAAGAGGAGGAAAAGAAATCAGCCTTTGCTAGTCTGGTGGCTCTAGTACAAGTATTTCTCAAGGCATGGTACCTGTTAAGGTCTGCCGGCATGCCAGTGGACTTGTACTTCTTCCAGGCCAGGTCACGTGCTCAGAGGCAGGCCAGAAGTTCTGCTGAGATCCAGCGGAGGTGAGAACTTCTGACCTTTGTTTTCCATAGGGGAGCATGCAGGTCCCAGATTAATAGGATTTTTGAACAAAAGTAATTGAGGGCTTAGTTGACTTTGCTGCAGCAGACACAGGGGACCAGTCAGTGGTTAGCAGATCAGCATAAAGAGAGGATAAGTCAACTGACCAAAATGATCTGATTTGGATAGTTTTTGGGAGGACTGTGGGGCAATGAATTTTGTGCAACTAGTATACCATATGTTGGTCACTGAGTGCATCGGGGAGGGTGCCCGCATCAATGATGCAGTGCTGGTGATTTGTGAGTACCCTGTCCAGTAGTGAGTGGTTTGGGGATCTGGAATTGTGGTAGGTAGGGGCTGAAAAAAGTTGTGCAAGGTGTAGTGACTAAACATTTTGATAGAGTTTAGAGTTAGAAATGGACAGCCAGTTAATGTTGAAGTCTCCCAGAATGAGAAGCTCGGCAGAGGAGGCATGAGAGAAGATGGTAGTTAGGAGTTCAGAAACAGAAGAAGGAGACAGCCCTGGGCAGTACTAGATGTCTGCCGCAAAGATGGGAAGAGAGAAAGGGAGGAAGAGTTTGAGGATGAGGAGTTTGTAGGCAGTTGGTGAGGTGACAAACAGCAGTGTGGAAAACTGAATAGAGGAGAAAGGTAGATGGTGATACCTCCACCCTTTGTGGTATGGTCTTGGTGGGTGAGGGTGTAGCCAGGGATGGTAATGGCAGAGTTAGGAAACTTTGGGGAGAGCCACGATTCCTATAATATGAGGACACCAGGGAGGAGGAGGGAAACCATGAGGGGTTGTAGCTGATCAATTCTGGGCAGGACACTGCGGATATTGATGTGATCCACCCATAAACCTTTGGGGAGATTGGTGGGAAGGGAGTGAGAAGGGACAGGGTTAGGCTCAACATTGCCAACTATGTGGAGCAGCTGAGGTAGGATGAGTTTGGTGGGGACAGGGGAGTGATGGTGATGCAGTGAGATGATGGCGGAGTAGCAGAAGGGTGGGGGGAGGGAGGGAGGATCTTATCGACACCAGGTAGAGCCAGAAGGATATGAAGGGGGGAAGGAACAGCCTGAAAACCCTGGGGAGTGAGTAGGGGTGAGGAGGCATGAGGAGGGAAGGGGGAAGAAGGACAGGGAGTAGGGAAGCTGGCAGAGAGGAGAGAGGTTGTGGGAAACAGACACAGTAGGAGGGAGAGGATGATAGAAAGCATACTAGAAAGTTGCATGACAAGGGGAGCAGCATGGTGGCTAAGAGGAGACAAGAGATGGATAGGTAGCTATGAGGAGTCAAAGGAGGAAATATGAGTTGAAAGAACCAAAATTGGGAGAGGGGTAGTGTCTGTAGATGGAGGGAGGGGAGGGGCGCGATAGATCTTGGGTCCTAACTAGGAGATACTGGAACAGTGAAAGATAGTATAGGCAATATGCTAATTATTGCAGCAGTGAGAAAGGTAGGTGCAACTGGGCAGACTGCCAAAAAAGGTTGCCTGGTAGTAATAAAATATGGCAAAGGCAGCAGTTACAGCTGAGTCAAAGATGTAAGCACAGGTGCTAGAGACATAAGTTGAAGAAAGGTTGGTGGTAGTTATACAGGACAGCAAGCAGTAGTTAATACCAATTAGGAATAGACAGGCAAAAAAAGACTGAGATAACTGCAAGATGGTGTGACAATTTAACAGACATAGGAGACTGCTGGGGGGCTGCATCAGTAAGTTAAAGGTGTGAGATGACTGCTAGAAGGTATAAAAAATTTGCAGAAATAGTAGGCAGCAAGAGGGCTGTAGTAGTAATGGTATAAGTATAGGCAATATTGCATCACTTGTTAGATCATATACCTGTAGAATAGGTAGCAGTGAGGCATGGAGCTACAGTTACTAAAGAGGAACTCCAGTCCAGCTATCTGGCTTCATAGCTAGTAAGTGTTTAGGCTGGGTGCAGTGCTCAGTAAGGCAAGCTCATTATTCTATGGAAGCAATCAGACAGTGATTTGAACTGGCAGAGTTGGCTTAAAAACAACCTGCTGAAAATATAAACTACCCAGAATAAAGAATACCTGAAATAGTGATAACTGCCGATAAATATCTAGCATCGGGAGGGTCAGGTACCCTAGAAAAGCTCTACATTCCTCCAGTCCACTTGGATGCTACTGAGTTGGGTCCTGCTATTAATGGATAACTTGAGAAGCAGGAAGGCAGTTAACCAGGGCTAACAAGCATAGGTAGCAGGAAGTGTTAGGCTGCGGGCTGAATCATGGACAATGTGTAGTGCTGACACCAGGGTGCCTAATCGCTGGTGTTGGCCTACTACAAAGTCCCACCCAGCAGTCTGGGACACTGGGCTACCCACCCCCAGTGCCCCCAAGGATGAAACCAACACTAAGGTGCCCAATCCCCAGTGTCAGAGGTACTATACTGTACCTGCAATTAAGAAAACTGTCCTGTTATGTCTTTTCCATTTTATTTTCCATTTCAAATCTGGAAATGAAGAAAACGGTACCTCTTCAGCAGTGGCAATTAGGAACTCAACTTCCACAGAGGGAATCCCACTAGGTGGCCGAATCTATAAACTATCACTTTATGCAGATTATGTGCTCCTGACTCTGCTGAAGCCAGAACAATCTATACTGAAAGTGCTAGCAATAATACAAGCATTTGAAGAATCCTCAGGATTTGTAATAAACTTGCGGAAAACTGAGATTTTGACCCTGAATTTTACCCCCTCCCCAGAGCTTAAAGAACTATTCCCCTTCAGATGGGCCTGTACCAGAATAAAATACCTAAGAATATATTTACCTAAAAATCTGATACATTTAGAATTAATTAATCATGAACTGCTGACCCAAAATATAGAGAGGGAATTAGCAGACTGGTCTCACTTCCCCCTATCTTTATTATCAAAAGTCAAGGCAGTGAGAATGACAATATTGCCAAAATTTCTTTATTTCAGACACTCCCAATAACTCCAGCAACCTGTTATTTGAACTCATGGAATAGACTATTGTCCAGATTCATTTGGGGGGGACACAGACCTCGGATCCGTTGGAGCCTACTAAAGCTTCCAACAGATAGAAGGGGTCTAAACTTAAGAAATTTGACAGAATATCTAAAAGCTGTAGTAATTAAAATGATTCTACTTTGGCTCAACCCTCAATATGAAGCTATATGGAAATACATAGAGTTCATCCTTAATGACCTTTTTGATATAGAAAGGGTGATTTTAGCCCCATTGAACTCCCCCCCCCCCACCAAACTTTAAAGATTTCTCATTTGGTACAAGAGACACGATGGGAGCTTCATTTAAAATCAGAGCCACTCCAACACTGAAACTCCTTTTTTACTATATCAGACAATTAAAGGCCAAAGCAGATTTTATTCCAGCCCAGATGACTCTTGCCTATCAGAATTAGCACCAAATTGGTCTCACCTACATTTATCAATTCCTGGATGCAAATGGAATAATCACCTTTGCTTAATTACAGGCGAACTACAAACTGCCTAGATACAACCATGTCCACGATATGCAGGTGCGCAAATGTTTACAACAAAAGGGGCCCCCCATGAAATGCCCTACTGAACCCACTTCCACAGTTGCTGGGAGTGATTCAGGATGCGATCCTAGGACTGTGCTACCCATACTTGATAAGAATAGTATATAAAGCCATTTGGGCACATTGGGGAGATACTACTAGCTTTGTCCTCACTTCTTGGAATGGAGAACTACTCATATGAAAAATGGCCAGAACCAATCACTCAATCCATGCGTATCTCTCAAGCACTTTACTGGGAAGCATTTATTTGGAAGTGCCGAATCAGGTACTTCAATACACCTGCTACATTATTGAAATACCTAGCACATATGGACATTGCTGGAGGCAGCGTGGGGAGCCACACACTGATTTTGTACACATATTTTGGGATTGCGATAAATTGAGCTCATTTTGGCATGACTTTCAGGAAGCAATATCCGAAATATTTACTTCTAACTTAGTAATATCTCTACAACTAATGTTCTTATATATTGACTCAGAAGGTAAATTACCACCAAAAAAAGAGTATGCAATACCTATAAATATAGCAGCTGCTAAAAAAACAATTACATGCCTGTGGCATACCACAACTACCCCTGTTCTGTCTCAATGGCAGGCTACAGTTAATGAAATATACTATGTAGAGAGCACTATAGCATATTATCAAGACTGACAATCAAGTTTTGAACTGAAATGAAGGCCCTGGGTTTTTAATATTTCTAGGGAGGTCCCCGCTTTTGTT
Source organism: Neoceratodus forsteri (assembly GCA_016271365.2). Classification (NCBI taxonomy): domain Eukaryota; kingdom Metazoa; phylum Chordata; order Ceratodontiformes; family Ceratodontidae; genus Neoceratodus; species Neoceratodus forsteri. Next base: position 584,287,461 of record CM028137.1, on the reverse strand, counting down.
CCATGGTCACTCCCAGGATATTGTTTAGATGGGTTGAATTGACAATATACAATAATAATAACAATATTATGCAAAACATGTATGATCAGGTAGTAGGGCTTATTGCTTGAGCAAAATTATTATAAAATTCAGAATGATTATTAGATAAAAGGAGAATGTGATGTATCTGACGGACAAATGAAATCTTATAGCTTGGAATTGTAAACCTCTGCATGAACTAATAAATAAGGTTTTAAAAAAAGAGCATGGTACCTCATTATCTACCACAGTCCACAGTCCCCTGCCCCCCAGCTTCCACCACCCCACACCCCTACCTTACCCTATACTTTCCTACCTGAGATTCAGTGCTGTAATCTTCTCTGGACCAGAGACACATCTTCACTCTTTATCGCTGGATCAGGAGATAATGACAAAATTAAGTGTTGTATAATGTATTTCAATGTTTTCTGAACTTTTATTTATAACTCTGTCATTTTTTAAAAGTTTTACCTCAAATTTTCAACATGGCCATATTGTGACCCGTCTTCATGAGCAAGAGTACTAAAATTTCTCAAATCCAGCCCCAAAGGTGATTTTGCGGACTGTGTGAAATCAACTTTTATAGAAACATAGAAAGATAGAAACTGAGAGCAGATAAGGACCACTTGGCCCATGTAGTCTGCCCTTTTTTCCTACCTACTGCAAATACCGCAGACCTTACTTACAGAGAACCATACCAGTTAAAGCAGAAGGAAGCGGGGAAGGCAGTCAGAATAGCAAAGGCCCAAACTGAGGAAAAGATAGCCAACTCACTTAAGAAGGGGGATAAAACCTTTTATAGGTACATTAGGGAGCGAGAAAAGACCAAGGGAGGGATAGTGAAGCTGAATAAAGGGAAGGGAGGGTGGACAGAGGGGGGCAGTGAAAAAGCAGGGATACTGAACAAATATTTCTGCTCAGTATTTACAAAAAAAGAGGAGGGGGAGGTACCTAAATCAAAGAATAGAAGCACTCTGGATAGGGAAGTCAATACCAGTCCATTCACAGAAGAAAAGGTTCTGAAAGAACTCTTAAAACTGAAGGTGGACAAAGCAATGGGGCCTGACGGGCTTCACCCAAGAATTCTAAAAGAACTAAAGGTAGAACTAGTGACACCACTGACTTCCCTTTTTAACAAATCATGGGAGGATGGTGTGGTACCTGAGGACTGGAGGAGGACAGATGTGATTCCGCTTCACAAAAGTAGGAGCAAGACAGAGGCAGGAAACTACAGACCTGTTAGTTTGACTTCAGTGGTAGGAAAAATGATGGAATCACTTCTGAAAGAAAGAATTGTTGAATTCCCAGAGGCCAGTGGGGCCCAGGACCCAAGGCAGCATGGATTCACAGCAGGAAGGTTGTGTCAGATGAATCTAATAGATTTCTTTGACTCGGTGTCCAAAGTAGTAGACCACAGAGGGGCTGTGTACATGGTGTACCTAGACTTTAGAAAGTCATTTGACACAGTCCCACACAAGAGATTAATATACAGGTTAGCTAGCCTTGGAGTGGGTCCCAAAGTAGTAGCCTGGGTAAAAATTTGGCTGGACAACAGGATGCTGAGGGTAATAGTAAACAGAGTTCACTCTGAAGAAAGGGGGGTTACCAGCAGTGTACTGCAGGGTTCAGTACTGGGACTGGTAATCTTTAATGTCTTTATAAGTGACATTGCAGAGGGACTGGAAGGAAAAGTATGTCTCTTTGCAGATGACACAAAGATCTGCAATAGGGTTGATACAGAAAGTGGGGTGGAAGGGATGCAAAGGAACTTGGCAAAGCTGGAGGAATGGTCAAATGTATGGCAGCTTAGATTCAATGCAAAGAATTGCAAAGTAATGCAGCCGGGAAACAAAAACCCAAGGGAAGTGTACACAATTGGGGGGAGGGTGAGATACTAACAACAACAAAAATGGAAAGGGACCTGGGGGTAGTCATATCAGATGACCTTAAGGTGGGTAGGCAATGTGAGAAGGCAGTAAGCAGGGCTGGTGGGATACTGGGATGTATAGAGAGATGCATCACTAGTAGAAAACAGGAAGTTGTTATCCTTCTGTACAGACAGTTGGTGAGACCCCATATGGAGTACTGCGTGAAGTTCTGGAGACCCCATCTCCGCAAGGACATAGATAGAATAGTCTGTCCACAGGAGGGCAACTAAAATGGTGCAGGGTCTGCACCAGAAGACATATGAAGAGAGATTAAAGGAGCTTAATATGTATATCCTCGAGGAGAGGAGGGAGAGGGGGGACATGATAGAAACTTTTAAGTGCCTCAAGGGAATCAACAAAGTCCAAGAAGGTCGTATCTTTCAGAAGAGATGTACAAGAACAATTTGAAGATGGGGGGGCAGTTCAGAGGCAATGTGAGGAAGTATTTTTTCATGGAAAGGGCTGTGGATACATGGAACAGCCTTTCTGAGGAGGTAGTGAAGTCAAGGACACTGGGGGAATTCAAGAATGCATGGGATAGACATAAGACAATTCTAGTGGGGGGTAGAAGGAAGTAGGCTGTCAGTTAACTAGGATCTGCAGCTTATCCATTAGGTAGGGAAATGGGAAGACTAGGTGGGCCAAGTGGTCCTTATCTGCCATCAAATTCTATGTTTCTATGTTGATCTCTGGCTTTACCTTCTTTTACCTATCATCAGGGTACCCCATGCCTATCCCATGCATTCTTGAATTCCCCTACAGTTTTTGCGCCCCACCGCCTCCACTGGGAGGCTGTTCTATGCATCCACCATCCTTTCTGTGAAAAAATACTTCCTCACATTACTCCTGAGTCTACACCCCTCCAACTTCATATCATGACTCCTTGTTCTTGAACATCTTTTTTTCTGAAAGATGCTACCCTCTTGTACCTTACTTATGCCCTTGAGTTATTTGAAAGTCTCCATCATATCCCCTCTCTCTCTCTGTCTCTGTCTCTGTTTCTCTCATATTTTTCCATAACCAATGGCCCAACCTTGCTCCTCCCCCATCAGGCTGTTGGGATTTCAACACCAATCCATCACTACTCCTAGCTCTCATGGAGAAAAGAGAAAGTCGCCTACTGGGTGCTTTCATAACCTCACTAACCCCTTCTAGGTTCCCACTGCCTGCCTCAAATAGCCCCAGACTTCTTATCCCCTTACTGCTGCTACTCCTAGCTGGAGAAGTTGAAAGCAACCCAGGACCAATCCCCTCCACCTTTACCCACAGCAACCCCATGTGGTCAAGCAGGCACAGCTTAACAATTGTACATATTAATGTATGCTGCCTCCTGTCCAAATTCATCAAGATGTCATAGGCATAAGTGAATCCATATGCCATTGCTATGGTAACAATTTTACCACAACTGACACTACAGCAACAACAGCGACAGGTCGCTCTAGTGTTGGAGCAGGACACCAGCACTCCCTTCTGTGGATCTTGCACCCCCTTCCCGAAACAACTCCGGCAATTACTCTGGAAGCGGTTGTTATTAGTGATATTTGTCTCTGGAAAGTGTATATTTTTGTAATATTATATGCTGGGCACTGCATTGCCACGTAGATTATGTGCACTATAATCACTCACACTAAGGTCACTTTGTACCCAATTTGCCCAATTCTGTTCCCTTTTTACTGTACTTTGTATCTTTTGTACCTGTTTTCCTTTTACCTTGCGTGTGCTTTCTTTATGGCCCGGATAGTACTGCAAAACAGTCCCTAGGATTAGTGTACCTACTCAGTTAAAAAATAATAAAATAAATAAAAAATATTGTAATTTTTCTATGCACACTCAGAACAGTTGCCATTTTCAATATTTTGACCCAAGATTTTCAACATATATAAGTTTTTCACACCACCTCATTAGCATGACAGCTGTCATTTTTCAAATCCTGGCCAAAACATGTTATTACACCTATGGCACAAAAGACATTTTGAACAGGATTTGAAAAATTGTCACCTACCAGGTTCATGAGGTGGGGTTATAGTCAAAATAAAAAAAAAAACAACAAAGGTATGAAGGTATATTATAAATTTTGTATGCACACTCATAACTTTTTGCAATTTTCAATCTTTTGATCCCAAAGTTTCAACATAACCATCTTTTTCTCCAACTCATGAACATGACAGCTGTCATTTTCCAAATCCTGGCCAAAATGTGATTTCACACTGCTGGCACAAAATTATGTTTTGCCCAGTATTTTATTAAATATCACCTGTCATGTTCAGAAGGAGGGGTCATAAAAAGACTGTTGATATTTTGGGGTCAAAATAACACAACAGAGAAATGATGAAGTAACATTGTTTGCAGGGAGATCTGTTGGCCCAGTGGGGAACACTTTGCCTTCCCATGACAGTGACCTGAGTCTGAGTGCGAGCTCAGTGAGCTGGCTTAATTGACTGAGGCTGGAGGGAAGGCGTTGTGGGGTACAGCACTGGCCTCTGGCTCAGGAGGGACAGAGCAGTGTTCTGGTGTACACATGACACTTTGTGTTGGGCCAGCGAGCCTTCCCTCACAAGGTGTTGACATTGATGTCGAGGCCTAATAGCAGGCCCATACACTGTATTAGGAATATCTCCAGTATTCTACTTATTTCTTTTTTTGTGCAAATTCTCTTGAGGATATGATTCCACTATCATAAAAAGAAGATAAATTAATTGCAAAAAGTTACTTTAATGCAGACATTGGGGTTGACAAATGCAAAGTGCACAAAATATGTAATTGAAACATTAGGATTTTGGCTCTTTGGAGTATTGGCAAATAAGTCATGGCCCTACCTTAAGCAAACAAGGTCAGATATGATTTGTTTTCTTCACGCAGGGCCCTGTGGGCCCTGTGTGAAGACAGCTATGACATATTCTGTTTTCAACATATAGCAAGACATACTTCTCTGCCTTTGAAGAGTGTATCACTATGAAGCACAGACTTGGAGCTTTACCTTGTGTTTGGACAGAAGGCTATGTGCCTGGAGGGAGGGGGGTGGTAGTCAGAGTTGACTACCCCAAGAAAGATTCCATCACTGATTTGACAATATTACAGAGACACAAACCCCTAATGTTTTTCATTTCCCTGTTTTGTGCTTTTTACATTCCCTAATGTCTGCATTAAAGTAGAGTTTGCAATCATTACAAAAAATGGCATTAATGCACTAATTAGGGTTAAAATTAATTCTCAACAGTGATGAAATGTGACATTAGGGTTTCCATACCTAACGCCCCACCCCCTTCAAGCAGCAAAAGGACAACACTACACAAGCAGCCACAGACAGTCATCATCAGGTGAGACCAACAGCATACAATTCTTTCCAGATGACACAAATGCAGTAGCACTATGTGCTACCTTCAAAGATCTGTATCTGCAGAAGGTACACTGCAAGACATACACACTCATTTCTGGCTGCAGATAGAAATCTGCAATGCTCAACTTAAAACACTACTTCTGCCTGCAGAAGCATAGGCCCCAGCAGCCACAAACACAAATCCACGATACCCAAATTAAAAGAGTTCTTTTGTCTGCAGAAGCACATGCCCCTATGAGGCAAGCCCTTCTGCAGCCACACTGTAAGACATACACACACTTCTAGCTGCAGCTGCGGAAGAGCAGGCCCTGTGCTGCCTGTGCTTCACCATTCGCAGGTACAAGACATAGACATTGACTTCTGTCTATAGAAGTGCAGGCTTCTGTAGGACCTGCAGTTCTGCTATTGCATATAGAAATCCATGATACCCAATTTTCAGCATTACTTCTGTCTGCAGGCCCCTATGGGGGCAGTGCTCCTGCAGCCACAGATCCTCATGCATTCATTAAGACATACACACACACAATTCTGACTGAAGAAGCACTGGCCCTATTGGACCCTATGCTTTTGCAGCCACAGTTACAAATACATGACTGCACAGCAGTGCTACTGCAATTGTGTCACCTGGAAACAGTTGTATGTTGTTTGACTTAGCCAGTTATGGCTGTCTGTGGTTGCCTGTGGAGTCTTTTCCTTTTGCTGCTTGGGTGGCAGGAGATTTAGGCTGTAAACCCTAAACTGAATAGTACTACAAATAGCTCCTGAATGGATTGTATAGTGTATAGTTCCTATATACCTATGGCATTTGTTTAAAAAAAAAACAGAACCTAAACAGTTAAAACTACAACACAGCTGAGGTGATAATAAGCATCTGAACAGGCAGAGAGGAATTTCCCATTTCAACTTACTTGAAGAGAATGTCTCAAGACAATCTGTCTGTTACCCAACACCAGCTTAAGGAGCTGAATAGCTAAAGGATGGCTAACAACAAGTGTAAAAAACAGTTTGTGTAGTACAACTGGGATTTGATACCATGTATGAACAGTTCTGTTTTGTATTAATCTGCTCTGTGTGTCTTTGAAGGACCTGTATCCAAACAGCAAGCAAGCATTCCACTCCTGTTCAGATAACATGGCTGGCAAAATGTTGACCCATTTATCATTTGATTGAAGTAATTTACTAGGGATACTCTTCTTGATTGTGTCATAATTTTTTCCTGCTAGCCCTTTTTTTTTTTTGCATCAGCCACTGTGAAAGGTTACAGGTTTGACTGTTGTGGCCTGCAGTGGAGTGGTGGGTTTTCTAGGCTGCACTTCAAATTTGAAGAAATCTCTAGATGTCAGTATGGGGATCTCCCATTTATGTTGTAGTGCCTAAAATTTCTCCACAGCCAATCTACCTCCCTCTCTCTAGTAAGTCCAACAGGAAGACGATACCTCTATGTTTACAGGTGGGCCAAGTGAGGAGTTTGTTGTTCACCTTAATGTAAAGGTTGTCCCAGATGAAGGTGTATTGTATAGGCTTCAAGGTCATACCTAAGCCATTTGTGCATTTGGAACCAATGTATGGTTGGAGGCCTTAGGAGATAAAGAAAGAAAGAAAGAAAGAAAGAAAGAAAGAAAGAAAGAAAGAAAGAAAGAAAGAAAGAAAGAAAGAAAGAAAGAAAGAAATGGAGCACATGAGCCTCATATTGTTCCATTTCTACTACTGAGGTGGGCAGGGTAATGGACACATGCATGATAGTAATCAAGGAGCAGATGTAATCTGAACTAACTTGGCCTTTGACAAAGCTCACCTAGGAAAGGTGGACCAGATGTGGCAGGAGAGAGTTAAGTCTAGTGGCAAGAGTTTTAGCATAGATTTTGCTGTTCACATTGATTAAAGAACTCAGACAGTATTTTACTGCTAATATCAGGTCTTTCTCCTTTTTAGGAAGAACTGTAATGGTGGCATCTCAGAGTGTGGGAGGAAAGACACCTGTCTTTTCTGCCTCCTGATACTCCTGGAACAATAGATGACAAATGAAAGCGGCGCGAAGCTGGAGGACTTTTACAGGAAAACTATCTCCTCTGGGGAACCTTACCAGAGTTCAAGGATAGAAGGGCCTGACCAGTTTCCATTGGTGTGAGTGGTTCATCAGCCTGGTCGCCTCACCTGGTCCAGAGTGAGCTTGGGTAAGCCAGGAATGCCTGAATATCTGAAGGATTCTGAGGATCCCTCAGTTGGCTTCATGGCATTTCACCAGGAGCAGGATGGGGTCGTGCCAGGGGTGATGACCGAGCCACATGTATGCACAACGGCACTTGAGTGCCACACCGGAATGGGTGATGTTGTGTGAGGTGGAACCCTGTCACAAGTATTTATGCACCCCCTGAAGATTAATAGCAGGGCATAATGGCAACAGGATGCCTCTGCACACCTCTGCTCCTCCCCACAGTGCTGCCTGGGAGGGCTGGGGGTGTCTGTTCAGGTAAGCACCCAGTGTTTAACCCCTGTCAGGCTACGCACTGTCCCAGGACCCCCTGCATGGGTGTAACAGGGGATGCACCCTGGGACAGGCATCCGATTAGATGCCCTGCCATGTGGCCATGCTCCCCTTCTGCATTGCTGCGCACCAGGAGTTGGGGGCATGGGCTCGGTCCTATTGTCTGCATTCATGAATGCCGGCTTGGGCACACCTGTGCATGGGTGCAGAGAGGTACTGAAGGTTTACATGCATTTTACACATAGTTAGTGAATATACAGACCCCAAAATTAGGAAATAGTGTTTACCTGTCATAATTTGTGCAGAGAGGTGCACATGTACAGTAGTTTGCAGAGAAACACAGAAACTGAACACATTTTGGCACTTTTCCCTGTATCCTTTGTAAATATCATATCTGCCATCCTTTTTAAACACTGTCTCGTGTATACCTGTGACTGTACATAATACCTGTTTTCTATTTAGGCATTTTTTCTAGTACCTTGTCTGCACTACTCTCAGTAGTGCAAAGATGTTTATCCACTGTGGGCAGTGTCACTTGAATCTGGTAAGACAATCATAGAGTTTGAGCAGTGTGGCTCCAATGTCCCGATGTTGTTGTGGAAAGCCATAGTGCTGCAGGTATTGCAGCACCTTTTATGGTTGCACCCACCATTTGCAGCACTCCATAGTGTGTGGTTGTCTGTTGGTCTTATAGTGTCCCATCCCCCCCCCCCACTCTCACCCAACATTACTGAAAACATTCAGTATATTTGGCATTGCTGCAAGCAGCAGACTACAGACACACATTAAGAAGACTGGATTGGTGCACACTGTGCTGTTAGGAGGAAAACTAGACATTCTAGCAAGCAAGTAATATAAACAGCACTTTGGTCTGACATGGTGGTTGACTGAGGCTGCAACTGTCCTCCACTAATGAGTTGCAAAAGGAAGCAAACATGCATATAATGGTAGGTTCCTCTCAGCTACTTTAACTCAAATGTAGGGCAACCTTTAGTCTTGCTTAAACCTTTTCAGCCTGTCCTACAGTGGTATTAGCATACTGCCATTAAAGATACTATTATTTTGGTGTGGTGCAAGATGATCTATGTAATAAATAGGAGGTACGTAATGGTCTGACTCAGAATATGACATTTGTCTTTACATGTGTGGGGGAAGGACCATTACTCATGTCATTAGCTGCAAGCCACAAGTGAGTTATGAAGGTTCAACCCCCTCGCAAATGAATGTCATATCTTGTGTCAAGCCATTTTGTGTCCAGTTTATGTAATGTATTTAAAAATGTAAAGCATTTAAATTCGTTTCTGTGAAGCTTTAACTTTCAAGCTGGAGGAAGGAGTTCAAGAGAGATGTGAAAAAATATTTCTTCACTGAAAGGGAGGTAGATGCCTGGAACAGACTGCCAGTGGAACTGTTGGAGAACGGATCAGTGGTATATTACATATCGGGTGGGGGGAGGGACCACTGTTCACCAGGGAAATGTACATTACAAATTGGACAGACATCAGGTGGGGGTAGTGACCATTGGACACTAGGGAAATGTTATTTACATATTGAGTGGACATCAGGTAGGGAGAGAGACCACTGGACACCAAGGAAATGTACATTACATATCGGGTGGACATCAGGTGGTGGGGAGGGACCACTGGATACCATGTAAATGTACATTACATATTGGGCAGGTATCAGGTGGGGGAGGGGCCTCTGGACGCCAGGGAAATGTTATATTCCTTACAGGAGTGGGATTGGAGGGGAGGGGGGACCACTAGCACCAGTGATAGCTCTCTGGGATCAGGCAATTGGGGGTGTCAGTGCCGTGCAATCCAGCCTTGCTCCCATGCAAATGAGCCCATATTGGGCTTGCAAATGGCCCTTTAGCACCCTGCTGCCCAATGGACACATTTGCATATGTCCATTTGAATATCAGAAATTTAGCCCAGGCACAAGCCATTGTGGCACCCTATTTCAGGAGCCATGTCTGCCCAGCACTAAGTGGCTTAGCGCTGTGCCCACATGGCCCTATATTCAGTCAAATAGCACCAGTGTGCTAGTCCACTGAATATAGCATCTTTGGGCACCTGGGCTAGTGCAAAGTGTAGTGTATATTTTTGCCTTCTGCTTTCCACATTTTGTATATCGTGCCCCTTGTACTGAGTGGAGTCCCATCATGCATGTACGTCATTACATTACTGGGTGAACTGGTGCACAGAGAGGTTAAGCTACTTGTTTAAGGGCACACAGAAAGTGTTTGCTCTATTTGGCCCTAATGGGGTTTGAAATTGTGACTCCTGTTTCCCAAGCCACTATTCCAACCAATCACTGGACTACACTCCTTTTGCAATTGTCATTGCAGTTTGTCTGTTGTGGTAGTTGCTGCTTTGCCCTTATACCAGTGCTGCTGTTGTCCTGTTTGCAGTCCCTGGACTTCCTGAATCTAGCAGGCAGCAGAAATATGCTTGCCCTGGACATTTACTAATAATTGTGGTATCATAACTGATGTTTGGTATTACTATCATAATCTTACACCTCCTGCACACCCATTTGTTGTGAGGGGCCTATCACTGTTTTCAGTACCTCTGAGTTTTTAATTTGTAATCTTAATCCTTAGTATTATGATCTGACTGGTTGTGGTGGGAGTATGGCATATAAACATTTTTGAACCCAGTCCTTACTTAACAATCTTGTGCTTCACAAAGAGCTGAGCCAGAAGATGTAGGAAAGTCCACCTTCTTAGAAGGTAGCATCACAGAGTGAGAAAGCCTCCTACTGTATAAGGACTAGGGACCCAAATCGATAGATATTCATCACCATTTCTGCACATCATAAAGGATGCCTGCATGGGCAAGTGGAGTGCCGAGGTCTCACCCCACATGAGCAATGACCTCCATGCAACCACACCCCAAGGTTACTATTACCTTTTGTACCCATTCCCTCATGCCAGCGCTCCTATGTGCAAGGCAGGAGTAGGATCAAGGGAGATGCAGTATGTGCCCCATCCAGAAAAGGTATTCTGCATACTGGAGGGCCATGCTGAGGGGGTGGATACTGTACTGCCACAGAGGCAGCAGTTGTAGGTACATCTCTCTCTCTCTGGATGGACACAGGCATGACCCTTGTGATTGATGGGCCCCCCATCACCACCCCTCACAACTCCCAAGGTGGGCTAGGAGCCACAGCTGTACTGGCTGGTGCCATTTGCCAATACTTACCTTTGCTAAGGTGGATACAGCAGTTCTTGGAAGACTTCCATATCCTGCTTGCCTCAGCTGTGTGCGGAGCAAGAGCTCTAGTAATGAGCCCACCTGGGCATTTGATTAGATGCCTGTGGTCTGACACAGCACCACCTCCAATCTCAAGCCTGGCCTCTCTCACAACACTCCATGCACAGTTCCTGCGGCCCAGGGAGCGTGGATAATGGCACGCATGCTTGTTCCCATGAATGTGGTTCAAAGCACCCCAGACATGTGTGTTTTGTGCATAACTGGGGTGTCTTTGAGGACCAGGCCCCCAATCTTATGCCACTCATGGCTAGCACCTCTAGTTAGTAAAACAAAAAGAACCTTCAAAATTAAATCTGCAATAATCCCCTCACCCCACCACCATCCCCTTGCCCAGCAAGCCTGCTGCAGCTGAATCCTGGCTGCAACAAAGAGGCAGGTTCACTTTTCAGTAATTGCAAACTGGGTGTTCACATATCACTCTGCTAAGATGAACATGCACATGACACTAGCGCATATAATGTAATTAATTCTGACATATTTGTTAGAAAAATACACTTTTTTGGATGAACTGTAATGCCTAGCCCACACAGGTCCTACTCTGCTAAATTTAAACTGGAAATGCCATGCGATGTACACAGAGAAAGCTGATCACAGTCTTCATTGTTGCTTATTGACTAGTGAAATGGCTGATTGCTGTACTGTGTGATCACTGTAAATACACTGTCTCATTCTGATAAACGTCTGAAGTAATTCTCAGAACTTTGAGGTCCATTCACCAGATGATAAATTTCTACTTTCTGCAGTTTTTACAAAGTCACCCTGCCTGTATCCATTGCTTTCCCCAGGGGGAGGTATTATTAAGTGGAGAAGGAGAAGGAGCAGCCAGTTCATTAATGATGTAGGCAGACTGATTGGCTGGTCTGCCAAGCATCATCAGTGTTGCACAGACTGGTCCTCCCTCTCACCATTGGTAAAGTACAACAGGATTTTATTACGATCACCAGCACACGCTAGGTTAGGGGTCATGGATCAGGGTCAGAAGGAGGGATTGCTAAAACATTGATAATTTTGTCCTAGGGATGTCCAAAGTGTTAAAGGTATGCCTCAAAAAAACATATAAGGGAGTTGGCACAGTTTAGCATAAATAACATATAGGATAGTGTATGGTAACCCATATACAACAAAGCTATTCTTACACCGAGTGGTTACTATGACAGCAAGGAACTCGAGAGCGAAGCTTGAGAGGTCCCTTTGACATCATAGCAACTACAAGGTGTAAGAAGAGTGTTGTCGTTGTGTATTTGGGCTACCATACACCACTCTATATAGTGTATGGTCCCAAAAAACACAATCACTTAATTTACCTCCGTAACCCCCACATTCACTTATTTAACTAGTAAGCACACCCCACGTTAAATATCTGTAAAGACTGGTGCCCTTATACTGGCATAATATTTACTTTACTAAAACGTAGGTACTACTCTTGGTGTTAGGATGTATATCTGGCTCATTTTCTATAGGAAGAGAGAGGTGGGTTTACAGAAACAAACAACTTGAACCCTGTGTAAAAATACAACCCAGGTCCTGGGTGGAAGCAGCTAGGCATATGCTTGCTCTAACCTGCTGAGAGCCCCACAGTAAATCCACACAACCAGAAGCAATAAATCAGAATGTCCATAACTGGGATTGTTCAGAATGGCTTTATTCAAAGATGGCAAGTAAAAGCTGAAGTGGACCCCCAAGGGTTGGTCGAGGCTGACAGGTACAAAATCCAAGCACTGTCCTTGCATTGCAGAACAGTTCATGAACAAAACATAAACATCTTCTTCTTCCCAAATTCTCAAAGTGCATCTGTGGACACTGGGCCACGCACATGAACATCTCTCTTTTCCCATGAGTGTTATTTAGTTAATCTAAGCCACACACACTCAGAACTCTTCTCGGACATAGCTGCAATATGTGAAAACTCAGCCACACACCTTAACCTGAAGCATGGCCACTTGCTCAGGTAAAAATACTGGTGCCCTTTACGAACCAGGAAGCCCTGCCTTGTAAGCATTTAGATGGTGTTCCTCCCACCCTTGGCCTCAACTGACAGACTCTGCCATTCTTCAGGGTTACACCACTGAAACCCCATTCCCCACTGAAATGCTAGAGGTCCCATACTTTACTTGTCACAACACTGGGGAGACACAGAGAAAATAAACTGCACTCACTGGAGTCCACGGTTTTAACTTTCTTCACTCACACTGGTGAGACTATGTGTACTGACAGGTGAGATCCAGCCTTATGTATGGGCACACACATCCCAGACTATCCACTCCTCTAAGAACATTTGTGGAGATATAGTCTCCTTTATAGTACTCACAGAAAGTGTTTCATCCACTGGGCATGGAACAAGCAAAAGAAACAGGAAAAGCACTCTGCTGGGTAGCCGGTCCATACAGTCTATTTCAGGTCCTATATCAAGGCAGCTGAAAACACCTCAGAACATTCAGGGGATTTCCCTTGAGTCCACAGAGAACAAGCAGATCCTTCCACTTCACAGGGGATAGAAATCAGGAACACCTGCTGTAGTCTTGTCTCTACCACTTCAACTGGAAGCTGGAAATGACACATGACTGGTGAGAAATCCTGGGCCCTCTGTCAGAGCCCACTGGCAGTCCTTCTGCCACTCTCACCTCCTCACTCAAGCTCACACTCTACCCAGCACTGACTGAATTCTAAGCTCCCCAGAGCAACTATTCACACAGTGTGGCTTATGCTGCTGCAAGAGTTCTAAAATGACCTAATCATTCCTCCCTCAGGCTAGTTGAGTAAACAATGATGTCATTATGTAAGGAGCCCCTAATGAACTCCTTAATAGCTGCCTGCTGCCTTCCTAACAATAATACTGATAGGATTCTAGTAACCCCAGAGAATGGGTGGTTACACCTCAATAAATAAGTTAGACTCATCCATCTCTGACTCTCACTTTTCAGCCATCTGCCCGCAGGCAAATTCGTGCACATGACACTCCAACCGCTGCAAGCCCAATCTACTGCTCTTATGGGATCACTTGCATTGTGACGTTCATACTAATGCAGAACAAAAAGTCATTCTGCGTTAGTACAAATGTCACTAGTGCAGCAGAATGACTTCTTACAGAGTATGGATTATCACACAGAACGACGTTCAGCCATACACTATGCATCATTTGTCTACCATGTTCCATAATTGATGAGCCAGGGCCAGGATATAAACCATTATGGTATAGCCACTGAACTTCAGTTACAATATTTACAATCAGTTTCAGCAGTGTTTACAATCCATTCCAGTAGTCACAGCATACATAACTTTACAAACCTTTCATCAGTAAGCATTTTATTTTAGTAGATACTATATACATACGTACACAGAATTTCCTGGTTGGCAATCTCTTTTGTCTTTTTAGTGAAGAAGTTATAGCTACAGTGGAGAGCTTATGCTGCCAAAAAACATGTTGTCTTGCAAAGGGAAGACCCAAATGAGAACCAGGCATTTATTGCCACATCCTAATGAAGACCTAAGGCATTTTGTAGCCTGAGTCAAACCCAGTCATCTTCACGAACCTGGCCTTTCCGAGTCTGCTGCCAACTGGGTCAACCCAGATCGCTACTGTGCCCATTAGCCAACCTTCAGCTCTAGCAATGGAAGGTTGGCTTCCTTCTAAACACTATTCCAGTTCAGCCTTATACCCCAGAAGGAATAGTTCCAACACAGACTCTAAGAGGTGCACACTATCTAACTGGGATATCCTCATGAAGTCCAAGTTAAGCTCCAGATGTTGCATCTTGACTTCTACCCCATGCCACTTTAATTTCCACACTTACCTTGCAGTTAAAGCACTTCCATGCCCCTTTCACAGGCTTTTCACTCTGAGCAAAGACCAACAACCTTCAAGGGACTACCTCAGATCAACCCAGAAAGGTATACAGCCACCTTTTCCTGATACTCAAGAGATCCTCCTGAATGCTCAGCCACAGCTCCAACCAGGGCTTGGCTGACAGATCATTACCACCCAAGTGCGTAAGTGAGATAAGCCAGCCTGCAGGTGCAGCGGCAAGGCATCCACATGCAATGCCAACATCCCAGTTTCAGGAATGAACCTGGGAGTCAGAGGGCCGGCCGGGGGGGGAGAAGAATCAAGTGCCCGAGGGGTGACACTCCTTCTCTGGGGGGGCAGGGCAGGTGAGCGTTCAGTGCAGTAGAGGTGCCTGGTGCCTCCATGATGGCTGGCACCACACCTTTGTGTCCTCATGCTTAGATTACTGCAACTCCCTGTACCTAGGGTTTTCTGGGGTTGAAATCCATTGCTTGCAGCTGCTGCAGAAGGCGGTGGCATGGCTTTTGACAGGATCTACTAATTCCTGCCATATTACTCTGGTGCTGCGTGAACTGCACTGGCTGCCAGTACAGAGGAGGATCACCTTTAGAGTCGGTTTACTGACTTTCAAAGCTCTACATGGACAGGGCCTAGACTATCTGAAAAAGGTTCTGGTCCCCTACTGCCCTGGTCTATCACTCCGCTCGGCTGGCGAGGGGTTGCTAGAAATTCCATGGGTGAATTTGAAGTCATCTGGTGCAAGAGCTTTTGCTTATGCAGCCCCCACCCTTTGGAATTCTCTACCCCGTCAGTTATGGAAGTGTGCACCTGTGGAGGAATTTAAACAGGGCTTAAAAACATATTTGTGGCAACAAGCCTTCTTAGCCAACTGGTAGTTTGTAATTGATTTATTGTTATGTGATTTTAACTGAACTGAATTGTTGTTTGATGCTGTATGATTTTATTCTTTTTATGTTGTTAGGCGCCTTGGCAATGGAAAGGTGCCATATAAATACATTTATTATTATTATTATTAACTCTTTTGGAGGTGGGGCAGACGTCAGGCTCATCTTGAGAACATCATTGCATATCCCGCCTCCAGGGCTTGTAGCATTCACAAAATTCCGGCTCCAGCCATGATGCCCTGCTCAGCCTCTGTCTGCATTGCCCCCTGTTGTCCACCGGGGAGGTCCTGTTCCCATGGCCCCACCCTGGGGGGTAAGCCAGTTCAAGATCCCAAGTGACCATGACCATTGGGGGGTGTCCCAAGTGACCATGACCATTGGGGGGGTGCCCACCCAGCAGCCCTGCCCAGGGGGTTAAGTCTGGGCATGGAGGGGTCGGTGTGCTGGGTAGGAGTGGAGTCCGTTCGAAGGGATGGGTGCAGAACAAAAAAATAATAATAGTAATAATAAAAAAAAAAAAAGCAAGATAGTGGGAGGACTGTTCTTTCCCCTTACTTGAACACAAAGAAGGAACAGGAGTGGGACCCAATTTTATACCTTGTGTTCAGCCATTAGACTCTCATTGTAGCTGAGTGAATACTTAGCTATCTCCACCTGAGCATGTAGCTGCTCTGATCCCAGACTAATACATGATGGAATGCCAGCAAATGTAAATCAAGCACAAGCCGGGGTAACAAAACAGCAACAGGTCAATCAGGAAGCATCCTGTTTAAAGATATCTATCAGGCAGAGTTACATCTACCTACCTCCTTCATTCTCAGCTCACCTAATGCCACTGCAGCCTCCTCCAATGCCACCTCTAGCCGAAAGCAGTGGGTCCAGTATTGGTCCTGGTCCAATCCCAGAAATGGCATTTTTTTGTGACCACTGCCACCTGGCACCATTTCAGAGGTTTCTAATCCCTGTGGATAAGAGTGGGGCCAGGGAAAGGCAGTCAGGATTCTGGAAAGGCTTTCACTCCCAGCATCAGCAGAAGACACACTCTCCATTCTCAACCTGGATCCTGCAGCCTCTTTCTGTCGAGTAAGTTCTGGTACATCAGAGGGTGATGGTCAAGTGTTCTGAGCATACCTTCACATCCTGCAATCCCAATAGCTCCCAAGAATTATGTGAGGAGATGGATTCCACTTCCACATACCCCTACCTAAGTGCACTTTGTAACAGAAAGAAGGTTGTCATGAAGAGAGTGGCTCTCTGAGCTGACTTGCAGATGCTGTGTAGACAGTCCTCCATGCACAACAGTAGTCAGATAGATATTGGTAGGCAGGGATATGGGGTCATACCCCCCCTCACCCAAATCAGCCCTACATGATTTATTCCAGGTCAGGGACATCCTTCAGTTTACTCATAAATGCAATGTCTTGTAATCCTGTACTGCATGTTAAATGCTCAAACGTCATGCAGGCTGCTGAGGAGCCTATAGGCATAGATTTGCCATAATAATTTTTCACATCAAACTTAAAACCCAGTAGATCTTTATGCTTCTATGGCATATCCCGTAGTGTACACTTCCTTTTTTTCCATATAGGTTTTTACAACCGTCGAGCCTGGCAGGCAGCTCCGGTCCCTCCCTTGGAGGGACTCAGTCTACGGTTGCACCGATCCCCCACTCGGCACCCCCTAATTCTCCCACGGGTTCCCCCCATGGCAGGGCAGGGGTGAAGGGGAGCCAGCTTTACCCCCATCCTGAAGTGAAATCCAGATGTCGGGGAGGGGGCACCAGCTGGGGCACTGGTGTGGCCATCATGGACCCTGCTGGCTCCTGTTTTCCTTTTCCTCCCGTCCCCCCTTCCCACTGATGTAAGGACACTGGCACATGCCTTCCTGACCCATACTGCCCTCAGGCCACCACCAGAGGGCAGTCAGCGAGTAGGATGGCAAACCTCCCGCCCCCAAAAGAGGAGAGTAGTCCTCCGGATGCTCAATCCTCTCTTGCCCCTGCTGACCCCCAGCGGCCCGGGCTCATTTCCGAACCCAGATCATTGGCATGGCACAAGCTGTAGCGACCAGCGCCTCAACCTCGAGCACCACTGGGCTGGCCCTTTCACTCTCTTGGTGACAATAAAAAGCCCTAGACCTCTGCTCTGACTTTGTGATCAGGTGTGATCCTATATTTCTTACTTGTTAAGAAAACTTACACATGCTTGCCTAGGAAACAGAGCCAAAGCTTCCTTTAAAGCCACTTTGGCATCTTCCTCAGGTGTATTATATAGAAACATAGATAACATTGTCAGCAGAAAAGGGTTGCTTGGCCCATCCAGTCTGCCCAGGTGTTCTCTGCCTACTCTGTCTCCGCAGACCCTAACTGGTCTCCGGCAACCATCCCTCCTCCCTGCCTGTTTTCTAGTACACCCTATGTTTATTGCATGCTTGAAGTTCCCCATTGCTTTCACCATCAGCACTTCTGCTGGCTGTCTGCTCCAGGCATCTACCACCATTTCAGTGAAGAAACACAGTATTTCCTCACATAGCTCTTACATTTCCCCCCTCTAGCTATATTACAGGCCTCCTGGTCTTGGTGTTTTTTCTCATTTGAAAGAGACTCTACTCCTGGACACTGTTCACTCCTGTGAGGTACTTGTAGGTCTCTATCATGTCACCGCTTGCTCTCCTCTCTTCCAGGGGATACATATTGAGATCCCTCTGTCTCTCCCAGTAGGTCTTCTTATGCAACCCCTGCACCATTTTAGTTGCCCTCCTCTGGACTGCCTCTACCCTACCTATGTCCTTTCTGAGGTGTGACTTCTAAAACTAAACATGGTACTCCTGGTGGGGTCTCCCCAGTGAGGGATACAGCAGCCACACCACCTCCCTTCTCCTGCTGGACAAACCCCTCCCAGTGCATCTCAGCATCCCACTACTGCTATCCACTGCTTTGCCACACTGCCCTGCCACTTTGATGTCATCAGGGGCCTGATATTCAAAAACTTTCCTGCGGGCAAATTTTGCACTGCCCGGCAGTTAGCATTAGCCCACAACTCATTGCACACAATATTCAAAGTACTAGTCCATGGGCAAACACTGCTGAATATAGTGTGCAAATGGAGGTGTGCAAAGCCAAGCCCAGAGTGCAGTGCAAAGATTGCCCAGCACTGAAGACAGCTCTGAATATAGCAAATGGGTAGTGTAAACAGCTACATCAGCCCAGTGCACACAGAGGCAGTGTTAGGCACAAGTGAACCAAGTGGGCACTGGGGATACCAGCAGAGAAGTGGCACTGTAAAGTAGAAAGTATAGGCAGGGATCAGGTTGAAATGCAAAAATAATAAAAAAAAGAGAAAGCAAAAGTATTGTCAGTGCACGTGTATTCATAACAGTAGCATCACATTTTGGATGTGTAGTGGTGAAGAAGGGTGGAGATGGGGTCAGTGAGAGTGGTGAAGGGGACCCAACAAATATTTCTGCATGGGGTGCCAGGAGGTTTAAAACTGGTCCTGACTGTGCAGTGGGGGGAGGACACATGGAACCCTACCATGGAGCAGGTGACAGTACACCGAATGGCATACAGCACAGGGACACGGGGATGGATGGCAGCTATGCCAACAGGGACACAGCCATGGATAGTCACAGACAGAGCAGACAGAGGCCACCCTGCCAGGTAACACAGGAAGGGAGGTGCTCAAAGTACAAGGACTGTCCCAGGACAATGGACAGCCACAACCCAGAGATGTGCAGGGGGACACACAGGGAACAGAATGTGTCCGCCAACAGAACAACACATCTGCCATGCCCAGAACACTGTACAGGTGAAAGCACAGTCACAGACACCTGCAGAGACAGCAGTGGTGACCCTGTGACATAGGATAGGCATGGCCATCACCCACAAGGGAGGCATATGGGGGCAGGAAGGGCAACACAGCAAACCATAGAAAAATGTAATTAAAGCACCAAAATGATGCCGGACACAGCATTACATAGAAAAATTTTTAATCCAGAAAAATATCAAAAAATAGTATAAAATATACTGTATTTCTTAAAGAACTTGAAAAGGAACACTGCAAGGGGGGTTTGAAAAACTAGAAGAGTGCAGGTGGGAGGGAATGAAAAAGGGAATGTAGGGAATCTAGTGCTGCCCCTCTGCGGGCCTGTGAAGTTGAACAAGTTGTTTGAAAAGCTCGACCATATTCCTCGTCATCCACACCATGTTTGCCTGGCACTCCAGAAGGACTCTCTGCTGCCTGTCTAGCCATCATAGCAGGTCATCCCTGCTTTCACTCTGTTCAGGGCGTCACCCCTATACTGACATACAATGTGCATCTATGAGAAGAAAGATGTCAACGTAAGTATGATGAGCAGGTACTGTGGATTAGACACCTTCAGCAAGTACAAGTAGCCAAGTTCTTCCAGAGCACTACCACCAGCATGGTATGTGTGAGATTTGTGTGGCACAACACCCCTGAAGACTGCAGAAACACCAATACATACAGAGAGTAAGACAGGTGCGGGTGCCACACATGCCCCACAGCACTGCACAGTGTGCACAATACAAGCATATGTGAGTGAAGATGCAGTAAATTATAGATGAAGTGGGCACAGAGCATGGCCTGGACAGCCATGACAGATGTGTCACTGGCCACAGTGTGCATCACTGCCAGTACATGGTGGCATACCAGTTCAGTACAGTGCACTGTGACCAGAAAACATACATGTCATGAATGGATCCCACATGCCCACACCAAAGTGACGATGCTACATCAGGATACCCAAGGCCCAGACTAGTGGTAGAGCATATCAATGGGGCATGGCACGGGCACACACACCCACGTGGCAACCTTATAACATGCCAACCCAGCATGTCACAGACATGAAGACCTCCAAATTCATGCTGCATAATGTGTAGGAAGCAAAATCCAAAAGCTTTCTCACTTTAGCAGCAAATTCTGTCTGTCTCCGCCTGTTTTTAGTATGGGAATGTGTTCTAAACCCATGAATTTGAGGGTGTCTAGCTTGGAGTCATGAAACTGACTAAAATGTAAGCCCACTGGTGTGTCAAGTCTAATTTTTTCAGTATTGTGGGCATATTCTTGTATCCAAGTTTTTAGACTACATGCAGTTTTCCCTATATACAGAACATCAATCCACATGCACACCAGAGGGCATAAACAACAAAGATGGTGTTGCATGTTATTATTTCTCTGATCTCTACCTCCTTGCTTTCTTTTGGGTGCTTAAAAAACTTAACATGAGCACAAAATGTGCATACATTGCACCTATAACATTTATGATATCCTTTTGGTTTATTAGGGAACCAATTTCTGAATTCTGGTTGTTCGTTTTCAATGTTGATGAGACTATGGACAAGTTTGTCTCTTAGATTGGGTGTCCTACTAAAACTAATTCTAGGCTTTTCATCAACACTACTGTCAACCCTTTCATCCCCTTTGAGAATGTTCCAACTCTGATGAATAATGCAGCTTATTTTGCTGCGCAGTCATTGAATTCTTAGACAACAGTAATGGGTCCTGCAGTTAGTAACTTTGTTGCTAGTGTTTTGTCCTGCTTTTCCTTTTAAGGTTTCCCTGTCAGTTGCCAGTGCTTTTTCTTTTGACTCGTTAAGGCGTTCCTTAGAATACCATCTAGCTAGAAATCTGCTTTCTCGCTCCTCAGCCTGTTTGAGGAAATTATCAGTGTTGCTGCAATTTCTCCTCAGTCTCAGATTCTGGCCATAAGGCACTGACTTTTTGTGAGCAACAGGGTGTAGACGCTTGTAGCATGCAACACAGAATCTGTTGCAGTGGACTGTCTATGACATATGGTCTCAATGTTATTGCTACACTCCTTGGGGATAGTGGAGGCAACCAAAACCTGCAGCAAGGCCCAGAACAAGAAGGCTAGGGCTAGAAAACCGAGCTGGTTGAGCAAGGAAGTCATGGAAAATGTAAGGAGGAAAAGAGCTGCCTTTAGGAGGTACAAGACAATAGGGAGGGGGGAGGACAGGGAAGAGTACTTGACGGAATCGAAGGAGGTGACAAGGTCAGTAAGGGGAGCCAAGACATCTACGGAACTCAGGCTGCACATGGCATTAAGAAGGGGAGAAGGACTTCTTTAGGTACATCAGGAGAAAAGGAGCTGTAAGGACCACATAGTAAGGATTGGAAGGGGGTTGGGTGGAAGCAGGGTGCTAAAAGGCAGAAGCACTAAAGGATTACTTCTGTTCGGTATTTACTAACGAGAAGAGGGGGGTGACACCGAAGGGGGGAAGAATGACAGAAATGCGGGGGGTGACAGATGGGGAAATCATGGAGGGCAGAGTTCAGGAGGGTTTGAAGGCATTGAGGGTGGACAAGGTGCAGGCCCAGATGGCATCCACCCCAGGGTACTGAAGGAGCTGGCAGAGGTTCTTGCGGGACCTTTGGAAGACCTATTTAATGCCTCACTACATTCGGGGTGTGTACCTCAGGACTGGAGGATGGCTCATATAGTGCCCTGCCACAAGAGTGGCCCCAAGGATGAACTGGAAAACTACAGACCAGTGAGCCTCACATACATCATGGGTAAGCTAATGGAGACTATCCTGAAGGAGAGGCTGGTGGCCCTCCTAGAGGCCAAAGGACTACAGGACAGCAGACAGCATAGCTTCATACGTGGCAGATCCTGCCAAACCAACCTGGTGGAGTTCTATGACTGGGTAACTAGGCAACTGGACAGGGGCCGTGCAGTGGATGTCCTGTATCTGGACTTCAGTAAGGCATTCAACTCGGTGCTGCATGGAAGACTGGGAAATAAGTTAGAAGGCACAGGGGCGGGTGCAGAGCTGGTGAGATGGGTAGGGAATTGGCTTCAGGGAAGGCAATAGAGGGTGGTGGTGGGTGGGGAGCTCTCACACCCAAGGGTAGCAATGAGCGGTGTTCCACAGGGCTTGGGGTTGGGACCAGTGTTGTTTCGGATATTCATTGCAGACATATCATTGGACATCAAGAGCATGATCAGTCTGTTTACTGATGATACCAAGGAATAAGCAGTGGTGGATGACCTAGGGGGATGGCAGGGGTTGCAGGATGATCTGGCAAAGCTTGAAACCTGGTCAGACACCTGGCAACTGGGGTTTAATGCCAAAAAGTGCAAGGTGCTGCATTTTGGGATGAAGAACCCAAGGAGGAATTACAAACTGGGGGGAAGTGCAGCTAGCCCAGACAGAGGAGGAGAAGGATCTGGGGGTGCTCATTACAAGGTCAATGAACAACTCAGCACAATGTAGGAAGGCAGCTGCAAAGGCCAGCAAAATGCTGGGTTGTATTGCAAGGGGTATATCCTCGAGGAGGAAGGAGGTGATTCTACCACTGTATAGGTCATTAGTTAGACCGCACCTGGAGCACTGTGTGCAGTACTGGTGCCCGTATCTGAAGAGGGACATTAAGTTACTGGAAGGGGTGCAGCGCAGGGTAACAAAGAAGATCAAGGGGCTGGAGGACTTATCATATGAGAGGAGGCTGAGGGAGTTGAACATGTACTCGCTGGAGGAGAGGAGGGACGGGGGAGACAACTGAAACCTTTAAGTACATGAAAGGAATAAACAAGACAGGTTCAGAAGGGCTGTTCAAAGTAAGGGAGGGGAGGGACACCAGGGGCCATGATATGAGACTGGAGGGAGGAAGGTTCAGGAGGGAGATGAGGAGACACTTTTTTACAGAGAGGGCGGTGGCTGGGTGAAATGCATTACCTGCAGAAGTGGTATCCAGTAGAACAGTGGACTGCTTCAAAAGGGGATGGGACAGGACAAGGGGGAGGGTCAATGAAGGGGAAGGGTGGAAGGGAGGGGCAGCTGCAGAATAAGGGGATGCTAGCTGCACAGTCAAGCAGACTTGATAGACCTCTATGATTTATCTGCTGGCAAATTTCGTATATTCGTATGTTAGGAAATTCAAAGTCACATCTAAAAAGTTCAGTGGGTTTTTGTGAATGGTGTGTGTGAACCTCAAGTTTAAGTTATTAGTATTTAGCCACCTCATAAAATCTTCAGCTTTGGTTTCTGAACCAGCCTTATGAAAACCACGTCATCAATAAAGTGGTACCCGTGTACTTTGTTCCTGAGAAATGGGTTGGTGCCAGGATTAAGCACCAAAATTTCCTCCCATCTTCCCAGGAATAGGTTTGTATATGACGGGGCCATAGATGTCCCTATCGGTGTTCCACACATCTGGAGAAAATTGTCACCTGTGAATTCCACGTACTGTAGTTATGTATCAATATGAACTTCAATGCAGACAGAATAAAATCTATAGGGATGGTGCCTTCACCATAATTTTCCTCCCAAAAATATCTGCAAGCTTCTATGCCTTGATTATGTGTTATGGAAGTATACAATGCCTCTGCAGCTAGATAGATAGATAGATAGATAGATAGATAGATAGATAGATAGATAGATAGTCAGCCAGCCAGACAGACTGACAGACAGACAGACAGGTAGATTTTTATTTGTTTGCCACCCATTCACGGATCCTCTGGACACCATAGAATCAAAACTGACAAAATAATAGAACATTCAAATTATGTAAACAATTAATGAGTAAGTAAAACAAAATAATTTAACAGTTCTGTATAATTTAAAAAAACATCTGTAGGAAAGGTCAAGCTAAAAATGTGGTCTTCAGGCCCCTCCAAAATGCCTCCACCCTTGAGGCCTCCCTCAAAGATCTTGGCAGTATGTTCCAGAGGACTGGGCTGGCCACCCCGAAGGAACAATCACCCGAGATTTTCATCTTGGTCCTCAGAACCGCCAAGAAGCATGTGGCGGAGCAATGAAGGGAGCAGGCCAGGATGATAGGAGTGAGGAAGTCTAACAGGTAGCCAGGACCTGATCTGCACAGGGTCTTCTTGGTGAGCAAGTCCATATTGAAGAGAATCCTCCACTTGACAGACAGCCAGTGCAGACCCCACAGAACTGAGGTCACATGACAGGACCTTGACAGCCCCATCAGCAGTCTGATCACTGCATTCTGCACTAGCTGTAGCTGGCTGAGGTTCCCTCCAGTGACCCCAAGGTAGAGAGCATTACAGTAGTCGATTCTAGATGTCATAAAGGCAAGCACCAGTGATGGCAAGTCTTCAGGATGGAATAAGGTGTTTAATCCAGGCAATGTTCCTCAGATGGTGAAAACCACTTTTGATGACAGCTGACACCTGAGCTTCAAATGTCAGCTTTTTGTTGAGGACGATGCCCAGATTTCTCACCCTAGATGATGCCATCAATGGGGCTGACCCCAGAACCAAACCTGTCATCACCCATTAAGTATCTCCATCAGGCTCGTGACCCAGCTCAATCATCAGCACCCCTATCTTGTCTGGGTTAAGTCTCAGCCAGTTAGAGTTCATTTCAATTCTGGATCTCGGCAAGACATTTATTCAGCACTTCAATGGCACCATTTGTCCCCAGTACAAAAGACAGGTACAGCTGAGTATCATCTGCATAGCAGTGAAAACCCTGACTGTACTGTCTAATGAGCCTCCCCAGGAGCAGCATGTATACCACAAACAGCATTGGTGGCAGGATTGAGCATTGAGGAACTCCACAGGTCAGGGGCATTGGGGAGGAGGAGAAATTCCCCATCACTACCCTCTACCTCCTGCCTGACAGAAAGGACTCAAACCAGTTGATGACAGTACCGGTGAGTCCACAATACTCTCTAAGGTGATCCAACAATGTGATGTGGTCCACAGCATCAAATGCTGATGACTGATCAAGGAGAATGAGAACTGACCGCTTCCCTCAATCTTTTGCTCTGAGGAGATCATTAGGTATTCGGGCTAGTGCCGCCTCTGTGCTGTGCCTCATCCTAAACCCAGACTGAAATGGCTCGTAGATGTCAAAGGCCTCCAGGTGTTCCTCGAGCTGCAGAGTCACTATCTTCTCAACAGCCTTCCCTAAAATGAGAGGTTGGAGATGGGTCTATAATTTGCCAGGAAATCAGGATCGAGAGATATTTTTTTCAGAAGGGGCTTCACCAATGCCTCCTTCAAGGCATCAGGGAAGATCACCTTCAAAAGTGAACACCTGGCAATCCCGACGAACACTGGACCAGGGACCTCAATGCAACTCACTAGGAGACGCTTCGGGCTAGGGTCCAGTTCACAACAAGTAGGCCACAACTTCAAAATCACCTTGGAGACCTTGACCACCTCCACTGGTCGAAACTGATCTAGACCACTGGCCAGAGTCCGGCCTGAATAGAGGATACCCTATCAGAGAACCCAAAAACATAAAGTTGTTATCCCAGTTGATCTTTGATATTTTTCTAACAGACCTGTAGTATCCCTAAGGTACGTTTGCATAAAGGTCACATGTTTCTGCAGAAAATAGTCAATGAAAGTACCATGTTTTTCAGTCACAGAATTTAAACCAGAAATTATAGGGTGTCCAGGAGGGTCAGTAACATGTTTATGGATTTTAGGGATAATATAAAAACCTGGTGCAATTGGAAATTCATTCCAAATGAATTTGTACTTATTTTCAGAAATCGACCCATCCCAGAGAACCCCTTGAGACAGACAAAGTAAATCTTTCTTGTAACTGGAAACTAGGTTGGAACCTAGTCAAACATAATTGTTTTCTTCTTTTAACAGATTGTGCAATCCTAATATAGTGGTCTTTGTCATTGCCGCCTTTATCAGATGGCTTAATTATTTCTGTTGATGTCATTAATGCCTTTAAGGCTCCATTTTCATCTTTAGTTAAATTGTGTCTCTTAGGTCTATTTATGTTAGAAACAAGTTTGTTAACTTTTTTTACTAAAAAGCTTTTTGAATGCTATTATCACTGGTTTGTATTACTAGGTGTGAAACATGATTTACCCTTAAACAACTGATGTCCTACTGAAAATGGGAGGTTGGAGATGGGTCTATAATTTGCCAGGACGTCAAAATCGAGAGATGTTTTTTTCCAGAAGGGGCTCTACCAATGCCTCTTTCAAGGCATCAGGGACGATCCTGAAGACTCAACAACACAGCTGTGGAAACACGCAATTCCAAATGGCACCGGATACAAAATCCACTTTGGTTCATACCACCAATCATCCCATCATCAAATTCAGTTAACTGACTGGTTTCACCATCAGAATGATACATTCCATAAGTGTCTCTAAATCCTCATTTTGAACACTGAAGTCTGTCTCTGTGTGATCCTGGTTTGAGTCCTCTCTGTGTAGTTTCTGTTTACTTCAGCAAGTACATAATCAATGTCCTCAATGATCTACATATCTGGGACAGGCCTGTCATATGGAAAACCCACCAAACCCATGGCATAGAAGCAGGACATCAGTCAGACATGCCTAAGGATGGTGTGTTCCTACATAGGGAAGTGAGAAGTGCAGAACAACTGAGATGCATTGCCGTATCATGTAAACAACACCTGATTGCTGTCAAACTGCTGTAAGGGCAGAAATGTGAACTTAGGTTTGCAATTTAAGTTTAAAATGCTCTGACCGCGATCTTCTGTTTGCACAGGAATTAACAGTTTTACAGTATGTGTTGCATGTGCTGGGCAGGCCTAGCCCACCATGCTATGGCAGTACATGGCTGAGAGGTGCACACATGCCACATACCACTTTAGGGATGTGTGTAGCATGGTAAAGCAACACAGTAGCAGGGTCAACTGTGTGGTACCCCAATACGTGAAGGTAGTGAAGTTTTCCCCACATTCAGAAAATCAAGAAATGGTGAAGTTCCGACACAAAGTGCAGAATTTCACCTGCAAAAGGCAGAATTTCACCCGTGAATGGAGGAAAATTCCGCAATTCATGGGAGAAGATCCGCAATTAGTGGCAGAATTCTGCATTTTACGGTAGAAATCCTCACTTCGTGGCGGAAACTTAGCCATGCTGAATTCACAAAATTCCACAGAATTTGTATATTAATCCACGGAGCAGTTTATCAACTTCACCCATCTCTACCTGCCACCTAACTGTGACATGGCACCATGCATGTGCTCCAACAGCCAGGTTCTGCTCATACCACTGTTGTGCATGGGGGTGCTAGGTGGTGCCATGTGGCAGATGTGTGGGGCCAAGTAAGGCCAGCAGACTGTGTGTGCTAATGGGGTAGTATACTGATTGGTCCATCACATGCTTTGTCCAGGTGTAGTGCTCACATATGCCACAGTGTGTTGGCATGTTCCATGCAGTGCCCCTGTGTGACTTGGCATTTGTCACTGGGCACTATGCATGGCCCATGTTTGTGGATTTTGCCTACACATGCACTGCCCCACAGCACCCCCATTTGTGCACTAGTTGCTATGCTACAGGACAATGTATGTCTGCCAGGTTCACCGACCAGGCAGAGAAGGAGGTGGTTTTTAGAACTGGGTGGCATACAGCCAGTCATGTAAGTACAGCTAATGCACTTTCTTGTGTGCATGAGTACACGTGTGGGTCCTGCCACTCGTGGGACACACTGCAGCCTAGGGCATGGTCACATAATGTGTGCCGTCAGCACCCTGAGTGCTCCTTGATGTGTTTTGCTGCTGTATGGTGCACTGTGGCCCTCTCTGCTGCATATTGCACTGACACCCTTATGGGTAACGTGGTGCACACAGCTTCACTGAAGTGTGCCTATGCACATAGGGAGTGAGGTTGTACTGTTTTGCTATTTGCTGTCCATGGGTGCTGGTGAATTTAGACACGTGTGCAAGGTGTGTTGGTCTATATGTGGGGAAGTGGCCTGCACTGTGATTGCCTCTGTCATACCTTTCACCTGTCCCTGATTATCATGGATGCCTTTGAGTTTGCCTCAGAAATGCCCTCTGTCCCTCGTACATTAGGCATGTCTGTCACTGAAGAGTAGGGATTTTAATCACAGTTTAATGCCAGCCACTGGTGTTAGAATCTAGTTCTCATTTAGATATTGCTATTCATACTAAGCAGCATATTGTACACAGCTCCTGGGCCTCATATTACCATTTTATCAGATGTGTCTCTGATTTTGGTCATGTGGCTCTGATCATTGTCAGCCTTGTCCCTTTTTTGTGACAAGGGAAATTGAGGGGTATGGCCTCTGTGCATGTGTGACGTATGTGGAACACTGGGTCAGGGTGCACTGTCATGGTTGCACAATTCCTCCCTCCATCACGGGTGGCTGTGTGACCATTGTGGGCAAGGGTTGGTAGACCTGTTGACACCAATTGCATGCTGGCACTGGGGGACACATTGCACTGTATGCTGGGGCATGCATGCTCCATCAGCAGCATCCACTGTGTACCACATATTATTTGTGACACTGACAGTGTGCTTCTCTCTCCTCAGTGCATGAACAGCCATCAGAGGGAAGAACAGAGCTGGAACATTGTCTGGGGTGCAGAATGTCCCAACCAGCCAACAGTGGGAACCCATTACCTACATTTTGGAGGAGGGGTGAGCATGGATATGGCACCACCACACAGGAGCTATCACCTGTTCCATTGCCAGGGGAGCATTCCACATCACAATGCTCCACGGCATTGTACAGCAGCATGTGCACACCAGATCCCATGCAACAGCTGTCCTCCATGGCCCAGTCCAAAGCACTGCTATTGCCACAGCCTCCACTGCCAGTGCCATCCCCACCACCACCACCACACACACCTCCTGCCCAGAGCCCTAGGAGGTGTTCTGCTGCCTGGCAGCACCCCTACCAGCCCATAGCAGGCCTACACAGCCACCCACAGCCAATGATCCCCTGCCACCACCCCCATCCCACCATTGCATGGTGTCTGCACAGGTCACTTGGGGCCTCCAGGTGCCAACAGATCATGTCCTCCAGGATAGTATCCCCTGGAGGCAGGCTGTGCTGGACTCCAGGCAGCAGCAGCTGCTGCAGTTGGCTGTGGCATCACTGACCACTGCGCACTGTGAGCTTGCCCTCTTCAGGTGCGCAGTACATGAGGACCTCATAAGCATGTTCTTGCACGTTGAACTGCAGTGGGCTGAGCAGCAGGCAGAGGTTTGTGATGCCCTCCTTGCTGAGACCATTAGCACTGCATCAATGAACTCACCATGGCAGTGCATAAGCTCACACCCATGGCACACGGCTGTCAGCTTCAAGGTCACAGCACTGCTGGCTCCGGTCTGCACAGCACTGGCTCCATGGAAACACCAATGCACACAACAATGCCACATAATGGCCGTTCAGACTCTGGTAGCACTCCTGTGACCCCGCAGGACCAGCACAACACCATGCACACCAAACCTGGGCCTCCATATCCTGTCTTTCAGCTCCCAGCATAGCTGTTCACAGGGCAGGGTGACTCCATCACCACTGGTGCCACCGTTCCTCAGAGGCCAAAACACCCACTACCAGGGGTCTGCAGCAGCTGCATGTGAGAACCCACGGCTACCACAGGTGGATGTGATTTTGATGGCTTTTCTCCTATTATCCCACAAATCCACAGCATCACACATAGAATGTTCACATGCCACCTTTTTGTTTTAGTGTGTTTCTCCACAAACCCTCCCATTGGCCACCCTGGCCAGCACCCCTTTATTACGGCTGCATGGGTGGAGCCCTGCAGACATTTTGTATGTAGAAAAGGGCTGATGTCATGTTTTCTATCAGTTAAACTGTTTTTCCTCCACCTGACCCTCCCCCAAGAAGCAATCCGCCCATGTTGCCCCTATGGACTGCAGCACTGCACTATATCGCAGTGGGCATTTTTTTTTTATGGGTGTTTCAGTCCCCTCGACTTAGAATAAGTAGGGACTACATTCTATTCAGGCCCCGCAAATGGAGGCATCATTTGTGTTGGAGCTGCATCACGCAAATGGCGACTGAAAAGGGTTTGGGCTAAACAGCTGGAGAATATTGGAGCTGCTGAAAAGCAAGGATGCGAGTGTTTGAGTCGGGGAATGTTAATAAAAATTTAAAGCAACAAACCTGTAATAAAAGGAATGGCTGATGTTTTGCCCTCAACATGCCCTATTTCATCCCTATTTTCATCCCCTCCTCTGTTTTTTTTTTTTTTGACTAACCCTACAGCAGTGGGTGGCGACACAGGGAGGTAAGCAAGCAACTGCCTATGTCTGTGCACAGGAGGGGTCCTTAACAAAATAAAACCACTGAAAGCAAAAATGAAAAGGAAGTACTGCATCATACCATTGGTAGTGCTCTAACCCTCATAAATAAGTATGCTACATTACATACAGCTTCCCAAAATATGACATAGCATAACGCTCTCTCCAGCCAAAGTGAGAAAAGACAAAACAAATAAATAAATCACCAATATTAACAACTTAGCAAAGTTGAACTGAAAACTACTTTTCTAACATAGAATGCAGAGTCTCCTAAATTACTAAGTAACAAAACAATCTATCTACAAATTATTGCAGTCGTCTTTGAGTTTGTTAAACTCACAGTCTCCTGCCCCAGAGGGGGGAAAAATTATGGATCCAGAAGAGTCCCCACATGTCCAACATATCTATTCAACTAGGAACCATTTAGGAAATTTACAGCTGCAGTACATCTGTGGAATAATGCAGTCACTAGAAAGAGAAAAAATAACTGCTGCAGTCCTCACAGTATTAAATGCGGTATCCACTGGGAGCAACAGAGCAGAACCATATAAATCATATGCTTGTCTCAGGAGGTGTCTCCTCTAAATAATCTTGCACAAAGTAAACTCAAAATCATGATCGGATAAAGGCCCCCTCCAAAGCGATCTCCATTAGGGAACTGCCAGCTCCAAGACCGGTTGACACAAAGAAAGAAGCTGAAAGGCAGTGGCCTAATCCATCCCAAAAGTTGTGCCCGACTCAGGGATCCCTCCTTGGGGGGCATTTCACCCCTTGGGCAGCATCCAATGCTGTGCCAATAGGAGCTTGGAAAAATTAAGTCATATTCCCAACATTTAAAACATTCCATAAGCTTAGCTCCATAACACATGCTTGCAGGGAAGCAAAAAAAGAAATTCAGCTTGTAATCCCTGCTCATGTCTTTATTTGGGCTGATCGCCAAAAAGCAGCAAGACAAATGGAGACCCGCAAAGCAGTTTTCTCCTGAGGAAGCAGGCCTTTCTTTTTGAGGCGACCACTGTTTGACATCAAGGAGGTAAGGGTTTCCAGGGAGCAGCTTGAGTATCTCTGGAAGAAACACACAGCCCTAACTTGATTAATGCATCTCAAGCCTCCTCAGCTGTGGAGAATTCCTTGTGGCCCTGCTCCGGTAACTGTACTACCAATCGAGCAGGATGGGAGGTGGTAAATTTATATCCTTTTTCCTTCAGAATCGGCAAGATGTCAGAATAGGCCCGGCAACTATGTATTGTTGCTGGAGCCTAGTTGTTATCCAGAAAGATGTATGTCTGGCCATAGAAAACTTTGTCATCTCCAGGCAGTGGTCGGCATCCTGTCCTTCATAGCCCTCTAAAAAACAGACAATAATTGACTGAGGACAGGCTGCAGGGGCTGTCGGTTTAGGGCTCAAACTAAGCCCAATGCACTCTTCATATCTAGGAGGAGGTCAGAGGGGAGTTCCAAGATGGTCTGAAGTAAACTTTGATAAAATCAGTTATATTCTGCCCCTTCAACCACTCCAGAATCCCTTAGATGCAAATATTTTTTCGCCGAGCACTATTCTTGGCATCCTCTTGACGTGCCTGCATTAAACAATGCTGTTGTTGCAGCTCCTACCCGATTCTCTGCCACTGACAGTGGTCTCTCCATGTCATCCAGGGCCGGCCTTAGCACCATGCTAGCCATGCTCCAGCACGTTGGGGGCCCGCCGCCTTGACTGCTGCCAGAAAGCAACATTTGGCACAGTATTATACATCATGCCAAGAATTCATCATTAGCACATTATGCACAGCACATATGTTATGTTAGCACAAATTAGTCGTGCTAACATAATGTATGTGCTTGCTGCATTGCACGTCTTGCAAGAAACCTCATACAAGCTGGCTGGAGTGTAATGAAGGCATCGCAGCGCTGACCCACAGCATTTACAAGTTACAGGCATGAGGCAGCAAGCCCTCCAACCCGCCCCGCCTCTGCCTCCGTCTCCGTGAATCGCTAGCCAGGAATGCAGAGACATGGAATCA
This sequence comes from Neoceratodus forsteri, assembly GCA_016271365.2. NCBI lineage: Eukaryota > Metazoa > Chordata > Ceratodontiformes > Ceratodontidae > Neoceratodus > Neoceratodus forsteri. The sequence continues at coordinate 584,254,670 of CM028137.1, read as the reverse complement.
GGATTAGAGAGCTGTTGAGGAGAGGGGGGGGCGATGTCTTCCAATACAGTTAGTTTATCTGGGCTATAGAACATTCGGAAAAAAAAATTTCAAACAGAACACAGCATCTGCAATTCAGGAATGGTGACATAAGCACAAAGATCAGAGGGACAATAAACAAATTCCAATCTGATATTTAAAAAAAATGCACAATTATATATGTTAGCCTAACTTGAAAAATACAGAGGAGTAATATGACAAATTCTGCTGAAACAAGTATAAGCATACATAATTTAAAATGTCCTGTTAGCGAGAATCTGGATTCAAGTCCCTGGCTTTTAATCTTTTTAATAAAGTAAAATCTACAAAATGTGTTCGGAACACATAGTGGCCCAAGTGCGACAGCAAAGAAAGCTGTAAATAATCTCCTTAGCAACATCCTGTAAACATTTACAAGATGCAAAGGTGCTAGTCGTTTTAATGCCATGGCCAATTGATTACAAACAGAGTATACTGTACATGGTTCTACGATGCAATTTTGTTTGTTTTCTACACTGAATCCCCATTCAATGCGCAGACAGCATATAGGATAGTACATGGGGAACAGTTGACAACAGTGCTATTCTTTCACAGAGTTGGCACTATGACGACTGATTACCTCGAGAGTGCAGCTGGGAGGTAATCATCGTCATAATGCTAACATCAAAGATGCCCAGCTATTCACCTTCCCTAGCACTTTCTTTATAGTGTGGTGGAAAGTCATTTTTGGGGAAAAAATCAGTTACTAGAAAAAAGAACTTTACATTTTGAACGTTTTCACGCTTGATATTTTAACTGCTTACGAACTTTACATTGTGAACGTTTTAACACTAAACATTACTACTGCCGCTGAAATTGCTGCTTTCGGTATGTGTCCTATGGAGTGAGCCCTAACTGTCAAATGCTGCTCGAGGACACAGTGTGACATTCGCAGTGCAGTAGAAAACATCATTCTGTTCCACTGCGAACATCACTAGTGTGTGACTACAAGGTTTCGAAAACGATGGATTTCGGTGGAGAACGACGTTCCACCATACACTATAGCAGCGTTCACCAAATGTAAACTATCCTAAGAAAATGCTTGGTGCTATCAATCACCTGCCAAGTAGGAGAAGGTGGCTCCCTTTTTCAAAATGAAAAGCATAAGGTACAGTAACAGGGCAGCATGATGATGGTGGATGCTAGCTAGCACAGGGCAAGGGGTTAAAACTTTATTTAAAATCATTAATGCACCAGGCCCTGACTCCAGCCTTCTTCCCTGAATTATGTCAGTATGGCACACTTGTAAGAAGAGATCGCCGAATCCGATGAGTGGTGGTGGTTGAACTGGTGGGCTGCTGTAATAATAGGAACATTTGATTACAAGTAATTTAAGTAAGTTTTAACACTTCTTCATAACAGAACAGAAAACCTGCTAAGCTGTGCCTGTGATGACTAGAGCGACAGGTTATTGTCCGTGACTCGAGCAGGGCTAGCGTCGCGAAGCACAATTGAAGTCTTTAGAGTTTTTTGTGTGTGCTTGACTCACTGATCGAGTTGTTATGAACGATTACAAGAGGCGCACAGACATACACAAAGTAAATGCTTGCGCCTGCTCCATCTGGCATTAAGAGCAACTTTCTTTTTTTACACCAAGCAGCAAACAAAGGAACTGACAACAGCTGAGAGCTGATCAAATTATCCCCAATGAATTTGCTTCAGACCGCTCATCGGCCAAAAATCACTGCAAATGACTTAGTACTTAATACTGAGTGGTCTATTAACAACGTTTTTCATTTGAAGTCAAGTGATGAGCTTAACTTCAAATGGAAACTTTGTTAGACAGACCACTCATGTAAGTATTAAGTCATTTGCGGGGATCCCGGGTGACAAGTGGTATGATTCTTTCACAAGTGATCTGACAGGCACATTGTCAGCTCTCCAGACTTCACAGGCTCTATTATATTTCACTCCTCACACCTCAGAAAACGCTTAAATAATTTAACTTGTAACCATGGATTAGCTGAGGTGTGAGTGTTTTTGTCCTCCTAAATGTCCCTGGGGGTCTGACTGAGAGAAGTTGTAGGTAGGAGGTTATTATAGTCACATCACAGTGCCATTGCCAACTCACAGAAATAAAAATTACTTTAAAAAAATAATAACACATATCCAGACCAGCAGAAACCTCCATATCACTGTACCCGTGTTGTCTTGTCATTACTCCTTTGATTGCCCCATATTGTGTAGTGACCTCTGTCTGCCTGTCCTGCTCATCATATGGACTAGTAATGCAAGCAACTTAGTTTAAATATGAAAGGGGCCACTGCCTAAAAGGGCATATATTATACCAGCAAGGAATACATGAATGTCAGACAGGGCCATGATGCCATTGGAGGAATGTAATGTGCACTGGCACTGGGCACAGTTAAACTTTTTTTTCCTTGCTGGTATATTATATTCCATTTTAGGCAGTAGCCCCTTTCATATTAAACTAAGTTGCTTGTATTATTAGTTTACATGATGAGCACGCCAATAGACAGAGAGGTCAGAGGCCACTTTATCTTTCCTTGCTGCTGGAATATATTCCATTTTAGATAGTGGCCCATTTCATAGTCAGTAAAACTAAGCTGAATTTTATTGCACATGTTGAGGTAGATGCAGGCTGACAGAGACTACACACACTACACAGTATGGGACAGAGAAAGGAGTAAGGTAAGGATAGGCTGTAATGTCAACGTGTCACTGGGCGCTAGCTCTGATATTTGTAAGAGAGAAAAAAAGTAATACAGTGCCCAGTGGCAGTGTACACCCACACTGTATTATTTCCTCCAGTGCATGCCCCTGTCCAACATACATTCCTGTAAATCAGGTATCAGACAGGGGCATGCCACTGAAGGAGTACATACAATGTGCACTGCCACTGGGCACCATATTACTTTAATATCACTCTCTTACACTTACAAATATAATCTGAGCTAGTGCCCAGTGACATGACACTACAACCTGTCCTTACTCCTTTCTTTGTTCCATACTGTGTAGTAAACATAGAAACATAGAAGCTGACGGCAGATAAGGACCACAAGGCCCATCCAGTCTGCCCATTTCTTTTTCTACCTTATAAATGTGTCATCAGCCTTTGCTCTGTTAGTGCCCTATCTATTCATACTCATTTGTATTGCTCCCTTATGCCTATTCCATGCCTGTTTGAAGCCCTGCACTGTATTCATAGCCACCACTTCTTGAGGTAGGCCATTCCATGCATCCACCACCCTTTCTGTGAAAAAGAATTTCCTCACATTCGCCCTTAATTGGCCCCCCTCTAATCTCATGCTGTGTCCTCTTGTCCTGCTATTTTTCTTATATTTAAACATGTTAGACTCTTTCACCTTGTTAATGCCCTTAAGGTGTTTGAATGCCTCGATCATATCACCTCTCTCCCTCCTTTGCTCAAGGGTATACAAATTGAGCTCTGTTAATCTGTCCTCATATGTCTCCTGGTGCAGTCCCTGCACCATTTTGATTGCCCTTCTCTGGACTGCCTCAATTTGGTTAATGTCCTTGTGAAGGTGTGGCCTCCAATACTGCACGCAGCATTCCAGATGGGGCCTAACCAGTGTCTTGTAAAGAGGGATTATTACCTCCCTCTTACGACTTGTGATACCCCTACTAATACACCCTAACACCCCAAGCCTTACCTACTGCTTTAGAGGTCTTCTTGGATGATTTCAGGTCATCAGTGATGATGATGCCCAAGTCTCTTTCTTCCTTTGTGACTGCTAGCAACTCCTCTCCAAGCCTATAGGTGGCTTCAGGGTTTCTCTTCCCTATGTGCATGATCTTGCACTTCTTTGCATTAAATCCCAGTTGCCACTCTTCTGACCATTTTGCTAGTTTATCCAGATCTCTCCTCATTCTGCCCACCCCATCTGGATCATCTACTCTGTTGCAGATCTTGGTGTCATCTACAAACAGACAAGCCTTACCCTCTAGTCTAGAGAAAGAACTGGAAGGGGACAGGATCAGTGGTGTTCCAGGACAGTAGCTGCTGCTGTTGTTTTCACAGGGTTCTTGTGGATTTTACTTGGTAGGTTAGTTCTTTTCTTTCCTACTTCTAAGGGGCTAGCAGGGTATTGTTTTGGGGGCTGCTGGATGTCTGTAAACTGATTTGGTGGCTGTAAGTGGGGCTCATTCTGTGGATGTTTCACTGTGTAACAGGCTGCGCTGGTAGAGGCCTATTTCTTCTGATTTAAAACCTATTTGGTGGGATTTGCTTGGAGATGGTTATTTGAATTGGAGACCTATATCTGTTAATTTCAAGCCTATTTTGATGTGGTGTTAGTGAAGCTGATTAAATTGGAGACCTGTTTCCTTTGGCAGCAAACATATTTTGGGAGCTTTGACTTGAATTTTGATTCCTTGTGCTGACTCCATTAGCTGTAAAGGTTAGTTTATAGTGGGGGAAGGGTGTTAATGGTCTGGCCAGGTCTCACTCAGCCAATTGACTGGAGGCAGAGCTGAATCAGGTTGAGGTGTTAGCTGCTTTGTCTTCTCAAAAAGAACTGGAAGGGGACAGGATCAGTTGTGTTCCAGGACAGTAGCTGCTGCTGTTGTTTTCACAGGGTTCTTGTGGATTTTACTTGGTAGGTTAGTTCTTTTCTTTCTTACTTCTAAGGGGCTAGCAGGGTATTGTTTTGGGGGCTGATGGATGTTTGTAAACTGATTTGGTGGCTGTAAGTGGGGCTCATTTTGTGGATGTTTCACTGTGTAACAGGCTGCGCTGGTAGAGGCCTATTTCTTCTGATTTAAAACCTATTTGGTGGGATTTGCTTGGGCCTGGTTCTTTGGCTGCTGGGCTTGGAGGGAGACACAGGGCTGATACTCTCTCTTGAGTCAGGTGTCTGCCCAGGACCTGCCTCCCCACCCCTCCCTCCCCAGAACTGCAAATTTATAGGAACACCTGCCTGCAATTGGAGGAAAAGGCTGCAGGTGCAGCTCATGTAGTTCTAGCCACTGGGGTTGGATTTAAAGGCTGGGAGAGAGGAGCTTAGGAAGTTGTTCATTTTCATATAAGTTTATATGTTGTACTGCACCTAGTAACAGGGTTACTGGTGTACAGTAGGACTGTCTCTAAGATTAGTGGGTGACCTGTTGAGCAGGCAGTAGAGGGTATCTTGGACTGGGGGACCTGGTGGCTCACCCAGGAAACCTATTTGGAAGGGATGGAACCACACATCATTAGGGCCGCATCTTTGGGAGGGTGGGGGTGCACAGGTGTGGGCTAGCCATGATACTGGACTGGGCTTGGAAGTTCGTGGCTGCCCAGTGTGCTACCAGCTAGCACAGCTTAGGGAGGAGGTTGCAGGGGTTAGGAGAAAGCTGGGGGAAGGGGGATGGTATGGTTGGGGAAGGGGGCTGGGAATCTCTCACAGGGTTGCACCAAGCACTGGGGGTGGGGGTATAGGGAAAGGAGTGCAGGAGAATACTCAGGGGTCACATACGGGCCCTGGCAGAGGGGGTCCAAAAGGACACTACCAAGGAAGCAGGCAGGTAACTGGGGACCCTCACAAAGGGGGGATGGAGGGACAACATTCTCAGGGAAGCAGGCAGATGGCCAGGGCTGGACAGAAGGAAGCAAGGCGGGGAGGTGGATCAGACCTTACACTCAGTAACCGCTTCAATTCTCTTCTTCTGCTCAAGGATGAGGGGGGTGATGTAGCCATGACAGAGGTGGTTAGAGACAGAAAGGGAGTGGGAGTGGGAGTGGGAGGCAGTAGGCAGGGGCCAGATAGGAGGAAGAACAGGGGGGGACCTGGAATGCAGAAGAATGGGTGGAGCAGTGAATCAGAGCAGGAGGGGCAGAGGGAAGAGGGAGGAAAGCGCAAGGAGAAGGACCAGTTGGGAGGAAAGGTGAAGGAGAAGGACCAGAAGTACAAGGAGGATTCAGTAAAGGGAGCTGAGGGTTTAGGCCAGGCGAGCACGATGAGCAAGGAGGAACTAAATGGAGACAGGATGGAAGGGAGGATGAGCCAGGCTGGTTTAGCAGATGGGGGAAGGACCCAGTTGCGAGCAGTGAGGGGAATTAACAGGTACAGAAGGATACTCAGGAGGAGGGAGGAGGCATAGGATTGGAGGGAGGTGGCATGGTAAATATGGAGGGGTGGCATTTGGCACCCAGATAGGGAGGAACAAGGAGCCAGCTGGGTGGAGGGCCTGTAGAAAGGATGAGGGACATGGAAGGGGGAATGGAGGAAAAGGAGTGGTCAGAGTGCTCCTGCTGGGGATTCTATGATCAGGGGTATCAAATGGGATAGGGAGGGAGAAGCCTGGCCAGTTAGAACAAGATGCTTCCCTAGACTAGCAGTTGTACAGGGTAAGCCACGAGGAGTATATCAAGCTGGCAAAAGTTGTGGGGGTTCCCCAGACATACTGGTCCACCTGGGTACAAATGACATTGAGGAAATAGCGAGCTAGAGATACAGGCAAGATTCAGGGAGCTCGCCAGGGTCTGTCATGACATAGGATGCACAGTTTCCTTCTCAGAAATCCTGCCAGTGCCAAGGGCTAGTAGGGGAACACAAAAGAAAATTGGGAGATAAACCAGTGGCTCAGGGAGTGGTGTGAGGCCAGAGGGTATGGGTTGATGGGGATTGGGGAGACCTGGGAGGATAAGGAGCTGTATGCTAGAGATAGACTACATCTCAATTTGGAGGAGGAATCCTTAAGTTGAAAATAGAGGGTTCATTGGTAAAAGTGGGGTTTAAACTTGTGAAGGGGGTGGGATGGGAGAAAAGGCTGTCAAGGGGTGCCGATAAGGAGGACTCTGTCTCCCACCAGGACCGGGAGGATTGCAGGAAAAGGCCAACTGGCAGAAGTGCAGACCAGGGAAACCAGAATCCCCATGGGAACACGAGCAGGAAATGGAACTATAGGAAAGGGTGGAAGGTAGTCCTGCTAAATGCCAGGAGCTTGGCAATAAAATGCCTGAGCTCTAGGCAATGCTAACTGAGGAGCAGTGGATGTGGCAGTGGTCACTGAGACTTGGGCCACTGCAAACATGACTGGGACCTGAACCTGGAGGGTTACACTATGTTCAGGAAGGACAGGGGAGGGAAGGGAGGAGGGTAGCAATGATAGTCAAAACTGCATTGGCATAGGGAGTAGAGGAGGCGGAGGGAACTGTGGAGCGATTTGGGTCACCTTGATAACTAGGGGAAGAGGGTAAAATAGGAGTGGTGTATAGACCCCTGCCTGGCGGAGGAGCTGGAGGACAGTCTGGTGGCAGATGTTAGGAGACACTGCAGAGTGGGCAGAGGAACAGTGGTGTGTGTTGGGGACTTAAATATGCCAGGAACAGACTGGGAGACTATGACATCCTCTGTGACCAGGAACAGAGGTTGTTGGATGTCTTTCAAGACACATTCCTAGCTCAGCAGGTGAGGGAACCGACCAGGGAGGCACGGGTACTGGATGTGGTCCTGGCAGACAGTGACCAGATTGGGGGCCTGGAGGTAAGGGACCCATTGGCGGGGAGTGACTATGCCACGGTCTGGTTCTGCCTGGACCTAGGTGGGGTAGAAGGCTACACAAAGATGGAAGTAACGACTTCAGGGGGGCGGATTTTAAGGAAATGGGAAGGATCCTTAAGGAGCATTTGGATGGGATTGGGTCAGACATGGGCGCTGATGAGTAGGTGGGAAATCATCAGGAGAGGGTGCAGGATGCTACCAGCACCTGTGCAAGAGTAAGGCAGAAAATGCGGTGGGGCCAAAAACCCTGTTGGTGAACCAGGGAGGTCCAGGAGGTGGTGCGGAAAAGCAGCCTATAAGCAATTCAAGTGCTCAAGGAGTGAAAGGGATCGAGGAGTACGAGGCTGATGGCTAGAAGGGCCACTAGAGTGGTGAGGCGGCTAAGGCAAGGAAGGAGCAGAACCTGGCCAGGGAAATTGGAGAGAGGAACAAGGGTTCCTTAGATACATTGGGGAAAGATGAAGGTGAAGGGGCAGATTAGCAGGATTAAATCAGGGAGAGATGGGCACAAGACCTGGGGAGCAGGCTGAGGTACTAAATGAGTACTTCCTCAGTTTCACCAGGGGAAAATGGGGAATACTGCATCATACATGGGAGGAGACAGAGATACTGAGGAGGGGGACCCTTGACCGATCGGGCAGGTCTGGGGAGGGGAGGCATCACTGGCAGGTGGGGGAGGCTAAGCAGGGAGAAGAGGTACAGGAGGAAATCACAGCAGAGAGTGAGGAAGCCCTCAGCTCCCTTAAGACGGAGAAAGCACAGGGCCAGATAAATTACATCCCAGAGTGCAGAAGGAACTTGCAGATGTCCTAGCGAAGCCCTGGCAAGACTTTTCACCATCTCTCTGAGGACAGGGTGGGTGCCCAAGACTGGAGGTGCATAGTGCCTATCCACAAGGGGATCAAGGGAGGTGGCAGGAACTACAGGCCTGTCAACCTGACATCGGTGGTGGGCAAGGTGATGGAGGGCATTGTCAAGGAGATGCTAGGGGGACCTGGATAAGTCAGGGTGCCTGGACGATAGACAGCATGGATTCATCCCGGAAATCGTGTCAGACAAACCTGGTGGAGTTCTATGACTGGGTGACAAGTGCCTTGGACCTGAGTAGACCAGTGGATGTCCTCTTTCTAGACTTCACAAGGCATTTGACTCTGTTCCTCACTGGGCCTGTTGGATAAGCTGGGAGAAATGGGGTGGGGAACCAGATGATCAGATGGATAGGCAATTGGCTCCAGGACCGGACCCAGAGGGTCGTAGTTGGTGGGATAGTCTCATCCCCAAGGAGGGTCATTAGTGGGGTCCCACAGGGATCAGTCCTTGGGCCCCTTCTGTTCAATGCCTACGTATCTGACATAAGGACAGGAATCAGGAGTGAGATGAGTCTCTTTGCAGATGACTCGAAACTGGGGGCAGTGGTGGATGGGGAGGAGGAGGAGTGCTGCAGGAGGACCTGGGGGCTCTGAAAGATGGGTCTAGAAAGTGGAAGCTGAGGGTTCAACACAGGAAATGCAAGGTACTCCACCTGTAGGCCAGGAAACCCAGGCCAAGTGTACACCCTGTGGGGAATGCTACAAGTCTCGATGGCTGAGAGGGACTGGGGTAGTGGTGGATGTCAAGATGAACAACTCTGAGACTTGTAGGAGGGCAACGCCAGGCCAACAAGAATGCTGGGATGCATCGCTGGGGAATCACCTCCAGAAGGAGGAAGTGATACTCCCTCTGTATAACTGCTTGGTGAGGCCGCACCTTGAGTACTGCGTGCAGTTTTGGAGGCCACACTTAAAGAGGGACATTAACCTCCTGGAGAGGGTCCAGAGGAGGGCAACCAAAATGATTTGGGGCTTGGGGGACAGGACCTATGAGGAGAGGCTCGAAGAGCTAAATATGTACACATTGGAAGAGAGAAGGGACCGGGGGGACATGATAGAGGTCTTCAGGTACATGAAGAGGGTAAATAGGGGAGGAACAGTCAGGGTGCTTCGAAGGAAGGGGCCACTAGAGGGCATGGGTGGAAGCTGGAGGGGGGAAGATTCAGGGGAGAAAGGAGGAGGTGCTACTTCACTGAGAGGGTGGTGGAGCCATGGAATGCACTGCCTAGGGGGCTGGTGGAGGCAGAGACAGTGGAGGGGTTCAAGAGGGGGTGGGACAGGTACAGGGGAAGGGTTCTGGAAGCAAAATCCAATGCAGCAAGAATATCCGGAACTGGGAAGGGAGAAGCCAGAGAAGGCGAGGGGGACAGCAAGGTCAGCACCCAGGGTGGGGGCTGACCAAACGAGCAGACACAAAAGACCGTTAGGCCTATTCTGCTGGCATTTTAGTATGTTAGCATATTACTCCATCTGCAAGGTCACTAATGAAGATGTTGAAGAGAACTGGCCCCAGGACTGATTCCTGAGGTACCCCACTTGTGACTTGCATCTCTTCTGACTATATACCATTTACCACCACTCTCTATTTTCTGCCCGTCAACCAGTTTGCCACCCAGTTGACCAACTTCTGACCCACCCCGAGCCTACCCAGCTTATTTATCAATCTTCTATGTGGAACAGTGTCAAAAGCTTTGCTGAAGTCAAGGTAGGCGACATCAACTGCTCCCCCTTGGTCCACCACTCTGGTTACCCAGTCAAAGAAATCTATGAGATTAGTTTGACAGGACCTTCCTTTTGTAAACCCATGCTGTCTTGGATCCTGTGCCCCTATGGATTCCAGGTGTTGCACTATCCTTTCCTTAAGGAGTGCCTCCATAATCTTGTCCACTACTGAGGTAAGACTGACTGGTCTGTAGTTCCCTGCCTCCTCCCTGCTACCACTCTTGTGGAGAGGGATCACATGAGCCCTTCTCCAGTCTTCTGGGACCTCTCCTGTGCTCAGAGACTCACTAAACAGTTCTGCTAATGGCTCTGCTAGTTCCACCTTTAGCTCCTTAAGTACCCTGGGATGTATGCCATCAGGTCCCATTGCCTTGTCCACCCTGAGCTTATCAAGCTCTTGTAGGACCCTTTCTTTTGTGAAGGGAGTAGTGCTCACCTCCCTCCCCTCTGTGTCCATGGTAACCTCTGTGTCTGCCTGCCTCTGCCTCATCATGTGCAATAATAATAATTCAACTTTTTATTTATTTTTATTTATTTATTCATTTGTTAACCGGGTCAGCATATGAGCCAAGGCACTTTTTCAATGCGACCTGTAATACTATGAGAAGGGCCACTGTCTAAAATGGAATATACCAGCAAAAAAAAGGTGACACAGTGCTTGTGACAGTGCACATTGCATTCTCCATCCAGTGGCATGATGATGCCCCAGGCTGTCTGACATACAGGAATGTCAGACAGGGGCATGCCTGATGCCACTGAAGAAATGCAAAGTGAACTGCCACTGGGCACTATGTCAGTTTTTTTTCTTGCTGGTGTATATTCCATTTTAGACAGTGGCCCTTCTCATAGTAAAACTAAGTTACATTATTAGTATGATATGATGAGGCAGAGGCAGGCAGACAGAGAGGTTACTACATAGTATGGGACAGAGAAAAGAGATAGGACAGACTGTGATATCATTTACTCACTGGGCACTAGCTTGGTGATATTTGGAACTGTAAGACAGTGATAGTAAAGTTATATGGTGCACAGTGACAGTGCACATTGTATTCCTCCAGACTAGTGGCTGGCATGCCCATGTCCAACATTCCTGCAAGTCAGACGGGGGCATGCCAAGGGAGGAATACAATGTGCACTGCCACTGGGCACTGTTTCACCTTTTTTTTATATCACTCTTACAATTACAAATATCATCAGAGCTAGTGCCCAGTGACATGACATTACAGTCTGTCTTTACTTCTTTCTCTGTCCCATAATGTGTAGTGTGTATAACCGCTCCTTAAGATCTTGCACCTAGCAGTACAATGTTAGAGATCACACAATGGACTAAATATGAGTCTTTAGCATACCATTATTTAGCCCCAGCTAATCAACTGGCTTTCAGCAGGTCATGTTAAGTGCCCTTGTTTTGTAACAATATATTTAGTTACATATAGTCTTGGTGTAATTTAAACAGAATTTACCATCAGAATTGGCAATATGACACAGAAAAGATAGCTATTGGTGTATTAACATTCCATGTTTTCCAAAGCAACTGACTGCATTACCCTCATAAACATACAATTTGACACTAGGTAAGGACCACAGAGGCCATCCTAGTCTGCCCATTTTCTTCACAGACTTCATTATGCAGCCGTGGTGGATCTGACAAGAATTTGTTTTATTTTGTTCTCACTGTCACTGTTTGTTTTATTTGTGTGTGTTTCACAATAAGTTCTCTGCACATATGACAGTATCCATTTTTCTTTCCACTTACTTGCTGCTGCATGAGAGGCTTCTTATGATGCTTTCACGGTATTTCTGTGCCCTCCTGGCCATGCAGGGTTTGCGCCTGTTGAGCTGCTCCAGCATCCCCTGCACCCCTGGCTCCATGTCACTGTCACTCTGTTCCTCTTGGACTGGCAGACCTATTCCAGACTTATTCCAGATGTGAGAACCTTGTTGTGTAGTATACAACAGGCTAGAAATTTGCCACAGACCTTCTGAGGGGTGTATTGTAAGGCACCACCCGAATGGTCCAGGCACTGGAATCACATTTTCAGCATGCCAAAGACTTGTTGAATGATGCTGTGTGTGGCAGTGTGTGCCACACTATATCTGTCCTCCACCACAGATATGGGTCGGGAGATGGGTGTGAGGAGCCAGGGATGCAAATGATAGGCACCATCCCTTGTAAGGTAAAACATATCAGTTAGCTCCTGTTCACGTTGTTGCTGCCTGCATTGCATCACCAGCCCATGAGCTGTGTTGTTTCCTTTTTTAAAAACATTTTCTTTATTTATAGATTATTAGTACAATTAAAACCACAACAGCGTATTGAAACAGTGAAAACACAGAGCTACAAAAAACAAAACAAAAAACAACCAAACAAAAACTCCCCCATATCCCTCCCACCCACAGTCAAGGGAGAGGGAAATTCCATATCAAGCCCAAACTTAGGAGGATAAACTACTAACTAAAAACCCCAAAACAGTCCACCAGGACTGAGTTTAAAGTAATACAGGTAAACCGAGTTATTGTAACCACCATATCCAGATTGGACAGATCAACGCAGGAGAGAAGATCAAGAATGGGTCTCGCTCCAAGCCAGCTAAACTGAGAATAGTGTGTGAAGCATGCTCCATTTGGTATCATAAGAACTAAGCTGGTTAGAGACACTGGTGATCATTTTCTTGAGACTCAAATTATAAAGGAGTTCCTGTAACCACACTTGATAAGATACAGAGTTTTGGTCCTGCCAGTGGTGGAAAACAATACGTTAAACTGAAATTGAGATCATAGCAATGGAATATTTATGGTCCTTTACTGAGATTCTGCCGTAATCCCCTACTATACATATCTCAGGGGTAAATAGCTGGTCTATGCCCAGAAGGGATTGGCTTTTGATTTAATGGCCTCTTATAGTGGACAGCCTTTACAACTGTCCCAAATAATATGAAGTGGGTGCCATCAGTGGTATCACATCTAATACAATTTTGGGAGCATATATAGCCTATTTAAACATTCTTTGAGTGGTATAATATAGACGATAAAGAATACTGAATTGCAGAAGTGAGGTTTATCACTGGTTACATAAGTATGCTTATCCTGCCATATACGGGTTCAAATGAAATGGCTAGAAGGAAACACCCTATCCCAACAAGGGCATGCCCCATCAATATGAGGAAATAATCTAGCAAAGATTAAGGTGTACAGCTGAGATACGACATGGGGTTGAGAGGCCAAATCAACAGCTGAGCCTAAAAAGTCACTGTAATTTGTTTGCCAGGGACATGGGCCTAAATGTCCATGATCGCATGTTTGAGTTGAAAAAGTTTAAAGAGAAATTTGTTATCCATTTGGAATGTATGACATAGGTCATGTACAGGCATGAAAGTACCCTCGTGGGGCACGTAACAAACACTGTCAATTTCCAGCTGCGGAAGCCAATCCCTGGTAAGGCATTTTATTTTGCACTCCCCCACCTTGAAATTGAGGTTACTGAATAGTGGTTGGGAGATATCTTTATCAAAATGGTAATGTAAGGCCCTACCCAATTGTTAATGAACCCTAAAGGAAATACCAGTTACAGATTCCTGAATTTTTTTTGGAAGTGTCCGGAAGCTAACATAAAGCAGAGCAGAGGGCAACAAACCCATCTGCACAATAGCCTCTAATTCTAAGTCCAGACATATAGGGGTATATGTATGGGGATCTCCTTATTGTCACAGGAAACCCACTTTAAATATTTACTAAGGTGATTTGCAAAGTAATATGTTGTAAAGTAAGGCAACCTGATACCTTCAAACTATTTAGAAACTGACCATTCATTATATGCTCTAGAGTGTTTATCCAAGCAAATAAAGTTAGGCATAAACATGTGAACTTTCCTAAACCAGTTCAAGGGAACGGTACAAATGAAGCATATTCAAGGCAGGGATAGCATAAATAAGGAAAAATGTTAATTTTAATAATATTTATTCCACTCCAGAGGGTTAGAGGAATTAGTTTCCATCTGTCTAAATCTGGCTTTCTAGTCAGTAATAGGTTATACAAGTTTAGGTTTTTAAATTGCAACTGATTGTAATATATATATATATATATATATATATATATATATATATATACATATATATATATATATATATATATATATATATATATATATATATATATATATAAGAACGGGATCACCCCTATAGTTAGGGTTGAGTAAGCGCTTTAATGATTAAACCTCAAATTTTGCATGTTAATAACTTTGCAACTGTTTAATGTATTTGCAAAAAATTTGGAATGCATGGTGTGGCATGGTAGTTCTCTTGATGTACCAAGTTGCATTTCAATTGGATGTACAGTTTTTGCACAGCAAAATGCCACAAAATGCACTTTTCACCCGTTTTGTGCATTTTTTGTCTGTGGTGCTGCACAGCTGCTGTGTGGTCTGCTGGTATGAAACTTGAGACATAGAAAGCACTTGAATCAAGGAACATGCCACTTTTCATTTGGTAAAAATATATTAATCCATTCAAAAGTTATTACAATTTGAAGTTCCCATCATAAGTCAATGGTAAAATTTATATGTATGATTTGCGAAAGAGGAATGGGGTTCTGGCCATCTGGTCTATCCTGACATTCAAAGAATTTGCAGGCTCGTGGCACAAAAATCTTTGGTCATGAGAAATGTATTGGTCGCAACAGCCGCCATCTTATTTTCAGTTTTCAGTCAAAAAAAAACCAAATATCTCAGCCCACGGGTGACTTCTGAAGTAAAGAAAGGATGGGTTTTACTCAGGGGACTTCCCTCTATCTTCCCATGCCTGTGGTTTTGTTCAGTCATGTCAAAAATAGAGTTTTAAACTTTGAAAATCTTTGGTTGTGGCTTTGGTCACGAGATCATTTTTGTGAGCTTATTTCACCACTTCACGATGAGATGGTCAGATTTTTCAGGACCAGATCTCCCTTGGAAGGACCAGATAGCCCAAATTACACGACCAGATGTCCCCTGATGGCCAAAAATGATTTTAGGTCACAAGGTCGTGGCCAATTCTCTTGATCAAAGAATTTTTAAAGGTGGTAAAACTTTTAAATTATGTATTTCTAAAATGGTTTGGTCTTTTTATTTGAAATTTGGGGTTTGTTGAGGGGATGTCCTCGAAATATGACTGATGCTGTTTAGGTGTTTGAAAATTAATTTGTTGCAGAGATATTGAGTGACTTACTTAACGATTTTCCCATAGGATTATACATGGTGGTATTGACTTGAAATTTATAGAATAGGTAGCCCTAGGTTCACAGAGGTGACTTTCAGTGGTTTGGTGTGTAAAACTTAAACAGGTGTGGAATTATGCCACTCCGACAAATTAAAATTTTGTTTGTTCCACTTCAATAAGTTTTGAATCGTGTGTCCGAGTTTCCTGAAATTTGGAATGCACAAAGATGAGTCATAGATCTTCGATTGTGACAATTTACATGTTGGGTGCAGTTACAGTTGTTGAATTGTGGCACGTGCTCATTATAGTTAATGGGAAATTAAATATGTGCATTGTGAAAACCATGGTGAGCACATTTTCAGCTGTGCTGGAAGATCCCATTATAAAGCACAGGACAGCTCAAAATATATGGTAGATCTATATTGTTATGCAGTACTGGACAATGTGGTGGGAGTGCGGGGCCCTTTGGGCCCCTCGCTCCCACCAATACATGTGGTTCACTACTTATATTATGATGTTATGCAGAAATTTGCAAGTTGGTGGGAGCACGGGGCCCTTCCACCAACTTGTGCAACAATGTACTTACCTATGCTTTTTCAAAATGTAAGGAAATTCTTTGTAAAAAACTGCATTAATGCAACAGTTAGGGTTTTCTACAGTGACAAAAGTGAGGATATTCGGTGTTAGGGTTTTCAACCCTAGCTCCAACTTTTTACACCCCCACCACACATACACACACAGAGACACACAGAGACACACACATAGACACACACACACACACACACACACACAACACACAACTGGGGGGGCAGTACAAGGCAAGACAACTAATCACACACACACACACACATCATAATGCAACAGAAATAACATACAACTTCTTAAACATATCACAACAGGCATTCATCATCATGTTTCACCAACTGTATCACAGCTGCTGCCATCCCAGTCTCTTGGGTGCATACACCCTTCTGCATAACAGCATAATGTAAGTAGTAAAACTCATGTACTGGTGGGAGAGCAAGGCCTTTTGGGTCCCATGCTCCCACCAACTTGCCCATTTCTGCATAACAGCATAGCCCAATGCTACCACCAACTTTGACATTTCTGCATAATGGCATAACCCCATGCCACCACCAACTTGCCCATTTCTGCATAATACCATAATATAACTAGTAAACAAATGTATTGATGGGAGCACAGGATCCAGCCCCCACCAACTTGCCCATTTCTGCATAACAGCATAGCCCCATATTCCCACCAAGTTGTCCATTTCTGCATAACACCATAATATAAGTAGCAAAACACATGTATTGGTGAAAGCCCAGGACCCTTTGGGCCCCTGCACTACCACCAACTTGCCTCAAATAACCAATTTTTGCATAACAGTATAATTTAAGTAGTAAAACATATGTATTGGTGGGAGCGCGGGGCCCTCCGGTGCATCCCCACCAACCTGCCCGTTTCTGATTAACAGCATAGCCCCATGTTCCCACCAACTTGCCTGTCTCTGCATAAAACCATAATATAAGTAGCAAAACACATGTATTCCCACCAGCTTGCCCATTTCTGCATAACATCATAGCCCCATGTTCCCACCAACTTGCTTGTTTCTGCATAAGTGGAAAGGCTTTGTCTGGAGTTCAATGGCCAAGTAGCCAGCCACTCCCACTTCCTGAACTACAGTGGCATGAAAAAGTATTTGCCCCCTTCCTGATTTTCTCTATTATTGCATATTTGTCACACTGGATGTTTTCAGGTCTTTAGACAAAATATAATATTAGATATAGGGAACCTGAGTGAACAAATAACACTTTTTTTTTTTACTTATTTCATTCATTTAATGAAAAAAGTTAACCAACACCAACTGGCACTGTGTGAAAAAGTAATTGCCCCCTAGTTAAATCAACCCAATTAAAGGGATAATTAGAGTCAGCTGATTGAACACAGCCAGGCTTGATTACAGCCAGCCCTGCTCAATATAATCTCACTTATTTTGACCCTTACCATCAGAGTCACGTTGCCAGCACAAAGATTCAACAAGCACATTATGCCATGATCAAAGGAAGTTCCTGAAAAGATCAGAAAAAAATGTGTTGCCCTCTATCAGTCTGGAAAGGGTTACAAAGCTATTTCTAAGGCTCTTGGACTCCATCGAACAACAGTGAGAGCCATAATCTCCAAATGGAGAACACTTGGAATAGTAGTGAATCTTCCCAGGAGTGGGCGGCCTGCCAAAATTACTCCAAGGGTGCAGCGTAAAATCATTCAGGAAGTCTCAAAGGATCCTAAAACAACATCCAAAGAACTGCAGGCTTCTCTTGCCTCAGCTAAGGTCAGTGTTCATGACTCCACAATCAGAAAGAGACTGGGCAAAAATGGGCTTCATGTGAGGTAGCAAGGCGGAAACCACTGCTAACCAAGAAGAAGAGCATAAATGCTCGTCTCTCATTTGCCAAGAAGCACCTGGATGATCCACAAGCCTTTGGGAAAATGTTCTATGGACAGATGAGTCCAAAGTGGAACTTTTGGATGACATGGATCCCATAATGTCTCGTGTAAAGCAAACACAGCATTCCACAGTAAGAACACCATACCAACAGTCAAACATGGTGGTGGTAGTGTGATGGTGTGGGGATGCTGCTGCCCTAAGGACCTGGATGACTTGCCATAATTAAAGGAACCATGAATTCTGCTCTGTACCAGAAAATTCTTAAGGAGAATGTCGGTCATCCTTCCAGCAGCTGAAGCTGAAGCGTAGTTAGGTCATGCAGCAAGACAATGATCAAAACACAAAAGCAAGTCCACATCAGAATGGCTAAAAGAAGTAAAATTAAAGTTTTGGAGTGGCTAGTCAAAGTCCAGACTTAAACCTAATAGAGATGCTGTGGCAGGACCTGAAATGAGCAGTTCATGCTCGAAAACCTACCAAATGTTACTGAATTAAAGCAGTTCTGCGAGGAAGAGTGGGTTAAAATTCCTCCACAGCAATGTGAAAGACGGATATTGAATTATAGGAAGTGTTTGGTTGCAGTCATTGCAGCTAAATGTGGCGTAACCAGTTATTAAGTGTAAGGGGGCAATTACTTTTTCACACAGTGCTAGTTGGTGTTGGTTAACTTTTTTTCATTAAATAAGTGAAATTAAAAAAAAAAACAAGTGTTATTTGTTCACTCAGGTTCCCTTTATCTAATATTACATTTTCTCTAAAGACCTGAAAACATCCAGTGTGACAAATATGCAATAATAGAGAAAATCAGGAAGGGGGCAAATACTTTTTCACTCCACTGTATATAAGCAGTTCCTCTCAGCCTCATTGTGAAGCACTTTTTCTCTGTAGCCGAAGGCTCTGTTGGTTCGTCCTCTGAGTTGATTGGGGCCTACCCCCCTCCCCCACCTGCTGCTACTGCTTGTCTGCTAGATTTCTGTGTTTATTTACTGCTTCTGGTTTGTATTTTGCTTTCGGCTATGTGTACTTCTTTCTGTCTGTTCCCTGTTTTCTTTGTTTGTGTGTCTTTGGTTTGTCATTTCTAGGGGTGGGATTTGTTTCTAATCCTCTAGCATATCATTCCAGAAGCTCCTACAATTTGCTCTGTTACCCACAACTTTCAAACTACTGCATTGCAACTGCAATCATTATCTGTGTGTTTCAGCTCAACCATAGCTGCTCCATGTTGCATACTCAATTATTTTCACCTAACTCAGCTTTTCCCTGAACCTAGCTATGCAGCTCAATCATGCTATCTCATTCTACTAATCTGATTTCAGCAGCTTCATGGTACTGCCTGGCTACACCTGCTTTCAGGGCATTGTGTCTCCTTATTTATGTTATTGCAGTTACAACTCAGTGTACTCCATACAGATGTTGCTTTTATGTTTTTCACCCTGTTCTACTCTGAGGTAAGCTGAAAGCTCCTGCTGAGGCTGTTAAACTAGTTTTAATATCTGCATATGGTTCTCGGCCTTTCCATCACTTTCTTGTTTGTCCTACAGCAGGGACTGGGAAGTGTTTGGGGAGTCATGGCCCCATGTGGCTAATTATTTCTGTTCTAAATCCTGCCTTCATTGCTGAAAATCCTCAGAATATGTGTCACCGTGATCTGGCTTTTATATGTTTGACTGGCTTGCCCCACTATTCAGTGCTGTTTCATTGCTACTACATTATGCAGACCTACGTACAGGTCCACTTATTACTACTCTGTTTACTGACCTACGTACAAGTCCATGCTTGCTTATGCAATTGATTGCTCATGCCTACTGCATCCTCTTGACTTCAGCCTCTGGGATGTCTGCTGCACTCAATCTGCTTTTGACCCTGCAAGGTCTCAGCACTCACTGCTCATTACGATCAGCACACCAGTGCTCAATCAGCTCACCAGCTTCTCAGTTCAGTCTAATTCTGGGGCATGCTAGCCATTCTATTCTTGGTGCAGGGCTCCTGCAGCCAACGGTGTCTCTCTGCATTTAGTCCATATCTTGAACGTGTCTAACTTGGGGTAGGATCCTTCTCACCTGGCCCATAGCTGGGAATATCCTCACCCCAGGCTGGGCTTTAGCTGCCTGCTATGTGACAGCAGCTCCTGGTGTACAATTTAAGACTTGCAGTAAAGGGTGGTTACATACATCTCCTTTGGCTCTAGTGTTCCACTAAAATGGTTGTCCATTGCTTTAGTGGTTTCCATAGCAAGGCACCTTCACTGCATTCTCCCAGTGACTGCCTCTGGTTTACCTTGTTTGAGTGTAGGGTGGGTAGGCCAGGTGAGTTCCTCAGTAGTTGTTGCTCTCCTCCTCTGCCTTGGTTGCACATATTGTTGCAGAGTTTTCTCACAACCTTCCACGGCATTCCTGCTAGAGGGTTTGAGTGAGAGCCATCCTCCAAATTGGAATATTTTCTACCTCCCTTTAATTGGGTTTTCCAAATGCAGCTGCAGAGCCGTCACTAAATAAACTATCCCAAGCCTGGAAGGAAGGCGACCTAGGCCTTGGATCTCCAGAAATTTCCTCCTCATAGGTTTTTTTTCTCTCCTCCATTGCCTGAGGTCATAACTGTTAGTTAGCATAGTAGTGTCCCCTAGTTTCTTTAGGTAAGTTCTGCTGTATGATGGAGGTGGAGGATGTCCTGCCATTCCCTCTCTCCTTACAGGATCCCCTCATTCTCAATGCAATCCAATAGTATCATGCTATGCAAACCTGGGCATTTCATTACATTATCAAACTGAGCATCTCATTACGTTATCAAACTGTCTATGCTTCTCTACTACTATTTTACAGTTACTACTCCTACGTCACAGTTACTGCTTGCTCATATGCTCAAGTCACCTCATTCTTTGGGATATGATTGTACTACATTTCTTTTGTGGATTCCTAAGGTACTTTTAGCCACAGGAACTGTCCCATGATACTTCTAGGGGTGGAACCCTCTCCGAGCACTCCTTGTTTTTCGTACCCCTACAGGGTGATAATTCCTCTGGAACACAGAGTGTGAACAGCCAAAACCAAACTAACACAGTTGCATAAGCATAACACAATACTGACTGTGCAGAACATTGAACTGGAAAGGATTTGCCTGGAGTTCAATGGCCAAGTAGCCAGCCACTCCCACTTCCTGAGCTATATAAGCAGTTCCTCTCTGCCTTATTGTGAAGCACTTTTTCTTTTCCCCACCATCCTCCCCTCCTCCTTCAGTGGCAGCACTTCTCTCCTTAGGGGGATTCCTAAGGTACTTCTAGCCATGGAAATAGTCCCAGGGCACCTCTAGGGGTAGAACCCTTTCAAAGGGTTCCTTGCCTTTTGTACCCCTACAGGGTGATAATTCCTCTGGAATAGAGAGTGCAAATGGCCAAAAAAAACTAACACAGTTGTACAAGAATAACACTATACTGGCTGCGCAGGACATTGAACACCACAATATAAGTAGCAAAACACATGTATTAGTGACAGCATGGGGCCCTTTGGTCCCTGCACCCCCACCAACTTGCCCATTTCTGTATAACAGCATAATATTAGTAGTAAAACACATGTATTGGTAGGAGCACCTCACATACTTGTAGAGGATGTCGGTGTGTGTGCCCAAGAGACTGGGGTGGCAGCAGTAGTGATACAGTTGGTGAAACATGATGATGGATGCCTGTTGTAGTATGTTTAAGAAGTTGCATGTTATTTCTGTTGCATTATGGTGTATGTCTTTGATTGGTTGTCTTGCCTTGTACCACCCCCCCAAGTTGTGTGATCTGTGTGAGTGTGTGTGTGTGTGTGTGTGTGTGTGTGTGTGTGTGTATGTGAGGAAGTGTGGGAGGGGAGTCAGAGTTAGGGTTGAAAACCCTAATGCCAAATTTTCTCACTTTTGTCGCTGTAGAAAACCCTAACTGTTGCATTAATGCAGTTTTTTTGCAAGAATGAATATATATATATATATATATATATATATATATATATATATATATATATATATATATATATATTTATAAAATGGTAGCATGGTAGTTCTACCATAGATAGGGTTGAGTAGCCCTTTTAAGGTTAAAGGGTCAAACTTTGCCCCTTAATAACTTTGCCACCGTTCAATGGATTTGCCTGAAATTTGGAATGTACGATCAAGAATCATACATCTTGGGATCTGACAACTTTCATAGTGGTTGGATATACAGCTGCAGAGTTAGTAAGTGAGATCTGCGCACATGTTTACAGTTTTTGCGAATTCTTTGCTCGCGCCTACAAGGTAGCATGGTTTGTGAATGACCAGTCCAAAACTTCAGGGATTGTGTGCCAGGGTCCCCAATGTGCCTTTGAAGATTTTGTGAAAAAATATTGAATGGTTCAAAAGTTATTCAAAAAACAAGTTACGATTATAAGTCAATGAGAAAAGTTAACAAAAAGTTTGAAAGTGTCACAAATGCACTTTTTAGTGTCGCAAATGGCTCTAGTAGTGTCGCAAATCTGCCATTTTGTTTTTAGTTGGTGATCAGAAAAATGCTTGCCATTTAAAATTGGGACCCTCTAGGAACACAATTCTTTTTGTGTTCACCTAGTTGGACCCTCAGGATGCAAGCTATGTCTTTATTTTGAGTTAAACACCCCAGAAATATGTTTTTTCAAATTTCTGGAAAAAGTAGTGTCGCACTCACAACACTTTCGTGATTTCATTTGCAAAAGTTTCGTGATTTGCGACACTATTTTGTGGCACTATTCCCAAAATAACAGGAATTCTTTTCCACCCTGCTGCAAAAGAACGGTTTGGTCTATTGAGCTGAAATTTGGAGGGAAGACAGCCAATATGCCATGGTTTGGTGAAAAAGTATTGGAGGGTTGCAAAGTTACGGCACTCCAAAGTTGACACTTTTCCCCATAGGATAACATTACGGCCTCTGCCACATTACAGGAATTCTTTGCCACCCTGTTGCAAAATAATGCTTTGGTCATTTGGGCTGAAATTTGGAGGGAAGAAAGCCAATATCCCACAGATGTGCCTTTTGGTGGTTTGGTAAAAAAATATTACAGGACGGCACAGTGGCGGCACTCCGAAGTTGACACTTTTTCCCATATGATAACATTACTGCGTCCGTGCGCCTTTCCAGGGCTCATATCTCGAAGCGGTCTGCGGTCTGGACTTTTCATAAAATGCTTAACCACCCCAGGAGGCGCAAAGTACAAAACTAGCCAGGAAGGTCATAATTCATATGAAATTTAAATTTTTTTGTTCGTTGTACGGTTCCTGAGACATAAGCAATTTAGTATTCCAAGTCCTCATTTTCTGCTCCGAGGCCCATTGTTATGCATACATTCTTTGTTTTCACTGTGTTTTTCAACGCACTTTTTGGGGAAAATAAGGGTGTGCCCTTTCATTACTGTGCCAGTTAGCGTTTCCAGTTGCATTTCCGTTACCGTTCGCAGCACCGTTCCCATATACGCCACTGTGTGTGTTACGGTTTGTGTTTTCATTTGCTGTTGCATTTGCATTTCCATTTCTGTTTCGTTTGGTGTTATTGTTGCTGTTACAGTTACCATTTGCATTTGCAATAGTGGTACCATGCTTATGTGCATTACGGTTTGCATTCCATACATGCTTGCGATTGTGTTTGCGTTTCTGTTTCCTTTGGCATTATTGTTGCTGTTACCATTACCATTTGTGTTTACAATTGTGGTACCATGATCTTGCGCGTAACGGTTGCATTTCTGTATGCGCTTGCATTTGCATTTCTCTTTCCTTTGGCGTTATTGTTGCTTTTACCATTACCATTTGTGTTTACAATTGCAGTTCCGTGACCGTGCGCATTACGGTTTGCGTTTTTATACTGTCAAAATCTCCAAGTGGGTACAGATGGATGCATAAGCCAAGTTGTAGTCTTGCAGAATAAACTTCTTTTATTATACAGGAACAAAAAAATAAGCGGACTTGTTTCATCAAAATAATAAAATAAAATAAACAAATCAAGTAATAACTTAAGTAGCTTAGTTTCAGCATTAACACACTCTAAGAACACAAAACAACTAGTAAGCTCTAGTTCCTCTGGATGCTGCTGCTTCAGCACTCCAACTGCATCTGACTACATAGAGTTAAACATCCACAGATATACCTTGGGAAATGCCCTGGATTGGTTCAAGTCATCTGTCAGTCAACTGGGGTTACATACCATGATTTAAACTTTGTTTAACAACTTTATAATTTGTTCAACTTCATTGTTTTAGTTCAATCTCATTCAAATTCTGCTTTGGAGTGCAACAAATCTCATTTTATTTGTTATTTTAGTTAATTCTAGGGGTAAACACTCTAATCATCCCTCCCACCAACAGGCTGAGCATAAATATGGCTCTTCTATGGCTGGCCAGCTCTAAAACAGCTCTAGTTGCAAAGGGTTTTACACAAAGGCACTTGTAGCCTGTTTAAAGTGAGCTTTAATTCTTTCCTCCACAAAGAAATCCTTCAATGTACTTATTCTAACAGTGTACATAGTGGCTGTTTGGGTTTGTGACTAAAGAAATGTGTTTAACAAGGATGTGTAATATTTAACAAGCTCCGTTATAACTCAGGAGCTTCAGCAGAGAAAAGCCGGTGTTTTGAAAGCCTTCACGAATGTGTGCACTGTCGAGCAGCTCCCGCTATTGTGTATGTGTGCACATTTGTGAAGAAAAATGCCACAGTTGAACAGGAGCATTTTAAAACAGCCAGCTTTCAACCAGAAGCACAGCAGTTTGTTTTTCACAAGTACTGAGGGTGTTTTAACTACCACATACTTTATTTGAAGTAGCTTGTAAACAAATATAGCAGCTTAATGGATTCTCTTCCATAGGGAAGTCGCTCTATCACAGTGCAAACTATATTTAACCATCTTAGGGCAGCATATGTTTCATAAGCCACCAGTTTTATAAGGGGATTTGCCTAATACCTTCTAACCTGTGAAGTGTGCCAAGATGAAAAGGGGGCGGGAGACAGACGCAACACCAAACAATAAATACATGGGTGGCCAATCCATGTAGGACAAACAACAGTGCACATACAAGAATAACATACAGAAAAAGGGGAATAGACACATAAGGGAATCCCATTCTTGACAGACATATACAGTCCTAGAGGACTCATTCATACATAAATGCATGCATTTGCATTTCTGTTTACTTTGGCGCTATTGTTGCTGTTACCATTACTACTTACATTTACAATTGTGGTACCGTGACCGTGCGCATTACGGTTTGTGTTTCTGTATCCACTTACATTTGCGTTTCTGTTTCCTTCGGTGTTATTGTTGCTGTTACCGTTACCAGTTGCGTTTTCAATTGCAGTACCTAGACCGTGCACATTACGGTTTGCATTTCTATACGCCCTTCCATTTGCATTTACATTTCTGTCTCCTTTGGCATTATTGTTGCTGTTACCATTAGCATTTGCATTTCCAATTATGGTACCATGAACATGCGCATTACCAGTTGCATTCCATACGCATTTCAGTTTGCATCTCCATTTCCGTCACTGTTCACTTTGGCGTCACTTTGAGCTTTCATTTCTATTATCGTTTGCATTACCATTTACATTTGCATCACCATGTGCGCAACCATTTGCACTTGTGTTTGAGTTGCACTGACTGTTACTATGGCACACAAAAATCCGTGGTGGGAGCACGGGCCTGGAAAATTTCTCCCCACCACTACGATATTCACTATTCATAGTCCTCATTCTCAAAAGAAGAAATTCATGGCAAAAACTCCATTTAATGAATCAGTTAGGTTGCTCCACAGTGACAAAAGTGAGGAATTCGATGTTAGGGTTGAAAGCCCCTTGCACCCCCACCCCCAACTGGCATCAGGGTGTGTGTTGGGGTCGTTGGTCTAACTCTCACCCCATTCTCCTATGCTTCACCACCTCAGCTTGTTTACACATGGAATGGGGTGAGAGTTAGGGCCGATGACCACAGCACAGCCCAATGCCGGTTGAGGGGTGGGGGTGGGGGTGCAAGGGAGGACTTTCAACCCTAACATTGAATTCTCACTTTGTCACTGTGGAACAACCTTAAATGATGCATTAAACAGAGTTTTTGCATGAATATATATATATATATATATATATATATGTAGATCTACACATACATATATATGCATGTATACATATACATATGTTTGTGTGTGTATATGTATATATATATATATATATATATATATATATATATATATCGGATACATGATGGGCAGGAGTGAGATATGGAAAATATTCTCACTCCTCCAGAGTGAGGTATTGATATCTCACGAGTGCCAAAGGCACAAATGACATATGCATGCCTCACGATGAAGAAATGAGAATATTTTCCATATCTCACTCCTGCCCATCATGTGTACGATTTATACAATAGGGCAGGAGTGTTGTTGTGGTTTATTTATGTGCAGCAATGATTTATTGGGGTTTAGTTTGCCATTGGGTATATTTCCACGTTTGTATTGCAGTTTGTTTTAGAATGGGTGGGTTTCAGTAGTCATGGTTGTGATGTTTTTCGCGGTATCTATTGGTTTATGTGGTTGTTTGTGACAGTTTTATACATTGAGAGCATCCTGAGTGTCACTGTGGCTGTTTGATTGGAAGAGCTGTGTTGATAGATTACTCCGTATGTTGGTTGGTGGGTTGGGCTGTCAATCTTGATGTGTTGCTTTGCAATTGCTCAGTTATTGAAAGTGGGTGGGATATTCACTTGAAAACAGTTCCAGGATTGTGGTTATTTATGAGGGTTTGCAGTTATTTTATTTATTTGGTGAAGTGTGTGGGCATATTTATATATTTTTTTGTATTTGGATTTGTGTTTATTAATGTTTAAAGTATTTGTGATTGTGCAAGTTTGTCAATGTCTCATATGGGTTGGACTCCAAATGTATCACTTATGATACTTTCTTTCAAGACACTGTAAGTGTACTGATTTTAGGAAGAAAAAAAGGTAAATTCCACAGGGGTTTTATTAGTTAAGAGTCACTGTGCAATGATATGGCTTTGATTGTTTTATGAGGTGGGCTGTGCTTTTCGTTGTGTACTGGTGTGAGAGAGGAAAACAAAGAAATGATATTTATAAGGAGATAAGTCTTTTTTTATTGATTGCTTTGCATTGCTTCTGAAGAGTTAGCTTTTTGATTGGAGGTGGATTGCAAATGTTTTGTTCTGTCGAATTGAAATTGTTTTGTTGTACTGAGAGTTTCTGGTATTTCAGTGCAGTTCTAAGTGCATTGAAAGCATTTGTGAAAGGACAGAATACTTTGGCTGTTTCACAGAGCATACAGGTGGTCCAACAGATGTGTGGAGTTTACATTGTTTGCTCTTGCAAAATAGTACCAACATGGGAAACGTAATGAATGAGGTTGGCAAAGTGGAAATAAATGCTGCTGATGTAGCAACTGTGTGTGTAAATGTA
Organism: Neoceratodus forsteri; assembly: GCA_016271365.2. Lineage (NCBI taxonomy): Eukaryota > Metazoa > Chordata > Ceratodontiformes > Ceratodontidae > Neoceratodus > Neoceratodus forsteri. The sequence goes on along the minus strand of CM028137.1, from coordinate 584,227,488 downwards.
AATAATCTCACAGTTGCTTTGCCACCAACATTTATCTCACTGCACTGAGAATATGTGTTTTTATTTCCAATGTTTATCAGCCACCCCATTGTATAACTATATATATATATGTACAGTATGTGTATATATATATATATATAGATAGATAAATACCTAGGTATCTGAGCTGATTGGGAGCCCAAGAGAGAGAGACCCACAATAACACATCTGCCTTAAAATCCCGAGCATTTAAGGGCATCAATACTGTCTTATTAAGACTGAGCTTATACAGTAGTTGGCAATCTTACCATACTGGTGAATTGTTTCTAGGACCGGTGATATAGATATTGTCAGGTGGGTGATAGTTAAAAGAATATAATTAGCATAAGCTGAAAGTTGTAGAGACTTAGTGCCAACTTGCCAACAGGTGTACTGGTAATAAGGGGATGATTCCCAAGCTTATACAACAATTGTTCAATATATAAAATTTGGGAAGCAGTATAGCACAGAGGTTAAGGCTCTGAGCTGCAAACCTGGAGACCTGGGTTTGAATCCCACAGCCCCCCACTTGCATATTGTGTGACCCTGAGCAAGTCATGTAACTTCCTTGTGATCCCAGGTCACGCCTGTAAATACGTTTTCAGCTTAGTGTGTCTCTCCTGATTAAAAAAATGTAATGAAAGAGGTAATGGGGACAACCCTTCCTTGTTCCACATGGTAACTTTACTGGATATGAGAAAACACTGTAAGAATAAATGTAAGTACTGGAAACTGAATACAAGACTTGTAGCCAGGTAGGAAATGCATCTAGAATGCCAAATTTGGTCAGTATGGCAAATAGGAAAGGCAACCTAACTCTGTCAGAAGCTTTCTCTGCATCTAGGGACACCAAAGTAATAGGCACAGTGGGTCCCCAGACATAGAGAAAATATGTGCCAGCTTGCAAAGATGACCTGTGGAGGATGTGGTGGGCATAAAGCTCACTTGCTCTCAACATATTAAGCTGGCCCAAACTCAGTTGATTCTAGTTGCTAAAATCTTGGCCAATATCTTTATGTCTTAAAGAGATTGGACAGGAATTACTGACCCTATCTGGAGCCTTCCTAGGTTTTGGGAGTAGAATAATCAGGGCTTCTAAGAGAGTGGGATCGGAAACACCATGGCTATAAATCATGGTGTACAGCCCGTGTAACATAGAGACTAAGTTGTCAGCAAAAATAGGAAAATTAGATGACAAGCCATCTGGACCACCAGATGCTTTGCCCAGGACAAGGTTTCTGATAGCATTAAGGATTTCAGTGTGGGCAATAGGCCGAACCATGTCCTCCTCCTGCTCTTCTAACAGCACTGGAAGATCAAAATCCCTCCAATAGAGATGGATATCCAGAACAGACAGGGGATCAGAAATAGGACCATAGAGGTTAGAGTAGAACCGTTCAAATTCCTTTACAAGATATCTAGTGGCAGTTTTAATACTATTATCAAGGTCGGATATTATGGATGGAATTACCTTCAAAGCTTCCAATCTTTTTATAGGTAGCACCTTCAAATGGCCTGCTTTTTCCCTGTGGTCAATATAAGTAGAGTGGGTCTTAAAGATAGCATATTCCACTAGCTCGAGGAGCAAATTGGCATATTTGTCTATCAGTGAAATCAGTTCAAGCCTGACCACTTCTGGGGTCAAAGGTGCCAACTATCCTTCAAGGTTCTGAATGTTGGTTAATAGTTTAGTGGCTTGGGCCATTCTGAGTTGTTTCCATCTAGCAGCTAGGCAAATAAAGTGACCTCTAATAAAGCACTTAAAAGCAGTCCACTCTTGGTTGACTCTCTCCCCAGACCCTGTGTTAAACCTGTCAAATGTGCCTATCTGGTCTTTAATCCCTTTCAACGATGGTGCTGACTTTTAAGAGCTGGTGTTTAATCTTCCAGATGGTTTCCTTATCCTTTCTCACTACAAAAGCATGCTGCTAAACTAAGGAATAGTCTGAGTGGACCCTTGGGGCAATACCAGCACAGAGAGTCTCTTTAAGGATGTCCTGACTCATCAAGATGTAATCATTTCTAGAAAAGGAAGGATGTACAGGTAAGTAAAAGGTATAATCTTTTACAGAAGGGATTAGGATCAGCCAGGGGTCACCCAGCCCTAAAGTGTCAACCAAATCCTGCAGGGCTCATTGCCCCAGGGATAGGCCAGCAGCAGTCTTAGTAGTTCTGTCTAGATCCAGGGTAAACGCAAGATTCCAATCGCCACCTATTAAAATAGGACAGAAAGGGAGTTAACATGTCTACCAATTTGTTAAAGAAAAAGGGAGAGTCTATTTTGGAACCATGTACACTGCCAAAAAGGACCTTTGTGTGGTCCAGCCTACCAGAAATAAAAATATAATGGTCCTCTGTATCCTCGACACTATGTAGTAGGGTAAAGTTAATGCCCTTACTAATGAAAATAGTGACCCCCTTCTGCCTGGTAGCATCCCCAGCCACAAAGACCTGAGCTATTCCCATCCTATGAATATAGCTATATTCAGATGCCAAAAGGTGAGTTTCCTGTAAAATAAAAAGGACCGTACAGATGAGGTGCTTGGCGTGTTTTAAAATCTGATAGCGTTTGACCTTGGAGCAAGTCCCCTTTACATTCCATGTGGTGTACTTACAGTAAAGAACTCATGCTCTACCTGCTAACTAATTTGGTGCTACAAAAGCCATATATTAGGCCTGAAACCCAAAACAAAAGGGACATAGACATTACCCGCTGCCCCCACCCTCCCATACCCCACAAAACCACCAAATATAAACAAAGCACACCCCTTCCCATCCCCAACATAGAACCCCAAACAGTAATAAAACCCAGCTACATAAAAAAGACAAATATCCCATCCAGTGCCGTATTAACTTACTTGGTGCCCAAAGGCTGAAAACTTCAGGTGAGCCCCCTTCCCCCACCACACACACACACCAAACACGGCTCAGTTCAGTGGATGACAACAACACATTCACAGAAGAACAATAAAACAATTAGAATACTGACTTTTTTGTACTTTCTGTTTATTGTCATTTTAACAAAAAATAACAATAGAGAAAATCTCATGCAGAAACCCACATTTAAAACAAACAGAATACGGCTGCCTGTCACCTTAAAGACGATTAATGGAAAAGCAAATTACTTTCATGTCCTGCAGTCTGGTACAAGAGGAAATTGGGGATATCTATCATCACATGGCCTGCTCTTAAGAACCACTGTCCACTTGTCCTTTTGTTTGGACATTTATGCTTTAACATTTTGACACCTTTGATCTAAATTATATCTTTGAAAAATGCACTGATTTGCTAAGAATGTACTGCATCATTAAAATTTTGAGTATTATAGGCTGTTCCAATAAACTGTGCTTTGCCCCCAGTCGAAGCTTCAACGTGAGGTGAAATGCTAGGGTATGTTGTCTCTCCAGGCAGCATAATTTGGTCCATTCCTGCAGTAATTTGCACTTTTTGAATTTATGTAATGAAATACATCCACCTCCAGAGTACGCAGAATATGCAGACATGTATTCTTACTTTATGGTGTTTAGTCTTTTCCCAGGGTCCAGGTTATCTGCTGCACCAGCACCAAGCCATTTCTGGGACCTCTCCCCACCTCTGTTTTTGTCCGTGAGCTTCTGAAGAGAGATAGTAGAGTGCTGCAGGTTTGGGATGGGGACTACTGAGCAGCCCGGATAAATTGTCCACACTATTCCCCCATTATAAATAAGGGCACAGGGCAGGACCCTGGGACCCCCTACTTTACTACGATGGCCCTTTGGAGCAAGATGGAGTCAAGCTAAGGAGACAGGGTGAGGGGCTTGTAGAAGAAGTTACTGGGAAGTGGGAAGGTGCTGGCAAGAAAGACGCCGGCAGGAGATGTATCAACATATGACTGGATGGGAGGACTTGAGAGTGATGTGATGACTGAGGAGACCAAAGAACTAGCCACATGGCTATCTAGAGAGGGCTAGCAGGTTCTTTTTAAAGCTTTTTGTTGTTGTTTACTATTTCTGTATAAATATTCTAATTTCTTTTTTTTTTTTGTACTTTGGTAATCAGGTAAGGACCACTAGCTACGCACGCTCGTAACTTCATGAACTTGCAAAATCTTCACACCAGATTTTCAACATTGGCATTTTGTCACATCTCCTTGTAAACAGTACAGCTGCCATTGTTCATATCCTCGCGGAAATGTGTTTTCATACTTCCGGCGCGGTTGCTGTCGAAATCAATGTTTGAGACAGATTAAGAAAATGCCAGTGACACTGTTCATGAGTAGATGTCCTGAAATGGCTATGTTGAAAATTTGGTAATGATATTCCATAAAATGACTGTGTTATGAGCATGCATTGCGCAGTTTGCATGCACACTCGTAACTTCTCGAATTTATAATATTTTCACTCCAGATTCTCAACACTGCCATTTTCCCACACCTACTTATGAACAGTGCAACTGTCATTTATCCCATCCTGGCCAAAATGTGATTTCGCAGTTCGGGCACAGAATAGAGAGGTCGCTGTGGGAAATCACTGTCTGGGACAGATTAGTAAAATTACAGCGATACTGTTCATGAGCAGAGGTCCTAAAATGCCTATGTTGAAAATTTGTGATGATAGCCCATCAAATGAGTGTGTTACAAGTGCACTTTGCACACTTTGCACACACCCTTGTAACTTTGCAGATTCATAATATTGTCATGCCAAATTTTCAACAATGTCATTTTTTAACACCTCCTTATGAGCAGTAAAGCTGTTATTTTTCACATCCTGACTGAAATGTGGTTTCACAGTTGTGGCACAGAATAACACGGTCGCTGTGTGAAATCAGTGTTCGGGACAGATTAAGAAAATGACAGTGACACTGTTCATGAGCAGAGGTCCTAAAATCCCTATGTTGAAAATTTGGTGACAAAACACCATAACATGACTGTGTTACAAACGTGCATTCAACTGTTTCCATGCACCCTTGTAACTTTGCAAATTTGTAATATTTTCACGCCACATTTTCAACAGTGACATTCTTTCACACCTCCTCATGAACAGTACAGCTGTCATTTTTCACATCCTGGCTAAAATATATTTTTGCACTACTGACGGAGAATAGCACGGTCGCTGTGGGACATCAGTGTTTGGGACAGATTAAGATGGAACGAGTAGGGGGGAGTGACCGAGCTCAACTGAGCTCTGTCAGAACTGCTTTGGATTTTTTTGTGGGCAGATAAAGGCCCCAACGCCAGTACAAAAGGGCAGCCTGCAGCACTGGGAGAAACAGAACGAGAGAGTGACTGAGGGAGGGGGAGTGAGCGAACTCACCGGAGCGCTGTCAGGACTGCTGCAGATTTCTTTGTGGGCAGGAAAAGGTGTCAATGCAGGACGGGGCCCCGTAGAAAAGGCCAGCCTGCAGCAGTGGGAGAAACAGTACCAGTGAGTGAGACAGGGCACTGAGTGAGCTCAACGGAACTCTATTAGGACTGCTGTGGATTTCTTTGTTGGCAGAAAAAGGTGCCAAAGCAGGCAGAAGCCCCGTACAAAAGGGCCACTTGCAGCACCAGGACAAACAGAATGAGTGCGTGACACAGGGAGAATGAGTGACCTCAATGGAGCTTTGTCAGTACAACTGTGGATTTCTTTGTGGACAAATGTGCCAACGTCAGCCAGGAGCCCCGTACACAAGCGCAGCCCGCAGCGCCAAGAGAAACAGAATGAGTGAGTGACAGAGCAGTAGTGAGAGAGCTCAACAGAGCTCTATTGTGACTGCTGTGGATTTCTTTGTGGGCAGAAAATGTGGCAACGCAGGCAGGGGCCCAGTACAAAAGGCTAGCTTGCAGTGCGGCAGAAACGGAATGAGTGAGTGAGAGAGGGGGAGTGAGCAAGCTCAATGGAGCTGTATCTGGGCTGCTTCAGATTTCTTTCTGGCCAGAACAAGCCACCAGTGCAGGCAGAAACCCAGTACAAAAGGGCAGCCTACAGTGGCGGGAGACACAGAATGAGTGAGTGAGGGGGGGGGAGTAAGTGAGCTCAACGGAGCTCTGTTGGGACTGCTACAGATTTGTTTGTGGGCTGAAAAAGGCAGAAATGCACACAGGAGCCCAGTACAAAATGGCAGCCTGCAGTGGTGGGAAAACCAGAATGAGCGAGTGAAAGAGGGGGAGTGAGCGAGCTCAACAGAGCTGTATTATAACTGCTGCAAATGGCGGCAATGCAGGCATGAGCCCAACAGAAAAGGGCAGCCTGCAATGCCGGCAGAAACGGAATGAGCGAGTGAGAGAAGGGTAGTGAGCGTGCTCAATGGAGCATTATCAGGACTGCTGCAGATTTCTTTCTGGGCAGAAAAAGGTGCCAACAGAGGCAGAAGCCCAGTACAAAAGGGCAGGCTGCAGCACCAGAATGAGTGAGTGACACAGGGGGAATGAGCGACCACAACGGAGCTCTGTCAGGACAGCTGTGGATTTCTTTGTTGGCAGAAAAAGGCGGTAACGCAGGCAGGAGCCCAGTACAAAAGGCCAGCCTGCAACCCCGGCAGAAATGGAATGAATGAGTGAGAGAGGGGAGTCAGCAAGCTCAACAGACCTGTGTCGAGACTGCTGCAGATTTCTCTGTGGGCAGAAAAAGCCACCAACAGAGGAGGAGCCCAGTACAAAAGGGCAGCCTGCAGCGCCAGGAAAAACAGAATGAGCGAGTGGGGGGGGGGAGTGAGCCACCTCAATGCAGCTCTGTTGAGACAGCTGCAGATTTCTTAGTGGGCAGAACAAGGTGCCAATGCAGGCAGGAGCCCAGTACAAAAGAGCAGCCTGCAGCACTGGGAGAAACAGACTGAGCGAGTGACAGAGGGGCAGTGGGCGAGCTCAACACACCAACGCAATCAACATTCGGCACTGACAAATGCTTGTTTATTTATTGTTTTTTCAAATATTCTTTATGCTCCGCTGTCCATGGGCTACGACCTCCTTGCTTCCTCCTAAGTGAGTTACCCTTTCTACCTAGACCCTGCCACAGCTACTCCTGGTCCCTACACCCATCTGTGATAACCCCTTTGCTGGCTTCCCCAGCTTACACCCTGTTGCTGGGCACACCATCAGTCTTTGTCATTTCTTCCCTGCAGTCATCTGGTCACCCAGGGAGATGAAGGTGTGGATTCAATCCAGGAGTGTTGCATCTAATGTAGGTCTGATGTTGGACTGGGCCGCTGCAGGGACTTCATCTGCCTGGCCCTTACATGCCATTGCCATATTCTTACCACCCTAGCTCCACCAGGATAGTGCATTGGGATTGGCTGCCAGTGAGGCCTAATGCAGCCAACCTATAGGTGTGTGTGCCAACATCCCTGCCTGTCATTCACAGATCCTGCGCACTGCCATCTGTGGTCACTCAGGTGGTGGTAGAGCAGTGGGATGTGCAATCCTCCCTCCCCGGAAAGCATCCAGTGGGACGCTCAGTCCTCCTGCTCTTAGCTGGACCTCTGACAGTCCTGGCTCACTTCCAGAACCAGGGTCATTGGCGTTGCCAGCAGTAGCACTACCGCAGTGCCAGCGGGCTGGCTCTTATCTGCTTATTTCTTTGTTTGTTTCTTTATATTTCTGTCTTCTTCTTTTTTTTGGTTTTTATTTATTTAGTTTTTGTTGACCGGGTAAGTGCACTAGACAAATTCTGCCTATTATCAGGCACGACCCAGGGGAGGGGGATACAGATGAATGCCAACTGACCTTGAACCAGATTAAGCTGTTGTTGGTATTTTTGTGAATGGGGGGAAATTTGGCCAGGGCACCGGGGAAATTCCCCTACTCATCTGAGGGGGACGTTCGGGCTGTACAAGATGGCGGATGACAGTCCTGGAGTGCAGGAGGTTGCTATGGAGGTGGAAGAGTCTGCTTCTACCCATTCTGCTTAATCGTCTGAATTAGTCTTGGAAAATTCTGCTGTGGATATGTCTACTAAACATGTTTCATCTGTACCTAACCCTACTCAATTGGAGTGGGGAGATTCTGTTGAAGGTGATTTTGAACAGAACTCTACTGACCTTATGGTTTCTGAACCAGCTTCTGAAATCTCCGAGTTGCCTATTCCTTTTGGAAATCCCTCCTGATACTTCAGGAGAAGAACTGGAACAGCTCCATTTGATTGAGACTGAGGAACGGTCTTTTCGCTCCAAGAAATCAGCCCTGCTGCAGAGGATTCGGCGGCTGAAGGTTGACAGTGCATCTAGCCCTGTCAGCTCATCTCAGCTGAAGCCTGGACCTGTTCTTGCTCCTATGCTGTGATCTGCTGGGGAACCTACTGTTACTGTGAGTGTACCTACTGTTACTTTGCCTCAGACTCCTCCTGCTTTGCTGCCAGATGTGTCTGTCCCTGGACCTGAACCCTGGTCAGTTAACCAAGCGCTCTATGATGCTGGCTGGGACAAGAACTCTTCTACGGGTCAGTGACCTCTGGTTCATCCCCACTTCATAAGCCTGCATCTCCTGTCCTGCCCACTCATGCGGTGGTTCACACAGCAAATTCCCTGGTCCCTGTTTTGGATCTGACTGTTGCACATTCTGACCATCTGACTCTCCCTGACAGCTTGCAGTTAACACAGAACCCCGTTCTTGCTTTTCCTGATCTGCCTTCTACTTCTCAGGCTGTGCCTTCAGGCCCCAGCCTTGTGCAGGCTCCTCTGAACTCTTTGAATGACAGGCAGAAGAAAATGTTTTCTTCTCTGTTTCATCTGCCAGTTTTGCCGGCTAAGAGACACAATGCTGTTCATCTCTCCTACCTGGCAGGCATGCAGGAGCCTCCGGACTGTTTTTTTGTGGCCAGAACTTTACTGAAGGACTCGATTAAGTTTTTTGCTGATGAGCTCTATGCCCTAATTCACATTTCAGGCGAGACCACCTTTGATGTTAGTTTCCAGACTTCTAAAGGGGAAGCAGTATAGCGCAGTGGTTTAAGGCTCTGAGCTGCAAAGCTGGTGACATCCAGCAGACTAGACCTGGGTTTGAATCCCACAGCTTCCACTTGCATACTGTGTAACCCTGAGCAAATCACTTAACTTTCCTGTGCTCCCAGGTCACTCCTGCAAAAAAGCTTTCAGCTTAGTGTGCTACTCCTGGTTAAAACAACTAAATAAAGGCTTGGACAGGTTCTGGTCTAAATACCATACTTTGAAACAGTCTGCTTTGTGGTCTCCCTTTCTTGCCATTCTGTTGACCAAGCCTGCTTATAAAACTGTTTCTATTCTATTTCGTAATGAAGGAGTAGACCTGGGAGATGTACTTTATTGGCTGAAACTCCAGGGTACTGTTCTTGGGGACCCTGAGGCTATTTTGGATTCGAAAATATCTGGACTGGTGGTTGGAAAGTGAAGGTTTTGCTGGTGTTGTTCACCTCCCAAATTCTTTTTTTTTGGGTAGGGACAGGGTTTTTTTGTTTTACCTGGGTCAGCCTAAGGCCTGTTATAGGTGTGGGAATCCCTTACATTTAAGCAGTGTTTGTGATACTGTAAAATGTAATCTTTGTGGGGATTTGGATCATTTAAGCTCTTCCTGTCTTAATGAATGCCGCTGTAATCTCTGTGACGAGCTTGGCCACACCTTCCGGAATTGTACCTGGGTGGCTTGTAATCAGGAACATCATGATGGTGGAGCTGATCAGCGCTTTCTGATTACTCAGGCTCAGAAGGCCAAACTCTGCAGTAGGCCCAGTTCTTCTCATGACCCTGTCAGACCTCCCTCAACCATAGCGCCACCATCTGTCCAGGAGGCTGTATTACCTATAGGTTACCCTGTGGTGTCGGGGCCCCCCCCTCCACCTGTGTTACCGGTGCCGGCTGCTCTGGACCCCAAGGATCAGATGCCGGCCCCCGTTGTCTCAGATATTATGCCTCCCGCTCAAGAATCCCTGCAGGTTGTTTGTCGATGTTCTGCCTGTTCCAAAGTGAAGGCTGCGCCTCCTGTCTCTAAAACAGTCCGGACAGTGCCGGTTAACCTGTCTAACTCTTAGGATGTCCTGCAAGAGACTTCTGCTGACTCTGGTGAGGATTCTGATTCCTCCTTTGTTCTTTCTTCCCATCTTGAGGGCACTACAGACACGGAAGTCTGTTCCATGGGTAGGGGGGCACAAAAGCGGAAATCGAAGTCCAAATTGAAAGCGACCAGTGGGAAAGATAAAAAGAAATGAAGTTGATTACTTATCTTATCTGTCTTTCCCTTGTCTTCCCACACCTTTGCTGTTTATTCTCTGAATGTTAACAGTATCAAGAGCCTGGATAAATGTAACACTGTTTTTGCTTTCCTAACTTCTTTACAGGGTGGTGTTATCTTCCTGCAGGATGTTAGGTTCCATGCTGTGAATGAGCTGAAACAAGTCCAAAGATACTGGTTTTTGGGTCTTTCCTCTTGGTCGATGGGCCCAGATCGTTGCTCTGGTGTGGGGATTTTGATATATTCTGTTGCTTTTGTGCTCTTGAAATTATATGATGTGGTCCCTGGTCGTGTTTTGATACTCGTTGTCTTACTTTTCCAGGTCCCATATCGCCTTATTTGTTTATATGCTCCCCAAACTAAAACTGCTCATATTGATATTGTTCCCTGAGTCAACCTGTTTTGCATACTTCCAAAGATGTCATTTTTGAGGGTGATTTTAACGGTGGACTTAGTCTACTGGATAAAAGTTCACATGCTACCACTAGGAAGTTGTATTGTGACTCCCGCTCCTTGAATTCTATTATTCGCACTGCTAACTTGTAGGATGCTGTTTTAGAATTCACAAAGAGCCATCTCCCAATGTTTCAAAAGGGTTCCCTAGCTACCAGGATTGATTATGATTTTGTGCCCCCTTTTCTCGCTGTTTCCATGGCCTGGACTGATCCAGTAGAATTCTCGCATCATAGTTTGATTTTACTCTCCTTTGATGGTAACCCCTCCCTTTCTAAAGGCTCAGATATTTGGAAATGTAATGTCTCCTTACTTGCAGAGGAGGTTTTCCTCTATTTCTTGAGCCAATTTTTGGCAGCCAGGAAGTCTGTTCTGCTCTGCTATAAGAATCCTGTTCGGTGGTGGGAGGATTCGAAATGTGATCTTTCCAGGCTTCTTCGGTGGTATGGTAAAGTTCACTGCACCTCTGCGTATTTATCTTACTTACAGTATTGTCAGTGCCTACAGTCTTTGTTGTCCCTTGCTCATACCATGAGACAAGATTTAAGTGTCCAAATTCAATCTGTCCAGCAGACTATGTCGTGTTACTCTAAACAGAAGGCAGCACATCTGTTCTGGCAGCATAAGTTTGGTACCTGGGGTACGGCCCATGAAACCTGTCCCTTTACTCATAATAAGACATAGGTCAGTAAGAAGGGTATTACTGGACTCCTGGATGACTCAGGTGTTGTGTGTACCTCCCCACATGATATTATGTGACTTGTGTTTGATTTTTTCTGTAAGTTGTTTTCGGACCTCCCTTCTGATGTTGGGAAGATCAGAGCCTATTTGCATGATATTCCGGTGCCTGAGATTGCTCCTCAGGTTCTTGCTAGTCTTAGCTGCCCTATTACTATGGGTGAGGTACTGGAGGTTATTCGGCATTTGAAGGAACATGTCACCCCTGGTCCGGATAGTCTTCCGAATGAGCTTTATTGGCTTATGGGTGAGACTCTGGGATCCAAATTGTCCATGGTGTTCAATGCTCTGTTAATGAGTGGGGATGTTCCTCTGAACTTTAATAAAGGGGCCTTCATTTTTCTGCGTGAGAAAGGTGGCAAATCTGACTCACGTAATTGGAGACCTATCTGCATGCTTAATGCTGATTGTAAAATTTTGTCGAAAATTCTGTCCAACAGCCTGTTGCTTATGACTGATCCTGTTATCTCCTCTGAGCAAACTTGTGCGATCCCTCAGCAGAGGATTCAAGATCACCTCATTCGTGTGCGAGAAATTTTTTACTTCTGGGTATTCTGGTCAGTGTTCTGGGTTTGTGGTTCCATTGGATCAGAAGTCTGCCTTTGACTCTATTTGTCATGACTTCTTATGGGAAACTCTGTTGCATTATCATGTCCCTCCCATATTTGTCTCTTAAATTCAGTCTCTTTATAGCACTGCTACTGTTGTGCCACTGGTCAATGGTTGGCTAGGCCCCTTGGTCTCTATTAAATGGGGTGTGAGACAAGGGTGCCCCCGAGCCCCCTTTTATATATTTTTTTTATAGATCCCCTGTTACGTAAATTGAACGCCTCTCTGACCATCCTTCCGATTCCCAGTCCCACAGTTCAAGACACACCTTCCTCGCTGGCCTATGCCAATGATTTGTGTTTGTTGAGGTTGACTGCTTCCTCGGTCCAGGAAGCCCTTTTTGAGTGCTTCTCTTTTGGCTGTCTTTCGGGGGCAGCTTTGAATCTGGATAAATGCCATGCTTTTGCCCTGGTCCCTTCCCCACAGCCTACTGCCTCTATTGGCCCAGTCCATCTCTCTCCCTCTTGTATTACTATTCTTGGTATAAAATGTGGCCCCCCTGATGTTTATGTTTTGAATTGGGAAGAAAAACTTGCAGTTGGCAGGTCTAAAGTTTGTCAGTGGAATCATGGTAAACTTGGGAAGAAAAAAACGGGTGTTTCTGATTAAGACATTTCTGCTTCCTATTTTTTTATATTTATGTTTTCCCTATTCCAAAATCACTCGAAACCCCTATTTTGAGTTTGTTTTTTTCAAGTGGTTTGGGGCAGTCACCTTAACCCCATTAAGTGTGAGGTTTTGTACCTGCCCATCTCAGAGTGGGGCTGGATATGGTAAACCCGATTCTTTTTTTCACGTGTGTTTTTGATGTCGAATTTCAGACCTCTTTTCATTAATCGACAGAGAGGATGGGAAGGCTGGCTCTATGAAAATTGCAGCTCTTGGTTCCATTCCTGGGAAAGACATTCCATTACAGTTTTGAGGGGAATGGTACCCCTTCAATATCTGAAGGATACTTTCCTCCGTTTAAAACAATGGCAGGTTACTCCACATCAGCTTTTAATGGCCTCTTCTCATAAGGTCTTGTATAGGAATTTGAGGGCTTCTGTTTGCCCTACTTTGGATCCCTTTCCTAAATGTGATGCTTTGTACAGAGCTTCCCTGAATATGTTGTTAAGAAATCCTAGGATACCTGTGCATATGTGGGACTTCCATTGGCTCTCATGTCATGAGAAGATTAATGTCAAAAGTAACCACAAACATAAGCAGCTGTCTGATAGATTCTGTAGTAGACCCCAATGTACTAACTCCCTTGAAACAATTGATCATTTGTTCTTTCACTGCTCCTTTATTAAGGATTTTTGGGGACTCCTTGCTGACCTCTGGGGGGAGCCATTGTGTTCTACCGTTTCATATGTTAACCTTTTGTATGGCCATGTCTCCTCTGCCTGGAGCATATGGAATATTTCTACTTTAGGTGTTTTATTCTTCATTATTAAGTGGAATTTTTGTATGGCTCGCTGTCTCTTTACTTTACAACAACAGCACTGTACTTATGTTGAACTCTGGCACAAAACTGTAGCTGACACTCGTGCTGTTTATTTGTCTGACAAGTCACATCTTTCTGCTTTGGACATTTTTGACTTGTGGAAGCAATTACCCTGGATTACGGATACAGATGCAGCTGTTACTTAAACCAGCAGAGTTTGTTGTTTTTTGTCTTCTGTTTTGGACTCGTACCATTTCTTTTTGGTTTGTACTTTTTCCCTTTTCTTTCTTTTTGTATCTCTGCCTGATTGACTTTTTTTTGTATTTTGTATTGTAATTTTGGACCTGTAACGATTCTTTTTCTAATAAAACTTTCCCCTACTCTTTTTGAGAAGTGGAATGGGATCTTTAACATCCACCTGAACTACCACCAGAACAGGCAGATGGGACTTCGGTTTAATGTCTCATCCAAAATACAGCAGCTCAGGAGTGCAGCACCCCCCCTCATGCTGCACTACAGTGTCAGTATTACAATATTAACCCAAGTGCCTGGTGTGGGGATAGAACCCACAGCCTTCTGATCTCCCGGTCTCAGAGGTGAGTGTGCTACCTTCTGAGCCACTGACACTGACTTCTTGCTTTGTCTTGTCTATAACTTTTTATCTAAAGCTCCATTTTTGTTTACTCCTGTGCTGTCATGTGCCCTTTTCATATATCTCCACACTCTGTTTACCTTCACTAATGTATTTTCTCCATATTAACCTATTTTTCTCATTTAATAGGTCTGAGAGGATGCTGACTCCTTCCCTATCAGATAAGTATTATTCTATGGCTAACTTTTCTTATCCTTACTGTTTGCTCCCTAAGAACTAAAGATCCTTTGTTCCACTATGCTTCTCAAAAGAGGTGGTGGGGAAGGTCAAGGAGAAAAAGGTAGCATTCAGGAAGTATAAAGAAACACAGAAGGAGCAGGACAGAGAACTGTACCAGTTAAAGCAGAAGGAAGTGGGAAAGGCAGTCAGAATAGCAAAAGCCCAAACTGAGGAAAAGATAGCCAACTCAGTTAAGAAGGGGGATAAAACCTTTTATAGGTACATTAGGAAGCAAAGAAAGATGAAGGAAGGGATAGTGAGGCTTACTAAAGGGAAGGGAGGGAGGGTGGGCAGAGGATGACAGTGAAAAGAGGGATACTGATGAATACTTCTGCTCAGTATTCACAAAAGAGAGGAGGGGGAGGTATCTAAATCAAAGAATAGAAGCACTCTGGATAGGGAGGTCAATACCAGTCCATTCACAGAAGAAAGGGTCCTGAAAGAACTCTTAAAACTGAAGGTGGACAAAGCAATGGGGCCTGACTGGATTCACCCAAGAATTCTAAAAGAACTAAGGGTAGAATTAGTGACACCACTGACCTCCCTTTTTAATAAATCATGGGAGGATGGTGTGGTACCTGAGGACTGGAGGAGGGCAGATGTGATTCCCCGTCACAAAAGTGGGAGCAAGACAGAGACAGAAAACTGCAGACCTATTAGTTTGACCTCAGTGGTAGGGAAAATGATGGAATCACTTCTAAAGGAAAAAAATGTTGAGTTCCTAGAGGCCAGTGGGGCACAGGACCCAAGGCAGCATGGATTCACAGTGGGAAGGTCATGTCAGATGAATCTAATAGATTTCTTTGATTGGGTGACCAATGTGGTAGACCAGGGAGGGACAGTGGGCATGGCCTACCTAGACTTTAGCAAGGCATTTGACACAGTCCCACACAAAAGATTAATATACAAGTTAGTCAGCCTTGGAGTGGGTCCCAAGATGGTAACCTGGATTAAAAATTGGCTGGACAACAGGATACAGAGGGTAATAGTAAATGGAGCTTACTCTGAAGAAAGGGGGGTTACTAGTGGGGTACCACAGGGTTCAGTACTGGGACCGGTCCTCTTTAATGTCTTTATAAGTGACATTGCAGAGGGACTGGAAGGACAAGTATGTCTCTTTGCAGATGACACAAAGATCTGCAACAGGGTTGATACAAAAGGTGGGATGGAGAGGATGCAAAGGGACTTGGCAAGGTTGGAGGAATGGTCAAATATATGGCAGCTTAGATTCAATGCAAAGAAGTGCAAAGTAATGCACCTGGTAAACAAAAATCAAGGGGAAGAGTACACAATGGGGGGTAAGATAATAATAACTAGAGAAATGGAAAGGGACCTGGGGCTAGTCATATCAGATGACCTTAAGGTGGGCAAGCAATGTGAGAAGGCAGTAAGAAGAGCTGGTGGGATACTGGGATGCATAGGGAGAGGCATCATCAGTAGAAAACAGGAAGTTGTTATCCCTTTGTACAGACAGTTGGTGAGACCCCATCTGGAGTTCTGCATCCAGTTCTGGAGACCCCATCTCAGCAAGGACATAGACAGGATGGATGCTGTCCAGAGGAGGGCAACTAAAATGGTGCAGGGTCTGCACCAGAAGACATACAAAGAGAGATTAAAGAAGCTTAATATGTATTCACTCAAGGAGATGGGGGGGCATGATAGAAACTTTCAAGTACATCAAGGGAATCAACAGAGTCAAAGATGGCAGCATCGGTCAGAAAGAGAGATGTGCAAGAACAAGGGGGAATAATTTGAAGATAGTGAGGGGGACGGCTCAAAGGTAATGTGAGGAAGTATTTTTTCATGGAGAGGTTTGTGGATACATGGAACAGCCTTCCTGAGGAGGTAGTGGACTCAAAAACAGTGGAGAAATTCATGACTGCATGGGACAGACTTAAGGCAGTTCTAGTGGGAGGTAGAAGGAAGTAGGCTGTTGGTTAACTAGGATCTGCAGCCTATGCATTTGGTAGGGAAATGGGCAGACTAGGTGGGCCAAGCAGTCCTAATCTGCCATAAAATTATATATTTTTTATGTTTCTATCTTTCCTTTGTGATCCCTTTCATATATTTTATGTCACAGGTATATCAGACGTCCTCTCTTCAAGGCTCCTATCTCTTGCTCCTTAGTACACAGGTAAGAGATACTCAGAATATTACTACATGGTAGGTTCACTGTAAAGGTGCAGCCACACCCGGTACAGTGTGTTTGTTTTAGGTGATACATACTGCAGCACTTTTGTATTGCATGAAAGTATGCTATCTGTTAGGTGGAATGTTTGCTGTGCTCAACAGTTAACACAGCTGATTCAGTGTGTGTGTGTGTGTGCATGCAGAATGTGTAGTCCACAATGATTTGTAAATAGACAATAGTTTTCAGACTGTGCTGGGGGATGCTGTTGTCAATATCTGCCATGGAAGGCTGTGTGTGTGTGTGTGTGTGTGTGTGTGTGTGTGTGTGTGTGTGTGTGTGTGTGTTTTAGGGATCTTGAAGATAGGGGGTTAGTATTACATCTGTGGAGGAAGCAGGGTAGTTTTGGGACTGTGAAGGTGGGGATACTGGTGGTGATCATGGAGGGAGGCTGCTGTCTGGGGCAGTGGAGGGAGTGGGCTAGTTTAGGGTGCTGTGAGGGGGGCTAGTGTCTGGACTGAGGGGCAACTGTCTTGTGCTGTGTAGGGAGGGGGACTAGTGTCGGGGTGGTGGGAGGGAGGTTAATGTCAAGAGCTGAATTAGTATTGGGGCTATGGAGGGAGGGGCTAGTATTCAAAAATACAAAGAAGCCAGCAGAAGGCCATTTGGTCTATCATGTCTGCTCTTATTGCAGGGTCCACTGCATGAGCTAACGTCCCTGCTCTCCCTCCCTCCCCACTCCTCCCATCCTCCCTACCCATGATCTTTACCTTCCCCCATGACTATCCCAGCCTATCGTAAAGCTGCCCACTGTAATCAAAGAGATGACATCTTGTGGCAGCGCATTCCAAGTGTCCACCACCCTCTCTGTGAAGAAGTGCTTCCTGACCTCCCTCTTAAACCTTCCACCCTCCAGCTTAAGACTGTACCCCCTCGTGTTATGGTTGCCACTCAGCTTAAAGTGGCTATGCTTATCAACCTTATTTATCCCTTTCAAGTACTTGATGGTCCCAATCATGTCCTCTCTCTCTCTCTTCTGTCTTCCAGGGGGTACATGTTCAGTGCCTTCAGCCTCTCCTCATATGCCTTATCCTGATGACTGGCTATCATCTTTGTAGCCCTCCTATGGACCTTCTCTAGCAGGTTAATGTCCCTTTGATGTGTGGGCACCACTACTGAACTCCATACTCTAGATGCAGCCTTAACAGTGATCTGTTGAAGGGCAGTATAACCTCCCCTCTCCTACTACTGTTCCCCCTAGATATGCATCCCAGCATCTTGTTTGCCTTTGCTGCTGCTTTCTGGAACTGCATGGAGTTCGTCAGGTCACTAGTGATCATCACTCCCAGGTCCTTCTCCTCCTCTGATGCAGATACTCAGACTCCACCCAGGTAGTACTCTGTCCTGGGATTCTTGGCTCCACCATGCATAACTTTGCATTTCTTGGCATCGAAGCCAAGCT
The DNA here is from genome assembly GCA_016271365.2 of Neoceratodus forsteri. NCBI lineage: Eukaryota > Metazoa > Chordata > Ceratodontiformes > Ceratodontidae > Neoceratodus > Neoceratodus forsteri. The sequence goes on along the minus strand of CM028137.1, from coordinate 584,209,624 downwards.
GCCAGATCCTGGGCCACCTCCCCAGCTTTTCCAAATCTTCCTGTAGGTCCTGTATTCCTTCAGCTGTGTCCATTCTCCTGCAGAGCTTGGTGTCATCTGCGAGTAGGCACATTTTCCCCTTAATGCCATACACAATGTCACTGATGAGGAAATTGAACACCAACCCTAGCACCGAGCCCTGCAGGACCCCACTGGTTACCTCTCTGGTGCCAGATAACTCTCCCCCCCTTCACAACCACCCTCTGGGTTCTGTCTCTCAGCCAGTTTTCCACCCATCTGGCCATCTTTTCCCCAACCCCGAGATCCACCAACTTCCTGATCAACCTTTCATGGGGCACAGAGTCAAAGGCCTTGCTGAATTCAAGATAGAGGATGTCTACTGCCTGGCCCCTGACTACAGTCAAAGAAGTCAATCAGATTCATTTGACATGATCTCCCACCCCCTCATGAACCCATGCTGCCTCGCATCCTGGAGACCATGCTCCTCTAGATATTCCATAAACCTTTCCTTTAGAATGTCTCCTTGAGCTTGCACAGTGGAGGTCAAACTGACTGGTCTGTAATTAATTCCCTGGGTCATCCTTGGGACCACTTTTGTGGAGGGGCACTACATGTGCTGTTCTTCAGTCCTACAGTACCACATCTGACTCTAGTGAACTATTAAATAGGTCTGCAAGTGGCCCTGCCAGCTTCTCGGCCAGTTCCTTTGGTACCCTTGGATGTACTTTGTCCAGGCCTGGTGATTTGTCCACCTTCAATGCCAGCAGCCCCACCCTCACTTTATCCTCCTCTACCAGTAGAAGTATCACTTGGGCCATCGAGGGAGATGGCTGCTACTGGGTGCTGTGGACAGAAGTGGGTTGGTGTAGGATGCTGTGGACAGAGGTGGGTTGGTGTAAGGTGCTGTGGATGGAGGTGGGTTGGTGCCGGTTGCTGCAGAGGGAAGGGGTTGGTGTCTTAAGCTGTGGAGGGAGGAGGCATTTTTGAGTACTGAGCAGGGAGGCTAGTGTTAGGTGCTTTGGACAGAGGTAGATTAGTGTAGAGGGCAGTGAAGGGAGAGTGGCTACTATTGGGGGGCCTGGGGGAACAGGGAAATTGTTAGCTGGAAGGGGGATAGTGTCAGGGGAGTGAGGAAGGAGATGGGTCTAGTGTGTGGGGGTGTGAGAGCTAGTACCTGAGGCTAGGTAAGATGGGGTAGCTGGCGTGTGGGACTGGTACTAGGGCTTAGTGTCTAGGCCCATGGGTGGTGGTGGTGGCAGTAGTAGTTTATAGTGTTGTAGTAGTAGTAACGTTATTGACTTTATTTTATGTGCCACTCTTCGGAGGCTCAGGGCACCATTACAAATATGAAACAGTAGCAAAATCAATTTAATTGGTACTTAAACACTGGCATGACATAACGCAGGGATAATTAAACCCCCAAAGCATGGGCAAATAACTCCGTGCTGCAACATCGCTGTGCCTTATGCTTAATATAACCTCTCTGAGTAGAAAACAGTTCGATAGCTGAAATTCACTTCTTGCAGCAAAACTACTGTGCCTTATGCTTAATATAACCTGTTTTAAAGCTGAAATTAATTTTGTGCTTAATATAACCTATTTGAGTAGAAAACTGTTTGATTGCTAGTAAGCACTGCAAAACTTGTTTTGTCGCCATTTTTCATTGCATCCCCCGCAGATCAATTAGTCTTTTTCAAATAGCCCTTGCCCTGCATTCCTGTAGTGAACTCCTCCCACCCCCTCGGTGAAAGCTCACCTGATATTTATTTCTGCATTTCCTCTCTCTACATCAGAAACAGTGAGGCTCCCCTCGTGGGTGCTGGTGGTCGTGAGGGCAAGAATCACCCTCCCCCGAGCTTCAAAAGGACCCGCAGCAAGCAGGTAATGTGGGGACAAACAGCGGCTAAGCAGCACTGCAGTGGCGAGCGCTTTCTAAACTCGTACTAGTGAGCCCTGCTGACGCTGCGCGTCAGCTGCCCCGCCACCCCCACCATCACCCTTGGTCAGCTTCTTATTATATAGCTGTAGAGACCTCTGGTGATTGGTGAAGCGTTAAAACCAATCAGGCAATTTCTCCATTAGCAGGTTATCAGGACCTGCCACTAGAGGCTGCTACTGCTTCCACAGCTGATCTTTTTCTCTCTCAGCTCCTTAATTACGGCACGGATGTATTTGGTGTGAGTCAAAAAAAAATTGCCTTACACCTCATTTAAATCCAGTCTCCTCTCCCTCACTCTTCACCCCCCCCCCCCACACAAATCAGCATTGGAAAAATCTTACTCTACCCATTTCCTAAGTACAAAGAAACATTAGGTTAACTACTAAATCCCTCCTAAATATGTCTAGTAATAGTGCCATATCACCCTCTTTAGTCCACATAGTGACTCCATGGCTTACTCTCCTCATCTTAACCCTCTCCCCCAGCCCACTACCCTCCTGCCTTCCTCATACTCATTCTAGCACTAACCCTCCCTCTGCCCCAAAATCGCCTCCTATGGTATGCAGCCCTGAAAAAACTCCCTCATCAGTCACCATGTCCTATCTCCCCTACCCTCCTCTTGTGCCAAGTCACCTCCCCCCTGAAACCATGAGTACCCCATTACTTTATGGGCAGGAAATACTGCACTTCGTGTGCTCCCATATTTCCAATAAACTGCACCATCATGCAGTCTCATCACGGCACACTCGCAAAAAGATCAACAAAATCACCCTAACCAGGACAGCAGTCATCCTCCTGCTACTTGTGGGCAACATTCACCCAAATTCTGGCCCCATTACCATACCCCACAACAACCAACGAAACACAAAAGACTGCGACTGGCTGCCATTAATATTTGTAGTCTCCAAAAGAAACTTGCCTCTCTTCAAGGCCGGGTCTGCCTCCACCGTCCTGATGTACTATCCATTACTGAAACATGGCTGTCGCAGCATATCCCTGACTCAGCTGTATGCATACCTGGGTACACATTGTTCAGGTCAGATAGGCTAAATAGGTGGGGTGGGGGTAATGCACTGTTTCGTCGAGAACACCTGCAAGGAATAAACACTGCTACCATAAGCCCTACAGAAGGCGTACAATCCCTCACCATCAGGGCTGAAATTGGTAACTCGAGTAAATCCCTTTATATAATGTTCGTATACATACACCCTCGAAACCAAAGGGATGCCTACACATCCATCCTAAACATAATTGATTAGCTCCCTAAAAACTCAGAAGTTATAGCCCTAGGTGATTTTAACACAAACTGGCTTGCTCCCCAGACATCCTGCCTCAGGGATGCAGCTGCTGCCCAAAATCTGCCCCAAATGGTCCTTACCCCCACTACAGTAAACAAAAACATGGGCCACAGCTCCCTCCTTGATCTCATACTCACAAACCATCCTGAGCACATACTGGATGTCCAGGTCCTATTGGACTCTATCAGTGATCACTCCCCTGTAACTTGTCTCTGGACAAATAGCTGGAAACCACCCCCACCCAGGTTCTCCATGTATCACCAACTCAAAAAAGGGGCTTTAAAACATCTCCGATACCTACTCCGTAACTTCGACTGGTCCCCACTTGATCACCAGGCATCAGCTGATGCCGCCCTGTCCTTCTTAATAAGTTCCTTCCAGTCCACCTGTGACATCTTCGGCCCCCATGTCAAGCGGTTTGAAAAATCAAAATCCTCCCCCTGGGTAAATTGGTGTTTGCTCGATCAAATGAAGGTGCGTGATGACCTGTGGCACCGAGCCCTTCAGTCAGGTCGACCCGCTGACCGACAACTATATCATGCTGCCTGAAACATCTGCACCTGGGCAATTCAGCAGGCAAAGGCTGCTTACTATCAAACAAAACTCACTGCCACTTGGGGTGATGGAAAGAGGTTCTGGGAAAATATAAAGGATCTTAGTGGAAAGTCTTCCTCCCCTTCCCCTACCATGCTTATCCTTGATGGTATCCCCACCCAAGACCCCTGCAGAATAGCCGATGCTTTCAATATATATTTCTCAGACCTAAGCACTATTCTCCCTCCTGATTTCTTCAGTACAGATGTGGGACAATTCCCGCCACTCCCCAGTGCTCCACCCTTTCATTTCAAAACTATCTCCACTAGTGATGCCTGCTTATATATTGCCATGTTCCTAGGAAAGACTAGGCATAGTGGTGACTCACTAGATGCAAAACTGTTATCCTTAACCCTTGATGCTGTCCTAATACCCCTCACTAAAATACTCAACATGTCCCTGTGCCTAGGACAGTTCCCATCTTTATGGAAAAAGACGATGATTGCACCAGTTCATAAAAATGATGCCCGTACCTCAAGTAGTAACTACAGGCCCATTTCCATACTCCCTCCCCTCTCAAAAGCGCTGGAGAAAATAGTGGCCGATCAACTTACTGACTATCTAGATTCGCACCACCTAATATGCCAACAATAACACGGTTTCAGGAAAGGTCACAGCACCACCACTGCCCTAGTAGAATTCACTTCCTTTGTTCATGACACTCTTGACCATGGAGACCTGGTTGGATCAGTCTATATTGATCTCTCCAAGGCATTTGATACTGTCAATCACACCATGCTCATAAACTCCCTTCTCTCTGTTGGTGTATCCAAAGAAACTGCTGGCTGGTTCTCCAGTTATCTCTCTGGTCGCACTCAACAGGTGAAGATAAATAGCACCCTCTCCGCTAACCTTCCCGTCCGGTCGGGTGTCCCACAAGGGTCCATTTTTGGTCCGCTCCTTTTCTCACTATACTTGAACTCCTTACCTCTGGCCTCCTCTGGGCATCGTCTCCTTTATGCAGATGATGCTGTGATTTTCAGTCTGCACCCTGACTCCACACAGCTCCTAAAATCCTTGCAGGGCTCTTTCATACAAATTGAAGCCTGGTTTTCCTCACACAAGCTTGTACTGAACACAAAAAAGATGAAAGTCATGCTATTCGACCACCCACAACATAAACACAGCATGACAAAATTATCTATACATAATACGATGGGCATCATGCTGGAACCTGTTTCCAATTTTAAATATCTAGGGGTTACCCTTCACTCCGTCCTTACCTATCGTGAGCATATTGCATCGACTTGCACTGAAATAAATAGGAGAATCGGTCTCCTCTACAGGCTTAGATCATGTCTACCTCCTGAGGCTCTATGGCTAGCTATCTCTAGCTCCATCCTTTCCCTGGTAGACTACAGCATTATCATCTATGGCGGCCGGCGCCACCTCTGACATGGCACTGACCAGCATTAAATGTGCCCTAAACAAAGACTGCAGATTGGCCACAGGCTGTGATCGACTCACGCATACCTGTGACCTCTACCTACGGTCATCATGGCTAAACTTCCAGGGGTGACTTGTTTACCAGACCTGCTACTAGTCAAAAAAATCCAGTTGGGCCTAGCCCCCTGCTGTCTCCAGCTCCTCCAAAGAGCCTCCTGGCTCGCACTACTCAGACACTCTGGACACTGCTGCTTTCCATGTCCCTTTGTGAAGATCACTGCTGGCCAAAGGTCTTTTTGCTATAGGGCCCCACTCTGGATGAACTTAATCCCTGACTCTATCTTATCAATCCCCAGGCTAGGGCCTTTTAAACCTGAGCTACTGAACCACATTATATCCAACTCCCACTGCGACTGCAGATGAAACTTTGCTTTAAAAAAAAAAAAATCATTTTTTACTGCAGCACTTGCTCCTGTATATGCACCATAATTTCACAACGCTGATGTTCCAACGTGTGTGTTATGTACTTCTTTCACCTCTGTAGTTACTCTCAATTTTTCTGTATTAGAGCAGTAGTCTGTATTTTGTATTCCATGTTATACTGTGTTCCAATCTATTTGATGTAAGACGTGTAGCCTTTGCAAATGAGTCTCTGACTCAAAGGGTTGTAATTCATAGACCATAAATAAATAAATAAAATAAATAAATAAATAAGGTTTTCAGACTCTGCTTAAAGGTCACTAACCTTGGGATGCAACATACCACCTCCCTGTGCCCTTCACTAGGGAATCCCTTGAAAGGAATAAACAAGGTGAACTGTGAGGAACTATTTAGCCTGAGCAACAATTACGACATGGGAGGTATGAGTGGAAAATGATGAAAAAGAGGTTCAAGGGGGATATGAGAATGACTTATTTTATAGAAAGGGTAGTACAGTCTGCCAGCCAAAGTGGTGGGTTCCAAAACCATAAATGATTTCAAGTATGGCTGGGACCGAGTGACGGATGCAGTGGTCACTCAAGGTAGTATGTAGGGTAACAGTAGGGTAGATAGTGAGGGCTAGTTCCCTGTATGGGCAGTTGATCCTGCGGTTTAATAGGGAACTACAGACAGACTGGATGGACCTTTGGTCGTTTCTGCCATCTTTGTCTATGTTTATATTGCATCACAAGTATTTTCCTGTTACCCACAATGTGGGTCTCCTCCATCTTTGGTCTGTGTCCCACTGTCCTCTGTGATTCTAGTGGTGCAATTTTTTGGGGGGGAGGAGGGGTCCTGCATTTTGTGTCCTGCTCCTTGATGTGAGATACGTACTGGATGCAGGACCCACCCCCACAAAAAAGGGCAGGGAATGAAATGTATCTTTACAGGTACTGTACAGGGCACATACAAGGCATCCTTTTGCAGGTATGCTACAGGTATAAGACAGGTACTAAGCAGGCAAAGAAAAGGGAATGTGCAGACATTAGACCGTACTGCTTTTTTTCAGCATGGACTCCTCAGCCTTTTAGCTAACCCTACTCGATTCCTGATTGGTGCTTCAAGTTGTTAAGACCCCTTGCAGCCAATCAGGATTGTGCCCCCCCCGAGGCGGGAACTTGTCAAGGTAGTGCCTCCTGACTACTGTCCTTACCTCTTTTGAGCCCCTTGTTTTCACCGTTTGAGAGGTAAACACTGCCAAATTATGGTGTGGGTGGATAGGGCTGGCATTTCCCTAGACCCGCTACCTTATACTTTTTCAAGTTATATCCTCTAGCTGTTGGAAACAGCCAAATAACAGCACCCCCCAACCAACTTTCATTTACTATCTGACTGATCCAGCTGCCAATGTCAAGATGTCCTAATGATGTCAGCACCATCCAGCATGAGCCAAACACAGCCTTCCTGGAGTTAACCAGGAGGATTGCTTGTCCCCCGTCCTCGGTAGCCACTTAATTAAATCTATATATTTTTGTAATGTGGACACCGTGTCTATCTCTGGGCTCTCCCAACCCTAATGTGCACTCCCATTCACCCCCCCCCCCGGCTGATGTACCGACACTCTTGGGCTTGCTTGCAGCTGCAGGTAACTTGTTTGTTACTCCCCTTGGGGAGCGCTCAATCTTACCTTCATCCTGCAGACCTTTACAATGAAATTTAGCCCCCCGATATTCCTAAAGCCACAGTGTGGCTTAAACTATGCAACACCACTCTCTCTTCCCCCTGCCAAACTCCACTTTCCTCTACCAGATCCTCATCCCCTTGCAGGGTTCATTGCATCCTGGAGGGGGTGAAGGCTCTGGCTTCCCAGTCCCCCTATCTTCCTTTCTATGTCACCCTTCCACCCTACCCCACCCCCTCCCCCTTAGACCATCAATACTTTTGTCTGCCAACTCTCCATCCCCTTGCAGGGTTTACTGCATCCTGAATGGGGTGTCAGCACTGACTTCCCTCTCTCTCTCTCCCCTTAACCCAACTTACTTACCTCCTTTCTCTGCCAGCCCCCCACCCCCTTGCAGGGTTCTCTGCATCCTGAAGAGGATGGGAGCACTGGCTTCCCTATTCCTCTCCCCTTAGTACAACTTTACTTTCCTCTGCCAGCTCCCCATACCCCTGCTAATGTAAGGTTGTTTGTCTCCTGAAGGGGTGAAGACAATGGCTTCCTTTCTTTTTTCCACCATTCTACCCCCTATTCTTCCTTAACTGCCCCTCCCACATCTCAATATCCCCTAGTAACCCTGCCCCTAGTCCATGTCCCTCTATCCTTTTCCACCTTTCTTCTCTATCTTTTCTAATGCTGGCTCCCTTGTCCCCTAACAGGGGTTCTCAGCACCTGGGGGGGTGAAGGCCTAGTCCTCTCTCCTCCCCTCCCTCCTACACCCACCTCTCGTATTTTACGTACTAGCATACCTCTCAACTGTCACACATTATGAGGTATGTCACTCATTTTACCTCTCAGGAACCCTTTGGCCATCAAGGGGAAGGTGATATTCCACATTCCCCACTGAGACTTTAAAGCAGAAATTCATAATAATCTATTATGCTTAATTATACAAAAACATTATGGACATTAGTGCACTGATAGCTATAGTGTTATGAGCTTCCAGTGCCTTGTTAGACAATGTGTCACACATTTTGCTCATTTGTCACACATCGTGTCACACATTTTGGTGGCGAAAGGTTAAGAGGTATGCGTACTAGGTCAATCAGCTAGCACTTGACTACTGTTATCCCAACCAAGAACTTACCCCCAAGGCCTCTTTACAATCTCAAAGTACTAGCATTGTAATCTACTTTCAGTCTCTCCACAGTTTATAGCCTGGTTTAAGTCAACTGTCATATCCAATAACATTTGCTGCTCTGCTCACCATGAGGCTGTGATGTAACTTATGTTCATGTATTTTTACCTGGTCTGTAACTGAAATGTATAGATTTTGTACGTTGCACTAGTTATTAATTATTTACTACTTGTAATGTCTATGATTCTGTTCTCTGTTTTCTTGTAAATGATTATCCCGAGCTTCTTCCTATGTAACCCCACCACCCCAGGACACTTCTGGAAATGAACGGTTTTCAGTTCATGTTGCTGTCCTTATGAATCTGTTCTAAATAAATAACACCTGCTGCTGCTACTCTTGCCACCCTGTCTTATCTCATTCTTACAACCCCCTCCCTGGCTTTATCATTGCCACGGGAGTGGTTTTACTCCCTGGCAGCTCCTGCCACCTCTGCACTCCCTTTCTGACTTCAGCATTACTGTGGGAGTGGTTTCACGCAATGGCAGCTCCTGCTGCCTTCCAGCCCCAACTTCCAAAACTGCTGTTGCAGCCAGGGGATGTGGCTTTTCCATGGCCTCCTCCTTGTAGTTGCTTTAGCTCCTTGAGGCATAAACAACTTTGCTGCCGAATTGATGGTTTGGGAAGGTGAGGGGGGGAGGCACTTCTATTATTGCCTCCTCCATTTCCCTTTGGCTCCTTTATCTCCCTCTCTCTATCCTCCACCCATGCAGAGTGGACCACAGCCTGAGCTCTGTTTGGGCTGGGAGTTACAAGTGCCAGCAGGCACTTTCACTAAAGCACGATTGCGCTATGTGGCTGGTTGCAGGTGCAACCCAAGCGTATCCTCCTCCTGCCACTATTCCACATCAGCAGCACCCATACAATACTAGGGCTCAAAGAGCCCCCACTAGACCCCTTAGAAGGGTACTAATTCATTTAAAAGGAAAATTGTGACATGGTATAATATCAGTAAAGGATAGTATCTTCTCTGACAATGAAGATCTGTTTGCTTTGTGTGTGTGATCTCTTGTATTTTGTAGGCGTAAAGTAGAGGACAGCGGCCCTGGACCTCTCATAATTTCTGAAGCTTTGTCAAATACTGCAGAAACTAGCAGGATGGGGCCAGGCAAGATGTGTTTGTATGAGTTAGCCATAATGTAATGCACCAACTGCTAATACTTTCAAAGTTAATCTCCAGCTGGATAGGTGTTGTACATCCAGGCACAGAGTGTTATCCTACTGCTTACCTGGCTAGTATATTCAGTTCATTACTATTTGGCCAGCATGTTGCGTCCTCTGCTTCTACAGACATATGTAACAGTCTGTCAGACCTTTGCAATGTATCCGACTGTTTTAATGTTTGTATCATCTTAATAAGTCAAATCAATAAAACTTATTAACCACAATAAAAGGAAAATTGACCTTAGCCACAGGATATTAGACAATCAGGACTACCATTTTACTTAGTAGTCCCCCCCCATGGCATTCGTAGCCCACAAGACCACCAGTACCATTATTTTATTTACCAACAGGCTTACTCGATGCTGAAAGGCCTCCACTAGCCCACCTGGCTATCAGGTACAATACTGGTCACAGGGCCACCAATAGAAGCACAGGGTTTTGGGCCGAGCAGCCTCCCAAACCACACTTAGGAACCACACTTTCCTCTCAATTTCTGCTCCTGTATTTTTTCTCCAGTTTACCTAATTTTATTTTATTTGACATATCTGACAGGACATAGATTCTTAACAATCAGATAAGCATATTTCTATGTCTAATCTGCCCTTTCCTTTCCATTCTTACTGTACCTTCTAAGAGCTATGGATCATTTGTGACCCCTTTTTCTATTTTTTTTTTAAAGGTGTGGTGGACAATATCCCTTCGAGATTCCTACCTCTGGCTCCTATAGTGCTCAGCTAAGACCCTCTACTTAATCTTTATTGGGTGGGTTGACTGTAATTGTGTGCTCACACCCATTACATGCTGAAGGTGGGGTCACTAGCTCTTTAGCACCCCCCCAGCCAATGTGTCATACTTACTGTCATACTCCACTTAGCCCTGGAAGCAGGCTCTCGAGCCTCATCCCCAGCTTCAGGTTTCCCCATCCCCATAGCAATGTTGTTAGGCTCCTGACTGCCCCCAATCATGGCCATAGGTGTCCAATCTCCCAGTATCCTGGGTGGGGGCAGCGTGGTTTGGGCGGTCCCCTAAGTGGTTCAGATGGGAGAAGAGGGTGAACGTATGTGGGGGAGTCTATTATGTGGGTCCCCTGGGAGGACTAGGTGGAGGAAGAGGAGGCCATAGCTGGGTAAGCCTTGTTGGGGGGTCCCTTTGGTGATTCAGATGAGTAAATAGGCTCCAGGAGGGCCTATAGGTGGTCTGTGGGGGGCAGAGTATGGTGGGTGTTGAATCCAGGTTCTGGGGTTCTAGAAATGGTGTGAAAGAGGGTGCAGGTGGTGTCAGAATCTAGTATGATGACCCTAAGGGCAGTCTGAGTGGAAGATGAAGAGGGAGCATTGCGGCATGCTGAACTGTCGAATACTGATACCCAGGAGCCCAAAGATTATAGTCCAACAGCCGGTATCCTGACAGTCTGGAACTGCCCACAGCAGAGTTGGCAATTGTAAATAAGGGGGGGTGCAGGTGGCGAAGCCCCCAAAACACAGAAAAAACCTCAGCTGTGGGCAATTCCAGACTTATGGGATATTGACTATTGGGCTATAATGTTTGGGCTCCTGGGTGTCCGGATTCAGCATTTTGGTATGCCGTAGTAAATCTGATGGTGCATGTGGATATCTGGCCCCTGTTTTAGGGTCCTAAGGATGGCATGAGTGGGAGAAGTGGATGCAGATGTGTTTCAGACCCAAGTTCTATGGACCTAGGGGTGCTACAGGTGGGAGATGGGTGTGGAGGCGAGTGTGGAACCCTTGTATAGGAGTCCTATGGCTGGTCCAATTAGAAAATAAGGGAAAATATGCGAGTTGGACACCCTTCCATGGGTCCCTTGCCTGGTCCTGCTATAAGGAGAGGGTAGAGATGAGTTTAGGATACCTGTCTGGGAGTTCAAGTGCTGGACAGCATTGGAGATGAATGTGAAAGTGTCAAATGCACTTCTAGGGTTTGCACGACTGGTCCTGGTGGGCAGAACGATGGACATATAGTAGGTGGAAATGTCAGTTTGAGATTCCAGAGCTGGTCTGGGTGGAGGAAGAGGGGGACTTAAATGAGGGAGGGCAGTACAGTGATCTCGGGGCTGGTCCAGGTGGAAGGATATTGGGACACAGGTGGGAAAAGCTAGCCCAGGGGTCCCACGGCAGGTCTGGGTGGGCAGGCAGAAGAGTCATAGATGTGGAAGGCTAGTCTCATGGTCCAAGGGATTATCTGGGTGAAGGAATATGGTGACATACATGGGGACAGCCAGTATGGGTTCCCAGGGATAGTTCAAGTGTGCAAAAATGGGAGATTTTCCTAGGGGAAGCTAGACCTTGGATCCCAACACTGATCCGGATTGAGGGACATGGGGGGCATACAGTGAAGCCTGCCAGGATGAAGCGCAGTGTCAGTTTCCTGCATGACAAAAGGGAATGACTACCATTGAAATTGCATTGTTTACTGTAGTAACTCTGCTGCAGCATCCTACAGAATTGGTATTAATCCTGGCAAGCTTCACGTGTAGGTGTGGAGGCGGATCCAGTGCTCCCAGGCATGGTCCAAGTGGGGGGGCAGTGGAAACATAGACATGGCAGGCCATTCCAATCATCTCAAGGCTGGTCCATTTGAGGATACCATGGAGAAACAGGTGAGGCAGACCAGCCCAGCAGTCCCATGGCTGATTCAGGGTGGGGAACAGGGAGAATGTAGGTGGGAAAGACTGGTTCCAGTTGCTGGTCAGGGTGGGCAGAGAGGGGACATGTAGATAGGGGATGCTAATCAGAGGTCCTAGGGCTAGTCTGGGTGGAAGAAAATTGGGCCCATAGGTGGAAGGGATAGTTTTTCTGATTTAATGGCCATTTGATTCTCATGTTTTAGGACTGTATGAAATTTGCACTTTAAAAGGTATTTCCAGTACAGTTGAAGGTCTTGTTCATAACCGTTTATTACCATTATTCGTTTACTTTTTGAAGGCTAATTGGCATTTTTCGTGCTTTTTTTGAAGGGTATTTGAGAACAAATTGAGATGTTTTTCAATGGATAAAAACTGGTTTTTGAGATACAAACAATCAATTTGAATTACTTCAAAAACATGAAAATAACTGGATCAGTTTTTAAAAAACTGAAGAATACTTGAATTGAATTTGAAGGCCTTCTTTTTCTGTATAGGTCTTTAAACGGTCCTTCCACCTGTCCTGCTTTTACCTCTTTCTGTATTTTCTATAGCAGCAGTTCCTCTTTTCACTTTACTGATCCCAAGTTCTTAGCTGTGCTTCCTACCCGTGGTCCCTCTTAAAGTAGTTTAAAGTCCTCCTGAAAACACTCTGACAATTTTATGGCAGCGGCCTTGTCCAGATATTCTTTTAACCATTGTTCTGAAACCAGAACCTTGATAGGGGTTGTAGTCTTTTGATGTGCCACCAGTTTATTGTGGTTACTGCTGATCGAATGTGGTCTGCTGATTGTAACCCCATCCCCCTTCATAGCCCCTTCCTGTTCCCCCTCCCCAACTGCTGGCGCCAATATCCTGACTGCTCCCAGCACCCCATAAAGGGCTGATTTGGCTGATTATTGTTTGTGCTACCATTCCCAGCATTAAACCAATTTGGTCCTGCACTTAGATGCCGGGTGACTGCCACCACATTTTGAGCAAGCATGTCTGAAATGGCACTGTGGCCAAAAGCAGATTGCTCTATTATAGCCTCAGCAGTATTTTTGAACCAAACTCAGTTTTTTCTCTCCCTCCCCTTCAGTGCCCACTGTTCCAGTCAAACAATCTAGCCACAAGTCAGACTGTCTGGTATCCCATCCAACGTCCCCAAATGTTGCCGTCCTTTGACAAAACATTTCGTCATATTGTAGCCAATTACTCCCACCTCCCATCTTGTATGCTTTTCATATTATCAGGGAGTAAGTGAGCAGCGGCATTGCCAACTCTGGCTTCTTTTCTATCACAATAGCCAAATAAGTTGTAAAATCTACCGACCATGCATCCCATGTCTTCCCTTTTGTGGATTTATCATCTTCCCATCTTCCTAGAAGGACCATGGCTGCTGCTATGTCCTTCTTACTTATGCTTTCTTTTTCATCATGTTATGTAACAGACTCTTTGTTAACTAGCACAAATATGTCCATGAATTCACCTTTCCAAATCTTCTCTTTTGTAGTTAGGGGTACATGCTCCCCTATCCTCATTCCGGGCGTTCCTACTTCCTGCTTGCACAAACCCTTGCCTGAACCTGCCCCCATATCAATCCTGTTATCATCTCCTTTTCCCTTTTTTTATCTCTGCCAATGCTTTTTCAAATTGGCCCATCCCATCTTCTCCTAATGAACCTATCATTTGTTCAACATACTCTTTAAAGGGACACTGTCAACCTGTTTTGCATCATATTATTTCTAGTTAAAAACCCACATTTTATGGTTGCTTGCCTTTTTGAAAATTCATTAATGTTGCTGTTTGTTTTGTCTGTCTCCTTTAGTAGTACTGAAATGCATAATAATGTATATTTATAAACAACTTTGTTTTGTTTCAAACCATGAGTCAATTCTTCTTGAATACTTCCTAAACATTAGAAGTACCCCCAAACAGTGCAGTCACTCATGAGGCAATAGCCACTTAAACTGCCACTGCATCATGAGTTGCTAAACTGTGTTGGAGGTGTTCCCAAGTCCAGGAAAGACACAGTGGGAGTTGATCAAGGAATGTAAACAAACCTGTTTTGGTGTGGTAATACCAGTATGGTGGGCAGTCTGTTTTTCATTTTTTAAAAGAAAACAAGAATCAGAACCAAACTACTAGCTACATCAGTAGTCTTTGCAGAATGTTAGTAATCATAAAATGTGTTTTTTAAACAAGGGACACTTTGAGGCCTAAGGGGGTTGACAGTGTCCCTTTAATGCTACTGCTTATGTTAGGGTCCTCTTTACCTGGCCTTGGTGATGGCTCTGGCAATATGGCTGATCCTGGAGTTGGTGGTCCCCTTGGTAAGTTGTTGTCTGTGGTTATCAGGGTTGCTGGAGGTCTTGGTGGCACCAGTTGCTCTGTGGGATTCATTGGCTGTGGTGGTAGTGGGGGAGGCAAAGGCATTGGACTAGGCTCTGGGCTGGACTGAGGCCTGGGCATAGGCATTGGGAGGAGGAGCAAAGGAACCTCTGGTTCCAGAGATGCTGGGTGAGCCAGTCTTGCTGGTGGCCTTTTGTTACCCTTATCCTTCTTCCCCTTCTCCGCCTTTCCCTTCTCCCCTTGTACTGTCTGTTTGCACTCTGCCAACTCCCATATTTTATTAGCCTTGTCTGCCAGGTACACAATGGCCTCATAGGCATCTTCCTTGGACAACTTCTTCCTTGGTGCCATCTTTGCTAGTCTTGTATGAAATTGGAGGCGGGGGACTGTAAAGACAAATTTGAAACAGTTATCCTCATGCCACCAAGAAATTTATAGTCTGCTGAGGCAAATTGTGAATCAAGTGGATCACTGTATACAGCCCTTTCCCATCTTTTAAAATCTTTATTAAATATATGATGCAATTGTTTAGGTTATAATCTTGTCTTGTATTCTTCCCATGGTATAAATTCGCTATCAACTCTGTGCAGCAAGACCTATAATAAGGCAAATAGGATGCTGGAATTTATCGAAGGAGTACTGTCAGTAGAAGTAAAGAGGTATAGATCATTGGTGAGACCACACCTGGAGTACGATGCCCAGTTCTGGAGTCCTCAGCTCAGCAAAGATAAGGGTTGGCTTGAGATGGTGCAATGAAGGGTGGCCACTATGATACAGGGCCAGCTAGGCAGATCTTACAGAGATCAGCTTAAGACACTGAATATGTACTTGCTGGAGACCAGACGAGAGAGGGGACAAGAGGGACGATATGATAGAGATGTTCAAGTTTTATTTATTTATTTTAATGACTGGGTAAGTGCACTGGCACTTAAATGTCTTTTCCAGGGACAACACTGGTACAGGAGCGTACACAACATAACAGTGGAACAGCTTTCATAAGGTAAGTATCATAATGTAAAATGAAGTGACATGGTGCAAAAGTAAGGCATTCAAACTGCACATTAAAGAGTAACTTTCTCAGTACATTACACAAATAAGAGGAAGCTCCCTTATCTCTGTGTGAGCTCCTCTGTGGTATCAGCAGACCTCTCCTTTACACTCCCAAAGGAAGGAAAAGGGTCACAAATTGCCCTCGAGGAGACAGCCACACAGTCCCCCTCCACCTTCAGCCAATTCCCACATCTCATGCCCCGATGCTTCTGAAAGGAATAAACAAGGTAAACTGCAAGGAACTATTAAGCATAAGTAACAATCTGATGACACTAGGGCATGAGTGGAAAATGATTAGAGGGAGATTCAAGGGGGCATGAGAAAGTGTTATTTTACTGAACGGGGTGATGCTGTTGAACAGTCTGCTAGCTAAAGTGGTGGGTGCCAAATCAAAAATAGATTCTAGCAGGACTGGGACAGAATGAAGGGAACAATGGTTACTCTATATGGTAGCAGTACTGAAGGGAACAGGGGGTGGATAGGGAGAGCTAGTACCCTGTATGGACAATAGGTCCTGAGGTTTGATAGAAAACAATTGCCAGACTGCTCTTTTTCTGCTGTCATGTCAAGTTTCTATGTTTCTATGACTTAAGGGGGGAAAGACAATAGCAGTAACAACAATCATTTGTCAATAGTGAATGTTCATCACTTGCATGGCTGTTGTACCAGGTCTTGCTTATATACATTTTTACTGTATGGTAGTAGTAGTAGTAAAATCTTTATTTTTCCATCAGGAAAGAATGACATACACCATCGGGATGATTCCCATTTACAAGGTGCTCCTGGATATCAAATTGAAAAAAGTTTTAGTTCAATGACATATAAACTTATTACAAATACAATAAGAACATCAAGATCACACATTCATAGGACAGAATTATAAAACATTTCATGTGTACATAAATAAGTTCATGACTTGGTCATAGCAGCAA
Organism: Neoceratodus forsteri; assembly: GCA_016271365.2. NCBI lineage: Eukaryota > Metazoa > Chordata > Ceratodontiformes > Ceratodontidae > Neoceratodus > Neoceratodus forsteri. The sequence continues at coordinate 584,193,011 of CM028137.1, read as the reverse complement.
CATCTAGTGGTCAATTCTTGCCTCAAGTATGTGTTAAAATGTATTTTTAATTTCATATAGATTTCTAGTTTGCAAAGTTAATTAACTCCAATATTTTACTGATGAATGTAAAAATGACGTCTCTGCATATTTTGTTTGTGGGGTTCTAATACATAGATCCCTCATTTGTCTCTTCGCCCTAAGGTTATGTGTATGGTTTAACCTTTGTGCTCTTTTAGATAGATAGACCGGTTTTCCTGTTGCCATAGTGTTTCTTTAAGCAATATACCATGACAAGGAGTGGGTATATGGGTGGATTTACCATGCCTTTTGTGGTTTGCTCACGAGGCACAACCGAGTGACTTAACCACATTGATTATTTATAATCTGACAAAAATGTTTTTAGATAGCTATTTAAAGTTATTTTTGTTTAGTGTGTTGCTGCACGAGAACAAATAGTGCATGGTTGCTATTCTGGGTTGCAAGGGCATCGTGCACATGAGCAGGAGCATGTGGAGTACTGGCTCCAGTTCTGCAGTATGCAGGGAACCATCCTAGGCAGCGTACAGTGCTGCCCTCATGTATGATAGCCTTCTTGGCCCTCTTGCACTTCTGGATTGGGGAAACAATGTTAACATTTTTTGGTTTTGCATTTTTCTGCTGCATGCTCGTTCTCCAGAAGAGGGACAGAGGTTAGAGCCAGCTGCAGATTTGAAATATGGAGCCGCTGACTAAAGAAGACAAGAAGCAAGCGACAAGGGAGAGATAAACTCAGTGAGGGAGTCTGTAATTGAGGTGAAGTGACTTTGAAAAAAAATTTAGAATACTGTGTGTTGATGAGGTTTTTTTTTTAAAAAAGAACCGGCGAGTTATTATAGTGGGTTTTCCGGTGGCTTTGATGTTTCGTATGTGGCAGAGCAAGCAGTAGGAGTTGTGCCAGATGGGATTGGCATGCTCGGAGTGATCTCTTGGAGAGTTACAGATTTGGCAGATTGGTGGCTATCACCTTTTCCAGTGAGTATACTGGAGGATTTATCACGCAGGCAAAGATGCCTACCAGCAAATGAGATTGCGGGGTTTCCGACTTTGGATTTACCCTATTGCATAATAATTGATTTACTAAAGATCTTTTTATCTTATTCCTGATTGTGAGTCAGTTTACCTCAATCCAAATATCACAATGATTTGATCTTCGACCCACTGACAGTATGAATCATGCCAGTTTGTTATATAATACTTCCACTTTTTTAATTTGTGTGTTGATTGCATGCCTATAAATATGGTTTCCATAGTCAATTATTGGAATCAAAATTTGGTTTACTATTATCTGTCTCATAGTGCAGTCCTTGCAATGTATGGTCCATCTTGGTGCACCTAATCTCGCACTAACTGTTTTAACTAACACATCAATGTGGTAATGACATTTTAAGTTGCTGTCTATCCATGGACCCAAGTATTTGTAATCAGTGATCTGCTGTAAAGTTCTCTGGCTGTGGTTTTTACAACCAGTGCTGGGGGAGAAATTTTACTCTTATACTAATTTAAGAACAACATTACCTTAGATTTTTTTGCCATTCAGGACTAAGTTTGATTTCTAAAACCACTCCTGAATGGCTAAAAAATAATTTTGTATGTTTGTGTTGATCTTTTTTAAGTCTCTTCCTATAGTGAGGAGTAGTGTGTCATCTGCATATGATCTGACTATATATTTCATGGCAACAGTGGATATTTACCTAGGAGACACCAGATGAGATGTAACATCTCATTTTCAGCGATATCCTGCTTTTACATATTTTTACATTGTATTTACCCAGGATAGAGTAGCTGAGATGCAAAATCTAATTTTCAGTGAGATCCCACATTTTGACCCCAAATTTCAAATAGTCTTTTTATGACCTGACATTATTTATTTAGTTATTTATTTATTTAAGAGTTTCACCAGGAAGGGCACACTGAACAACAAGTTGCTCATCTTATGGTGTATCCTGGGGGTGGGGGAGTTGGAAGGCATACAATAAGACATAATCAACACAACAGAATACATTGCTAATATATGGAAATTGGAAGACATACAAATAAGTCATAGCCAAACAGCAAAACTGTATACAGTATAGTGCCAATTATGCACAGACTACATTACCAAGGAGAGAACAATTAAAAGCAGTGACAGGCATTAAGAAATTACAGTTGGTATGTATATTCCATTACATCACAGTGAACAGAATGTCTGCAAGTGCTGTAATAGGATAACTATTACAGACCATTTAGATGCAACATGGTCTGCTCAGTTGCAGCTGCAGTTCACAGATAGGTAATTGTGTAAGGCTGAGGAGACAGATGAAGGGGAAGAAGAAAGGTCAATTTTGGGGGTAAATTCCACAGTTTAGGGAAGTGGTATGATTAGGCTGCCTGGCCGACAATAATCATACGGCACAGGACGCCTAAAGTATGGGAAACTGAGGACCTAAGTGAGTGGGTGGATGGTGGGGGGGGGTGATTGTTAGAAAAGAGTTGAGATAAGTAGAGAGGAAGCCAAACCAGAATTTGAAGATGAATTTAGCACAGTGGAGGTGACATCTGTTATAAAGAGATGGTAAAGCCAAAGTGTGGTAAAATTGACAGTGATGAGTGAGAGTAGGAGTGTCAAGTGCGATGCGGCAGAAGGAGTTAAAGATGGTATCCAATCTGGCTATGGAGGTCTTAGGCACAACACTATAGACTATGTTGCAGTAGTCAAAGATGGGGAGGATCATCTTCTGGACAAGTTCATGCCTAGCCGGGAGAGGGAGGCAGTTCTGGTTCCTAAATAGTGTGCCTAACTTGGGGCACAGCTTTTTAAGGATGGTGTCCACATGACCAGAGAAGGTGAGGTATTGGTCAAGCCAAAACCCCAGATATCTGAATGAGGAGGTGTCCTCGAGGACCATCCCATTGAGGATGTGGAAAGTGGGTAGGAAGGGAAGCCATGAAAGTGTCTGCCTTGTGCTGAAGGTCATGGCATGTTGACATCTAAGAAAAGCTGATGTGAGCAAAACCAGCTATGAACATTGTTGAAATTGTTCTGAAATCTGGTTGCAATATCGGTGGGGGAGTGGTCGGAGGTGTAAGGGACTGTGTCATCTGCATACATATGAATAGAGGTAGGTGTACAGACAGACAACAAGTCATTGAGAAAGATGGAGAAGAGTATGGGGCCCAACACTGATACCTGCGAGACCCCTGTGTCGATAGGGAGGGGTGAGGATATGGAATCTGCTATTCTAACTGACTGGGTCCGACCTACCAGGTAGGCATGGAACCAGTTCATGGTGGCAGCTGACAAGCTTGCAGTGGAGAGAGAGAGTGTAACAGGATGGAGTGGGAGACAGTGTCAAAAGCCTTGGCTAGGTTGCCAAAGATGGCAGATGTGATTTGACCACTGTCCAACCCAGTGAGTATGAAGTCAGTGAGCCTAATCTGGGAGGTGGTGGTGGAGTGACCTTTACGAAAGCCAGATTGGAAGGGGGTGAAAAAGTTAGCATGAGAGAGATAGGCAGAGAGTTGGGTAAGAACTAGGTGTTCTTGCAGCTTAGAGATGGTGGAAAGAAAGGATATAGGGCAATAGTTCCCAGGGAAGGATGGGTCACTGCAGTTAGGGAGGGGAAGAACAATGGCATGTTTCCAGATAGAGGGTATAGCTTCCAATGTGAATGAGAGGTTGAGTAGCTCTGTCAGTGGGGCAGAGATAGCCATAGCAGAAAGGTAAAGCAGCTTGGGGGCCAGCCCATCAGGCAAACTGCCTTTAGAAGGGTTTAGGGTAAGCAGGGTATCCAGCGTGTCAGAGGGTGTTATGTTAGTGAATGAGAAAGGAAGAGGCAGGGAATAGGTGTGTGGTGAGTTAGGGGGAGGATCAGACTGAGGAGATGGAAAGGAGGATAGAAGGGCAGATGCACAGGAGGTGAAAAAAGAATTAAATTCAGAGGTGACACTCAAGTTGTCAGAGGTGATAGTGTTGTTTATAGTGAGAAGGGGGTAGGGGGAGTAGAAGGGTGTGGAGAAGAGAGCATGAATGACTTTCCAAAATTTTGAGGGCTTGCCTATGTTCGATTGAAAGGCTGAGGTAAAGTAGTTAGCTTTAGCCAAATGAGTGGCTTTGGTACATTTGTTACAAAGCTGACAATAGTTGTTGTAGTCTTTCTGGAGCTTGGAGATTGTGTGTGGCTTCCAGGCTTGGTCCCTTGCCCTTTGGCATGCTATGAGTTCTGGCATGACCCAAGGAAGGTGGTTTCCACGGACTCTAACTTTGAGTATAGGGGTGTACCTGTCCCAGACTTTGAAAAATGTGCCTTTGAAATGTTCTGCAGCTACACAGACTGTGTTCGCTGAGGCTATAGGGGAACAATTTGTGCATGATAGGACAAGTAGGAGCTGCCCAAGGTGCATGGATTTGTATGAGCGAGCCACTAAGGTTTCGTGGGGAACTTTGGTACAGTGAATTCTGCGTACTAGGAAGGTCATGCGATTGTCACTCAGAGCATCTGATAACACACCAGATTTGATGACCGTGTGGGTGGGAAGTGAGAACCCATCAATTAAGGAATGGTTGCTTGTTTTTAGGTTTATCCTAGTAGGTTCAAGGATGAGTTGGGTTAAATCATGGGCAGCAATGTTGTTTTTTACTTTGAGTAGGGAAGGAGTAACCAGTTTAGGTTAAAATCGACCATGATGTAGACTTCATCCGAGGAGGTGTGGGAAACTAGAGATGAGGTGAGTAACCAGGGAGGGGCTGAGGCCTGGGCAGCAGTAGGCCCCTGCAATAAAAATGGGGATTGAGAATGGGAGAGATAATTGTAAGATGAGTACTTTGTATGCTTTGGGGACAGAGGCAGAATAAATGGTAGTGAATTGGATACCCGAGGAGACATATATTGCCACACATCCGCCCCTCCTGGACCAGTCCTGTCATGGCATAGAAAAGACCAGGATGGCGAGTAGGGGGTTGCCTGTTTTATTATTTAGCCATGTTTCATTCAGAATAATTATGTCAGGGTCTATGATCAAATCCCATCCGAAAGGTGATTTTGCAGTGTTACTGTGAAAACAGGTTTTAGAGGGGATTTGAAAAATGACACCTGTCATGTTCAGGAGGTGGGGTAATGCAGGGAATATGTTGAACATTAGGGGTGAAAAGCTACAAAAATATAGTTATGAGTAAACACCAGAACAATTCAGTGTTTCTTCATAATTTAGTTGTTTTTTTCACATTTTGACCTCCAATTTTCAACATAGCCATTTTATAACCACTCCTTCTGAACATAACATATGTCATTCCTAACATAGTGGCCAAAACATAATTTCATGCCATAAGCATGAAAACACATTTTGGCCAGTATTTGAAAAATGACAGCTGTCATGTTTGTGAGGTGGTGTAAAAAATGGCCATGATGAAAATTTGGAACAAAACATTGAAAACTGCCAAGGTTTCAAGCATGAGTTGAAAAATTTCAATGCACACTCAGAACTGTGTTGTTTTTTAATATTATTACCTCAAATTTTAAACACAGCCTTCTTATGACCACACCTTATGAACAAGGGCAATGAACATTTTTAAATCCTGTTCAAAAGAGGATTTTGTGCCACAAGATTAAAAATACATTTAGCCATGATTTGAAAAGTGATAGCTGTCATGTCCATGAGGTGGTGTGAAAAAATGGTTATGTTGAAAATGTGGGGACAAAATATTGCAAATTATCAATGGTATGGGTGTGCATTGAACATTTTCAATGTATGCTCATAACTTTGTTGTTTTTTTAAAAGTATTTACACCAGATTTTCAACAAAGCCTTTTTATGACCCCACCTCATGAATAAGGACAGAGAAAATGTTCATATCCTGGCCAAAAGGTGATTTTGTTCATCAACCACAAATCACCTTTCAAGATGGATTTTCATAATTTCACCACATTTGTTCATGAGGTGGGGTACCAAAAAGGCCATATTGAAAATTTTGGAAAAAATAATTAAAAATGACCAAATTACAAGGACAAGTTCAAACCCCATTGAAATACTTTGAACTGCATACCTGATTTCTGCAATTCCAGGTCCAGCATCAAAGAGTTAAGATATGTCTCTGGTCCAGAAAGGACTTCTGTGTTTGACCCCTGGTAGGTAAGTAAGGGGTGTGAGGTGATGGGTGCTGAGTGTGGTGATTGGGTAGGGGGAGGGTAACAGTGGCAGTGTGCCACCAGCAGCAACAGACATCAATGTCTGCATAGTTCACTTTTTTACAGGGTGTGTAAAACAAAGACTATGAGGGACAGTATTAGTTCAAGTACAGACATGGGGGATTGGGTACCCCACTGTTGGTGTTATGTTTGGTAGCACTGGAGGTGGTGTCCCTGTTGTTGCACAGTAAAAAGGGTGGGGTAGGGTGTAATAGCTGGCATGTGGGATTTGGCACTCCAGTGCTGGAAAATTACAAATAAGGGGTGTGGGGTGGTGGGTGCTGAATGGGAGGGTCAGGTGCGGAGAGGATAACGGTAGCAGTGTGCCAGCAGCAGCAACAGACATCAATGGAAGTTTTTATTTTTTACAGGGCGTATACAATAAACACAAAAGACTATGAGGGATGGTTTTCTTTATTGCAGGTACTGACACTGGGGATGAGGCACCCCAGTGTTGGTGTTCTGTTTGCAGGCACTGGGGGTGGGCTCCACAGTGCCTTACAGTGAAAATGGGTGGAATGGGGGTTACTAGCCAGCACCAGGATTGGGTACCCTGGTGTCAACAGATTAACAAGGGGGAAGCAATGGGATGGATACTTGGAAGAGTGTGGGAGGGATTTTTTTTCACTTTGAGAGGGAGGAGCACAGCAGACTGATCAGCTCTGCTTGCTAGGCAGCTTATGCAGCTGAAATGTAAGACACACCCTATGATTTGGGCAACTTCTTTTCTTTGAACTACACAAAGTGTCTGTCCAGTAAAACCAAAAGAGTTTCATGATCAACCTTTTAATGATTGGTCTGACAGTGTTGAGCCCCTTGTAGACTGCCCTGCATTGGACCACAAGCAAAAGGGCGAACATAAAAATCAACAAGTAGTGCCCAGAATGGCTACCCCTCTTCAAGTTGTAAACCATGGCTTAAGGTTTCTGTTGCATATGCTTCCTTCTCCTATTTTTAAAACTGGGTAAGTGGATTTTTTAATAACACATCCTGAGATATTAGTCAAGGAAAAATCAACTGAGTTAAGAACTTCTGCCTCTTTGTTCCCCTGTGTTATCCCTCTGAGTCCAGCATATGCAAATTCAGTCTTTTTTCTTTTTTTTTTTTTTTTAAGTGCTGGAATACCCCATCCCTGCCAGGGAGTTGCCCAGCTGGTTCAAAAAGTCTTTGTTTTATCAGATGCTACTGACATTACCCAATCAAGGGAGATCCATATGAGATAAAACTTCCTTTCTCCCTTAAGTCTCCTACTATAGATGGACTCCAGAGGATCTAGCAATTTAAAGTATATGTGTAACTCCCCTCCGGCACCCCCTTGTTTAACTAGCAGGGCTGCTTCTCTCACCATACAGCGTCTAGGGGCAAAAGAGAGGGAGGGCGATTTACACAACAAGTACACACCTTTCTTTTCTAAGCCTGCTGTCACAGACAGGCAACCAAGTGTAGCAACTACCTGGCACACACCTGGTTGGACCATTTACCATGGCCAGCAACCCAGGTCCCTGGGAGAAAATGTTTGCTCATAATTGTGCTAAGTTTGCTCTTCTGTTCAGGGCCACCCAAGTAACTCCAGACACAATGGAAGCAATAACAATACTGTCTAAACCAGGCTGGGATTCTAGAGTGTAGCTTTTATTCACTTAACACAGCAGGAATAATCACAAAGTGAAGATGGACCCGCATAGGGCTACACATACTGGTATTGCAGATTCTCCAGAGTACAGAAATTCCTGACATTCCCATTTAGCATAGGGTAAAGACACAAAACAGCGAATGCTCTGGTTCTGAAAAATGGAGTTTGGCACACACGGCCAGTTACTGGTATAGTTCCCCTTGACTAGGCACAAACGGCCAGTACTAGGACACTTTCCCATATATCATGAGGAATGAAGGTGGTACACACTACGACAAAAGAGCACATTCAGGCTCAAAATTCTCCATCACCCACTACACAGCTCAGAGGTAATGTGAGAAAGTATTTCACAGAGATGGTTGCAAATGCATGGAATGGCCTTCCTGAGGAGGTCATAGAGTGGGGGGAATTCAAGAATGCATGGGACAAACATAAGGCAATTCTTGTGGGGAGGGTAGGAGGAAGTAGGCTGTTGGTTAACTAGGATCTGCAGCTTATCCATTAGGTAGGGAAATGGGCAGACTAGGTGGGCCAAGTAGTCCTTATCTGCCATCAAATTCTATGTTTCTATGTACACTGAGGTGAACTGAAAACAGAGAATCCAAAACCCACGTCTGGGTAACTATTTCCATCAGGCACTGGCTGAATGCACTGACTGAAAACTGAACTGGTGCCCAAACTGAACCCGGAGAGGTAAACTGGTTACTCCAGAAGAGGGGGTCTCCCACCTTTTGCTCCCAAGTTTATACTCGGCCATTCATCTGGTTAATAACACCATCACAGAAAACTTGTAGATGCTATCTTGAAATGTTTTTCACACTTAACATACTGCATGACACACCTCTAAGATGTCCGAAAGTTAAAAATTCTGTACTTGGACAGTCTCTCACTAGACTCTAAATGTAGGCACACTTTTAAAACAGAAACAGTCTAGGTGACAGTGTCCCTTTGTCAGAGAAATTCACCATAGATATTGCAGGTGCCCCTCCTGGGCTTACACAAAAGTTGTACTCACAGTTCTGAAGTTGTACAAAGGCAGCTTCACCAGTGACTGGGTGAGGGGCTTGCCCCTGAACCCTGAAGATCGCCCCCATCCCTCCTGGGATGGGGCAAAGGAAAACCCACTTGACAAGGTCTAGACCACTTCAGTCAATTCTGTGTTCTTCTTCTAGGGTGAGAACAAACAACCCAAAACAAAGAGGTAGATTTCTGTCAGAGCTAAGTGAGGAGCTGCACAGCAAGCTGCAGCCTCCTCCTAGAACTCCTGCTCAGGACTGACTCCACTCTCTAACTGAACATTCTAAAGCTATCTCCCTAGTGCTGGCAAAGAGTATGGCTTATGCTGCTGCGATAGTGCTAAGATCATATAATCCTCCAGCTCAGCTGAGACCGTAAACCAGAGCATGACAGTGTGAAACCCATTTAACTGGCATTTCACTAGCTGCCTTTCCCTGCCTGCCACTGGTTCTAACTGGGATTCTAATAGCCCCTGGCAACAAGAGGGTTACATATGCTTATCCGCTGAAGAGCTAAAACTCAAACAAAGCTAAGGCAAAACAGAAACGTATAAGTTGTCAGCAGGTGGGGACCATACGATCCATCAAGTCTGACATTTTAGGAACTGTGATGGTCAATGCATCATGCAATCCCCTGTGGGCTTCTCTCAGGCCTTTGCCATCAAGACCAACTGGACCAACATCACTGCCATCAAGGCTCTCTCTTTTGTAAAAGCACAGGCCTCAGTGCTCTGATAACCATTGTATGCAACCTTCTACTCTTTAGACTCTCCATGGTGAAGGTCTCTGCTCTAGGTTGGACACACTTTACTCTTTCAGATCTCCATTTACTATGCACATCTTATAAAAATGGATTCTGAAAACCCTGTATTCTGATTAGTCAAAACAGGTCACCTGACCATGGATTAATCCCCTATAAACTGGGCAAAACAATTTATCCTACCATTTTTCCCTATATGTGATTCCAGGAATCCTCCAGTTTCCAGTTCCTGTAGGACAATTTTCTAATTATACCAAAGTCTGAGTATTTTATAGATGTTTTAATGTAGTTCTTTCTCACAAAAAAAAGATGGCTGCCACATTTGGCTTAGAAATAGCATTGTAGACCTGGCAAGGGGTTAGGGCTGAGAAAAACAAAAACAAAATAATTGTGCAGAACAGAGAAGGTGTCTTGAATCATAGTGGAACCCCCTTGTTACCCGAGGTTACTTGAATCCCAGTAAGACCTAGTGGTAGGCAAGGAAGGCAGCTTGTGAAACTCCAGTTAAATGGATTTCACACTGTCTCACTGTGTTCTCAGTCTCAGCTGAGACTGAGGGATGACATCACCAATAGAACTATCACAGCTGCATGAGCCACATTGGAATCTGCAGCAAGGGAGTTGGAATAGAACGTTGGTAGGTTTGAACAGATTGAGTATGGAGTTGGTGTTGGGAGTTTGCTGTGAAAGCAGCACAGCAGCTCAGTGTAGGCTCTAGGAGCCTCATCCCTGACAGAGGGCTACTTTTAGGTAAAATGTTTGTGTGTCTCCACCAAAAGAGAGACACAGAAGATAATTGAAGTGGTGGAGACCCTTGTTTCAGGTCTCAGTGTCCCCTCCCTCCCTCCAGGGATGGGGGCAGGAAAGGGTTTCCTGCAAATTCCTGGGGCAACTCCCTAGTTCTGCTAGTAATGGAGAAGCTGCCTGTTTGTTCCAGAGTTTATTTGGGGAACAAGAAGACTTGTGAGTAGCCTGTGGGGCACCTGCAACCGGAGGCTGAGTGTCTGCTCTTCCTGAAAGGGCCTATGTTTTTCACCCTGGGACTTGTGTGACAATGTGGGGATTGAACTACTAAGATATTGGGAGGCCTAGAGTAATAGGCTAAGCAACAAAGTAAAAGTAGGTTCAAGTCCAGAGCTTATTGGGATGAAAATGATATGTAGAGAAGATGTGACATATGTCTACCCAGGAATCTACATTTGCAAGTTTTCAGTAAAGGAATTGTTTAGTTTCCAGAGAAATGGACGGGTATGGACTGTGGGAGCTAGAGGTGGGAGACCCCCATCTTTAGTGACCAGGTCCACCTCTACGGATTTGCTCTGTGGATTTCTACTTTACCTCAGGCACTTGGCCAGTGATGAGGGAAGTACCCTGATGTGGGATTGGAAGTAAAATTCCCTCTAGGAGTCGAAGGATCTAGTGTGGTTTGGGGAGCCACAACAGGATAATTGGTTCATTCCCAAAATGGACCACAGATCAAGTGGTCGGCAGGGGAGCCGGGCCAGTGGGGAAAACCCAAGTAGTGTACAAGTCGGGCTGTGTACCCAAAGCTGCGTGCAAGTCTGTCCTTTGTGCATGGTGGGTTTAGAGCCTGAGGGCTGGAAATAGTGATAAAGTGTTCTGTTTTCTCTAATCTGCATTACCAGGAATGTAGCCCCATGGGGGTCCATCTATGCTTTGTTTGTTCAGCTTGTATGTGAATAAAAGCCACACTGAAGAATCCCATTCCTGGTTCTGGACATTACAGTTATTGCTTCCTGTGTTCGGATTTACTTGGGTGCCTCTGTGCAGAGTAGCCAAACCTAGGCCCCCTGTGCCAAGTAACCTCATCCTCCCCGAAACCAGTCCCCACCAGGTACTGCTGTCAGTTTCAACAGCATGCCACCTATCGTTTTTGCAAAAAGGCAGGGGTCCGGGGGTTACAGTAGATTTTATACTAATGTAAAGAATAATGTATGAGTGACCATACGTAATATGCCTGTATTTCCATAGAGGGGTAGAGATAACAGCATAAGGACCATGAGAGCAAAGCTTAAGAAGTCAATGCTTATATCTCAGACCCAAGATGGACAAAAAGGGCGAGTTGTGCATGGTCATCCATCTTTTTTTTTTTATAGTATATGGTTTAGTAGAAGAAAGTAGTGAGCTGGAACTGAGAGTGGCACTGAGCAAGGGGGACAAAGAGAGAGAGAGAGAGAGAGATTGTTCAGTGAAAATGAAAGTGGGCTGCCAGGCAGGAGTCAGCATGAGTAGGGAGCACTCTGAGAAAATGAAAATGGGCTGGCAGGTGGGAGTCAGCGTGAGCAGGAACATATGTGCACTTGATGACAGATGTGCACAATATCTTTAGAACATACGTAACAACTTTTCAACCGTGCACAACAACTTTTTGCGAGCCACTGAATTCCATACACAATAAGCCCCAACCATGTACTATACATTTATTAAGCGTAGCTGAAACTAGCTTTTTGAAAAAAATTTTTTCATTGCACTGTTACTTTTAATCTTTCTACAGTCACACAGTATGGCCCTCTCCTTTGAACAGGCTCCCACAAAATCCTCAGCAAAAGAGATAGAGAAAAGCTGGACTGAAGAATAAATGTCCTCTGTCTCTCAGTCCCTCAGCACCTTGGTCAAACAAGTCAGTAACATAATTTCTCTGTACCCAAATTCACCAGATTGGCTGAAGCTGACTTGGACCTGGAATTCGGGTGGTGCCAAACTAATGCCTGGAGGGCTTATAAATGCAGTGGACTACCTGTTGACTGGCAATTTTACAGGCAACTCTGGAATAGTTGCAAAAATACAATTCAAAAAGCTAAACACTGCCATTTTAAGAGACTCCAGACTGAGCACCTAAGCAACTCAAAAGAATTTTGGAGACAGGTCAGCTCACATTTAAAGGGTAACTCTACTAAAGTCCCCAGCTCCATTAATGCCCAGCGTTCAATCCATACAAACCCTCCCTCTATTGCATCCTGCTTTAATGAATTCTTCACTGATCTACATACCTCTCTCTTCTCTAATCCCTCCTCCCTCCTCCCTCCCCGACCCCTCATCTGCAGTTGAACACATGACCCGACCCTCAATCCACCTAAAGCTGGCTACCCTTAAATAAGTTTGCCATCTACTTAAGAATCTGAAGACTGACAGCTCACCAGGGCATGACACACTAGAACCAAGATTCCTCAAAATAGGAGCAGATGCACTAGCATGTCACATCCGCAAACTATTTAATAAATCTTTCCTTACCCACACCGTCCCTGAAAAATGGAATGTGGTAATGGATGTCCTGGTACGCAAAGGTGGTTCTAATGCCATAGTGGAAAACTTCCACCCCGTATCAATACTATGCCCTCTAGCTAAAATACAAGAGAGGATATTGTATGACCACCTCCAAAGGTACCTAGAACACCATCAACTCCTGTCATCGTCCCAGCATGGATTTAGGAAAAACTAGAGCATCACCACTGCTTTGATCAAGGTCTCTTTGGCTTGGGTTTTCACTGCTATGCAGACGACACCCAGCTGTATTTGTCCTTTAGTCCCGGACAGGAAGATGCAGTCTCTATACTTAACAGCTGTCTATCCGAGATCAATGACTGGATGAGTGCCAGCTGGCTAAGGTTAAACCCGGATAAGACTGAGGTGTTGGTGGTGGACCCAGGTTGCCTTGAGGTGGGTTGTAGGGCTGGGTTTCCTTCGGGCATATGGATCGATGGTGCCCAGCTCCCAACCTCAGACCGGGTGCGTAACCTGGGCGTTATTGACGACGGTTTGACCCTGAAATCTCAGGTGTCATCCGCTGTCAAATCCTTCTTTTACCATCTTAGGTATATCGCTCGGGTAAAACACCTAGTTCCTCCGGCTGACCTTCCGACATTGGTCCATGCCTTTGTTACTTCTCGCCTTGATTACTGCAATGCCCTGTACCTAGGGCTACCAGGGTTGATATCCGCCGCTTGCAGCTGGTGCAGAATGCAGCAGCCAGGCTTTTGACTGGGACATCTATGAGAAGTCATATCATGCCTGTGCTGTGTGAACTGCACTGGCTGCCGGTTCAGTGGCGGATCACCTTCAAGGTCGGGTTACTGACCTACAAAGCCCTACACGAACAAGGACTGCAGTATCTTCAAGATCTCCTTATTCCCTACTGTCTCTCTTGCTCACTCTGCTCCACTGACGAGGGATTGCTAGAGATTCCTAGGGTTCATTTAAAAACATTTGGGACATGGGCATTTTCCTACACTGCCCCCACCCTGTGGAATTCTCTACCTCGTCGGATACGAAGCTGCCTGACCGTCGAGAGTTTTAGGTCAGAATTAAAAACTTATTTATTCTTAAAAGCATATGGAGAGTGATTTTATTGTGATTTTACTGTGATTGTATTGTTATTATTGTTGTTGATGTTATATGTTTGTATTTTAATTGCCTGCCTATTTGTACAGCGCTTTGGTTTTGAAAAGCACTTAAAAATAAAGTTTTACTTACTTACTTACTTACCGCGTACATATATCATGCAATGGAAACTGGCCTTGTTACCAGTGCAGTATTCATGGACTTGACCAAGGCTTTTGACCTGGTCAACAATGGCCTGCTCTTACATCAGCTACATGACCTGGGCCTAGATGACAATACACTCACATGAACACGAAGCTACCTCTTTGGCCATACTCAACCGGTCAAATGGGCAGGCTCCCTATCTGAGCTGCGACCCATCACCCATGGAGTACCCCAGGGCTCTATTCTGGGCCCTTTGCTTTTTTCCTTGTCTATTAATGAGCTTCCCAATAATTGTGGTGGTGCCACAGTCCATCTCTATGCAGATGATGCCATCATTTATCGATCCTCCACTGACATTGGGTGGCTTAACCAAATGCTAGCATCTGACTTCCTCACACTTGAGGACTGGTTTATACATGAGCAACTGGTCCTTAATACTAAGAAAACCAAGTGCATGCTGCTTACCAATTCAGCATCCCTTGCACATTCTTCCCTGGCTATTCAAACACATACTGGAGCCACCCTTGAATCAGTACAGTCCTTCAATATCTGGATATCACCTTGAGACCCCTCCCTTTTGCTGGATGCTCATGTTACGGCCCTTACCAAAACTCTCAACCAGATGCTAGGAGTCCTCTATAGAATCTGCCCATATCTCACAATGACATCATGTCATAAGATAGCTAGTGCCATTCTCTTTCCTCTCCTCATGTACGGTGCCCCACTGTTGCTCTCTTCATCCTCAACTATTCTATCCCACCTATCTCAGGTATATTATAGAGGGGAAAGATTTGCTCTGGGACCGATGCAAGGCATCATCATTGCAGTGTTCTGTCCACCTTGGGCTGGCTACCCTGTGAGTCTAAGTTCATAGGTGATTTACAAGTTCAGTGTGCAGTGTTACCCTTTATGAACTCACCACCAATTTTATCAGTAGAAATCAAATTTAATATTGCCCACGTATGTATCCAATCTAGTTTTGAAAATATTGATTGTATTACTGTCCACAATGTACTATGGAAGAGCATTCCATGTATTGATAACCCTCTGAGTGTACCAGTGATTTCTCTTATTTGATTTATTTTGACTGCCTTTTAATGTCATGTTATGTGATCTAGTATTTGCTTGAGAGAAGTTTTAGGATAGCCCTGTAGTTTCTAATGTTGAATTGTCTTTAGTGGCTTTGTACATTAGCCACAAATCTCCTCTCATTCTCCTGTATTCCATTGAGTAGAGACCCAATGTTTCTAATCTTAAATTATAATCTAGTCCCTTTACAGAATTATTGTTATTATTTTTTTTTTTTTTAGTGGCTTTGTGTTAGACCTTTTCTATTCGTTTATTTCCCCTTAGAAGCTGTGGGGCTACAACTGAAGAACAGTTTTCCAGGTGTGGTCTAACAAGACTTGAGAAAAGAGGGACAATCACCTTTTCATCTCTGCTGTTGATGTTTCTAAGGATACAACCTAAGATTTTGTTCCCCTTTTTTACAGCATTCTTAGTATGCATCTCGAATGTAAGGTTATTTGAAATGGTAACACCAAGGTCTTTTTCATTTTCTGTAGTTTGAAGGGTTATATTATTCATTTTATATTTATAACCAGGGTTGTTTTTTTCCTAAATTTAGTCTCATTAAATAATAATTTGTTTTTAATTGACCATTTATCAAGATGTATTTGATTCTTTCGTAGTTCAAGTGCAGAAGTTGAATTCGTTGTAATACCTGCAAGTTTACAGTCATCAGCATATTTTGCCAACCAACATTTGTTGTTCAAGGGTACCATGGAGGATATTAGTATATTAAAAAGAACCGGCCCCAGGACAGAACCCTGGGGGACACCACTGGTAACTGGACTCCAAGGAGATAGACGACCCTTCTAATGAAACTGTCTGAGATCGATTTGATAGCCAAGCATTCATCCAGTTTATAATTGACAGATGTACTGTATTTCTCAGACTTCCAGCTGTTTGATAAGTATATGATGTGACACCAAATTGAATGCCTTCAAAAAATCCAGAAAAATCACATCGACCGATAGGCCCCTGTCCAAAGCTTCATTGACAGGTTCAAAGAAATTCAAAAGGTTATTTTGACATAATCTAGCCCTGACAAACCCATGCTGGGTAATATCTACATTTCTATGATCTGCTAGATGCTCAATTATTCTGTCCTTTAAAAGTCTCTCCATCAATTTACAAAACACTGCTATTAAGCTTATAGGTCTATAATTTTGAGATACATTTTTGCTACCACTTTTATGTAAGGGGATCACTGTTGCCTTGTTCCATATAGGAATAGTAGAGCCAGTATTCAGCGAAGTATTAAATAGGACATTCAAAGGTCCAACCAATTGATTAGCTGTATTTTTTATACAAATTGGTGGGATTCCGTCTGGTCCAGCCAAACCATTAGGTTTTCGAGTTAAATTACACTGTTACTCTTAGCTTGCTACACAAGTTTGTCTATCACTTCACCCCTCCTTGCCTAGCTGAGTTAGTCCAATGGAAATATCCCCAGCATGCCTTAAGATCAGCCTGTGCCTCTGTTATAAGTTCCTAACCTGAGATTCTCCTCAGCCCTGAGATTGTTTGCCTACTCAGCTGTGTCCTCCTGGAACTCTCTGCCTCCTCCTATCCTAGTCTACTCCACTATTTCTCAGTTTCAAAGAACTCTACTTACACACCTTACTGCCACCACTTTTTTATGTTTTCAGTAACACCTGTGTTTACTAACTCTTCTCTGACTGCCATAATGACTGACAAAATCTACTGTATCACCTCTGTTCACCCCTCTTCATCTCAAGACCTCTTGAGATAATAATCATCTTGTGGCTTAAACTGTATATAATGGCATTATCAGTATTTCTTGCCAAAGTATTGTTCTTGTCTGATGTAGAAGTTAGTTCCTGATGTACTGCTGTATCAACTTATGTGATCATTTCATGCATGTATCTACCTGTACTACTGGTGTATCTGCTGCTGCACTTTCAATTGTACCACTCTTCCCAGGTCACCCCTGAAAAAGGGACTGTCATGTTTCAGTAGGCTTATCTGGTTACCAAAATTCAAATAAATAAATAAATGAATGAATAAAAATAAACTTGTAAAATTATCTGTCAAACCTGACTCCAGGGGAAATAACTTCCTCTCAGTGATTATTTAGTATATAAAAGGCCTTGGCTGGGCCTGATCCAGACAGAATGTCCCAAGCCCATTTTTTTTATATTCTTTTCTTATGCCCCTTCTGCACAGCTGCCATGGCTTCCTCCAGGGCCCTCTAGGTGCCTTGCTTGGCTGAACCTTATACTCCTCCAGCAACCCACCTTCATTCTGCCATGGTTTCAGTCCCCCTGGGCAAGGAATGGGAAGGTCCCCCATACCTGAGCATTCTGTTCTCAGGCTGGAAGCTAAAGTTCAGAGTCGGCCCTTCATTTGGTCTGCTAGAGCCATCATGTACATGGCAGTGGGGTATTTTTCCTGTTTTCTCCCCTTTTCAAGGACTCAGGTATGCACAGAAGTTCCTAGGTAAGTGTACATGACAAAGTGTGCTGCAACACCAGACTCCCAACCTACATCCAAGCCTCCCAAGGTGTCCTTGGCTGTGCTGCACCTGTGGACACGAAAGTGGTAGTACTGAAGTAAGGGTGATAGCCCACTTACCATGCAGGGAGAGAATGTCCCCTGGAATGCACAATCCTCCTTCCACCCACCCAGCCCTATACAATAATAACTCATTCCTGAACTTGGGTCACCAGCTTCATGAGTGGCAGTGCTACTGCTGTGTAGATCCAACCCATCCTTGAATACCAACCTCAGGGAGATTTCTGAAGTGAGTACAGACTAGCTTAGCTCTTCTGCAGGGTGCACCAGTTACTTCATCCTGCCTGTCTTCAGCTGGTTAGTGCAGTGCCACCCATCAAGTCTGATGAGTTCTCTCTGTTATTCTCTGACAGAGTGTCCTGTGTCAGATCTGTGATTGCCCCAACAAGGCTATCATGGTACTGCAGTGGCAAGATGGTTGTCAGTAGGAGCACTCCTCCTGTCTGGAGTGAGTTTTGGTTGGTGGGAGTGGAAGAGGTCGGTGATATGATTTCAAAGCTCCAGCCCATTTGCTGTGAACTGGACCCAGGCCTGACATCTCTCTTAGTGGGCTGTGTGAAGTCTGCAGGTCCAGTGTTCATTGATATTATCCAGTTCTGGCTCTCAGAGGGGTTGTTCCCTAGTGCCTTTTAACTCATTCAGGCCTAGAGATGTCTGTAGGTGGCGTCTGAAAGCATAGCCACTCAGGACAACAACGCCTGTAGACGTACTCAACTGACTTTCACTCAGGCCTAGAAACGTCTGAGGAAGTCAGCAGTTATTACCCTAACTATTAAACAAACCGAATTGCTTAGAATTGAATGCATAGCACCGTTAGAAAGGTAATTTTGCTCTAAACAATTTTGCTGCAGATACTTTATGTCTATCATGTATACTTTAGGAGTTATTCATATTTGTTTAAGGTATGGTGTGCATGGCTAACATTTGTCTCTCAAGCCTCACCTAAGCACCTTGAATAAATCTGAAAAAAAAAACAGTTGCTTGGTATTTCAGCTACTATAAAATAAAAACTAAATTGATTACAATTGATTGCATAGCATCATTAGAAAGGTTATTTTGTGCTGAACAATTTTGCCACTGATACTTTGTGTCTACCACATATACTTTAGGAGTTATTTGCATTTGTTTAAGGTATGGTGTGCATGGCTGACATTTGCCTCTCATGTGCCACCTAAGCACCTTGAACAAAATCAGTTGTTTGGTATTTCAGCTAGTATAAAATAAAAAACTAAATTGATTACAACTGATTGCATAGCACCATTGGAAAGGTAACATTGTGCTGAACAACTTTGCCACTCATGCTTTGTGTGTGGCACTTACAGTTCAAGATGTATTCACATTTGTTTGTGGCATGCTGATTATGGCTTGATTTTGCTTAGAAAGGCCCAGGATGCAGTGCTAAGAGTATACAGGGCACAAGTGGTGGAAGTCTGAAAGAGCTCTTGTGGTGTGAATGAGTTAAGTGGTAGTGGTGAAGCCCCTTCTAAAGAAATCTTCCTTGGATATGGACTACTTAACAAATTATAGATCAGTCTGTAACCTTTCCGTTTTGGGAAAGGTTATTGTGAAAATAGTGGCTCTGCAGCTCGAAGCACATCTTATTGCCTTTGACAACAATAAGTCTCACCAGTCAGGATATGGGTCCAGGCACAGTATGGTGACCATGTTAGTCAGGGTGCAAAATGATCTTCTCAGGGCCAGAGATACAGGGAAATGATCAATTCTCATTATTCTTGATCTCTTCTCAGCATTTGACAATGTGCACCATGGTGTGTTGTTGGATCACCTTAGGGAGTTTTGCAGACTTGCTGGCACCATCGCCAGCTGGTTTCAGTCCTTTCTCACAGACAGGATGCAGAGGGTGATCATGGGGAATTTTTCTTCTTGCCCAAATCCCCTGTCATGTGGAGTTTCTCAGGGCTCAGTTCTCTCACCCATGTTATTTGTGGTGTACATGCTTCCCCTAGGAGATAACATTATATGACACAGCATGGGGTTTCACTGCTATGCTGGTGACATAATTTGCACCAGGGACACAGGACATGGTTGCAGTACTGAATTTATGCCTCACCAAGATTCAGGGCTTGATGTCCTCTAGCTGGCTGAAACTTAACCCAGAGAAGATGGAGGTGCTTGTGAATGATCCTGGTCATCAGTGGGGTGTAGGGATAGAAGGAGAGGTGACCTACTTGATGCCTGGTTCCTCTCCTCTTGCTGCCTCAGCCAAGGTGAAGACTCAGGGGGTCATCCTGGATGATGGATTGACACTGGAGGCCCAGGTGTTGTCTATTGTTTGGAGTTGCTTTTACCACCACAGGAACATCACCCAGATTAAAGCCTTGATCCCGCCTGATGACTTGCCCTCACTAGTCCATGCTTTTGTGACTTTCAGACATAACTACTGCAATGTTCTGTATGTTTGTGAGAATGGAGGGGTCCTACATCACTTACAACTGGTGCAGAATGTGGTGACCAGGTTACTGATGGACCTTCCAAGACCTTGACATGTAATCCTAGTCATACATGATCTTTACTGGCTGCTGGTGAGGTGGCAAATGACCTCCAAGGTCATGCTACTGATGTATAAAGCCCTATATGGACTGGGCCCTAACTATCTGTGTAATCTCTTGACCCCTCATCATAGCTACCACTTTCTATACTCCTCTGAAGTGGGCCTTTTAGCCATTACCAGGGCACTGCTAAATTGTCTGGTGACAGGGCCTTCAAGGAAGCTGGTCCAGCCTTGTGGGACTTGCTTCCTAGATCCTTGAGGGAGGCCCCCTCATTGGAGGCCTTTAAGAGGGGCCTGAAATCATGCCTACTCAATGAGACCTTTGGACTATAGGTAAAGACCTTTGAGCTATAGGCAATGGCACCTGATTCACCAGCTGTCCTTTTAATGTTTATTATTAGCTATTTGATTATTTATTTATTACTAGATACTTGCTTATTTATTTATTTATTTTAATTTGGGCTTATATTTATTATGAGTTTTACTTTAATTGTTTAACTGATTTTGATATGAGATGTCTTGACCTTTGTATAGCACCCTGAGACCCAAGAGTGGGCAGTTTTTAAATAAAGCTTACTTACTTGCTTACTTACTCACTCACTCTGCCTTAAGGAGATTTTCTCACAATGAACATTTAAGCTAGGGCTCTGTGAATACCTTTTTCCAAATATCTCACCCAAATATGTTGTTTGGATTGCCAAATATTCAAGTATTTTTTATTCAATATTTCTCTGTTTGCATTTGGGGAGGGGAAAAAAATAACACTGTCCCCTCACCTGATGGCCAGTGCATTTGTCCTGGTCACCATCCCAGCTGTTTCCAGTCATTTCCCTTCCATGTCCCCTTTTCCAATGCCTTAGAGATGGTGCCAAAATTAAATATTTCAATTGTTGTCTCCTATAACTATGCCTAGACCACACAGAGATTTTGCAAACCCAGCCCCCACCCTAGTCTGAATCTCTACCATTCCCTTTTACAAGTTTTTTTTTTATTTCAGCCCCCATTTGATATGTTAGCTTAAATGGGGTAATTAGTGGTAATTTACTCACTTATCATGCCCCCCCCAGGTCATACCTGTAAATGAGCTCTGGCTCAGTGTGCCTCTCCTGGTTACAAAAACGCTAACTAAATAAATATCTAGGCTAGTCAAATGGCCTCCCTCCTACCATATCACTCACCTAGCTCACGTCTCCCCATAGTGTACTCTTTCAAAAATATTTGCCTAATCTGGCTCAAAATGATTGAAATATATCCAACAAATGTATTGAAATGATTAGTTTTTTTTTTTTTTTTAGTTGTTTAACCAGGTATAGTACACTAAGCTGAAAGCTTTTTTACAGGAGTGACCTGGGAGCACAAGGAGATTAAGTGACTTGCTCAGGGTCACACAGTATGCAAGTGGAAGCTGTGGGATTCAAACCCATGTTTGGTCTGCTGAATATCTCCAGACTTGCAGCTCAGAGCCTTAGATCACTGCACTATACTGCCTCTTAAAAGTGAATGCATCATGCAGCATATATATATGATACATAGTGGAAATGTGTTAAAATACTCAAAAAAAATCCTTGCATTTTATTTAAAGTAAAGTAAAATATTTGTTTTATACAGGAAATGTGTTTTAATCACATCATTAGCTAAAAGACCCAATTTCAAGATGGTCCTGTTTACTTTAAAATTACAACCTTGTTACAGAATAAATAAGTTCAGTTTCATTCCAAATAGGTTTCCATATTCATTCAGAGCCAAACATTTCCATTAAAGCAGTCAGAAAACAATTAATCATTGCACAACCATTTCAGATTTAGTTCGAGTTTAATGGTGCTCATAAAAAGTTTAGTATTTTGAAAATATTTAGGTCTTTTTTTATTGGATCCCACTTTGCTGAATTTCAGCAATAAAAGTCATGTTCCCAAACGTATTTAGTATTTTTGGTTGAATATATTTATTGTTAGGGTCCCTTAAGTTGTATTTATGTTTATTCTCAGATATTTCAAGTTTATCTAATAAGTATTTTGGGTTTTTTGAATTTATGACCATGTATATCTGGTGTGTTGATTTTAATTGTCTTTTTTTGTTCCAGAGAAAGCTAATGTAAGGAGGTCATCACATGACAATGATGTGTACTGTAGTCACACTTTAGAACAAATCTTGCAAGACTGTTATAAGTCACATTTAATTTTTGAAGGTTTGTTTTACAAGCCATTCCATAAATGTGACTGCTGTAGTCTATGCATGGCATAATCATATGATTTACTATGGTAGACCTAACTGTTAGATCTATACAGTGGCCTGATCTTCTAAATGCCCCTCATTTTTATTGCTTTTACTAATCAACTCATTTATGTGTTGATCAAATTTTAAATTTTCATCAGTCCAGATGCCCAGATATTTATAAGATGTTTCTTGTCCTAAGATCTCATTTGTGATTGTTTTTTTTTGAAGCTTCTGATAGTTTTGTGTATGTTTACTACTCTTTGGTTTAAAATACTTGTTTTTTTTTTTTTACTGTTTAAAACTAATTTAGAATGTTGAAACCACTACTTTAATTTTGTAAAACCTTGTAAATACTGTTCCATTTCCTGCATGGTGTTTCCATGAGCTACCATCACAGTGTCATCTGTGTACATTCTGATTTTTGAGTTTATTGCTATACTAGCCAGATCATTTATATATATATATATATATATATATATATATATATATATATATAGTAAAATAACAATGGCCTAAAAATTGAGCCCTGTGGGACTCCTCTCTGAACCTTTTCAGGCTTGGATAAGGAATTGCCTACCTGGACCTGTTGGGCCCTTGAGGTTAAATATAATTGAAACCAAGATAAGGTTTCCTTGTCCATTCCCAGTTTTGCCATTCTCTGAATTTGTATGTTGTGGTCCATGGTGTCAAAGGCCTTGGAGAGGTCCATGAACACCATGGCCACCTCCCTTCCACCATTCTTTTGGGTGGCAATGATGTCTACTAGGTCAGTGAGTACAGTATCTGTGGAATACCCCTTCCGAAAACCTGACTGGTAGCAGGATAGCATGGAACCATTCTCCAAGTATTCTCCCAGCTGCCAATGCACCAGTCTCTCCTGTACTGTACCTTCGACACCGTGGGCAACAACGCAATTGGTCTATAATTCATAGATTTGGTTATAGGATCTCCTTTAAGAATGGGAATTATTTTTAAGCTTTTCCATGATGTTAGAAATTTTTACTCAATCAGAGTACAGTTAAATATTTACTTAACACTGGAGCTATTATGCCTGCTGAGTCTCATAGGAATCTGTTCTCTTTTTGATCCAGTCCATGTGCTTTGTTTGGATTCAGTTTTCATAGCTCTGTTTTAACTTTCTTACGAGTAATGGCCTTAAATCTAAACTCTGGTTTATGTGTAGGCCAGATTTTTGATGTTTCCTTATTTTATGCAAATGGTGCTTTTGGAATTTCAATATAATAATTTAGTTTATCTGCTGACCTCATTGAGGTCTGCAGAATTCCATCTTCCTGAATTTGGATTGGAGTCCTATTTACAACTGGCTGCTCAAGTGACTTATTCAATGCCCAGTATTTTTGGGGGTCTGTATTTTGTTCTAATATATTTTTGTAGTACTTATTTTTTACATTTCTAATCAGTGCCTTCAGTCTATTTCTTTCTGTCTTATCATTTTCCCAGTCCTTGATGTCCAGTGTTTATTAGCCTTGGCCCATGGTCTATTTTTTACTTTAATAGCTTGTTTTAGTTTTTCTGTTATCCTTGGTACATGTGATTTTTTACTTAAACTATTTCTAAATGGGGCAAGTTCATTACATATCTCCAGGAAGATTTTTGTGAATTTGGTTACTGCCCAATCTAGTTCCAGAATTAAAAAAAAATTATTCCAATTTACATTTGCCAGTTTTCGGATTAATTTTTCTTTTGTATAGTAATTAAAAGTTCTACATCTTATTTTTAATGGGTTTTTTTCTGAATAGTCTTATTTTTTGTATTTATTTTTTAGTATTTATTGTACATATACAGGAGACAGAGCAGTGGTCACCTAATATGGGATTTTTTACTTGGGCAGAAATGGCCACCACTTTATCTGAAGTAAAAACAAAATCTAAAATGTTTCCTATACTGTTAAAATCTGTTTTCTAGTTGGAGTAACAATTATTTGTTTTAATGCTAAAGGACCTAAGCTATTTGAAGAGCCTTATCTCTAGGTTTGTTCCATGCTGAGCTAAAATTCCCCAATGGTAGCAACTCGGTACCCATTGTGTGGTGTTGTAATGTCTGATATAATCCTTCAGACTTTAAAGTTTTTACATTTGATGGTGAGCAAAGCAAATCTATTGTTAAATTCATCTTCCTAATGTAGACTAATAAACATTCAATTTGTCCTACCACGCCTGAAAATACAATGTTTGTTTGACCCAGGTCACAATTTGTATATAGAATGACTCCCACCCTCTTTTTCTTTCCTGTTCTTACAGTAAGTGAAAAAATTATGAAGTTCTGTTTCATTTGTAGAGATTTTGTGAGTCACCCATGTCTCTATTAAAGCTATTATATCTTTTTTTCAGTAGTCACCTAAGACCTCATTGTATCAAATTTCTGTTTCAAATGTCTAGCATTGTCATAAATGATTTTGAAGATGTTAGTGGGGTAGGGTCTGGGTTTACTTCAATATCACCCCAACAGTAAAACCATTAAATAGAAACTTTGCTTGTTCTGTAGCCTTAGTGAAAACTTCGTATTCACTTTTCCTTTACAAGTAAGCATTTTTTTTAATTAATGTAAAAGAGTTCCTTCTTTTTGTATGGGAATTTTAAATATGTGCCTGTCCTTGATTTACCCTATTACAGACCAAACTCACACCTGCTGGATATGCTTTGGGCCTACCACTGCTACATAGTGGGAACAAAAATACAATTGAACGAATTAAGTTAACCCAGATAGTTAGAATGCCCATCATTAAAATATTCCTTTGTATCACTGAATTTATCATAGGTATTAGGAGTTTTAAATAAGGCTTACAAACAATTGAGGGTACCCAGGACGAGTCAGCAGAGAGGTTCTCACCTACAAATGTAGTCTCTATTTTATTTAGGTAAGACTGCTCTACTCACCAGAGTATCCCCAATCAAAGACAGGGTCCTTAGCTGATGAGTTATGCTACTTAAGTTCTACAATTTTCTCTAATGCTCACGCTTTAGCGAGCAAGTCCGCCTTTTAAATGGTATGACTTCTCCCTCAAGTGCTGTGGTTGACACAAGCCTTGCTCAGATACAGCTTGTTAAAGGTTCTGATAAGGTCCCACCAGGCTTTGAAAATGAGACTCCAACATTTCTAGTCTGGGACAATATTGATTTTGGAGAAGAAACCCTATCTGGGCTTGGCACCACCCACCAAACAAATGGAATAATGCTGCAGAGCCACATCACTGAATCTACCCCAACACCAGGCTGAGCGCCACTGCCAAAAGGAGTCTATTCTCTTAAAGAACCCCCTAGTTTTGTAATAGAGCAGTACCATCAGTGCAAGAGGCAAGGTCTACAATACCTGAGTCATGATGTACGTGCCTCATTAAAGTCTGACAAGTACAGCTCAAACCTGGCACCGACACTTAGAACTGAATTGCCATACATTTTTATGAATGCTCTCAGTGCTGATTCATGTACACTTCCTGGCTGGACAGGTTTTTATACAGCTCTTCAACATGACTGTACTCTCAAGAAGTCAGCTATCCATTATCTTCCTGTCATTGAGGCATCATCAACTGAGATGTCTGCTGTCAACAGTATTCTGAAACAAAGTATTGCTATAGCTTATCAGCTTGAACTTGAGCATGTAGTTTTGGTCTTTGAAAAATGTGGAACAGTCTCACTGAGCAGCTGGTGGGTGAAAATGGCAGGGCCAAAAGCCTGTGGTTCAATGGGGGGGATAACTCCTCCCACATCCCCTACTTAATCCTAGCCCTTCTGTCTGTTCTGCTCGAGCATTTCAAAATATGGCTAGTTTGGCTGTGGCTCATTTGAGTCTCCTTCTGGTTTCTGTTTTAACCTCATCTATTCCATTTGTTTCCCTGTGGTATCATGCCTTCTCCTGTCTTCATCCCCTCTGTTTGCTTTGTTTTTCTTTCTTTTCTGTCCTGTTGCCCCCCAAGTTCTACTTCAAGTTGATTCCCCCTTCTGCTCCATCTCCGTTCCTACCTCATTACATGCTCCCTCTCCCTTCACTTTAGTGACTCATCTTGTTCCTGTTTTCTCTAGGGCTTGGCTCCTCATGGAGCTGCCACTCGGTTTGCTCCAGTGCGTCCATGTTCTGTGTTCATGCCTGTAGTCTATGGTGCATGCCTGCATAGGAGTTTCACCTTCAGCCTTTGTTTTCCCCTACTTCTGCCACTACCTTGACTGTCTTCTGGTGCAGGATATCCTATGCATTTTTCTCCTGTTGCCCTGTCAACAGCCTGCTGCACCACTCTTGCCCTTCCTACCGCTCTTCTCCATCTGCCCACACATTGAAATTCATCTAAGCATTCCGCTGACTACAGATCATGATTTCATCTGTCACATTCTGGAGTGATTTTTTTTTTCTAGGTTTGAACCATTGGTTTCATCTCTATCAGGTACTGCAACCTTCTTCTGCTACTGGACGCGGCCCTGTGATTTCTGTCACACACTCCCAGTTGATGCCAGTCTAGCTCAGCATTGGAAATACTGCCGCAGAACTAAATGCACTTCTAGTTTTGTACAGGTAATGTCACCAATGCTTAGAGTGCAGGAAGAATTGGGAAATCAGTGAACTACAAGGGAGGCTCTGAGACATGAATTCATATCTCTCTTCATAATGTTTTTGTAAATTACAGTAAACATCCCAAACTAAGTCTTCCTACACCTGATGCAGGAACTGAAGAATTACTAACTACTCAACTCTTATAATTTAATTTGCATAGTTTCTCTTCCAGGACTGATCACATACCTCCTATCCAGCCAGCGTGGGACCTCCAGGCTGATGAATAGTAATCCCCTGGACTAATCATTTGGAAGTGTTGTCCCTGTCAAGTCTCTGAAGGCTGTAGCTGCTACACTTCATTCCAGGCAAGGGCACCAATTAACCCCACAGGAAGAACAATGCAAAAATCATGCTTTTTCTGTGTTTCTCCAGCATTCCTTCTTTTCCCTGCTTTCTCCTGCCCTAGCTTTCAGAGTCCTGGGGCCTGCACCATCTCCCTTGAGTCCTCCTTTGACTCCTGTGTGTCCCTCAGCCATCTGTGTCTGCGGTGCTTGCACAATCTGTTCTGTGTCTGTGTTGCTTCTTTGATCTGCCCCTTGACTCCCTTCTCCCAATACTTTGCGATGCTGTGACCCTCCTGAAAGAATGAGACACTTGCAGCGGGGTGCACCACAATTGGCCATCTGGTTTTCCTTGGACCCTGCTCCACCTGTTCTTTCCTTCATGGCTACTACTGTTAGGTAGATAGCCTTCATGTGAGCATGGAAAATAAAATAATAAAAAAAAAAAAACACCATGATTTCGCACTCCAACTCTCCCTTGCTCTGCATGGATTTCCTGATGTTCCTCATTGTGTTGCAGCTCTTTCAGGACCCACACCATGTACTCTAAGCACGTGCGAAAAAAATTCCACTGACGTAATTTCGGCGAAAGTTGGACTTTTGTTTCCACAAAAGTTTGGAAATAATTTCACCAACTTTCTCCAGCTTTTGTGGAAATTCTGCTGAAAAACTTTGAAATAAATGTAAGACCTGTGAGTTAATGTATTAAAACTGTGGGGAAAAAATTCTGCAGAACTGATGAGAGTCAGTGTTCAGCTCTGCAGCTTTTCCCCCCACAGTTTAATTCATTAACCTCCCCCCCTTGCTAAGTGCTGGTCCCTGGCCCCTGGTGTCTTGTGCCCCCCCACTGATCTCCAGCCCCATATTGCCCCTCCATATAAAAAATAATATGCTCATTTCCTGGTGGCACCCACTTGCCAATCACTGGCCACATAGAAAACATTTTTTAGCATCCATCCAGTCCCCCCACCCACCCGCTGATTGCTCCTCCATATCAAAAATAAAATATTCTCACTTCCTGGTGTCTAGTGGCCCCCAAACCCGACGATCATCGGCCCCAAAGAAAAATAAAATGTTAGTGTCCAGCAGACTGTCCCCCTCCCCCCCACCTGCCAATCACCTCTCTATACAAAAAATATTAATATTGTGTCCTCATTCCCTGGTGTCTAATTGATCCGCCAACCCCCACCCTGGCAGGTAATCCATCACCACCATGCTGCCCCCTCCATCCCAACCCTGAGCAGGCAACCAGAACAGCCAGCCTCTCCTCCATGGCTAGCTACCCACAGAGCTGAAGGAATGAGCACATGAGGAGCAATATGGGGCTGGTGATCAGTGGGGGGGCACGAGAAACCAGGGGCTACCAGGGGCCAGTGCTTGCGTGGGGAGGTATCATTGAATAATACATTAAACCGTTGATGGAATAAATCCCATAGTTTAATGTATTATTATACAGTTCAGCCCAAAAATCCACAGAAAATGGGCAGAACTTTCTGATCTCACCATAGGCGTAAGTGCGAACACTTTTGTGGAATTTCTGAAATTCCACAAAAGTTCCATCAAGGTGGAATTCACAACATTCACCCATGCCTAATGTACTCCTAGACATTAGTTGTTAGTCAAGTTCCTTATCGATACCCTCTGGGGCCCATTGTTGGTAGACCTATTATTGTTTCCTATATGCAGATGCTGCCCACTTTGACCCTTTGCAATGATTTTGCTTTTACTGGTGAGAGGTATGCACTGGCTCCTTCCTGGCTCCCTCCATCCAAGCCTTCTTTCTAATTCTTCTGCAAACCACTCAGTTTCTCTTGCTCTCTCCGTTTGAGCCTCCAACCATGCAGTTGTCCATTTTTTCACTCTCATGCCTGCCTAGTGACCTGCTGGACAGCTTAGTTTCCCCTAGGTGCCTAAACCCTTTGGCTGTTTCCTGTGTCATTTGTGCCCCTACTCCAACCCGACCTCATTTCTGCCTGTACCAGTGCTTTCTTCTGCCTAGTTCACTTTGGTTGTGCACGTGGGCTCCCCCAGTCCCCTGGGGGTGGAGTCCAGTTTTCTGCCACTTCTGGTTCCTTCCATCAGTCAGTCACTTTCCTGGGATGGGACTTCTGTCCCTCTCTTCTGCTGTCCTCATCATTTCAGCCGATGCCCTCATTTTTCCTGTCTCTGTTTTTCTACCCTCTATCCATCTTTGCATGTCAGTCTTCCTCTTCATTCCATTTCACTGCTGGACTCTGTCCTTCTCTCTGCCCATCCGGGTGTTGCTTGATGGTGGGCTTGCCCATCTGCTGGGACTAGGAGTCTGTGTCCTCCATCTTCCTTTTCTTCCCACCTCCATTTTCTGCCACTGCTATGGTGACCTCTATCCCTCTCTCATGCTTTGGCATCTACATGTCATTGAGTTTGCCCCAGCTCCTATGGTTGGGAGCCTGTCTCCTCTTATCTCCCCACTTGTCATTTCTATTCTCTCCAGCTTCATCCATTCACCTCCTTAACTGCTTCCATTCTCACCTGCACCTTTCGATCAACTACCTCACACCTAGGACCCTGCCACAGATAGCTTTGCTGCTTCTATTCAGAGTTTTGAGCCTTTTCAGCCTTCGTCTCAAGGGATAATCCCTGTCTCACTACCCTACCTATAGCCACTAGCTCCATCCATCATTTGAACTGCATCATCATGTCCACTATAGGCAGCAACAGATTGTATTCCCAAGTACTCCAGCTCTAATTTTCCTGGTATAGCTCTGCAATGACCTCTGAGATGCCTCCAGTCTCTGAACTTGTACCACTGTACCTTCAATACATTCCTCTCCTACCACATTACACATTCATGGATGCCTTTTATTAGCCTCAGGAAATCTTGATTCTCTATGTCCCCATCTACATCTCCTCTCCAAGCCTTACCATTCCAGCCAATTGCCTTCCTAGGGGTCTTCTGATCACTTTGGACAGTATCCTTCCTCCCTCATCCTCATTCCAGTGTCTTACATCACAGAAGGCAACTTTGTTCCGCTCCAGCTCACCACCACGTATACTTGGCTTGTTTATCTTTTTATCACTGTTCAAAGCTGCACTGTTCCTCAGCAAGACTGTCCATGACTCTGCCTTCAACTCACTTGATGCATTCTGCTGCCTCTGTTAGCTGACCTAGCTGTGCCCTTTCAGTCAGGCTGACCAAGTCAAGATTCATTCGAGATGTCTTTCTTTCATTTGCATTCTCTTATGTGTAGGATTCTACATCACTAGCAAGCCTTCACCATGTATGTTTCTCCAGTTCCTGCCTTGGAGCTCATAGTGAAACTTCAAAAAAGCACCGTACTCAAATCCATTTGACCTAGTTCAAATGTCATGGTCCTTTCCACCATTTTCTCTTGCCTGCATTGGATTCCTGCCTCCTGAGGATCTCCTATATCACCTTCCTTCAGCACTTCTGAGACCACTATCTGTAACTTCTCCATTCTACAGTAGAGCTGCTCATTGCAGTCTCCCTTCTCCTCCTCCTTCAAGATCTGACACTTTACAGAAAGAACTTCTTGTAACCTTCTCGTAACCTATTTCTCATCATGTAGCCACTGTACTGGAGTCTGGTACCCTGTCTGGCCATTCTCATCATTCTTCAAACTCATGTCTCCCTGTTACCCATGTGCTCTCTGATAAATTCTCACCAGTAACATCCTGCAGCATGGATCTCGATAACTCCTTCCTTCAACAGCCACACTTCCTCCATATTCATCATCCGGTCCTTCATTCAGATATTATCTGCTTCTTTTATTTTGTCTACTTTCCCAACCTACTTTTATTTCCGTCATCTGACTTGGACTCCTTTTCATGGCCCAGGGCTCCTATGGACTATATTGCCCCACCTGCACTTCAAATTATTATGTGGCTTAGTTAACTGTTTCGTCCTGGCACTGGGGAATGCTGGCATCCATGATCTGCCTTCAAATGCACTTTATCATGCTGAACATTGTACATGTTCGCAGTCTGTTGATGTTGTCAATTTTCCATTGACTCTCTCTAGTCACTCCTCCTGCTGCCTCAGCATCGTTCCATCCTTCCACAGTCCCTGTCCCCAGCTCTGCCTTTGGGGTATTGAATAAAGGTGAGCTTGCTCATCTGCCAGGGATGGGAGCCTGTTCCATGTCTCTGGTCTATTTATTTATATGTTTATTTATTTATTTGAATTTTGGTAGCCAAGTAGGCCCACTGAGACCATGCAGTCCCTTTTTTCCTTCATCTGGACATCCTTCCAACTTGGATTCTCCCTCATCTTCCAGAATCAACCTTCCTACTCGCATCATCAAAGATTTGGGGTATGACTCATGGACCTAAAAATGGTTCAAGGCCATCAACGATTTAGAGGATATAATTCATCAACCTAACCTAACAAACTCAGTCCAGTCATTTAGGATTATCTCCTTGTAGATTTCCCAGAGGATGGGCAGGTCAGTAGCCATGGGTCCTCAGAGGTTTCCTTCACAGGGGGTTTTACCTCTCCTGCAAGCTGCTGATCGCACTCTCCTGAGTTGGAGGAGGTAATCTCAAACCATTAACAATTTTTTTGGGCCCTCTATTCCTACACCTACCCAGCCTTCCTACCAAGAGTGGGAGCAGAGAAAAGCCAAATTAAAGCTCATAACTTCAAGTTCATAAGTATACACAAGCACTATACTATTCACCACACATTAAATGGGAAGGCTAAAAGCCCATGGTTCAATGAGGGGAATAACTCCTCCCACGTCCCCTATTTAATCCTAGCACTTCCGTCTGCTCCACTTGGAGTATTTTGAAATCACCCACCATCCTTTCCACCCTCCTCCTCCACCTCTGGCACTCTTCTCTCATCCTTGATACTGTGCTCTCTATTCCTGTACCTACCCAGCATCCCTACCTAGGGTGGGAATATAGAAAAGGCAAATTAAACCTCATAACTTCAAGTGCATAAGTATACACAAGCACTATGCTATGCACCACACATTGAAATTATACAAATCTATGGAAAGGAGCAAAAAAAAAAACAAAGTCAGTGGAAAAAGTTTCTTTCTGATGGCAACAATAAGGAAGCACTTCAGAAATTCTTACACACCATGTGGAGGGATGCAGATTTGAAAGCTGTAGGCAAGGACATCACTCTCTACATAGCTCATGGAGAGAAGTGTCACTGCCTGGCTGTGCAGAAGAGTTCAGCGACAGTCAGTGCGGTTGATGAATTAAGATGTGATCATGAAGAATGTGACATGTATATTTCTTCATGTGAAACATGCTGCTAAGGAGTACCAACATGTGATAACTAGGAGCCCAGATACAGATGCTGCAGTCATAGGCATCAGTCTGAAGTCACAACTGCCAGTCAATTTGTATTTCTTCACTGGTGTTGGGAATCAAAGCTGCATTATTGATTTGAAAAAAGTCACTTCAGCTCTAGGCCCGAAGGTATGTACTTTCCTTTTTGGACTCTATGCATTTACAGGATGTGATTCTACAAGTGTCTTTGATAGGAAGGGAAAGAGAAAGACATTTTTCTGTGGCCTCTGTGAGGGAATAGTTCCTTGATGCTTTCACAGATCTTGTGAAAGGCTTCACATTGCGAGACTCAACATTCATTGTGGTTGAGAAATTTGTGTGCCATCAGTATGGCCAAGCTTCATCACAGGATGTCAATGACAAGGTGTTCTGCAAGGCATCATCTTCATTGCCTTAGCAGATCATGCCACCAACATGTGATGCTCTATACCAACACGGCAAGCAGGCTAATTACCAGGCTGCTATAATGATGCACCCTCTTGTTAGCAGGGTGATTGCTTCTCTCACTTTTGGCCATAGATGGCATTTAGAAAACAAGAAGCTTGCCATCACCTGGATGACAAGAAGTCCAGCACTAGATAATATTTTGCAGGCAGTACATTGTGCCTGCAACCATGTGAAATGTCGAACAGGGAGGTGTCCCTGTCTTGCTGCTGGGCTATTCTGCACAGACTTGTGTAAATGTCAGAAGTGCAAGAACACTGACAAAAAAGCTGCTGAACCTGTCATTCACAATGATGATGTGTCTGACGAGAGTGAGTTTGATGGTTAGGATGTCATGATTTTCAGATGGGGAAATAAAAATGTATTTTCCTTGGGGAATAAGCACTACAGTGCCAATAGCAAGACACATGATTCAAAACAAATGCTGGATTTGAATAAGAAAATAAAATCTTGATTTATATCAATAATTACCTCAACTCATACCAATCCAGATAAGCTGTCACTTATAATTATTGGAGAAATAAATCTCATATACAAGGGGATTCCAATAAAAAGGTTTGTGTTTTACTTTTTTCAGTGCTATTGCTAAGGAAAATATGCTGGTTGTCAAGGAAAATAGTAATATTTTGGTATTTACATAGAAAAAATGCATTAGATATATTACATTTATCATTTCATGTAGTTAGGCTATTGTACAAACACTTCTCTTGAGGGTAAATGGTAAAATTCTTCAGTGTAAGGAGTCCTACACAGACTGGAACTATGCCGAGGGGCCGACCTCCCAAACTAAGAGACAAACTCAGCGACAAGCCAGACCGAGGATCCAGGAGGTCGTGAGGGGCAGAAATCTGAAGTCCTCCCCCCAAGCAAGGTCGCGGTCGCGAGGGACCACTCGAACAACCCCACAAGCCCCAGAACACAGTACCGAGGATCCAGGAGGTCATGAGAGGCAGAAATCTGAAGCCCTCCCCCCAGGCAAGGTTGCGGTCATGAGGAACCACTCGAACAACCCCACAAGCCCCAGAACACAGTGTAAGTCTCTGCAGGAGGCAGCTTACCTACCTCGGGACAGCTCCTTTACCAGCGGGATTTAGATTAATTCATTAGCTATCTTTAACTGTTTTTTTTCCACACACATGTGGACACTGTTTATTTAAACTTGACTGCCACTGATTCTGGCGCCAAAATGAGAAAAAAAATCTGCAGTGTTGTGTAAATCTGTATTAAGGACTACAGCTTCTGTTTGCTCACTTAAAAAGTTTGTCTTTACTGTATCTACCTCTTCTGGCTCCATAATCGCATTTGAATTTGTAAAGCCAGGGGCCTGAAGCTTGAACAGTAGTTCTGCAGTCCACGGCTCCACTGTACCTTGCTGGCGCCACTTTTGAATCCTGAGCCCATAAACAAAAGGCAGGCTAAGTGCCCGCAACAAAAAAGAAAAAAAAAATATAAAGTCTAAAAGATAGGGCAGCATTTAATCCTACCATTAACTCCCAAAGCTACCGACTGAAAAAAAAGCCCAGCCCCTAACAGAAACACCCTCTTCAAATACTATTTAATCTTGCTCACTGACCCTTTTCCTTGTCCACAGACCGAGGACCCAGGAGGTTGTGAGGAGCAGAAATCTGAAGCCCTCCCCCCAAGCAAGGTAGCGGTAGGGAAGGACCGCTCGAACAACCCCACAAGCCCCAGAACACAGTGTAAGTCTCTGCAGGAGGCAGCTTACCTACCTTGGGACAGGTCCTTTACCAGCGGGATTTAGGCCTTGCCTCCCCCACCACCACCCTTGGTTGACACTCAGCTTTATAGGCTGCATCACGTGAGCACAAAAACCTATCAGTTCACTTTTTCATTTGCTGGTTATATAAAGTGAACACTAGGGGGCTCTCTTAGAAGAATAGAGGGAAAAAAAACCCAGAAATATAACAGATTCCCACTAACAAAATAACATGTTAAGCAGCCAAATGAAACTACTACACCTCTTGCTGACCATAGCATTTGCTACCCACTCTCCCCCTCCCTCATTTCACAGCAACAACTCCCCAGCTAATGGTCAAATTCACCAATATCACTTTTCAAACATAACATTGAGCCTAAGCTGCACCATAAGTGGGCCCGCGCAGGCAATTCTTGCACCACAATCCCACACCCACCTCCTCAATAAACCTAATCCTTTCCTTTTACTAGGACAAAAAGCCCTGCTCATCCAATTCATTCCCATACCATGCAAACCACCTAAAAGCAACACTAGCCCACGCAACAACAAAAACCTTTCAAAATGACTACAGCTAACAGTACTCAGACACGCGCTCCTACTACTATTACTCCTGGCAGGTGACATACACCCCAACCCAGGGCCGGCCCCGGCTACTACAGCAAAAATTGAGAGTAAAACAGGTTTGCTTCTGGTCTCCTTAAAAATACGCAGCCTTCCAAAAAAGCTAACTCTATTGCAAGGGTGGGTTGCGCAACATTCACCAGACATCCTTGCTCTGTCCAAAACATGGTTAAATACGCATGTTCTGGACTCCGCAGTTGCACTGAATGACTACATTATCTTCAGAGAAGATAGAGAGGGTAAGAGGGGAGGCAGATGCACCATCTACGCCAGATCAAAATTTCAACCTCTACTAGTCCCCTTGCCAACCCCAAAACATGGTGCCCAAGCAGTCACAATCAAGGCAGCAATCGGCTCCCACAGGAAACCATTATATATAATGTCAGTTTACATACCCAACAACCAAAAAGCAGCCTTTGACTCCATAATGGCAAATATAGCGATGCTCCCCCCACAAGTGATCTCATATTAATGGGTGATTTCAATGTAAACTGGTTATCAAAGGCAGCAGACACCTTTAAAGATGCAGCAACTGCACACGATTTGACTCAAGTAGTCCAGACCCCCACAAGACAGGACCCCAGGACAGGAACACACTCGCTCCTTGACCTTATCCTGACAAACTCCCCCAATCACCTATCTAACGTCAAAGTCCTCCCAGACATCCTTAGTGACCACTCTCCTCTATCCTGCTCCTGGTCCAACAAGAGCCCACGTAAACTTCCCAAAATATCCCACCAAAGGCACCTCAAACAGGGAGCCATATCTAAGATAATCCACTCTCTCTCCACCACTGACTGGTCTCCAGTCCATACTGCCCTATCCATAGATGAAGCCCTCACCTCCTTTATAGGTATCTTCAATGCAGTCTGTGATAAACATGCCCTACTCATCAAAAAGTTTCTAAAATCTAGGGACACACCTTGGATCACACAACCCCTGCTAGACCAGATGCACCATGGAGATAATCTCTGGTATAAGGCACTCAACTCCAATGTCCCCCACGACAGACAGCTCTATAGGGAGGCTAGAAATAAGTGCACCAGGGCTATTCGACTAGCAAAATCCAGCCACTACAAACAAGCCCTAACATCATCCTGGGGCTCAGGGAACAAGTTTTGGAGCAACATCAAAGAACTATGTGGGAAAACCGAAAGCCAACTGCCTACCCAAGTAATCTATAATGGTACCCCCACACAAGACCCCACCTCAATAGCTAATGTTCTGAATAACTCCTTCACAGACCTCAGTCACATACTCCCACCAAACTACTTTGACCCGCCCACCACTGCTCCACCTACCCCCTTCCCTAGGCACAGCTTCCCACCTTTTAGGTTCCAAACAATCTCCTGCAATAAGACCAAACACTACCTCACAAAAGCCTTAAAAAACAAACGATATAGCAGTGACACTCTAGACCTGAAGATCCTCCGACTTATGCTAGACATGACCATCCCTCACCTCACTAAAATATTCAACCAATCATTACATCTAGGGCAATTCCCAGCTCTCTGGAAGAGGCGTATTATCACACCAATACTAAAAAAAGGGTGACCCTACTGACCCCGGCAACTACAGGCCGATCACAATACTTCCCTCTCTCAAAAGCTCTCGAAAGAATAGTGTCAGACCAACTCACTGAGTACCTGACAATGCACTCCCTGCTCTGCCAAGAACAACACGGTTTCAGAACAGGACATAGCACCACCACAGCACTCCTCGCGCTGACATTCTACATCCACGAAGCCCTTGATGTGGGGGAATTAGCAGGCGCAATCTTCGTAGATCTAACTAAAGCATTTGACACCATAAGTCATGATCTACTGTTACATCTACTTCCCTCCCTCAACCTAGCCCCAGACGCATTAATCTGGTTCAAAAACTACCTCACAGACTGAACACAAGAAGTAAAAAATAAACACCACCCTATTCTCCAAACTCACAGTCCAGTCGGGTGTACCCCAAGGATCAATCCTAGGCCCGCTACTATTCACCCTCTTCCTTAACTCCATCCCAAGCACATGCAGTGGTAAACTACTGCTCTACCCAGATGAAGCAAGTAGTCTACTGGAAAGACACCACACCTATTGCCCTCCAATACAACCTCCAAACTCACTTCCAGGAACTAGAACACTGGTTCACGAAGCACTGGTTAGTACTAAACTATAGCAAAACAAAATCCATGATCTTTGAGCACCGACAAAGCCCCTACAATAGCTCCCAACTAAACATCACCAACCACCAGGGCACCAAAATTGACCAAGTAACACACTTCAAATATCTTGGCATCACGCTTGACAGATCACTCACCTACCACACACTCATCAACCTAATCTCTGCCTCAGTAAACGCCAGACTAGGGACCCTCTATAGGCATAGACAGTGCCTCCCACCCCACGCCCTATGCCTGGCAGTGAACAGCTCAGTTCTATCATTGGTAGACTACGGAATCATAATATATGGAGTGGCTGACCCCACGGCCCTTAATCGAATCAATCTTGCCCTTAATAAAGCCAGTCGCCTGGTCACAGAAAGTGACAAACTTACACACACCTGCGACCTTTACAAAAAAGCCAACTGGCTGACATTCACAGGGAGGCTAAAATACCATACCTTCCTCCAAGCCAAGAAAATCCTACTGAGGACAGCACCCACTGGCCTTCACCCCCTAGTAAAACCTAACATCCACAGGAGCACCCCAAGACACCCAGCAAAAATGCATACCCTAGTCTCCCTCAGAAGGACCTTGTTAGGCCAAAGGTCTTTTTGTTATCAGGCACCCACCTGGCTTAATGAACTCCCCCCACCCATCTCCCAGGCCTCATGACTAAGCCTGTTCAAAGCCAGCATTAAGAGGCACCTCTTAGACTCAGAGACATGTAGGTGCACCTAAGCACACTACTCAACCTAGACGAGGGTTGATTATCCAAACTCATGGCGGATACCCAACTTCTGAAAATGCTGTTACAGAGTTATGAAAAGTACTACGTATTCACGTTATGCTGCATGTTCTATTGACCAGGGCTGCAAGAGCAACCCCAAAGATACTATTCAATTTATGTATTTGTATTTGTCATTTTGTTATCTCCTCTGTATACCACTATGTAATAATACATGTTGTTATCTTGCTTAACCTGTTTGTTTGTCCAGATGTGGAGCCTTTGTAAAGGAGTCTCTGACTCAAAGGTTGTAATTCTGAAACTTTAAATAAATAAAAAAATAAATAAATAAAGGTGATTATTGCCAAAAAAAAAGCAAATTATGGGTATGTGGGTAATACCTTGACCTATAATTACTACCAAAAGATCAATATGGTAATTTATTGCACAGTATCTGTTACACTGATGATTGTAGAAATTTGTGATGCATAAAACACCCAGTAGGGCAATAATTTTTAGTTCTTTAGCACATTTTATTGACAATAAATACTTAAAAGAATGTTCACCCAAATTTACTATAATGTGCAATATTTTTTCTTGTGTGTGACTTCTAAGTTCTCCATTCCATTCAGTCTTGCCTTTAATATACTTACATATACATTTCAATCATTTTTAGCTAATATGGGACTTTACAGGGCAAATATTAATGGAGTTATGGACAAGAACCCTTCATCGGTATGGTGTCAAAATTGGTTGACAGCCAGGTAACTTTGGATGTGCTGTAACAGAAAACTGCAGGGTTTCTTGTGGAAAACTTTTTACACAAGTTCTGTCAGGTTATTGGCTATATAAATCTGTAGAGAGTAAGTAGTGCCACTGTTGCCAAAACAAAACTCATTTTCTAGGCACATATCTCAATTCAGCATATGGCCTAATAGGGGAGGGGGTGGGGCAGTAGGGCATCATAACTAAGCCCCTGCAATGGACTAGGGTTGGGGGTATATATTTCACAAATGCAGCCCTTTGAGTTTGGCAATGACATTCTGGGAGCTCTTAAAACATGCTACTCAGCTTGGCTGAAAAAAAGCACACCATTTTACATGCATAGAAGGATGGGAGTGGGATGGAGGTCTGGAGTCAACAGTTGGAGGTGGCTGGTGGCCAAGGGACTAGTCCAGGTCACCTGGGAAGGAACAGAGTTTTTCTTATTTTACTTTATATATACTGTATGTCATATCCTATGGGGGATGTTGGGGGTGTGTGCTAGACAACCATCTCAGCAGGATGTGCTACACATGGGCTCTGCAGTGGAGGCACAGATTATTACTTACATTTTACAGTATTTAAAATGCATTATTATGCACCTAAAACTGCCATAATTGCTTCCCTGAAGAACCAAGGAGTGTGGAGAAAATAAGTATGGTATGCACCAAGCAGCTGCAGCAGGGAAGGAGCTACAAACAATGATCACGGCAGCAATCAAAGTCACTTGAAGCCTCTGCTATCACTGGAGCCAGCCATCCTTAAGGATAAATAACGCTTTCCCTGAAAAGGGACTATGGACTCCAAGTGGATAGAATAATGACAAGATTAGAGAAGCATGATGCAATGCATGAACTCTTCCTAACAGTATCAGATGTGTATAACAGAGTCACCACAACTGTGGCAGCTGTATGTTCCCAAATAGAGAAGAACAGACCATTAAGGGTCTGTCAAGAGACCACAGAAAGTAATGTTTTTACTGGGAATCATTGGCTTGTTGGAGTACTAGAGGGCATAGAAAGATTAGACCTATTGTGGTACCTTAAGCTGTAAAATCATCACCTGGCATTCATTACAGAAGAACTTAGACATTTTAGGCCAGACAGTGTAATTTTCTGGGCTGCTTCTCTGTCCTCTAACCAGCCCTGAAGGGTCCTTCTTAGGATGTAAGGTACTGTATGTTTGTAGGAGACACCATTCTATAGACTGCCAAGGCAACCTACCTCTAGATATGAATGGTGGAGACATATATTACTTTTTGGACTTATCCTTTCAGACCAGGGCCCAAAGGAAGAAGTTCAATATCATTTGCCAGAATGCCCGGAGCCTCAGGATCTTACGCTCCTTCCTGCCCAGCTCTGGATAGTGTTTGGTTGGGGAATCATTCCAATTTACTGTCCATAAGGACATGAGTCACCAGGTAGAACAAGTCAAATAGGAGTTTGCTAACCTGGATGAAAGTTAACATCCTAATGAATCAGATGGGAACTGGGACTGTTACATTGACTTTTGCCTGCCTTGTGGTATCAGCAATCTCTGAAATTGACTTTTAAGTCATTGTCAGCTTGGCAGTTTTTTGGTTTTTAAGGTTAAGAATGGATGGTTTGGATGAATAGAGCTACTGGAAGTGATGAGTGTGGGGCATGCTTCTCCTTTTAAAGGGGTGGGAACCTTTCTAGTAAGAATTTTTTTTGACTTTTCTTGGGATGCAAGTAGGGCTGTTGGGAAACTGAAATATCAGGATAATGGCAGCGGCCACTTGGCGCCTTGTATACTCTGTCAGTATTTTGTTTTCTTTGTTTTTTTAACTCCCCAGAAAGCTTCACATGTAGTTAGTCCAGTTGTTTTCCGTAGATGAATTCAAAGTAATTCTGTAGTCAGGATTAGGTGGCCAGGCAGAATTGTGTTGGCAAATGTTTACTGATTACGATTGTTAGTGACATACAGTATATGGCTTTGGGTGTTTGGTTTTGTATAAACGTTGGTTGTGGGTCATTAAAGCCCATGGGGGTCATTTTCCCCTATTTCCTACCTACTACTATTATTGTTAAATAGCAGTCTAGATACTGAATTTTATTTTCTGCATGTTCTCCCAGTTAGGACACACCACTTGTAATTAGATAGGTTGGCATTACCTATTTCTTTTTTTTTTTTTACTTTATTTCTTTATCTCTCCTTGCCTGCCCCCAGAGTCCTATCCTTCCTTCCTCTCATCCCCCGTTCCACCTTTAGGGGAATCTGCCCCTAGAGTGCCTCCTTTCCTCCTCCTGCACATTGGGGTCTGTCCTTCTTTTTTTGGTGGTCCGGATGGTACCCGAGAGGCTATCATCTAGGGCTCCGGGAGGTGTTTTCTGTTTTCTCCCCTGTTTTTTTTCCCCCTACCCTCTGGGACGTCGAGCACTTAGGACGTACGTCCCGAGTGGTGGCATGCTGACGCATGCCAGACCACTCATGCACCGTTGACGTCTCCCCTCCCTGGCTCCAACGAGCGAAGCCGCCTCCATCCCCTTCAATTGTCAGTGCTTCCACCGGCTATGAAGGGGATGCAGAACGTGAATGCACTCCTTGGTTCCCACCCCTGAGGGAGGAGAGCATCCATTGGGATGCTCGATCCTCCCTCTCCCCTGCCGACCCCCGGCCACCCGGAGCATTACCTATTTCTTAATACTAGTACTGATTAGATCACTCCCCCCCACTCCTTTATACAAGATTAATTAGCAATTGACTGTTAATATCAACTGTCTTGGGCAAATGCACAGTGGTAATGTCTTGTATTGCTGTACATGTTTGACTTTTATAAGAGAGTGGCTGCATTTGCTATTGTTATGAAAACAACAAAATACAAGTCTGAAAAAGACATGCCACTTTGGAATTTATCTTTCGAGCAATCATTTGAGACTAAGAGGGTCTCAATATTTATTTTTTGTTTCCCAAATACAGTAACATGAATTGTGCATTCGACTTATTATTCAGTTACAGACAATGAATATTGCTTTATCTGTGTTATTTTGGAAAGATATTCATTGCATTTTACCTCCAATATTGGCAATATTTCAGGGCCTATGCATGAAGACTTTTGTTTGTTTGCTTTTTGGGAGTTGTGTTAAGTTCTTCCTTTCACTGAATTGGATATTTTGGATTACTTTGGAAACAATTCACTTGAAAACATGGACTCTAGCCTGTCTAGCATTTAAGGGTACAATTTTGGGACCAATTCAGTCGGTTTTGTATAGACCGCAGCTTGACATACTATCCATCTTGCATCTTGGTTATGGAACTAGGACAATTATCTGATTCTTGCCATTTGAGTCATGTGTCCTATTTTTATTGCTGCTTTTTTCTGGATAATGCCATGACACCATGTTTTGTTTTAGTGGGGGATTCCAGGGCAGATAACAGCAGACACCAAAACAGCTTAGCTCCAGTTGCAGAAAGGTACCTACAAAATAATAGCGCAATAGCTTGTTTTCTCATTTTGGGCCCACCACGGCCCAAACACATAAAATCAGATTAGGGCTGGTTTGTTTCCCCTTGCATGGAGATACAGTTCAATTCAGTTTATTTATTTTACCAGGAAAAGGCTCTGTTGAGCAAGCTTATTTACATGGAGGTCCTCGGTAGGACAGTTGATGTAACATCATAACAGCAATTCAGATAAGATACAGGAAAATGTCACAAGCATCAAATATATAGCATAACATATAATGAGATTCAGTGAGTACAAATACAGGGAAAGGTCATACGTAACAACATAAAGCATAACAAGTAATGATGTACAGTGAGCTCCTAAAATACAGAGACAGATAGGGGTACTTAGGATCTGGCTCAGTTAGTCAGCGCAAAATGGTGGAAAACAGCAACACCAT
Organism: Neoceratodus forsteri; assembly: GCA_016271365.2. Taxonomy (NCBI): domain Eukaryota; kingdom Metazoa; phylum Chordata; order Ceratodontiformes; family Ceratodontidae; genus Neoceratodus; species Neoceratodus forsteri. The sequence continues at coordinate 584,150,155 of CM028137.1, read as the reverse complement.
AATGTTAATGATTTTATGAAATTTGGATTACTACATACATACAGTACAGATACAGATGAGGCCCACTAATAAATTGTCAGAGGGATACAATATGCGTCTGTGTCTTCTGTTCTCATCATTTGAAGATTGTGAAAGAGATTATTTGGCACCATGAACACCTACATAAAGCAGTCAGTCAAAATGTGCATGGTAATTTGCATATGTATCCAATGATGTTTGCATCATTGGAGCTTGTGTGAATTTGTAGTTCTACAAAATAATATATAAATGGCAGTCACAACTCTTGCCAATAGTTGGAAAATACTGTTGCAAAATAGGAAATGTTACATGAAACAAAGACCAAAGGTCAGTCATGTTTGTCTCCTGCCATTTCGGCTGCAGCAGCATTCAGTGTTATAAAAGCACAGCAGCTTTAGCCATTGTGTTCATGGGAAATGCCAGCAGTAAATGTTATGGACTTTGACACTATGGAGAGGAAAATCACCAGTGATGCAATCTGTGGAGATCTGAGTCATTTGAATGTGCCTCCCAGGCATAGTAACTTATCGGTGAGGTACTGTCCCCATGTTCCTCCCTTCACCATCTTTGAAACTGAAATACATGCTGTCCAGCAGTTTCACTGCCCACCTATGTCATTTCCCAATCCACTAGTTCAAGGCAATTCAACTGGGCTCAGCCATAACCAATTAAAACATACTATGGGTTAAGATAAAATCATTCTGAAAAAAAGTTGTGCTTGTAATAGTGGAGTGTAACCTAGTAAAATATCACCAAAATATGTAAAGCCAAGTATGCACTTTTAATCATTTATATATCAGCTACTTATTTATGTAAAAACTTACAGAAAAAGAAAATATATAATTTTGCTGTGTCACTTCGTTACTCCACAAACTACTACAGTGTTCTAATTTAATGCACTTGGTTGTACAGTAAAACTAGTGACCAATAAGTGAAAGACAGAAAAATGAATGAAAACCTAAGTGGAACAAGAAGGAAGAAAATGGTTTGAATTTCCCCTAGTCTGTGAATAATCCCCCAGTGATCTCTGACTCTACACCCCTGAAACTCCCATACTGTTCATGTAATAGTCTAGTTCAGTGCTGTCTTTTCACTGAGTCTTTTCAAACACCCCCTCTCTAGTTCAACATTTCCAGAGTCCCAAAGGGCCAAATGCATCAAATAACCCCCATTTTTGACCCTGGCCCATGACTGAGGACCACAGCAATCCTAAATCCCGGCTAGTCAGGAGTTCCCTTATCCCTAATGTGAAGTGCACTGCTATCAGCTGGCAGCCATTATGCAGAGTACCCCAAATGGGCAGGAGGAGAAACACAATGTACATCATTCAGTGACACAATGTAGACTGACCAATGAGATCTGTTTAGCATCATCAAATGATGCACAGACCATTGCCCCTTCTCCGCTTTGCTGAGAGCATAATGAAAAAGCTTTAGCGTGCTCTGGGCTAGGGAAGTGGGAACCATTGACTAGCTGGAGTTGAGGATTACTATTGCCCCCAGTCATGGATTGAAGCAGGGGGCAATACTTGACAAACATGGCATATCTAGGCAGGGGAAGATTGTGCTGGGGGTGTCATAAAATAATTTATTTAAAGCTTGCATTTTGCCAGCTATTTAACAAAAATTAATCTGAATTTTACATGTATAGTAAAATGGAGGTGTGGTAGAGGGCAAGAGGAAATAGATGGGAGTGGTTGGGTTGCCATGGGACTAGGCCTAGTCATCTGAGGAGGGCAAGAGGGTTTCATATTTAATAGACTTATCCTACAGGATTTAATCTGGGTGTTGTCTTTTGAGACCAAGATGGTCTCAATATTTTTTCAGGGTTTATGTTTTATTTCATAAATGTAATATCATGAATAGTGGATACAGCTGAAGGCATTTACTCAGGATGTGGTTAATTGGGAGGATCAGTTAATTGGGATGTTTCCTTGGTAACCAATTTGTTCCCCATTGTATTTTATTAATGTTAGAAATGCTTAAAAGGGATGGACAGATTATTTAATCAGGATGCTTTTTTCAGGCTACTAATTTTCATTTTCTGTCACCAGAACTACTCAATAACTGAGAGTCATATGACTAGTAAACACAACACTTTACAAGGTGATTTTTTGATATATCAGTAAGGTGACAGTTTAGTATTTGCTAACTTATGTTGATAACATTTATTTCTGTTCTGTGGATGCAAAAATAAAGTGTGATGTATTTTTTCTTTCTTGTTAGCTGTAGTCTATCTCCTGGTCTCCCTGGCGGCCCCCAGCTAATCGACCCCCCCAGCCCGGTCACCCGGTTCCTCCAGTACTTACCTCTGCCTGTTGTTGTCTGCCACAGGACTGAGGCTGTGCCTGGTCACCAGTGCAGAGCCTGTGGGGAGGTTGATTGTCATCCCACTACCGAGGGTGTTTTCCACTGTTTTTTCTCCCTTTCCCCCTGTTGCTGGGGTGCAACACGTCAGTGTGAGTATGTGGAGGAATATGTATGCTGCAGAGTCCCACAGCATCCTCCCTTTGTGGGCATCCCCAACCTGTTCTGCCCTCAGACCTCCACCTGAGGGCAGTCATTCGGTGGGACAGCTAAGCCACCCTCCTCTGGAAAGGAGAGCTGTCCTCCGGATGCTCAAACCTCTCCCACCATGGCTGAACCCCTGCAACCCATTTGCACCATGACTATGGGTCACCATTGTGGTAGGAAGTAAGATTCCAATGCCTCAGCCTTCTACCCTACTGGGCCAGCTGTGTTGTAGTTTTTTTTAATCTATCATTAAGTGTTCTCAACAGTGATTTAAATTATTGTTGTTTTTTTTTTTTTTTTGTGAAAACAGTCTCTCCTGATAATAGAGATGACAGCTTAATAGGGATGAAAGGCTGTCCAAGAGGCTGTCCCTTTTAAGAAACTCTATCTGTACCACTCTTTATTCAGTTACAGTGAATATCCCAATATTTGTGTTATTCAGGAAACATATCCACTTTGATTTGCACCACTACTATCTGCAGTATTTCAGAGCCTATGCCCTGTAGTGATGACTTTTGTTTGCTAGGGTTTGGGGTGGGTGTTGTGTAGTGCTCCTGTATTAATGTATTTATTACATTTTGGATTAATTTAGGAGCATTTTGTTTCTGAACATAGGACCTATTCAGTCCACTATTTCTCGGTACTGTTTTGGGATCACTTCAGTCACCTTTGACTCACTGGCACCCTTAGTCATGGAAACAGAGCCATTATTTCAGCTATTTGATTGTTGCCATGTAATCTTTTGCCTCATTTGTATCTGTGCTTCCTCTGCCTACCCTGTGTTTTAGTGAGGTCTGCATTTTTATTTCTTGAATTTGCAGCCCCCTTCCCATGCTTAGGGGTATTCAGACTGAATAAAAGGGGATGGGAAGGTATAAAGAATAACTTGTACATATTTGACCTTATGGGATTGGGATGACCTCCAAGATTCATGGACACTATCGGCGTGATGCAGGGCTCTGAAGAAAAGGGTTAGGAACACAATAAACCCCCAAAACAACAACTGAAGGTTCACTGAAAGTGTAAAGCCTAAAACTGGATCCATTTAGTTTCCGAGCTCATGAGCACATTTTCAGGATATCATGCATGTTTCCACATCACTTCACTTTTTTCCCAGTCCATTTGCAAAGTCAAACTTCAGTGTACAGTACCTGTTCAAATGTATTATTCCCATTGGGGAAGTATGTGTTAAATCTTTAAACATCCAGTCTTCTTGGTATCCTCCTAGCAGCAGTCCAAAATAAATTTAGTGGCTGCAAGAAACCCAGTGGGGTACAACTCTGAAATCTCTAATAATTATACAATGCTGAGCTACCATTTCATCCTCCCAAAACAGACTTCCCTTGATGTTCTGTGGTACTTGTGACTGGTATACACAAAAACATTAGCTCTGACCCATCTGTAGACTTCTAAGGACATTAACTGTGACCCACAGAGGGTCTATTGACAGGACACATTTTACTTTATATCTGTGTCTCAGAAACCTCCACCCTGATAGGCACCATGACACAACAAGAGGCATTCAGCTCCATTGAGCTGTCTGGGAATATCTAGCCTTCTACTCATCTCCTAGACCTGGTACCCTTGGCTGACTGCCTGACACATGTGGACTTAAGATAGCCAACTACAAGCTCTTACACCTACATTTGTTCCACCAATTATACTGCACAAACTCAAAAGACTGGGACCCAAGGGGATTGCCCCACAATTTAGATCTAGCAAAGACAGGTTGTTACTTCCTGAGGCTTCAAGTTTGCCTCTGCTCTGGCATTTCTCCCTCTCCCAATATTGACCCCCATGAGCAGAAGGTCTAGGGCTTAATTAATTACACATTCCAGCTGTGTTTCTACTTCTAGAGATCTGTGTGGAGTGCCACACAATTTAGAAAAGGTTAAGAGAGGCAGTCACCCTCGGGAGTCCCAGTTTGTCACAGGCACTGTCTCTCACCCTCTCCCTAATATTCACCCCACATGAGCAGAGGCTCCCTTGACCAAATCACTCTCATAGGTCTGTACACATTCCTCTCTTGTCTAGACGCAGGGAGGAAGACCACTGAGGGATGCTTAAGACAGTCACTCATTTCAGGAAGAAATACAGTTCATCTCAGATTTGACTGTTCGGTCTTCAACTCTTTCTTCTCCTCTGTGAAGCCAGATTGCCTATTAGCCTTATATTTTCTTGTTTACAGGGATTTTCCCCAGTGAGGTCCCCTGGCAACAGCAGCTGCCTCCATTCCCAGTGGATTTTGTAGACACACACTGGAATCAGAAACTCAAGAGGGAGCTCTGCTACAACATGCCAGGCATGAGGCCCTCCCCAGACTGATACAACCTGCTCCTGCTCTCTAGCTCCAGCTAGATGGCTTCTTGCTTTTGGAACTCTGGAGCAGACCAGATGACCCAGCCTCCCAAACAGAGATGGATGAAGTCGGCAAAATTTGTTCCGTGAATTAATTTGTGAATTTCATGCAATTCATGAAGCAGAGTTCTCAAAATTTGTGGATCGCAAAGTGTGAATTTTTTACCATGAAGTGTGGAATTTTGCCATGAAGTGCAGAATTTCACTTGCAAAATTCTGCATTTTGTTGCAAAAACTTTGCAATTCGGGCAAAGTCAAAGTTTCCCAGACCTGGGAAAGCTTCATGAAGCGCCACAAAGTTGCAAATTTTCACCACATCGCACACACTTTACTGGTGAAGTTTTACTTTGCTACATCTCTGCTATCTAAGGACCCAGAGGTTCACTCTTCGAGATCCTTATAGGGGCTACAATTTATTTATTTGAAATAGCTACAATCAAGATAAACCAATGAAATGCAGCATGTTGTTTTATTGGGATCAGAGAACAGACAACAACAGACAGCAAAACAGCTTTTCTCTAAAAGTGGAAAGTTACATACAAAATAATATATAATTAGCAGCAATGAATCTTAGTAAATTAGAACATAACCACTATAAGAAATGCTAGCTGAAAAAAGCATTAAAGTTCCGTCATGCATGTCACCTACTATTTTGGCTGCTGCAGTATTCAATACTTTACTGACCAGCTAAAAAAAGAGCAATGGGTGAAGTAGGAAGGTTACAGAGGGTAGTACCTGGGAAAAAAGTAAGGCAAGAGGGAATGTGGGGGATAGAAAGCAGTCAGCATAAATACCAAAAGCCTCAATAACAAGATTACCAAACTGCAGGCAATGTTGACACATGTCAAGTTGGACTTGGTAGAAGGCCCGGTGGTGCTGAGGGTTGAGGCGCTGGATACCACACCTCGCGCCATGCTGGTGACCCGGGCTTGGGAATGAGCCAGGGCTGCTGGGGGTTGGCAGGGGAAGGAAGAGATTCAGCATCTGGATGGACTGCTCTCTCTTCCCGGGAGAGGGTTTGGGGTGTGCTCACTCTAGGAATGACCTCTGACAGCAACTAGAGGATGTCGCCAATTGTTCTTGTGGCGTATGCCTCGGAGGGCAGAGCCATGGCACTCCATTGCCTTGCTGGCCACACTCCACAGGGGGGGACCAACAAAAAGCACAAAAAAAACCCTGGCTCGATGATGAGATGATGAGGGCCCCAGTGATCTCCCTCTCATCCCCAATGCTGGGCCAAGCCACACCGGGGATCCATGGTCAACCTCCCAGAGGGATGGACCTTCTAATATCAGATAGAGCCGCCAAGGGAGGTGCCCTGTTCTGGGGAGTGATCCAGAGTGCTGGGAAGTTCCTCGGAGGGTGTGTGATCTGGTGTGGATGGCCAGCTGGGGAGAAGAAGGGGCAGGATTGTGTGGGCACCTCCGAAGGATGCCTTGGAGAACCGACGCATGAATAGAATTTAAAAAAAATTAAAAGTTGGACTTGGTAGCCATTATGGTGATGTAGGCTACAGGGAATAATGAATGGTATTTGGCAGTTTCATGGTATATATTGTGTATAAGGGACAAGTACATGAGTAAAGATTGAGGTTGCCCTTTATTCCAGGGACAGAACAGAGGCTATGGAAGATGACACTATCAAGAAGAAAGGGGTGGAGTTGATTTGGGTACAACTGACTATGGCTGCAGGAAAAAAAATAAGAATGGCATTGGTCAACAGACTGCCAGGGCAGAACAAAGGAGATAAAGAACTAGGGGAGGAAGCTAGGAGGAATTAGTGATAGGAGAGATCTGAACCTACAAGACATTGACAGGGATAGCCAAGTGGTTAAGAATGCTTGGAGCCCTGTACTGTTAAATATAATGCCAGACTACTTACTGGTGCAGCTGGTCAGGGATCCCACACAGCAGGACATTATTCTCGACTTGGTGTTTACCAACTTGGAAGTGGTGCATAGAGTGGCATTCAGGGTAACTTTGGGGTCCAGTAACCACTATTCAATGTGGTTTGAACTGGTGATGTGGAGCACTAGATCTCCTTCAAGGTCAGTGGTTCTCGACCTCAGATTGATTACTTTTCAACAGATGTAGAAAATGGGTAGTGAAAATTTAGTGGGTGCAGGCATTATCAAATGGTAGAGGTAAAGTGGAGAAAAATCAAGGGGGCTATTCTGGAGGTGAACAGCTCTTGTGTAAACAAGGTCACCAAATGAAATAAACACAAAAGATTAACCTGGTTCTCAAAGAATGTATGGGAGGCTGTGATGTCAAAGGGAAGGGAGGCTGCAATGGCAAAAATAAAAAGGCCTTCAAAAGGTACAAGGTGGCTGGGGGGTAGGGGAATCAGAAAGTCAGATCAAACGAATGTGGAGAAAGATGGCAGTCAGGAAGGCAAAGGCAGACACAGCACTGGGATTGTGAAAGGTGTTAAAGGAGGGGAAAAATAATTCTTTAGTGACATTTAATGAAAGATGTCAAGCTACGGTTGGTTCAAGCAACATTCCTTCCGATGGTAGACTATGCAGACTTCCTTTGTAGTCATTGCCCTACTTCTTATCTTGCAAAATTGGACATGCTCTACCATAGAGCTTTGAGGCTTATAATGTGATTTCCCTTCTCCATACACCATTGCTCCTTATATGCAGCTGTGGGGTGGACTTCCTTTCAATTGAGGCAGAATAGAAATGCTGTTCTATGGACCTTCAGATCTAGCTCTAAAATACTTCCGCAATATATTAATGACTGTATCTCACTAAGCATAGTAGACAACTATGCTTTGAGAAGTCATTCTTTTATATCACTGAATGTGCCTAAAATTAAATCATGCTTTGGCAGAGTGTCTATAAGCTTTGTGCTGCCCTCTCTATGGAATAAAATGCAGAAATCACCGAAATTGAGCACCCCTGTTAGCCATACTACCTTCAAGAATCTATATTCCCATGGTGTAAAGGAGCTGTGCAATTGCATCCCACGTCCTTAGTCAGGCTCAATGTTTGTTGTCCTCCTGTAGCTTGCCTGGCTCCAAATTTGATGTCTAGGTTCTCAGATTCTTCTCACTCTCTTTTCATCGCTGATCCTCTTTTCTTCTGTTCCTCCTTTCTCCTCTTTGTCTTCCTCTTCTCTATTCCTTTTTCTCATGCATACCTACTATCTACTCTATGACACTGCCAGTCACTTCTGTATATGTCTAGGTAGTTTATCCCCTGACTCCCATTTTTTTGGTGAGGTTCTCCAAACCCAGTAGTTGAGTCATGTCCCCTTGCCCCATTCTCTCTTCTTTCCCTTTGTCATACCCTGGCCCCCCCTTTTTCTTTTCCCTCTTACCTTACACTTCCCCCATCTTTGACCTTCCCCCCCTGCCCCCATCATCTGTTTCTCATTCTGGCATCCTTTCTCCATCCTAACTTTCCTGGCTAACCCAGTTGCTCAAAGTATTGTATAAAACGCTACCTTTTGTTTTTAACCTTGCTCCTCTTCCCTTCCCAATCTTATTTTTTTATGTATATATACATTTACATCCTTACCAAGTTGTTCTGTACTGCATCATGCTTTCTTGTGTATGGTTCTTGCAACTTGAAATTGATTTTATTTTTGTATTCCATTGTATTGACTGTATAGATAAATATGTATTGTTTCTATTGTACCTTGACTTTGTTCTAACCAGGTCCATCTTGCAAATGAGCCTTGCTCAATGATGTTCACCTGGATAAATAAAGATTTGATTAACTGATTGACATTCGGAAGAAAAGGAAAGCTGGGGGATTGTTAGGCTAGCTGGGGGTAGTGGAGGATAACAAGCAGAAGGTCAATGACTCAACAATAAGTTTTGCTCAATATTCACAGAGGAAGACACTGGGCCTGTACAAGAGAGCAGTATCAAGGCAGTCACACAGGAGGTACAGAATATGGGGAGGGTAGTGAACACAACTGAATGGAAAACAAGGGATTAAAAACCCTTAGGGTAGATAAAGAACCAGGCCTGGATGGCCTTTACCCAAGGGTACCTAAGGAATATGTTTTACAGTAAGCACAGACCCTTAACTTAGCTATTTATTAACTCATTGGAGTCTGGAGTGGTGCCCAGAAGATTCAAGACTTGCAGATGCTGTCCCCTTCAACAAGGGGCATAGGAAGGACATGAGCAACTACAGGCCAGATAGTCTTACTTCCATTGTAAGTAAGCTGATGGAGATCTTAGTAAATTAAATCCTGGTGGACTATTTAAAGGAAAACTGGCTGCAAGACAGCAAACAGCATGGGTCTGTCACAGAGAGGTCATGTCAAACCAACCCAGTTGTGATATTTGACTGAGCCACTATGGTGGTAGATAGAAGCAGGCAATATATAGGATAGTGCATGGGGAATGGTTGACAACAGGGCTATTCTTCCACCAAGTTGGCACTATGACAACGGCTTACCTTGAGAGCACAGCTCAAGAGGTAAGCCGTTGTCATAGTGCCAACGAGGTGGAAGAAGCCCTGTTGTCAACTGTTCCCCATGCACTTTTCTTTATAGTGTATGGTGGAACGGCATTTTCTGACAAAAAAAAAAATCACTACTTTGTATTGCTGCTTACAAAAATGTTTACTTGGTTACTGGAACAACTTAAATTTACATTCTTTGCATTTTCACGCTTGAAATGTTTAGATTAACATTAAAACTTTTGAAAACTCACATACAGCAGCACCTGGAACAGCACAGCAATTCACAGAAAGTGGCTTTGAAAGTACCGACGCCGACATTGCTACTAACGCTATCTGTACTGTCAAATGAATGAACCCTAACTGTCAAATTGTGCTCAAGGACATGGTTTGTGACGTGCGCAGTGCAGTGAGACTAATAGTTCTGCTGCTCTGTGATCGTCACTACTGTGTGACTACAAGGTTTGGAAAACGATCGATTTCGGTGGAGAACGACGTTCCACCATACACTATAGCTTTAGAGTACTCTACTTTGACTACCACAAAGCCTTTGATTCGGTACCACACAGGAGGCTGCTGAAGAAGTTGGGGGACTTAGGAGTAGAGAAGGATTAATTCACATTGGTCTGTCTGGAACGATACAGCAATGTGTGGTAGTAAGTGGGATCAAAGCTGGAGATGTGGGAGTCATGAACAGGATTCTGCAGGGGTCAGTCCTGGGATCTTTCCTGTTCAATATGTTCATTAGTGACATGGGGAAGGTATTCATGGCAAGAAGTGTCTCTTTGCTAATGACACAAAGATATACAGTGGGGTGAACAATGGGGAAGCAGAGAGGGAACTTAGGGATCTGAAAAACTTAAACTGGTGGTCAAGGACGTGGCAGTGAAAATTCAATGTCTAAACATGCAAGTTGATGCACCTAGTGGAAAAGGAAACTGTACATACAGTAGAGTAGTGATTGTGCTGTAGGCTGGATGGACTTCACAGGAGAGGGATCTGGGTGTCATTATCTGTGACTCCTTCAAGCAATCCACAAAGTAGAATAAGGCCTACAGCAAGGCATAAAGGACGCTGGGGTGTATCCAGAGGATTTTTGATAGCAGGAGAAGGGAAGTGATCTGCTCAATACAGATCACTGGTGAGGCCTTACCTGTAATCCTGTGCCCAGTTCTGTAGCCCTCACCAGAGAAAGGACATAGGCAGGTTGAAGTTAGTAGAAAGAAGGATCATCAAAATGATTCAGGGCCAACAGAGCAGATCCTTTGAGGAATGGCTGAAGGCTCTGAATATGTACTCGTTGGAGGCTGGAAGGGGGAGAGGGGCATAAGAGAGACATAAAAGATTTCAAGGGATAGAAATACTGTGAACAGTGAGCAAGTGTTTATTAGAAATAGGGAGGAAGTCACAAGACAGCAAAACTGAAGATTGGTAAGGATAAATTCAGGCGGTATGTAAGGAAGTGCTATTTCACTGGGAGAGTGGTGGAGCCATGGAATATACCTCTTGTGGAAGTGCTTATAGTAGGCACTAAGGCTATGCAGAATGTTGAAATTCCAATGAAATGGAATTTCACAAAATTTCAGAAAATTCCATGGAATTCCATTGGTAGCAGAAATCTAACATTTTCCATTAGAAATGGTTTTCACTAATTAAAAATCGTCAGTTTACCTAAACAGTGTATCTTTTTTCCATAATCTATGGAATAATATTCCACAGTTTATGTGATCTGCAGAACATTATTCCATAGTTTATAAAGAAATGCTTTCTGGAATTCCACGGAATTTGAGATATAAAAAAAATTTCAGAAGCAGAATTGCCATCACCAATTCTGATGGCAGAATTCTACATTCCATACAGCTTTAGTAGGTGCATTAAAATACATTCAAACATGGCTGGAGCAGAACAGCGGGACTCATACTACATCTTGGAGGAAACAGAGAGGGTAGGGATGCAGGTTGGTGGGCAGAGGGCCCCACTCGAACGCTAGGTTAGGGTGACAATTACAATATTGGAAGACTTGATAAACCATCAGTCTCCTTCTGCTGTCAGTGTACAGTTCTATGTTTCCATCATAAAAAAATACTGCGACTGAAGTAATTGTGTTCATGGGAAGTGCCACCAACAAATTTGATGGCATTTGACACCATGGAGAGGAAATTCACCAGTGACTCAGTCTTTGGAAACCTGAGTCTGAGTGATTCACAAGCTCCTCCCAAGCATAGTAAATTATCTATAATGTACTCTTCATGTGACACTCTCTTGTGCAATTCATCAAACACTGCACTCACCAGTAATGTTATTCTTTATGAGGAACTGATCCATCTTGGTTCCTTTGTGTTTACCATGCCAAATGGCAAAGAATATATCCTAATTTCACAAAAATATTTAAAAATATCAGACATGCATGATTATATTGTGTTGCACTTTGGCAGTCTATTTTAACTTCTTGTTAAACTATTTGCATCTTCAGTCTTGCTGATGTTTTCTCACCTTTGCTACCTATGAAATAACACTATAGTTTCTTAGAAGAAAACCACATTAAGCAGCAGTGCAAGTTAAGGAAAAATGAAATATTCCATTTGAAAGTAAGAGAACAAGCAAAATCATCAGTCATGTTTACCCATTCTACTTTATTTCATTTCTGAAGCAAAATATGTGAATTTAAAGATCTTAAATGTTCCTGCTACCCTGTTAGGCACATTATCATGGATATGAGTAGATCAGGATGGTGCTGTGCTGTTGGTCATCCAAAAAACACATGCTAACAACACCCTGAAATATCCACAGTATGAATATAGCGTGCGCAGCTGAAGACTGACCTCAGGAGAGGAGATTGTTTAAAACTGCTTCTGCTAGCCATCTTTATTGTTAATTCCGGGGCACCATGGACCCAGAGTTCTTTCCAATCTGAAAATATTAAGCTGCTATAATACTAAAGATATAATTAAAAGTGTATTAAATAGTTAAATGAATCTAAAATACCCAATTAAGAATTAAGAATTTAAGAATATCCAGAATACTTTACTTCTAAAAATGATATGATGATGTCATTCTTTGCTAACTAGTACTGCTGCTTTGAATCGTATTGCTTCTTTTGTAAAATCCCACAAAAAAACATAAATCGTTGTATGCGAACAATTCAATACTTGATTATTTATGTATTTAATTCAAAAGGTTTGACCATGAAAATTAGCATGCTGCACTGAAATTAGTTTACATTTCAGATGCATCTTAAATGAAAGATACAAACCATTATACATGAAGTTGTAACACAAACAAATCAGAAAGGATGCAAAACAAGGTAGAAGAATCTGATACAAAACACAGGATTATTGACAACAGAAGGTTATGACAGAATAGATGAAGGCTGCTATATAACATGAAACATAGAAACACAGGGCCGGTTGCACAAAGAGGCCTTGAATCAATGCAAGCTGTGGCAAACAAGCATCTTGCATTGAAAGCTGGTGCACCAGGTCCCCTGTGCTAAATTCAGAAACAGGAGGGGTCCTGGTGCCAAACTCTGCACAGCTGTGGCAACTTCCTCCATGCACCAAACACATGGCATGTGGGAGGGGTTTGCAGGGTGGTCAGGTGGCATTGGTGCCCATTGATAGAGACCCACTGGCTGGTCACCCTGGAGGCTGGCAGAATCATGGGGAGCAGAACAGGAGGTAGAGCCTGAGTTTGTCTGAGAACCAAATGCAAACTTTTAAATTTTCTCCCGATCTCAGCCAAACTTGAAAAAAAGAAGATGAACCCAAAACAAACACGAATCCAGATAATGTGAGATGAGAAGAACCCAGATGGAGGCAGTATGGTGACTTCATTAGAGCACAGGCTTGAGAACAATGAAGGTTTTAGGTTCCAATTCCAGCCACAATCCCTGACATACATGACCTGAGCAAGTCATGTACTCTCCCACGTAATACACTCACCCAATACCTATCAGAGAGGACGTCTCTCTGCAACAAGGTATTTTTATTTTTGACAGTGGCACTGGAATTTGGAGGTTTTGTGGGGGAAAAAGTAGCTCTATACAACTGAAACTGGAAAAGGTTAGGGGTTTGAATAGTGATTTGAGGGGATGGATGTGAGGAGGAGGGTGGACACTGGTATTAAAATACTGCTCACCAGCACTATGGCGTATGGCATTTAAATCTACATGAAAACATAGGTGCCAACACCACACCAGGTAGAAAGCATTAGGGTGCAACAACTTGATACCACACTCCAGCTCTATTGCAAAATCCATTTAATCTGCACAAAACGTAGGTGCTGACACCACATCGGTTTGAATACATTAACCTGTTGGTACATTGTCCATATTGTTGGAGTGAGGGTGATCCCTTTCTAATTCTCTCTACTGCTGCTCTAGTTGCTACAAAACGCTCTTCTTGCACACATTGGGTGCAGGCAACAACAGATACAGAAATAACTGCAAGAGCTTGACTAACACAATGCAGCCTGCAGTACCTCTATTTGGCAAGTCACTTGATTTCATATTGGACTAACCTAAAGCAGCTGTAAAGAAAACAAGCATGTGTCAATGCCGAATGTTGATTGCGTTGGTCCATTGAGCTTCGCTCACTGCCCCTCTGTCACATGCTCAGTCTGTTTCTCCCGGTGCTGCAGGCTGCTCTTTTGTACTGGGCTCCTGCCTGCATTGGCACTTTTTTCTGCCCACAAAGAAATCTGCAGCAGTCCTGACACAGGTCTGTTGAGCCTGCTCACTCACCCTCTCTCTCACTCACTCATTCCATTTCTGCCGGCACTGCAGGCTGGCCTTTTGTGCTCGGCTTCTGCCTTCATTGCCACCTTTTTCTGCCAACAAAGAAATTGGCAGCAGTCATGATAGAGCTCCGTTGAGCTCACTCACTCCAACTCTCTCACTCACTCATTGTGTTTCTCCCGGCGCTGCAGGCTGCTATTTTGTACTGGGTTCCTGCCTGCGTTGGTACCTTTTTCTGCCCACAAAGAAATCTGCAGCTGTCCTGACAGAGCTCCATTGAGGTTGCTCACTCCCCCATCTCACTCACTCATTCTGTTTCTCCTGGTGCTGCTGGCTGCCCTTTTGTAGTGGATTCCCACTTCTGTTGGCACCTTTTGCTGCCCACAAAGAAATCTGAAGCAGTCCCGACAGAGCTCCTTTGAGCTCACTCACTCCCCTTCTCTCACTTGCTTATTCCGTTTCTGCCAGCACTGCAGGCTGCCCTTTTGTACTGGGCTCCTGCCTGCATTGCCGCCGTCTTCTGCCCACAAAGAACTTTGCAGCAGTTACAAGAGAGCTCCGTTGAGCTCACTCACTCCCCCCATCACTCGCTCATTCTGGTTTTCCCGCTGCTGCAGGCTGCCCTTTTGTACTGGGCCCTTGCATGCATTGCTGCCTTTTTCTGCCCACAGACAAATCTGCAGCAGTCCCAACAGAGCTACGTTGAGCTCACTCACTCCCCCTCCCTCACTTGCTCATTCTGTGTCTCCCGCCGCTGCAGGCTGGGCTTTTATACTGGGCTCCTGCCTGTGTTGGTGGCTTTTTCTGGCCACAAAGAAATCTGAAGAAGTCCCAAAACAGCTCCACTGAGCTCGCTCACTCCCCCTCTCTCACCTGCTTATTCTGTTTCTGCCGGAGCTGCAAGCTGGCCTTTTGTAGTGGACTCCTGCCTGCATTGCCGTCTTTTTCTGCCCATGAAGAAATCCACAGCAGTCATGATAGAGCTCCGTTGAGCTTGCTTACTCCGGCTCTGTCACTTGCTCATTCTATTTCTCTTGGCGCTGGAGGCTGTGCTTTTGTATGGGGTTCCTGGCTGCATTGGCACCTTTGTCTGACCACAGAGAAATCTGCAGCTGTCCTGACAGAGCTCCGTTGAGGTTGCTCACTCTCCATCTCTCACACACTCATTCTGTTTGTCCTGGTGCTGCAGGCTGCCCTTTTGTATGGGGCTCCTGCCTGCACTGGCACCTTTTTCTGCCCACAGAGAAATCAGCAGCAGTCCTGATACAGCTCCATTGAGCTCACTCAGTCCCCTTGTCTCACTCGCTCATACGGTTTCTCCCACCATTGCAGGCGGGCCTTTAGTGCTGGGCACCTGCCTGCTTTGAAGCCTTTTTCTGCCCACAAAGAAATCTGCAGCAGTTCTGACAGTGCTCTGGTGAGTTCGCTCACTCCCGCTCCCCCACTCGCTCTCTCGTTCTGTTTCTCCCAGTGCTGCAGGCTGCCCTTCTGTACTTGGCTCTTGCTTTGGAGCCTTTTTCTGCCCATAAAGAAATCTGCAGCAGTCGCAACAGAGCTCGGTTGAGCTCGGTCACTCCCCTTTTCACTCGCTTGATCTTGATCTGTCGTAAACACTGATTTCCCACAGTGACCATGAAATTCTCCGGCAGGAGTGCAAAAACATATTTTAGCCAGGATGTGAAAAATGACAGCTGTACTGTTCACAAGAAGATGTGAAAAAATGCCACTGTTGAAAATGTGGCGTGAAAATATTACAAATTTGCAAAGTTACAAGGGTGCGTGGAAACAGTTCAATGTAGGCTTGTAACACAGTCATGTTATGGAGTTTCGTCACCAAATTTTCAACATAGGGATTTTAGGACCTCTGCTCATGAGCAGTGCCACTGTCATTTTCTTAATCTGTCCCAAACACTGATTTCCCCCAGCAACCGCATTATTCTGTGCCAGAACTATGAAAACACATTTGGTCAGCATGTGAAAAATGACAGCTGTACTGCTCATAAGGTGGTGTGAAAAAATGCCACTGTTGAAAATCTGGCTAGAAAATATTACAGATCTGCAAAGTTACAAGGGTGCATGGAAAGTGTGCAATGCACACATGTAACACAGTCATATGATGGGCTATTATCATCAAATTTTCAACATAGGCATTTTAGGACCTCTGCTCATGAACAGTGCCACTGTCATTTTCTTAATCTGACCGAACACTGATTTCCCACAGTGACCACATTATTCTGAGCCGGAACTGTGAAAACACATTTTGGTCAGCATGTGAAAAATGACAGCTGTACTGCTCATAAGGAGGTGTGAAAAAATGCCACTTTTAAAAATCTGGCGTGACAATATTACAAATCTGTGAAGTTACAAGGGTGAATGGAAAGTGCGCAATGCACACTTGTAACACAGTCATTTGATGGGCTATCATCACCAAATTTTCAACATAGGCATTTTAGGACCTCTGCTCATGAACAGTATCACTGTCATTTTCTTAATCTGTCCCAAACAGTAATTTCCCACAGCGACTGCGCTATTCTGCACCAGAAGTGTGAAAACACATTTCAGCCAGGATGGGAAAAATGACAGCTGTACTTTTCATAAGTAGGTGTGGGAAAATGGCAATGTTGAAAATCTGGAGTGAAAATGTTATAAACTTGCAAAGTTACGAGCGTGCATGCAAACTGTGCAATGCATGCTTGTAACACAGCCATTTTATTGAGTGTCATCGCTAAATTTTCATCATAGGCATTTTAGGACCTCTACTCATGAACAGTTCACTGTCATTTTCTTAATCTGTCCTGAACACTGATTTCCCAAAGTGATCACGCTATTCTGTGCCGGAAGTGCGAAAACACATTTCAGCCAGGATGTGAACAATGACAGCTGTACTGTTCACAAGGAGATGTGAAAAAATGCCACTGTTGAAAATGTGGCATGAAAATATTATAAATTTGCAAAGTTACAAGGGTGCGTGGAAACAGTTCAATGCAGGCTTGTAACACAGTCATGTTATGGAGTTTCGTCACCAAATTTTCAACACAGGGTTTTTAGGACCTCTGCTCATGAACAGTGCCACTGTCATTTTCTTAATCTGTCCCGAACACTGATTTCCCACAGCAACCACATTATTCTGTGCTAGAACTATGAAAACACATATGGTCAGCATGTGAAAAATAACAGCTGTACTGCTCATAAGGAGGTGTGAAAAAATGCCACTGTTGAAAATCTGGTGAGAAAATATTACAGATCTGCAAAGTTACAAGGGTGCATGGAAAGTGTGCAATGCATACTTGTAACACAGTCATATGATGGGTTATCATCATCAAATTTTCAACATAGGCATTTTAGGACCTCTGCCCATGAACAGTGCCACTGTCATTTTTTTAATCTGACTGAACACTGATTTCCCACAGTGACCACATTATTCTGAGCCGGAACTGTGAAAACACATTTTGGTCAGCATGTGAAAAATGACAGCTGTACTGCTCGTAAGGAGGTGTGAAAAAATGCCACTGTTGAAAATCTGGCGTGACAATATTACAATTCTGCGAAGTTACAAGGGTGAATGGAAAGTGCGTAATGCACACTTGTAACACAGTCATTTGATGGGCTATCATCACCAAATTTTCAACATAGGCATTTTAGGACCTCTGCTCATGAACAGTATCACTGTCATTTTCTTAATCTGTCCCAAACAGTAATTTCCCACAGCGACTGAGCTATTCTGCACCAGAAGTGTGAAAACACATTTCAGCCAGGGTGGGAAAAATGACAGCTGTACTGTTCACAAGGAGATGTGAAAAAATGCCACTGTTGAAAATGTGGCATGAAAATGTTATAAATTTCCAAAGTTACAAGGGTGCGTGGAAACAGTTCAATGCAGGCTTGTAACACAGTCATGTTATGGAGTTTCGTCACCAAATTTTCAACATAGGGATTTTAGGACCTCTGCTCATGAACAGTGCCACTGTCATTTTCTTAATCTGTCCCGAACACTGATTTCCCACAGCAACCACATTATTCTGTGCTAGAACTATGAAAACACATATGGTCAGCATGTGAAAAATAACAGCTGTACTGCTCATAAGGAGGTGTGAAAAAATGCCACTGTTGAAAATCTGGCGAGAAAATATTACAGATCTGCAAAGTTACAAGGGTGCATGGAAAGTGTGCAATGCACACTTGTAACACAGTCATATGATGGGCTATCATCATCAAATTTTCAACATAGGCATTTTAGGACCTCTGCTCATGAACAGTGCCACTGTCATTTTCTTAATCTGACCGAACACTGATTTCCCACAGTGACCACATTATTCTGAGCCGGAGCTGTGAAAACACATTTTGGTCAGCATGTGAAAAATGACAGCTATACTGCTCATAAGGAGGTGTGAAAAAATGCCGCTGTTGAAAATCTGGCGTGACAATATTACAAATCTGCGAAGTTACAAGGGTGAATGGAAAGTGCGCAATGCACACTTGTAACACAGTCATTTGATGGGCTATCATCACCAAATTTTCAACATAGGCATTTTAGGACCTCTGCTCATGAACAGTATCACTGTCATTTTCTTAATCTGTCCCAAGCAGTGATTTCCCACAGCGACTGCGCTATTCTGCACCAGAAGTGCGAAAACACATTTCGGCCAGGATGGGAAAAATGACAGCTGTACTCTTCATAAGTAGGTGTGGGAAAATGGCAATGTTGAAAATCTGGAGTGAAAATGTTATAAATTTGCAAAGTTACAAGCGTGCATGCAAACTGCGCAATGCACGCTTGTAACACAGCCATTTTATAGAGTGTCATTGACAGATTTTCATCATAGGCATTTTAGGACCTCTACTCATGAACAGTGTCACTGTAATTTTCTTAATCTGTCCTGAACACTGATTTCCCAAAGTGATCGCGCTATTCTGTGCCGGAAGTGGGAGAACACATTTCGGCCAGGATGTGAACAATGACAGCTGTACTGTTCACAAGGAGGTGTAAAAAAATGTAATGTTGAAAATATGGCTTGAAAATATTGCAAATTCGTGAAGTTATGAGCATGCATACCAACTGCGCAATGCATGCTCGTAAAACAGTTGTTTTCTAGGAATTTTTCCACCAAATTTGCAACATAGGCTTTTTGAGAGCCCACCTCATGAACACTGGCACTGTCATTTCATTCATCGGCCCTGAACGCTGATTCCACGCAGTGACCAAGAAATCACCTTTCGGGGCCAGTTAATGCCATGACAGTGCCAGAATTCATGAGGAGGGGTCCCAAAAACCTCATGTTGAAACTTTAGTGCCAAAATTCCAAGAAATGACTGAGATATGCATCAAAGTTGGAAAAACCCTATTTATTCCATTATACAGCTTATCGGCATTTCCTCAGTTCGGGTTCGGCTTTGAAGAGTGCAGACATGTTCCCGGTCCACCAAAGATCTTTGCACTGAACTCTGGAGGTAAGTATGGGGTGATGGGGTTGTGGGGAGACAGGGTGCTCAGTGGGTGGGCGCGGGTTGCAGGAAGGGGGGCAAGGAGACCACAGAGGGACCGTTTCCATTTTTCGACAGGGCCCCCCCACAAAAAAAGACATCACAGAACCGTTTTTTGTTTTCAGGGGCATGTGGCATGCTGGGGTGGGCTACCAGCATGCCAACGGACTCATTCTTGGAGGGGCAGCTTTATTCGATGGGGACTGGACACCCCCATTGGCACACAACAAAAGGGAGGGGAGCCACATCATGCTGATGGGGATTGTGCACCCCATCGGCACTAATGGGGGGGTGCAAGAACCGAGGGGGATTGGGCACCCCCTCAGCACAAATGTTCTGGGTATTTGTGGGGGGGCATTATGCCGACGGGGTAGTGGGCTCACCCGTCAGCACATGAAACGAGGGTATACACATAATGCTGACAAGGAGTGGGCTCTCCCATTGGCAACATCAAAGGGCAGGGCCACTGAAGCCAATGGGGATTGGGGCCACCGTCAGCAAACACAACCTGTTGTGGGGGGGCGCATGCTGCCAAGGGGTATTGGGTACCTCCTCGGCACTGAGGGTTCCTGAATATTGTTTGTGAACATGGCGGCAAACCACTGCCATGTTCACAAACAATAATGCACTTGGAAAGTTCTGCCCAGCAATGACGGGTCACTCCTCCATTGCAGCAAATGGCTGACGCTGCAATGACGAGGCGGCCCCTGATTGCAGCGGCTACATTTTTACAAGTTGGTGGCATGCCGGCTGAACTAGTGTGAGCAGCAGTGTACCATGGCATTGAGGGAAGCTGCGTTGGCACCTTTGTCTGGCCACAAAGAAATCCGCAGCTGTCATGACAGAGCTCCATTGAGGTCGCTTAGTCTCCCTCTCTCATGCACTTATTCTGTTTGTCCTGGTGCTGCAGGTTGCCCTTTTGTACTGGTCTCCTACCTGCATTGGTGCCTTTTTCTGCCCACAAAGAAATCCACAGCAGTCCTGATACAGCTCCGTTGAGCTCACTCAGTCCCCCTGTCTCACTCACTCGAACTGTTTCTCCCACTGCTGCAGGCTGGCCTTTTGTACTGGGCCCCTGCCTGCATTGACACCTTTTTATGCCCACAAAGAAATCTGCAGCAGTCCTGACAGTGCATGTTTGTAACACAGTTTGTTTACTCCCTCTCCCTCACTCACTCTCTCGTTCTGTTTCTCCCAGTGCTGCAGGCTGCCCTTCTGTACATCGGAGCCCTTTTCTGCCCCCCAAAAAATCCACAGCAGTCCCGACAGAGCTCAGTTGAGCTCAGCCACTCCCCCCTCTCACTCGCTCGATCTTAATCTGTCCCAAACACTGATTTCCCAAAGCGACCGTGCTATTCTCTGGCAGGAGTGCAAAAACATATTTTAGCCAGGATGTGAAAAATGACAGCTGTACTGTTCATACAGAGGTGTGAAAAAATGCCACTGTTGAAAATGTGGCATGAAAATATTACAAATTTGCAAAGTTACAAGGGTGCATGGAAACAGTTCAATGCACGCTTGTAACACAGTCATGTTATGGAGTTTCGCCTCCAAATTTTCAACATAGGGATTTTAGGACCTCTGCTCATCAACAGCACCGCTGTCATTTTCTTAATCTGTCCCAAACACTGATTTCCCACAGCAACCACATTATTCTGTGCCGGAACTGCGAAAAGTCATTTCGGTCAGCCTGTGAAAAATGACAGCTGTACTTCTCGTAAGGAGGTGAGAAAAAATGCCATTGTTGAAAATCTGGCGTGACAATATTACAAATCTCCGAAGTTACAAGGGTGCATGGAAAGTGCGCGATGCACACTTATAACACAGTCATTTGATGTGCTATCATCACCAAATTTTCAACATAGGCATTTTAGGACTTCTGCTCATGAACAGTGCCACTGTAATTTTCTTAATCTGTCCCAAACACTGATTTCCCACAGTGACCGTGTTATTCCGTGCTGGAAGTGCAAAAACACATTTTGGCCAAGATGGGAAAAATGACAGCTGTACTGTTCATAAGTAGGTGTGAAAAATTACCACTGTTGAAAATCTGCCATGAAAATATTATAAATTTGCTAAGTTACAAGCGTGCGTGCAAACTGTGCAACGCGCGCTCGTAACACAGCCATTTTATGGAGTATCATTACCAAATTTTCAATATATGCATTTTAGGACCTCTACTCATGAACAGAGTCACTGTCATTTTCTTAATTTGTCCTGAACACTGATTTCCCACAGTGACCACGCTATTCTGTGCCAGAAGTGCGAAAACACATTTCGGCCAGGATGTGAACAATGACAGCTATATTGTTCACAAGGAGGTATGAAAAAGTGCCAATGTTGAAAATCTGACTTGAAAATATTGCAAATTTGTGAAGTTACAAGTGTGCATAGCAACTGTGCAGTGCACGCTTGTTAAACAGTCATTTTTGGATTTTTTCCATCAAATTTGCAACATTGGCTTTTTCAGAGCCCACCTCATGAACACTGGCACTGTCGTTTTGTTCATCAGCCCCAAAAGGTGATTCCATGCAGTAACCAAGAAATCACCTTCCGGGGCCGATTAACACCATGACAGCACCAGAATTCATGAGGAGGGGTCCCAAAAACCCCATGTTGAAAATGTGGTGCCAAAATTCCAAAAAAATGACTCAGATATGCATCAAAGTTGGAAGAAACCTATTTATTCCATTATACAGCTTACCAGCATTTCCTCAGTTCGCGGTCGGCTTGGAAGAGTGCAGACGTGTTCCCGGTCCACCGAAGACCATCTCGCCGAGCTCTGGAGGTACGTATGTGATGAAGGGGGGTGTGAGGAGGTAGGGTGCATAGTGGGTGTGCGTGGGTTGCAGGAGAGGGGCAGGGAGACCGCTGAGGGACCGTTTCCTTTTTTTGACAGGTCAAAAATAAAATAGACATCATGGGTCCATTTTTTGTTGTGTAAAACTTAGCTGGAACAGTCACCCTGCTGTACATTCCAGCTAGATATCATGCCCCATAAATTTCAAAAAACCTCTAGTGTGGTGACAGGACTTTATAAATGATAATTTAAATATAAATTGACAGTATTAGTGTCAAACAAAAAATTCTAGTAGTGGACCACCAAGGAATTAAGTCCATGTAGCCTGATATGTACTGATGTCAATATACACTGGGCATGCAACAACTTGATGTACCAGAAGTGTATATGAAATCTGAAAAAGAGATAAAAATATAATTTCTTCCCTACTCCTCTTCACACAACTGGGTGCTTTGTGGCTATCTCTGGCAGGTGTTGGGAGCATTTGGATTCCTGGAGAAATTTGTTAAATGGCTTAGTAACTTGTATGCGAATCCCAGGGCCCATGTCAGGGTTAATGGTTCTCTGTCCTCCCCCTTTGATTTAAATTGGGGACTAGGTAGGGTTGTCCCTTATCACCACTGTTATTTGCACTTTACATAGAGCCTTTAGCTCTGGCAATGAGAGCTTCCAGAGAAGTACATGGGTTGGAAGTGGGAAGAGACGCTTATTGTATGTCACTTTATGTAGATGACGTGCTATTGGCCTTAACTGACCCTGAGAAATCATTATGAGGAGCATGGTGAACTTTGGAAAGGTTTGCCTCGATATCTGGTTATGTTATTAACTCCTTGAAGATTGAGGTTTTGGCCTTGAACTTTACCTCCTCCCCAACTTAAACAAAGCTTACCCCTTAAGTGGTGAACTACGAAGTTAAAATGTCTTAGTATTTATTCACTATTACAAGTTTCTAATCTCACTTTAGTAAATTATGAACCAATGACACAGGTTCTAGAGGCAGATATACATAAGTGGTCACTGATGAAATTCTCTTTCCATCTGAGAATTGCGACAATACAATCTAATGTTCTGCTTCAATTATTAAATCTATTTCAAACAATCCCTTTTTTCCCCTAAAATGTACTTTGATACATGGAATAAACTCTTATCTAGATTCCTGTGGGATGGGCATAGGCCTCGAGTTCATTGGTCCTTGCTACAGTTGCCAAAAGACAGGGGAGGGCTAAATATCCCAGATTTGAATCAATATGCAATGACAGTCCGAATAAGTCGAATTCTTACCTGGGTGAACCCCAGCCTCCAACCCCCTTGGAAGAAAATAGAATGTTTTCTTAATGATATGCATGATCCACAAAAGGTAATTTTTGCTCCCCTTGCTGACATACCTACATTGGCAGATTATCAGACAGGGGCCTGACAGACACTGCAAAGCAGGTATAAATTTAGGGCTATACCTGCAGTGGAATCTGTGTTTTATTTTCTTCGATTACTTTTTGCAGAAACAGATTTCCTTCCCACTCAATTTGACTTAACATTTTGCATTTGGCACAGGAAGGGTCTCACATTTATCTTTCAGTTTTTGGACCCATGGCGGTGGCTCCATTTGCTGAGCTCCAAAGGGAATTTAACCTATCAAATTCAGATCATTACAGATATTTGCAGGTACAGGATTTCCTTCTGCATAAAGGCCCTTTAAGGAATTGCCTTCCTGACCCCATGCCTCTGTTCCTCCAGCTGTTTATTAATGCAATCCGGGGATCTATCCAGTTACATTTGATTGGATTTTTGTATAAAGGAATAAGGGAAATTATCTCTGATTCATCGGAGTCGGTGATGGAGGCATGGAACAAGGAATTGCCTTTTCAGGTGACCTATGACCTTTGGGTTAAATACACTTGCCCCTCATTGGGGATCTCATTGGCCCCTTATTGGAGAGAATTTGCATGGAAATCTCACATTAGATATTTTAATACACTGGCTAAACTGGCTAAGATCTTCCCTGCACTAGGGGCTGACTGCTGGAGACAATGTGGAGAGGGTAGAGTGGACCAGGTACACATTTTTTGGTGATGTAACAAATTACAAGTTTTTTGGCAACAAGTCGAACAGACTTTACAGAGTGTATTTTCCCCAGACATTGTATTAAGCCCACAATTTGCACTCCTGTCGATTCCTCCAGAGAGGCTCAAATTACAGAAGGGGAACCCCTATGTTCACCTTCCTTCTTTTGGCAAAGAAGACTATTACTAAGCTATGGAGGCAGGTTAGATTTCCCATGGTGAACACTTGGCATGAATTGATAGTGGAGCATTACTTTCTAGAGCGTATGACTGCAGGGGCTATGGGGCACAGGGAACAGTTTGAAGTAAGATGGAGGGCTTGGGTCCTTTTTTATTCTGCAAAAGACCCCTCATTTGTCCCATGATGGAGTTCAAATATATTGATGCTAGAAGCCATAAATGGTACCATAAGGGACGACTCTTTTTTCTGGGTAGAGGGGAGTTCGATAGATAACTGAGAAAGGGGTAGAGGAAGGTGCTGGCAGGGGTTGGGTTTATGATATATTGTGAAAGCTATTCATTGAATGTGATGAGAACTTTACCACCACTAACATTGTACTGCCATTTATTGCTTGATGTATCGCTGTGGATACTTATATATGTCAGCTATAACGTATCTGCTGTGTATTGTACCTCATATGAAAATAACAGAAAAATAAAGTATATAAAAAAAAATAGAATTCTGTCAGGTCATTGTATTTGTGGCATGGACCACGTAGAAAATCTTATCTTATACATTGTATCTTGCGCTGTGCTGTATATAAAAACTGTAGCGATACGAGATTGGAAATACAGTATAATACTGTAGGTAGTCTTTATTTGATTGGAGAGCAATTGCTAATATTGCTCTTTAATTATACTTATCTGGCTAAATTACTAAAATCAGGATATTTTGTGAAAATCATATCTGTTCAAAGACTCATGTATCTTGATAAGATTAATATTACCAGTTGTTTTGCTGTTTTAGGTTAATACTTTACAGTAAGTGATTAGATCATTGATGGTTAATAACGATAGGACATATTGGATCAGATATTCAGTAGGGCACAAAGCATAGCACAAATGTTTGTGCTGCACTTTGCAATTGCCCAGGGGTCCCAGGATGGTACATTCAGTCGGGTGCTATCTGACTGAAAATAGAGCCATGTGAGCACAGTGCTAAGTCAGGCAGAGGAGCCCTGACATGGCTTCTGAAGTTGGCCTCAAGAGGTGATAACATTGGAGTGCTATCTGCAGCTTTCAAAGGTGCCCATGCAAATGAGCCCATTGGGCATGCAAGGTACTAAAGGGGCCATCTGCATGCCCATTATGGGCCCATTTGCATCAGTGGTGGAGGCAGGTAGGACAGCACTGCCCACCCATCCATCTATGATAGCTGTGGTTATCCCTGGTGCTAGTGATCCCCCACCTCAGCACCAGGCTCTAAAGTAAAACAATCCCTGGTGCTAGTAGACCCCACTCCCTCTGACCCCCAGTCCCTCCACTGCAAGCCCGATCCCTGGTGCCAGTGGTCCCCCTCCCTCTGATCACAAGTCAGTATGTGAAAAGTACAATCTCAGATTCTAGTGGTCCCCTCTATTGCCAGTCCCTCTGTTACAAACAAATTCCCTGGTGCTAGTGGCCCCCACTTCGATTGCCAGTCCCTCCATTACAAGCACAATCCTTAGTGCTATTGGTCCCTCCATTCCAATCGCAAGCCCTCCATTACAAGCACAGACCCTGGTGTCAGTGGTCCTCCCCAGTCACCAACCCCTAACATAAAAAAGAATCCCTAGTGCTAGTGGTCCCTCCTCTTGCCAATTGCTAGCCCACACTTAAAAAAAAATCCCTGGCATTCAGTGGTCCCCCTGGGCACCAGTCCATGACCACAGGATTGCAATGCCCTAGTCCTTGGTGTCTAGTGCCCCCCTCCCACTGTGGCACCAAGCACCCACCCTCCTAGTCCCCTTACCAGTATCATCGGTGCTGTGGGTGCATACAGCAACCATCACAGCCCTCATCACACCTCACAGAGCATGTCACCCTGTTCTATAAAAGAGAGGCACACTTCCTGCCCAGACATATGGCAGCCAGCTGAGAAGGTGTGAAGAGGGCTGTGCCAGTCTCTGCATGCACCTGCAGCACCGAGGATACTAGTAAGGGGACTGGGTGTTGTGTGCTCAGAGCCTCGGTGGGGGGGGGGGTGCTGCTAGATGCCAGGGAGTAGGACACTGCAATCCACAGACATGGATCGGTGCCTGGGGAGAACCACTGGATGCCAGGGAGGGTTTTTTTTTAAGTCTGAGCTGGTGATCAGCAGGGGAGGGAGCATTAGTACCAAGGACTGTGCTTGTAATGGAGGGACTAGAGATCAGAGAAAGAGGGGCCACTAGCACCAGGGATTCTGTTTTTATATTAGGGTCTGGCAATCAGAGGGAAGGAGGACAACTAACACCAGGGACTGTGCATGCACCAGAGGGACTGATGATCGGAGTGGGGGGAGCCACTAGCACCAGGGATTGAGTTTTTCATATAGGGACTGGTGATTGGAAGGAGGGGAGATCACTAGCACTAGGGATTATGCCTGTAGTGGAGGTACTGTTGATCTGAGGGTGGGGGAACTACTAGTACCAGGGTCCATGCTTGTAATGGAGGGACTGGCAATCAGAATGGAGACCACAAGCACCAGTGATTGAGTTTTTCACATAGGGACTTATGATTGGAGGAAGGCTGGATGACTATCACCAGGAAATGTGCTTGCAGTGGAAGGCATGGCAATCAGATGGAGGGGGGGTCAACTAGCACCAGTGACTGTGCTTTTCTTGTAGGGACTCGTGATTGTGGGGGGACCACTAGCAAAAGGGACTGTGCTTTTAACAGAGGGCTGGCAATTGGGGAGGTGTCATGGATCACAGAAAGGGAATGCACCCCCAGTGGCCAACCAGCTGGTTGGTTGCATTATCTTTGGCACCCGCTAGGGATGTGTGAAGTACAGTAAAAGAAGGTTTTCTTTGGCAATATTTGCGCAGCACAAACAGATCACACAAACTCCTTTTGTGCCCAAAAATCTACTGAATATTGGCTTGTGCTGAAATTCCTGTCCCCGCACCATCATTTGCAGACCCCCATTTTGGCTTGCATGGGTGCTACCCCTGTTTGCTGATGCAACAGGGCCTTTTCAATACTGGGCTCCAGCGCAAAACACCCAGTGGAAAAGAAGAACCAGAAGTGGGTAAATAGAGCATATGGGCCAAAAGAGGGGAGGGGAAAATGCAGGAAGACTGACTCGGGTGGACAGAGGAAGGGACAGGGCTGGGGAACAAGCTGGCAGGAAGGTTGATGGGAATGCAGGGTACAAGAGGTCCTAAGAAGGGAAGGGAACAGGGGATGTTGGGGAGGGAGGCTCGTGGGATGTAATAACTGTGGGGTGGCAGTATTCATGGGAGCCCTGTGAAGGATGGAGGACTGCCCAGTGTGTAAAGGTTAAGAAGGCGGGAAAAGGAGGTACAATGGCTAAAAGGGGAAGTGTCTAGGATGAAGATGAAAATGACTTGGTCGGAAGGAGGGGAGGAAAAACAAATCAAATCGTGGGAAGGAGATCCAATGGGGAGAGGGAGGGAATGGGGTGGGTGGGGAGGTGAAACAGGAGCAAGAGAAATGGAGAAAAAGCTGCTGGTATTTATGTCACTAGAGGGAGGACAAAGGGTGGACATAATCCAATGCAGCAACAAAGGAGATGGCTGGAAGTGGGGTGAAACAAGAATAGACCCTGAACTAGGGCAGGGGGATACATACTGGGGAGGCGCGGGGGGTCAGAAAAATAGGACCTGGTGAAGGGAATAATGTGCAGGAGGAAGAAAGAGATTAGAATGGGAAGAGAAAAGGGGAAGGGAAAATTGTAGGGGGGACATCTTGATGTTAGGGGACTGATGCTAAGAGGGGTCAGGTGGGGTAGCAAAGGAGAGATGCACAGCAGGGTTTGGGTGGAAGTAATGTAAGGAATAAAAGTGGAAAGGGTGGGCCAGTCAGTGCTATGATGTGCTGGCAGAAGGAGGGGAGGGCCCTACCTAATAATACACCTGGGGACAAATGACCTGGCGGATGGTACAGTGGAGGAAGTAAGGAGCAGTTTTGAGGAACTGGGACTTCTTTGCGAGGCGGCAGGAAGATCAGTCACCTTCTTGGAGGTATTTCCTGTCCGCAGGGTAAGTACAGCAAGAAAAAAGAGAATCCAGGAGTTCAATAAATGACTAGGAGTATGATGTCAGGAGAAGGGGTATGTGCTGATAGAAGGGTGGGGGCCTGGGAAAACAACAGACTCTATGCAAGAGACAGACTGCACCTCAGTGAGGAAGGAAAAAGCATACTGAAGAGTAAGATTGGGGAGCACATTGAGTCAAATTTAAACTAGGAAGGGGGGTAGCCAGTTGGCTGGAGGTGCTCAGGGCACCAGAGAGGAGATACCAATTGGGCTTACCCCCCATAACAGCAAGGATAGGGGAGAGGCTAATACCAGGGGAAGGGACACAAGGGGAGTGGGACTGAGGGGGGATGGCAGGATTGAGGCTTGGAGGGTGATCACATTAAATGCCAGGAGCCTGGGGAACAAGGGAGCGGAACTATAGGCTCTAATGGTAGGGGGGAAGTGGATTTGGCAGCGATAACAAAGACATGGGCCACTGATAACCATGACTGGGACCTGGCAGTACCAGGATATAGACTCTATTGTAAGGATAGGGAGAAGAGGAGGGGAGGAAGGGTGGTGCTATATGTCAGAGAGGGTCTTAAATGTGTAAGGGAGGAAGGTGAGGAAACTGGTACAGAAGCTCTTTGGATGCAGATCAGGGATCCTAGAAACAGGATACTAAGGTTATGGATTGAGTAAAGGCCACCCTTCCAATCTGAGGAAAATGTCAGAATGCTGGCAGAGCAAATCAGGAGGAACTATGGGAAAGGGGGAGTAGTGACAGTAGTGGATTTCAATCTGCCACGGGTGGAATGGGAAACACCTTCCACCAGTTTCAGAAGGGTGCAGATATTACTGGATGCCTTCCAGGAAAACTTTCTGGAGCAGTTGGGCAGGAAACCAGCTAGGGAAGGAAACACCCTAGACCTTATACTGATGAACGGTGAATGGGTGAGGGACGTTAGGTTCAAGGAACCAGCGGTGGGGAGTGACCACCAGACGGTAGGGTTACAATTACTGATGGCCAAGGAGAGGGGCGCAACAGACACAAGGGTGCTGGACTTTAGGAAAGTCAATTTTAACAGGATAGGGGAAGTGTTGCAGGGATTCCTGGACAAAATTCAACCAAGTATGGATACAAATCAAAGGTGGGAATTGATAAAACAGGGGTTACTGGAGGCAACCAACACCTGCAGCAAGGCCCAGAGCAAAAAGGCTAGGGCAAAAAAACTAAGCTGGATAAGCAGTAAGATTTTAGACAGGGTGAGAAGGAAAAGGGGTGCATATAGGAGATTCAGAAGAACTGGGAGGGAGGAAGACAGGGAAGTATATTTGAAAGAAGCGAAGGAGGTGACAGGAGAGGTAGGAGCAGCCAAGGCGTCATGGGAACTCAGGCTGGCGAAAGGCATAAAAAAGGGGGAGAAAGACTTCTTTAGATACAGCAGGGAGAAAAGAACCTACAAGGATCAAATTGTGAGAGTACAGAGGGAAAGGGGTGGGGTAGAGGAGGGGGTGATAAGGCAGAGGAACTCAACAGCTACTTCTGTTTAGTCTTTACTAAGGAGAAGGGAGAAGAGTTACCCACAGTGGGAGGGAGGATAGAGACAGATGGGGGTGGCTAACGGATGGTGAAATCACGAGAAAGACAGGGCGCTAGAAAGGTTGGGGCACTGAGGGTGGGCAAGGTGCCAGAGCCAGATGGGGTGCATCCAAGGGTACTGAAGGAGTTGGCAGAAATCCTGGTGGGTCCCTTGGCAGATTCGTTTAATGCATCTCTGAGCACAGGGTGCATGCCACGAGATTGGAGACTGGCTCATTTTGTTCCCCTCTATAAGAGCGGTCCCAGGGTCAAACCGGCGAACTGCAGACCAGTAAGTCTGATGTCCATAGTAGGTAAGATAATGGAGACCATCCTAGGGGAGAGGCTGGAGGCGCTGCTGGAGGTTAATGGGGTGCAGGACATGAAGCAGCATGGCTTCATCAAGGGTAGATCATGCCATACCAACCTACTTGAATACTATAAATGGGTGAAAAGGCAAGCTGATGGTGGCCATGCAGTGGATGTCCTGTACCTGGACTTCAGCAAGGTCTTCAACTAGGTACCCCATTGGAGACTAGGATGTAAACTAAAGGGCACGGGGGCGGGGGCAAAAATGGTGAGGTGGGTGGAAAACTGGCTGCAGGGTAGGCAACAGAGGTAGTGGTGGAAGGGAAATTCTCCTCTTCTAAGCCAGTGATGAGTGGGGTTCCACAGGGGTCAGTGTTGGGGCAGGTTCTGTTATGAATTTTCATTGCAGACATCTCGGAGAGCATCAGCAGCCAGATCAGTCTGTTTGCAGATGACACCAAAATGGGGGCAGTGGTGGATGACTGGGGGATTGAAGGGGCTGCAGGAAGTCTTAACAAGACTTGAGGCATGGTTTAACACCTGGCAACTCAGATTCAACAGCAAAAAAGTGAAAGGTGCTGCACTTAGGATCAAAGAACCCAAGGGGAAGCTACTATCTGGGGGGTGGTGCAGCTAGCAGTAACAAAGGAAGAGACAAATCTGGGGTGCTTATAACGGGAGCAATGAACAACTCTGCAAAATACAGGAGGGCAGTAACAAGGGCCAACATGATGCTGGGCTGCATCACCAGGGGTATAACTTCAAGGAGTATGGAGGTGATTCTGCTGTTGTACAGATCATTGGTCAGACCACACCTGGAGTACTAAGAACGTACCTACAGAAAGACATTAAACTGCTGGAGGGGGTGCAACACAGGGCAACAAAAGTGATCCAAAGTCTGTGGGAAGTTGCCTTATGAGGCCAGGCTGGCAGTGATAGACATGTATTCACTGGAGGAGAGGAGAAGTGGGAGGACATCATAGAGACCTTCAAGTACATGAAGGTGATAATCCACACAAGCACAGAGGGGCTTTTCAGAGCAAGGGTGGGAAGGGACACTAGAGGCCATGACACGAGGTTGGAGGAAAGGAGATTTAGGAGGGAAATGAAAAGGCATTTATTTACGGAAAGGGTAGTGGCAGAGTGGAATGTGCTGCCAGCAGAGGTGGTGGCATGTAAATCAGTAGATGGATTCAAAAAAGGGTGGGACAGGACAATGGGGGGGGGAGGGGCAGCTGCAAAATAAGGGTGCTAGCTGCAAACTTGAGCAGACTCGATAAATCAGTTGGCCTTTTTCTGCTGGCATTTTTCATATGTTCATAAAACCCGGTTTGCACAAGCAGACACTTATTAGCACTCATGCAAATGTTTGAATATCGGGCCCATTATATCTAGTCATAATTCCCTATCAAACAAAATGATCTAGGCACCTCTACTTGGTTAATAGAGGAATAGTTGGCTCTATTAAAATATAACCATTCACAACTAGTCTACATATATTAATTGTAATGTTTATTATTATTCTAATATAATAACTGGATAGCATTTTCTCCCATAGGGAAATTGATTTATAATTCGCCGTTATAACCCATGGGTTATAACAGCGAACATGCGCCTGGTTTCCCTTGCTCAGTGCAGGCACTTGCTGCTTACAGAGCATTCTCACACCACTTCTCCCCGATGTCTGCTGTACACTATCTCTCCCTTGATCTCTGTTGTGCCACCAGGGCTTACCTTGGGACAGATGGATAGCCTTTTGAGGACTTTAGTTTCTGATTCAAAAATGTGACACCCCTAAAACTCCATGCAGTACTTATTGCCCTTTACACTCTGGGGAGAAAAAGAAAGCAAAAACGTCACTTCCACCCCACAGCGGCATCACAATTAACACCAAATCGGAGAGGTGAAAAGGACCTTAAACTCTCATTACAGAGCAAGAAATTAAATTTGGGATGGGGAAGAGGGCTTCAAACACCACCACCAACAACAATGCTGATTATTGTATTTGGTTTGAACAGCAGCTCTGTCTACTGCCTGTACGTATTTGTATAACTGCTGTGTAGTGTTTTCAAGGTGAGAAAACGCTACCCAGCAATTATATAAAACAACACATGGGGGGTTATTGCATAAGGAGAATTTAATGCACACCCTCAGGGTGGGATACATGAATAAACCCCTTGGGCTTCACCATCGGGGTTTATGTAGCATCCCACCCCTTGGGTGTGCATTAAATTCTCATTATGCACTCACCCCATATATTATTCTATATATAATCTATGAAATATTGTCTTCTTATCAGTTATTATTGTGCACTCCTTTTATAAAATGGCCCTCATCACCCAATGTTGATTATTACCCTAATTGCACCATTTTGTAATGTCCAACTACACTCTGTTTATGCGGTAACCCAGGCACAGAGTATTGTACACCAATTTTGATAATTTTTTTCTTTTCTTCTTTCCTTATGAGTATGAAATGCTGTTAACTGTATTTCTTGGATATTAATAATATTGTGTTAGAGTGTCTTATACTATTTTGCTTTGCCTGAATATTTATTATATGCATTATTGTATATTTTACTGTTCTTAAGTATATGAAGTATCACTTTAATTTAGATAATTTGCAATGGCATCACTAAACAAATTAAAGATTTATCTAGCTAAAAAGAAGGGTTTATATGACAGAATTACAAACAGAAAAAGAGCAACCTGTATTAAATTTACATTCTTATCCACACAGGTCAGTCCATGAAAGGAAACTTTTGCCCACACATGATTCAATATTCAAAGTTTCAAAGTTTATTTATTGCACAGTGTGTATAAAAACTTCAGTTATCACATACAAAACAATAATTTGTCAATGCCGAATGTTGTCGTGCTGGCATTGGCAGTGGAGGAGCTAGAGGCGCATAATAGGAATGGCAGTGAAGTGATATTGATGTAACCTACCCCCACCCTGTAAAGGGCGACAGGCATTGGGGGGTGCCTTTGGGTCATCAGCTATAATGTTCATGGCATTGTACCTCACCCTACCCTGTAGACACTGACAAGTGTTGTGGTGTGCTTTGGGGTCTTTGGGCGTCATACTTACCCCATTCCATAAGGAAATACACTGAGGTGGGTGCCTTATAGGAGCGTGGGGTGAAGTTTGTGGCTGAACAGTGCAAGACACACCACAATGCCTGTCAGTGACAGGGTGGGCATAGGGTGTGGAATAGTGTGAGCATTTCATCCAATGATCCAAGTCACAGCCCTGACACTTCTCAGTCCGTACCGGGTGGGGTGCTACAGCTGGAAACCCTAGCACCATAGGCGTGTAGTGGTAGTTTCACTCCACATTTTCAACATGGGGTGCTTCTCAGGCCACCTCATGAAAAGCAGCACAATCACTTTGTTAGCTGAAATGTGGTTTTGCACAGCGGCTGTGCCATTTAGTGACAGAGGGATAAAAACACAGTTTTGGGTAGGATGTGGAGAATGACAAATGTATTGCTCATGAGGAGGGGTTAAAAATGGCAAAGTGAAAATCTGGAGTGGCAATATGAAATATTGGTGAAGCAATGAACATGCATACAAACTGCACAACAGACGTCCACAACCCAATTATTTGTGGGAGTTTTTTAGGCACATTTTCAACATAGGTATTTGAGACCTCCCCTCATGAACAGTAGCGCTGTGATTTTGTTAATGTGTCCCAAAAGGTGATTTCCCTCAGCGAGCATGCCATTGTGCGCCACTGTTGTGGAAACGCGTTTTGGGCAGGCTGTGAAAAATGGCAGCTGTACTGCTGAAAAGGAGGTGTGCACAAATGCCAGTGGTGAAAATGTGGCATGAAAATATTGAGAATTTACGAAGTTACAAGGCTGTGTGAAAACTGTATAATGCACGCTTGCAGCACAGTCATTTTATGGACTTTCGGCACCAAATTTTCAACATAGGCATTTTATGACCTCTGCTCATGAACAGTGTCATTGTCATTTCTGAAAACTGTCCCGAAAACTGATTTCACACAGCGACCATGCAATTCTGCACCAGACATCGAAAACACATTTCAGCCAGGATATGTAAAATGACAGCTGTACTGTTCATAAGGAGGTGCAGAACAATGGCAATGTTAAAAATCTGGAGTGAAAATATTACAAATTCGCGAACTTACGAGCGTGCATGCAAACTGCGCAATGCACACTCGTAACACAGTCATGTTATGGAGTATCGTCACCAAATTATCAGCATATGCATTTTAGGACCTCTGCTCATGAACAGTGTAACTGTCATTTTCTTAATTTGTCCCAAACACTGATGTCCCACATCGACCGCGCTATTCTGCGCTGGACAAGCGAAAACACATTTTGGGCAGGATATGTAAAATGACAGCTCTGCTGTTCATCAAGAGGTGTGGAAAAATGCCAATGGTGAAAATCCAGAGTGAAAATATTACAAATGCATGTTATGAGCGTGCATGCAAGTTGCACAACCCACACTCGTAACACAGTCATTTTAAGGAGCATCATCACCAGATTTTCAACATAGGCATTTCAGGACCTCTGCTCATGAACAGTGTCACTGTCATTTTCGTAATCTGCCCCAAACACTGATTTCCCACAGCAACCGGGCTATTGTGTGCCGGAAGTGCGGAAACAATTTCAGCCAGGATGTGAAAAATGACAGCTGTACTGTTCACAAGGAGTGAAGAAAATGACAATGCTGAAAATCTGGCATGAAAATATAAATTTCCAGAGTTACGGCATATGAGCAACTGGGTGGCAACGACGTCAGAAACACAGTCATTTTAAGGAGCATCATCACCAAATTTTCAACATAAGTATTTTAGGACATCTGCTCATGAACAGTTCACTGTCATTTTTGTAATCTGCCCTGAACACTGATTTCCCATAGCAATTGCCCTATTGTGTGCCAGAAGTGCAGAAACACATTTCGGCCAGGATGTGA
Source organism: Neoceratodus forsteri (assembly GCA_016271365.2). Lineage (NCBI taxonomy): Eukaryota > Metazoa > Chordata > Ceratodontiformes > Ceratodontidae > Neoceratodus > Neoceratodus forsteri. The sequence goes on along the minus strand of CM028137.1, from coordinate 584,114,765 downwards.
AAAATGACAGCTGTACTGTTCACAAGGAGGTGTAGAAAAATGACAATGTTGAAAATCTGGCATGAAAATATTGCAGATTCTCAAAGTTATGAGCATGCATAGCAACTGTGCAATGCATGCTCATAAAACAGCCATTTTTGGGGATTTTTCCACTAAATTTGCAACACAGGCTTTTTGAGAGCACACCTCATGAACACTGCCACTGTCCTTGCATTAATTGGTCCTGAAAGGTGATTCTGTGCAGTGACTGTGAAATCAGCTTTTGGGATCGATTAATGTCATAACAGTGACAGAATTCTTGAGGAGGGGTCCCAAAAACCCCATGCTAAAAATTTGGTGCAAAAAGTCCAAAAAATGACAGATATGCATCAAAGTTAAAAAAAAAAACTATTTCTTCCATTATACAGCTTTCCAGCATTTCCTCAGTTCGCGGTCAGCTTTGAAGAGTGCAGACGTGTTCCCGATCCACCAAAGATTGTCATGCCGAGCTCTGGAGGTAAGTATGGGGTGAGGGGGTGTGCGGAGGCAGGGTGTGCAGTGGGTGGGTGCAGGTGGTGGGTAGGGAGACTACGAGGGACCGTTGTTTGTTCACAGGGTTAAAAAAAAACATCGCGGGACAGTTTTTTTTACAGGGTATTTGGCATGCTGGGGTGGGGTCCCAGTGTGCCACCTAACTGTTTGGGAGGGTGCTGCAGCCGACGGTGGATTGGGCACCCTTGTCAGCACACAACAAAAGGAGGGATAATTTATGCCGTTGGGGACTGGGCACCCCCATTGGCACACAAGGAAAGAAAGGGGGCCAAGAGCCAAGGGGGATTGGGCACCCCCCTCAGCATATAACAAATGGGGGGATGCTCTATGTCGACTGGGAGTGGGCTCCCCTGTCAGCACATGCATTGGGGCCATGGGAAGACAGCAGGGGGATTGGGCACCCCCAAAGTCGGCAGTTATGGCCGCCATGCTCACAGTGTGGCCGAGCATATTGGGAGGTCCGCTGCATCTGATGAGGTTTGCTCAGATTGCAGCAGACCTTTCCTTAGATGTGCTCACCACATTATGTATGCATGGTGTGGCGCTGGCATGCAGGCTGATTGGGGAATGAGGGACGCACCTACTGGTGCGTGCCCTGCATTCGCCCAACAGTGACCGCGCCTCCAAATCTGCACTACCACAAGATGTTGGCTGCGCAAGCATGCCAACTTAAAAAGAATTAACTTTTTTTCAGAATTCACACAATTTTTTAAATATGATAAACAAAACCAGCAACTGAATAAATATGACATTCTGTATCACAAAAATTAATATACTTCGCAAGGAGCCATTTGGTCTCTATATCGCTTATCATATTAATATTCTTCGATACAGGGAGAAGCAGTTTAGATCTTAGACTCTCAGTCAGCTTGCAATCAAATGTAAGGTGCATTAGATTCAATATTAATAAGTCTGGAGTCACGTGATGGCAGCTTGCTGAATGGCGGTAGGGGCTTAGTGCTCTCTCCCTCAATCATCCCAACTGCCACTTTCTGCTCTTTTTTTGATCACTAAACTAAGCATATCGCCATTACTGAAGCACTCTAAGCCTGTTTACTGACCCTCGGGATCGATTCCCTGCCAGGCTGAGCGATTTGTGGAAGGATGGAGGTCGATAGAATACAGGCCACGGCCAAGCACACGCCGCCTGCGTCTCCCAGCAAGCAGCCGAAAAAGCCGCAGATCCAGGAGGGCACAGGGCCCGGGAAAGCCGGTGAAAAGCCCCTATCATCAGGCCTGCTCACGGAAGAAATATTTATGCAGGAATTCGCCCCTATGAGAAGTATGCTTCAGGATATTACGGGCAAGCTGAAGGCGTTAAGGGGAGACCTCTCTTCTCTCACGGTGAGGGTGTTGGACTCAGAGGCCAAGGTTTTTTCGCTGGAGCAATGGAGGGAGAAGACAGAGACAGCGATGTCTGGGCTGGCCCAGCAGGTGCGGAGACTCCAACTGAAGGCGGAGGATTTAGAAGGCCGCAATCGAAGGAACAACCTGTTAGTTTTGGGCCTGCCGGAGCTGGAAGAGGGCCCTGATCTGGTGGCTTTTCTGCAACACTTCTTCGTGAAGCTAGTTGGGCCCTCACCAATCAATCCTAGCTATCATCTCGAGAGGGCACACTGATCATTGAGGCCTCGACCGCCACTAATTCCCTCGACCCATAATTATCAAATTCCTGAGTTATATAGAGAGACAACATGTACTCAGCAAGCTAGAGATCTACAGGAGATTACGTGGGGCAAGCTAAAATAATGGATTGCCCAGGATCTACCCAAGAGATGAGGCTTAAAAGGTCTGCGTTTCACCCAATAGTACAGAAACTGATTGCTGCTTCCATCCCTTCAGGATGGTCTATCCTGCTACTCTCAAAGTCACGGTTAGCAATATCAGCTACAGTTTTGAGTCCCCAGATGCTGCTCAGAAGGATCTTGCCATTAAACTTCCCGACCTGGTTAAGTCGAATGGCTGAAACATATTGAGACTGCTGCAGATGCGGACTGTGCTGAGCTGATGAACTTAATAGTTTTGGAGTGCTCTGTTTTGTTTCAATGTTTGCAGTGTAGATATTTTGTGTTCGCCTCCTGTTACCCCCGTCACTCCCTTTCCCCAATTGGTTTTTTGAAGGCCTCTTACCTGCCTCGTTTAGGCCGCTAGGCCCTGGGGTGTGTGGATCCATGCTGTCTGGATGGAGGCGGAGCTGGGCCGTGCTTGCGGTTCTCCGGATCCTTCCTGGAACTATGTGCCTGGGGTTGGGTTTCCGGGGTATACGTTGAGTGCGGGACTGGGCGTAGGTCCGGCTAGCATTTGAGGTTCCCTGGAAACAAAACGGCCACCTCGTATCAATTAGCCCCATAGTCTGAGGCCTAGTCAACCCGGTTCGGCGAATCGTGTATCTGCCCATTTCGGGGGGTGAGTCTTATAACCTTTGCTTCCGTTTTGGGTCTGCCCCTTTTTTTTTCCTGGGAAGCAATATGGAGCTTGGGTCTTGATACAAGTAGATTTCTTAGGTGATGTGCTATTTGTGTAGATTGGCAGTTGGTTGATGAGAGGGGGGGAGGGAGCGGTTGAAGGTCCCAACTACCTGGGAGTAGCTAGTCGCGAACCAACAGAAGGGGGTTGTAATCATACCCAGCAGCGAGGGTTCTTGCTGTCCCTCTTGGTATGGGTTAGGTGGGATACAATCTAAAGGGATAAGTGCTAAAGTTCTTCTCCTGCTATTTGAACCCTGCGTGTTGGAAGGTACTGGATTCGCTGAGGGACTAGTTTCTGGAACCTGGTTGCCCAGCGATGTTATTGATGCCTTCCAGTTCTGGTGCCAGAATGTATATAGTTGCTTAGGGGTTGGGGTAGGTAATTTTGGGGGAGGTTGGGAGGGCCGGGGGAGGGACTGGCTGGTTGCATTCTGTTCTGTGTTATATCTCAATAATAACTCCTGCTCTGTTAGAGTCAACTTTAAAGAGTTTCCGTTGGGATGGGGTGGGGGTTGAGTGTGCTCATTTTCTTGCCTTGGTTCTGGATATTTCTATGTCTTTCTCCTACAACACAATCTTAAAATGGCTATGTGCATGATTAAGGTGGTGTCGTGGAATAGTGCATGGGCTCAGAGAAGGTCAAAAGAACTCAAATTTTCAAGCACTGTGCGTTGCTGCAGACAGATGTATTACTGTTACAGGAGACCCATTTGGTCAGTCGGAGAATAAGTGGCTAACTAGGTCTGGCTTTTCAGCAAATTTATGTGGCAAGTGGATCTAGTTCTAGTAGAGGTAGCTATACTCATTAAAAACCATGTCCTATTTTTGAAAGACTTGGTAGTAGAGGACCCAGAGGGAGATTTGTTTTGGTCAGAGGCTCCTTTAATGGGAACATTGTAGTCCTGGGTTCTATCTATGGCCCGTTGGAGGAAGTCCTGAGTTTCTAATGGCTCTCTCAGATAAAGTTAGTGCTTTGCTTCCCTCTCAACTTATCCTGGGGAGATTGAATATTCCACCCTCCCTCCTCCTAGATAAAGATCCTCAAGTTGCCTGTTCCCTTACTTCCTCGCAGAGAGCTCTGCAGGATTTTTTGCAGATGTTGGGATTATGTGATCCTTGGCGGCTCTCTAATCCTTCTCTTCAGGCATTCTCGTTTTTTTCTCAGCCCCACAGGTCATGGTCCAGGATAGACTATATCCTGCTCAGTATGAGTCTTCTTTCAGGCTACCTTCAGGCTAGTATTGAGCCGATAATTCTTTCTGATCATGCATGTGTTTGGGTTAGACTCTCGTTAGATCCTGAGTTTCATCGGGATACTACCTGGAGGCTCAATACACAGCTGCTTAAAGATCCTCATACGGTGGCGCATATTAAATCTTTAATCTCCCTTTTTTTGGCGGATAATCTTGGATCCGTCTCAAGGTTTGATCTGGTCTGGTGCTCCTTAAAATGTTACCTTAGGGGTGAGCTAATTAAATTAGCCTCAGCAAGGAAAAAGGCTCGGCAGGCACGGGCAATTCTTTTAATGAGCAAAATCAGGGAACTCGAGGCTGCCCAATCCCCTACCTCATCGTTATCTTCTTTGGAGGCCCTTTTAGCGTTAAAAAACGAATACACTGATCTTCTTAAGGAGAAGGCCGAATACTGCTGGGTTAAGCATAAGCTAAATATATTGACCACGGGGAGAAAGCTGGGAAATTGCTGGCTTTAAGGCTTCGTACATTAGAGGGTTCTAGACTAATCCTGGCCTTGCAAACACCTGCTGGCTCCATTCAAACTTCCCTAAAGTCATCCAGATTTTGAAGATTACTATCGAGGTTGTATAATTTGCCACATCCCTGCATCTTCCCTAGACATAGATACATATCTGGCTGACATTGATATCCAGCAGCTTCTGCCGGCTCATGAAGAGCCTAACTGTCCCAATTTCTCTCTCGAGATAGAAGATGTCATGCCTCCTTGGCCTTGGATAAGCACCCGGCCCGGATGGGTTTCCTGCCAATTTTTATAAAGTCTTTTCGAAGGAGCTTGCCCCGATGCTCCTTAAACTCTATGAACACCTTTTTTCTTCTCCCATCATAGATTCTACGCTTCTTGAAGCTACCGTTATTTTGATTCTCAAACCGGGCAAAGTCTCTACTGACCCGGCAGTTACTAGCCTATATCTCTCCAAAATTATGATATGAAAATACTCTCTAAGATCTTGGCTGAGCGGGTGAAGGGGGTTTGGACCCACCTTCTCAGTCCAGAACAGGTTGGATTTGTGCATTCCCGATCTCCGTCGGACCATCTTAGAGTTCTCTCTCATATTTCTCAATATGCCAGCGCAGCTCTAACTCCAATGGCTTTGGTCTTGCTTGATGCTGAGAAAGCCTTCAATCAGGTGGATTGGGCCTTTCTCTGGGCAGTGCTGGCTAGGATGGAGTTTCCGGCTTCTTTTCTTAAATGGATCCAGACCCTCTACAAGTGTCCCTCGGCTAGGATATACTGTAATGGGCTTTTTTCCTCACAGTTCCGGTTATATACTGGCACCAGGCAGGGCTGCCCCCTCACACCGTTCCTATTTAACCTTTATTTGGAACCCCTTCTCATTAAACTTAAATCTTCACCAGTTATTACAGGATGCCTAGTGTACCAATGGAGTTGGTCCTCTCGGCGTGTCATGGATGATATTCTTTTGCCGTCGCACACCCTGCTGAGTCTTTAGGACATCGTTGGATGTAATCAGGCAGTATGGGGCTTTCCGATACAAACTGAATATTTCCAAATCGGAGATTTTCCGCTGAATGTCCATACATGTAAATCAAATCTTGCTAATTTTGGGATGAAGTGGTCTCCTAAGTCAATTAAATATTTAGGGATTCATTTTCGGCAGACCCTTCCCTACTTAGGAAGCTTAACTTGGACGACCTTAAAAATCATATTCAGCAGGATTTGCAACGGTGGGCCGTTCTTCCCATCTCCCTCTGGGGTCGGGTTAATATTATTAAAATGAATGTTCTTCCCCGTATTTTTACCCTCTCAATTTACTAAATCTTTGGTTGCGGTCTGTACTTCCAGCAGTTCCATAGAATGTTCTCTAATTTTATCTGGCAGGGTAAGGGGGTTGGCGTTCCTTTTTAAGTTATCCCTGCCCAAAGATAAAGGAGACTAAGGCTTCCTAATTTGATGCTTTATTACTGGGCGGGCGATCTCACTAAATTGGGGAGGTGGTTGCCGGCTAACCCTAATCCCTCCTCCCCGATCTGGCTTCAAATCGAGAAGTCAATTCTGCTTGATTCTGGAGTCGATCCTTATGCTATTTTCTACATTCCCCATTCCATACTTTCACACTTGATAACAGACCAGACAGTTCTCCTATCCCTCAAGTCCCTATCACAATGTATGCGTTTTCTTAAAATATTTCCAAAGGAGGATCCAAGTCAACCGATTATGCTTAATCCCAATGTTAAGGTTGGGAATTCAATGATCACCCCCCGACTGGCTTCCACAGATTAAAGAAACTTGTCTAGAACATTTCTATGGTCAGGGATCCCTCCTCTCATCCACGGACATCCTGGATAAGTATGCTATCTCCAGGGCAAATATTTTTAAAGTATACCAGCTGAGACACCTTATTGCCAATAAGTTTAGTACTCATTACAGAGATTCGGCAGTTCGTCCCTTTCTCTCACATGTGTTAACTCTTGCTGCTAAGCCACATGCCATCTCGTCAATTTACTCGTTTCTGCTGAATTACAAGGTTTCAGAGCCTCTGATGGGTTCCAAGATTTGGTCTTCCCTTTTTCCAAACTCTACTTTGAATTGGTCTCGCCTCTGGAAGGATCTCTATAAATACCATACTCAGGACAGATTAAGGCTCATCCAATATTATATTGTAAGTAACATGTATTATACCCCTAAGAAGCTTTTCCTACTTAAAAAGCTTCCTCTTCCGACCTGTTCCAGGTGTATGCAAGGCGAAGGGGATTCCTTGCATATTTTCTGGAGCTGCAGCAAAGTCTCCCCTCTGTGGTCCTCTATTCGCGATAATATAGACCCACTATTGGGTCTTTCTGGGTTTTTTACTCGAGGTCTGCATCTTGGGGACTATGCCAGTATTGACAGTGATGTAAACGTCATTATCACATGGCGTTGATTGCTTCTTGGTCAGAGATTGGTTCTTAGGCATTGGACGGATCAGCTGACTCTGTCATATGCTGAATAGCTGACTGAGCTCTCGCTGCCTCAATGCGAAAGATTGTCCGCCAGCTGCGCAACCGCATGGATCTGTTTCAGAAAAAAATGGGGTAAGTTGTATTCCTTGTATCTCCATTAATGTTCAATGACCTTCTCTCTGCGGCCTGCAGTAACTCAGATGCCCTTTGACTTTAACAGTGGCTGTTTTCCTGTATTGGGAGATGGAAGTTTGTTTGGTTGGGTGGTTATGCTATATATCCAGTTTTGATGTATTATCGGTCTTGCACACTCTGGTTGGGGGGTGGAGGGTGGGGGGTGTTTGGGGGAGGAGAGGGATGGAGGGGTGGGGTTTATGTTGTACCATGTAATTTCTCGGCCTGTTACTACTGTCATGTTGTATGGTTGGTATTTTGTTGCTGAAAATCAATAAACTTAAATTTAAAAAAAAAAACAATATTAATAAGTCTGGTCAGAGCCACTATGGCTGCTAATACATTATCCTGATAAGGGTGTTTCATGGCCTTAAACGTAAAGATGAAATGCCGTAGTCAGCTACATGCGTAAATTTCATTTTTGGTAAAGATAGATAATTTATCTGGTTGAACCTGTGTTTACCATGTGTTTAAATGTGACTGGTGAGTGCATGTCGTACTATATGTGAAAGGAGAGGGAGCTCCCACCAAGGCCTTCAAGTAATGGTAGAAGGAATGGTGCAGGGAGGAGAGGTATATCTACCTTGGGGACTGTGGCCCAAGCTAGAAGGATAAGAACCTATACCAAGGTGATGGACTGCTTTCATCCAGGAGGCAACCACAGTCCTTAGTGGATGATTCAAATGTTACTTTGATAGACATTTAAAGTAGCTGAGAAGGGGTGGGGATGATGGAAGAAATAGGGGTGCCAGAAAGTGGGCCACTACAGGCTGAAATAGAGACTAGGGAGATCCCAAGGGGAGAGAATCCCACAAGGATGCAAGTTATTCAAGGACACAGGGGGTTACCAAAGGAAGAAGGAGGAAAAGGAGCTGTCAAAGGAGAAAGGTATGGAAGATGGATCAATTGGAAAAAGGAGAAAGTGAAGAAGAGAGGTGAGGGTTCTCAAAATGGTTCAAAGTATGCATCAGAAGCCCTATGAAAAGAGACTGAAAGAGTTCAATATGCACACCCTGCTGGAGGAGATGGAAAGTGGGGATTTTAGAGACTTTTAAATGCCTTTTGGTGGTTAATAAGGTACAGGAGGGAGATATATTCAGAGAAAAAGGTGCTGTAGAACAAGGGGTCATGATATGAAACTGGAAGGAGGTAGATTCAGGAGAGATGTGAGGAAGTAGTTCTTCACAGAAAAGGTGGTGTATTCCTGGAACAGCCTTCCATGGGAGGCAGTGGGGGTGAGACCAGTGGTGGGTTTCAAAAATGCCTGGGAAAGGCACAAAGGAAGGGGGTCGGAAGGTGGAAGAGACAGTGCTGTAGGGCAAGTTGGATTTTCACCAAAAGTAATCATAACTAAAAATGGGCAGACTAGATGGTCCTGGCAGCCATTGTCTGCCATCTGTGTTTATGTAACCCCACCCTTTGGGAGATTACTAGTCTATTTACCCCTCCCTGGGTTTTTGTGTTCTAATTCAGCCCAGTAGGGAAAAGAGTTAATTCTTCTTAGCACTCAGGTGGAGCCTCCTGGGATCGGGAGGTCACCATGGGTGCATGGTAGGATAAAGCCCAGCAGTTTAGGTGGGAGGAGGAGTTCCAGTTGGAGGAGTGAGTGGCAAAGGGGTGAGAGTGAGTTGGGGCTGGGCTAGAGGTGACTGCCTGCTCCAGCCCCAGTCAGTGGCACTTGGGAGGACACTACGGAAGAAGAGGGAGCCAGTAGCCAAAAGCTGCACAGTATCTTAGAGGGCAGCTAAAGTTGAGAGGGAGCCAGCAGCTGCAAGTTGCAGAGTGCCCTGGAAGCTTGCTCTGATTTGTGTAGGGATCCACTGGGCAAGAATGCGGCAGGTAATGTCCAGAGAGCCAGTTGCCTTGGAGTTCCACTGGACATGTCCTCTTTCTCAATTTGGGAACAGTTGCTACCAGTTCAGGGAAAGAATGCAGGGGTCATGAGGGAACCCTGAAATCCCCAAGCCACAAGAATTGCATGTTCCAAGGGGGATCTTCTGAGCCAGTGGAGAGAGAGAGAGAGAGAGAGAGAGAGAGAGAGAGAGAGAGAGAAAGTATTGTTGAGAGTTTGGGTGTCAGTGAAGAATAATGGGCTGTTATGCACTGTGAACTATTTTGGGACTTGTGCTGCCTTCAAACCTTTGTGACTATAGCAGTCATGAGTTAATGCTGCCCTAAAGACTGTGCAACCTCTTCGGTCCAGGTAAAAGCTGCTACTATGGCCATATTGGCCGTGTGAAAGCTGAATGTGTTCCTCACAAATTAACTGATCCTACCCGGAACTATGTGTGAATATGTTTAATGAATCTGGGATCCCTATTGTTTCTTCAAGTTTTGTGTGGGCATTCCGTTATTGACTGGAACTGTTTAATATAAGTTAACCTGTTGCTTTCATCCAGTACCAGTGAGGAAAAGGGACCCAGTGTGCGACATCTAGGCCTGGGCAACGTGGCCACTGGAAGTGTTTCTGCTGCTGTGGGAGCCCCCTTCCCATGAGCATATTCCATCCATGCCCCTAGACATGGGGAGAGAGGGCTACATTTTTATGTATGACAAGGTGTGTGATGCAAATGGATAAGGCACACAGCTGTTACAGTTTTGCACTCATGCAGTTGGTTTACAGAGCAAGTTTAGATACACATGTGTGTGATGGTTGTTGGGGGGAGGAACAAATGAAACTAAAAACTAAACAAATTAAATACCTGTGCCATATAGTACTATGCACTTTATCAAACTCAGCAGTGATTTATAGATTCATTGATTCTGTAGGCAGATAAAGACCACAAGGCCCATCCAGTCTGCCCATTTACACTAGCTCACAAATCGACCAGTGACACTTATTTATCATTGGCTTAGCTTTTTCTTCCTACCTGTATTATTCCTTTGTTTCTGTCCCATGCATGTTTAAAACACACCACAGTATGATCTACTACCATCTCCTAGGACAGGCAATTCCATGCATTCACCACCCTTTCTGTGAAGAAGAACTTCATAATATTTCCCCTAATGTGGCTACCCTTCAATCTCATGTTGTGTCCTCTTGTCCTGGCACTACTGACGAACTAAAATATGTTGTCCCCTTCCACCTTGTTTATGCCCTTGAGGTACTTGAATGTTTCTATCATGTCACCTCTCTCCCTCCTCTGTTTCAGTGTGTACATAATAATGGCTTTTTGACCATGGCTGTTGTGGGCCAGGTTTGAACTAGTGAACTGGGGGCATGTTTTTTCAAAGGGCATGGCCAAGAAATGAAGTCCCTATGTGCAACTTGCCAGTGAGTGATGAACATTGCATATATATTCTGTATGTTACAGTCAGTGATTTCAGAAATACATACTTTTTTTTATCCAAGTCATCAACCTCCATTCAGTGCACATAGTATGCTTTATTTGTAAAAGGCTGAGAAATAATTTAAAAGCTTAAGTTGACAAAAAAGTCTAGAAAGTTATCACATTTGACCAGCTTTACCTTTCAGCATTTACCTGTATAAGTCTGGTTCATAGAGGGAGAGAGAGGGGGAGAGAGAGAGACAGAGAGAGAGAGAGAGAGAGAGGGAGGAGGAATGTTGGGGCTCTGTTTATCATTTAGTCTTAGATAGGTCCTGAAAGGGTTGACAAATTCTAAATACAGCAATAAATCATTGTGCACTACCAGACACACACACAGTTGGGAGAGAGAGAGAGAGAGAAGCATAATCTGAATCTCTGCTGGAGCAATGCAGTCTCATTACAAACTTGGTTTTGACCTATTGGCAATGGTGTAGTGCTACATTTAGAAGTGTGAGATCTCCATGAACTACAATGTCCCCAACCCCCCCACAGGCTGGGGGTCTTGGAGCCACCTAGGACCCTAGAAACTATCAGGGTTTTAGACACATTCTGGTGCATTTTGAGGGTCATTTTGAGGCTATTTGGAAACTTTTAAAGCCTTCTTTGACTTGTTACAAACAATCAATATCACTATAAAAATAACTACTTTTTATTTAAAAAACAGTTGTGAAAACTAATGCAAAAAAAAATCCCACTCCAGCCACCCTTCAAACATTCAACTATATACCACTTCTTTTGAGTACAGTCAGCTATCACTGCAGCAGGCATTGCACTTGTTACTTTGCAACCTGTACAGAAGACTTTGCCCCCCCCACCCCCAACAATGCACCACACAGTCAGATATAAAAGGCAGTGAGAAGGACACACAAAATACCAGCCTTAAGGTGCATGTGTCTGTCACCAGTAGACTCGTACACAGACTATCCATGTCAGAGAATGGAACTGATACACAGGACCCACTGGAGGGTCCCTCAAGGCCCAACATTGACACAGGATGTATACCAGGTCATGAATGCTTTATCTGCATGTACCCTGAATTGGAATGGTTGCAGCAGGGAGGATAAGGCTCAGCAGGGGCAGCTGCATTATATATAAAGCATATTCAGTCATCACAGCCCACAGACTTAACATGCAGTAAGGGTTCTGCAACCTTTGTAAGACCCCGGACAATGGCATGACAATAACTATCACTGCTCTACAGCAGGATGATGTTTCCCATTCATATCCAGTACATGGCAGTCAACACCCAAACACCCATATGTCTTACACCAGAACTACAACACCATCAAGCACTCCAGCCTAACCCACACATGACAGTAAATCTGCACGGGTGCACAGCCAACTGTAACAGATGATGATCCATTGCCAAACACTTCCCATGGCATGTACACAGCCCAGTCACATGGTTAAGGCAGGGGCAATGCTGGTGGTAGGCTCATCTCACCCTAAACACCCACTCAGAAGTCATCTCAGACACCAAGGCTCCAAATGCAGCACAGGCTTTAATGCTGAAGAATTGACATCCACAATCAGATGCATGTGAACTTCACTTCATGGGTTCTGTGCTTGCTCACAGTGTGGGGATGGGAGGCTGGTGGCAAAGGGCAAGCTTGGTGGAAAGAGAGATCACTCGAGTTGCTGGGCACAACCCAGCCCCTCACCAACAGATAAGGCCATTCAGTACAAACACAATTATTAATACAAAACAGCACACTCACCTCACTGCTGCTATTATGATAAAGCTTGGCTGATTATTTATTCACATTGTTTTTGCTGGCATATGCATGTTTTTAATATTAAGTGCTCTGAGCCTCTGGGAAGGAGCGCTATATAAATAAAGTTCCTATCCTATCCTATCCTATCCTATCCTATCCTATCCTATCCTTTGGACAGCAAAACATACATAGCAGTACCATGTCAGCCAAATGCTTCATTTAATACAAACAGAAAAATATCACACAAATAGATACATAGGAGACAATGGGCCCCTATGCACAAAAGCACAGAAAATACACCAAAAACTGGCATAGGTGAGGCATGCAGGTACACGGCGCATAGTGGCCTGGAGGTATGCAGCATGCACAAAGGCCAGCACACACAGGGCGTGTGGCAGAAGGTGCCATGCAGTGGAATGCGCAGGCTCAGCGGGCTGTGGAACAATAAGCTGAAATGCCCCTTGACCCCACCATATAAGGCAGTGCACCACCCCCCACACAAATGCCAGGCCAAGAATGCTGCGAGACAGAAATGTGCAGAACTCAATGGTGGACCAGGAAAGGGATGTGGAGCAAGAGGCGCAGCAAGCGTCGGAGACCGAGGGTGGTGCAAGATGAGGCAGACATGGGTGAGGACATGGACATGGAAGGGACATGCACTGGTCCAGAGCAAGCAACTTCACCAGTGGGCAGATTGCCATAATGGTGGCTGACTTATGGCAGCACTACAGCCACCTGTACAGTGCGGAGGCCCCAGCCACACTGGCCAAGGTAAAGGCCAGGATGTGGCTAGACATACAGACCACTGTCAATGCTGCCTGGACAGAGGCATGTACCATAGCAACCATAAAGCACAAATGGCATGAGCTCAGAACCACTGTCAAGCAGAAACTTGCCGTTGGCTAAAGGACATGCAGTGGCATGGGGGTGGGTCACCCTGCACCGACAGCCAGCTGACACCCCTGGAGTGACTGGTTGCAGAGATGCTCATGGATGTTGCCGTCCATGGAGAGGTGGAAGGTGTGAACATCATGGCAAATAGGGACTGCACACAGACATGTGACAGTGACACCACAGTCAGACACATGCCCAATAACAGCCATATCATGTACCCACAGGTGGCACATGTCCCAGCATGAGTGGAGCGGCCACTATGGTGTGGCCTGCTGGCACCATGAGAATGGCAACACCTGCAGCAGGGCAATAGGGAGAAGGGTGTGCAGGTAGGTATGCACATGCCAGGGGGTTGCAGTGGAGGGTAACCGGCCAGCACCCACCTAACCTGTAACATGTTCATGTGGCAGTGATGGAGACCCCGATGGAGATGCCCACTGAGGAGGTCAGCAAAATCATCCCCCTTGAAGAGGATACCGGGACATGCAGTGACCCAGCCACAGGGACGGACATGCATCCCCCACATGGGGGAACAACTGGCATGGTGTACCACACAGGATCTGGCACCGGAAACACCGCAACATTGGGCATCAGTGAGTGCCTCCCCCAGGCCAACATAATGGCTGCACACCGTGGCAATGCACACTGATAGCAGTGGTGAGAGCCCCTCAGACTGCACCTGGACATGCGCCAGGGCTGGAAGGACACAGACATACATGGAAGGGCAGTACCACCAGCTGCAGCAGCTGGAGCATGACAGGCTGAAGGCACAGCAGTGGCACCCTGTGATGGTGGAGGAGCAGACCACAGTCCAATGGCTAATACACATGGCCATCCTGTGGTGCGCAGTGGCAATGGAGGGCATTCTGGAGCTAGTTTTGCACCCCCCCGCTGGGGAGTGGATGGGACTGCATGCATGGCCGGTGGCAACCAATATGGACATGCAGTACAGGCCAGAGGGTAGCACACTGCAGACCGAGGAGGAGGAGGATGTCCAGACACTGCCATGCCATGCTGATGCCATGACCAGTGCACATGACACCATGGATCTGTGGCCAGTGGAGTCACAGCCAACACAGGCATACTGTGCTGCCGCAGTGCCAGCAGTCCATGACATGCACATGGCTCCATCAGATGGAGCCAACAGTGAGGGCACTGGGATGGATGGTGCAATAGTTGGATGCAGAGGTAGGGGTGCACCCCTTGGCAAGCAACTGGCTCACAGACTTGGCAGTCATGTATCCGTGAGGCTACAGGCATGCCCAGATGCCAAGGGCATAGGGTAGCACACATGCACAGTGCCACGTGTCAGGCCACACCCGATGTGGGCACAAGCACCAGCACACATCACATAACACACACCCAGATGCACGACAGTGCCTGATCAGGCATGGTACAGTGGCTCACACCCACTGAAAACACACACACACACACACACACACACACACCTGTACACACCCACCCACCCACCCGACATGCAGTCAACTCAGGCAGCACTCATCATCATGCAACATCAGGCCTTCCCCTACCCTGGAATGCAACACCACCAACATGCAGCGTATGTGCCACAGTGCAGGGCACACCATTGCACGGTGCTGGGGCAGAGATGTATACCAAGAAATGATGCAATGGTCATGCCGGTCCCCACTGGGTGGACACATGCTATGGCGTCAGCACCTGAACATGCCCTCCACAAGCACCTGATGGGCTACGCGGCCCCCAGTTGTCCCTGGCACACAGACAGGACCATATCATCATCCCCATCATCTGCTGGCCCATTGGGGGCATCATCAGGCATCAGCACGTTCTCCCTCTTTGCGATGTTGTACAGCATGGCACACACCGTGAATGTCTTGTACGCCTTTGTGAATCAATGTGAATCTGCCGCCAGTGTGATCCAGGCAACAGAACTGCATCTTCAGCTGTCCAATAGTCCTCTCTATGATGGCCCTGGTCTGTTTGTGTGCTGTGTTGCAGGCAACCTCCTCAGGCATGGAAGGGGGTCATGAGATTAGTCTACAGTGGATACCCACTGTCACCTGCAGTGGGGGAAGAATACGTAAGTGCATGACAGTGTGACAGTGTAACCATGTCACTTGTCCCGTAACAACCTGTGACATTGCAGCTCACAAAGTAACCACCCATCCAGCTGTCCAACATGTAGCATCACACCCATACCAGAGTCATCCAGGATGTAGGAATCATGAGTCAAGCCTGGGTACTTGGCAGACATGTCTGTATCCATGCACCTGGTGTCACATACCACCTGGAAATTTCTGTTGTGGTAGCCCTTCCAGTTCCTGTATGCCTCCTCATGGCTCTGTGGCATAAGTATGGCAATGTGTGTGCAGCTGATGGCACTGCACACATTAGGCATGCTGTGCATTCTGTAGAATGCCTCCTTCATCACCTTAAGTTCCTCTGGTGTTGATGGGAATGTGAGGTGCTCCCCAAGGTGCATGAGGAGTGCATCAGTCACCTGTGTCACAGCCCTGGAAACAGAGGACTGCCCCTCACCAACGGCGTCACCTGTAACATGCTGGAATGATCCAGTGGCATAGTATCGTAGGGCACATAGCATCTTCATCTCTACAGACAGTGTGTGTGACTGCCATGTGCGTGGTTCAACATCACTGCAGATGCAATCACACAGCCATGTGATGGCCAGCCACAGTAGCCTGAACCACTCAATGCATTGGGTATCAGGCAATGCAGTGTGTGAGGAACACACATGGATGCAGGCCACAGTAGGCATCACCTTTCAGTGAGGTCGGCTATTAGGTGGACGTGGAGCAGTATGCCCGGATACATCCTGATGCACATTCACTGCATCCTGTGCTTCAGTGCACTGACAGCTGCGGTCCCCAATATACCACCAGTCATATTTCTGTGCCCCTTTAAGGGGGCATTCCCCTGCTGCCATGTGCCCTGTGGGAGCGCTGCACATGTACACCTGCCATGCACAGTGCTCAGACATGTGGCACGGAATGATAGCAGGCATCATGCTGAATCACAAGGTGCAGCTCCCTGGACACCTGTTCTGTGTGTCTGAGCAGGGCTACACTAACAATGGGGGGCCATGGTGATGTGTGAGCTGTCAGGGCATTCGAGAGGGTGAGTATGGGTATGTGGGTTGGCCAGGCAGTGGGTTGTGAGTCTCTGGCAGCTGTGCAGTCGTATGGTGTACTGACTACTGTCCCTTGTGCTCCACAGAACCATCATGGCATGCCAGGCCGCCTGGCGCTGACACTCCTGGTGCAGCAGGATGAGGAAAAGGTGTATGTGTCCTTCTTGCCAGTGAGGTTCATGCAGTACCCAGGTACCTGTACTTGAAGGGCGCAGGAGGGGACCTCTAATACGAGGGCAATGACTGTCGGGCATGGGAGATATATGTCCCCTCACTGGTGAGTACAGTGGCAGATGGGCTATGGGGTGTGTCTCCTGTGTGTGTCTGTTGCTGATTTTACTTATGTGTACCCCTTTCTCTTGCAGCAGTACAGAGGCCCAGTGAGGAAGATCATGCTCAGGAATGGGGGCCAACGCCTGTCTGTGGAGGTGACTGATGACACAGGGGATGAGGAGGTGAGTGGCAGCAGGAGATCCACTCAACCATGAGCTGGCCCACAGCAGGAGACAGTGAAGATGCCATCATTGGAGAGTGCCATATAGGAGTAGTACCAGAGGTCCATCCCTGGCGTCATGATCGACTGACAGTGTTTGCCGCTGCTGTGTCCACTGGCCTTGTCATCTGCTACACTATTATGGGACTTACATCCACTGTGAGATGCCTTACTGCCCTCTACTGAGGTTGGACTATGCAGCCTGGGACTGGCATTGTGGGTTGTGTGGGGACTGTTGCAGCACTGGACTACTGGACTGGGGGGGCAGCATTTGGTGTCTGTTGTTAGGCTGTCTGCTGTTGGGGGGTGCTGGTAAGTGTGCAGAGGTGTGTGCAATGAGAACTACAGGGTGAGTGGGTGGCCATGGAGGGGGTTTGCTGGGGGGCCATGTGTCTTCAGGCAGGTGTTTTGGGTGGGTGGGTGATTGTTGTCATCCTGATGCGGGATCTGCCCTTGCAGCTGTAAAAAGAAAAACAGCAATTACAATTGGTACACACTTTGCTGCAGGAAGAAGTCTTATGTCTTTACTGACTCCAAGTTATTTGTATTTTCCAAAAGAATGGGATTCTCTTCCTACAGTTCTACAACTTTGACCATCCTAATTTCTTTCATCCTACCTCTCCTTACACAGGAAATTAGGCAGTATGACCTCAGTGAGTCAAGCTACAGTACAGCTAGCCCTCCCTTGTGTAAACCCACTGACCTTGTGCCCTTCTCTATGATCCTCTACAGCAAAGTCAGTCAGGATGCAATGCTCTGTGACAAATTAGAGTAACTGCCTTTGGATTACATTGCATTCTTACAGAATGTAGCTACTGATGATGTTGTCTACAACTGTACTTAGATTTTCCAGACAAAAGTAGACCATCACATATACTGTAGATATAGACTGAACATTTACTTCAGATTATGTGATGCTACTGTATACTGTGTATGCAAGAATAATGTCACCCCTCATCCTTCTCTATAATTTGTAGAGGTTAGTTCCTTTATTTTTGCACCATAATCTTTCTCCCCAAGCCCATCATCACCCTCCCAATACTGTCACAGCTCTGGCCTGGAACCTTTAATCAAAAGAGAATAAGCTAATATGCATTAAGCTACAGTGCATTCCCATTACGTTATGTTGAAAATTATACTGTATCCTCCCAATTATGGAGATCACAGAACATGCCCTTTTAGCAAGTGTATTATTTAATAAATACTCACATTTGTCAGCTGGCATGAAACATATTTATCTGCAGTCTTGGGACAGAGACAGCAGATCTTTGTGCTGATAGAGCTGACGTAATCAATCCAGCTCTGGTTATTTTTCATAAAGTATTGCCTTTCAGGTAACATTGTCTTAAAAACCTAATCTGATGGTGGAAAATGACTACTTCGCTCATCTAGTCTGCCCAGATGTGTTAATAATAATAATAATACTAATAATAATTTTATTCATATAGCACTTTTCAATATATCAAAGTGCTGAAAAGTTAATATCATAAATTCAAATTTCAATACAGAACATAAAAGCATATAAAGATACATCATAAAATACATCATAAAAACATAATAAATTACAATAAAATTCCAATCATATTACAACTAACTTAACTCTGCAAAAAGGCCATTTTCCATAAATAGGTTTCTAATCTATTCTGTCTTTGCAGACCCTATCTGGTCTCCATTGACCCTCCCATCTCTCTGCCTCCTATCTAAATACCCCATACCTGTCCTATGCATGCTTGCGGTCCCTACTTCTCTAGCCTCCATCACTTCTGCTGGATTCTTGTTAGCTTGGATCAGGTATCACTCTAATTTCTATCAGGATCGTAGGACAATTCCAAAATTCCAGGGCCACAGGCTTTTGCTGCTGCATAAGATTGTCTAAAACTCTGTTTGTGTCTTTCCATGGCACTCTCATATTGCTCAATGGAGAGCTTTCAGAGATCATTGTGAGTTCATATTTAGGTACAAAATGAAAGAGGTCTTCTTTTTTCTGTGTCCAAGGCAAGAAGAGTGGTATCCAGGGCAGCAAGTAAAGACAACTGTCCATGTTCCTTTGTCCTATCAGTCCATCAAAAAGCACCAACAGTACTCTATAGGGGTTCAGTTTTTCAAGTGCTGAGCCATGCCCACTTCATGCATTATTCATTAGGTTATTTGATTAAAAGTTCAAGACCTCTTTACCAAAATGTTACCTATATTTTAATAGCAGTCTCATTGCCCCTTATGGCTTTTACTCATACAAGCATTCCAAGATGCCAATGTGGCCCCTTTAAGTTATGAAGGTCATCTGATCTTTATGGTACATCCCTCCATGAAATGTCCTTGATTTTGAACCATCCCTCAGTAGTACAGTTCCATGGAATCCCTGTTTTTGTGAGGATAGTTTCCTTTTTATATTTCCTTCTTCCTTTCTCATACTGGCATGTTTCTATTTGTCAAACTGTTCCTTTTTTTCAAAGCCTCAGTTCACATTAGCCAGCCTGAAACTGGTAGTCCCTTGGCATGTTTGCACAAAATTTCCTTATTAAAAATACTTTTGGTAAAGCGTCATTGGTATGTAATAATAATTTAAAATAATTAACTCAGAGTGTTACTCTTGGTTAAATTGCATATAACAACTATTTTTTATCATAGACTAATTTTTTCTACATCTACCACCCTTTGAAGTGAAAGAATATCTCATAACTTGCTTTCCTTTTAAAATTAAATAATCAGTAACACCAATGGGTGTTCATATTCAGGTGTTATGCCTTACAATAAAATTAATGAGGTATTCATTTAACATCTATTTCAATACTCTGAGGTAGGATATAGCATCACGCATACATGACAATATAGTATCACAAATAGGAGGATAATATAACATCATTATAATGGTGTGGTAGCACCCCTGTGGTTAGGGTTGAGTAGGCTGTTTAACGTTAAAACCCTTTTTTTTTCACCTTAATAACTTTGACGGCATTGGACAAAGTAGACCAAAATCTGGTATGTGTGGTCTTGGTGGTAGATTATAAAGACATGAAAAGTTTCATGGTGGCATTGGTTTTTGAGATATGAAATGCAAAAATAAAATGCAAACAAACAGTGTTTGGTTTTCCTATACTTTTTTTCCTCTCATTCATAGGCACAGCCCAGATGATACCGAATTTTTTCATGAAGCTTTTGTGATCAAATAGGCTTGTACTGAATAGGCTTGTACTGAGGTAGGGCTTTTCAAATGTTCCGTTAAAACTATATGGTTCCAGAGTTACAAGGATTTAAAGTAAATGTTTTTGATGACCCTCTAGTCTGACTGGTTAAAAAAGAACCAATCGTGACTGCACCTTTTCATTATTTTCTTGGCATGAGAAAATATTTACTTGACATGAGAGAAAAAAAACAATTATGGCGGCACCCATCTTGTTTATGTTTTTTTATTAAAAAGTATTACAAATACATAAACATGTATTTTCAATAAACAAACACCTATATGTAAGTAAACAGGAGCCATTTTGCTAGATTCAGGTGTTGGGGTAGTGCCTTTCCAAGATTTTGTGAAAAAATGTTCTGTGTTTCCAGAGTTATAAGAATTGATAACACATTTTGGGGTAACCCTATAGCTTGACTGATAAAAAAACACAGACTGTGAGTTAGCTGTCATTATTTTCCCATCATTAGAAATGATTTACATATTAGAAGGACAAAAAAGATCATAGTGGCCACCATCACTTTTTCAACTAAAAAACATTGAAAATGCATAAAAATGATGTTATTTCAAAAGCAGACACCTGCACCTAAGTAAACAGGCTCCTTTTAGGTAGATTCTGGTGTTTTTTTTGTTTGTTTTGTTTTAAATTACACAGGAAATAATGTTTCTGGACACCAGAAAATCCTGGCTACTCAGCTCAGCAATTCACTAGTGTTCTCAGTAGGAGAACAGTAGGATGTTCTTGGAATGTGAAGATGCAGCTCAAATCATGCTACCAGCTTCAGATAGAGGGATGAAACAGTTATCCCCTGTTCTGTCTGTCTCTCCCTCTTTATGTCTCTATCTATCTATCTATCTATCTATCTATCTATCTATCTATCTATCTATCTATCACACCTATATCGGTGTCTCTCTAGCTATCTAGCTATTGAAATTACTAGCAGCCTGGGGCACCCACCACCAGTACCAATCATTCTCCCCTTTCCTCTTCAGATCACTAGCTCCCCATATCCCATGTTTAATGTAAGGTGGAATAAGCTGATAAGGGGTGCCCATCCCTGGTACCATTTCTCTTTGCCCTGTTCCAGGATACCCACAACCTTTTACATTATATATATATCACAGTACCGGGGTGCTGATGAGCAGTTGCCTGAAACCAGGGTACTAAATAGTGATGGGCAAAGAGGGCTAAATTAGCTCATGAAGTGATTCCACGAATGTAGCGGAATCAGGAAGTGTTCATGATGCAAAACCTGATTACTTGGCGTTATAATGGGGAACAAGAAGTCCATTGAAAACAATGACTCTGCATTATTATGCCTTCCCAAACTACTTCTCCATCAATTTTAAGGTGAAGTAACGCTGAAATAAATGTACTTCACATCACTTTGCCTTGTTATTGAGTTCCAAAGCGAATTTGCAGTGCTTCAAGGGATTGCAGGTCACATGGGCTCTAGATAGTTCTGCACAGCCTCAGTTCTGCATAGTGTGCATGTAGTGGAAGATGGAGATAGTTTCCTCTCAGAGTACTGCCATTCAAATCCTCTAAAAGCTGTTAAAAAAGCCTTTTTGAGCCTTTTTTTTCCTCAAAATTCAGTACATCAATTGCAGGAAACCCTCCTGTGCTCATATAATCAAGCGTTTATTGTCTGTGTGTGGATTTTGAATGTTAATTTAGAACAGTCAGTCTGTGTACTGTGAAGTGTGCTTTGGGGGAGGGGTGTATTGGTGGTGTAGGTAGATTAACTGGGAGAAAAAGGCAGTCTTTTTGTTTTGGTTATATTTTTCTTGTATAACTGTGTTAATGTACACACAGTAATATTTTCAGTAATTCTTGGATTTTTTTTGATTGTTGTGGTGCAGCAGTGTATAATTTCAGTTTGTTTAAAACATTTGGTGATATTACTAAAGGTTTTCAATTTGCTATGCATTACTTGTAGTGAGTGTGTGAGTGTGAGTGTGTGCGTGTGCGATACATGCATGCCATTAAATCAGATACCATTTATTGTGCCACAGAGTAATTGCAGCAGTGCAAACCTGCTGTCCACTGCACCTGCATGAGTTTTTTGTACTGCTTGTGGCATCTTTACTGTTAGTAGTGGACTGTTACTGCCATGCACTACTCCTCCCCCCAACTGACAAAAGGTATTCTTTTCAAATTTGGATTTCTGATGGTAAGCACTGGGTAGGTGGTGTTGTGCCTTTGAACCTGCATCTCTTTAGTGTGCGGTGCAATCTTAATCTGTCTGTGCATTTGCATCTCATTAGGGCCCAATCTCCATCTGTTACTTAAGTCACAGTTGTTTCTTTGGCTTCCCTTCAGAGTACTAGTGTGGTGCACACAATTCACGATCATGTAACGAATCACAAAATGAATGTTTTGTAGTATCTCTCCAGGCTTCACCACTGTACCCATTGATATGAGTTTTCAAACTGGTGAGTTTTGTGAACAGGCAGATCATCAGGGAAGTACATCTGTAGGCATTCACGTTCCCAATACACTCGTCAGTTCCAAGTCAGAGAAAAATAAATTCATGTTTCACGGTCATGAATGCAGTCACAATTCACGATCACATCACGAATCACAAAATTAATTGTTTTACTAGATACTTGCATCATGTAAGCCTGTTTTGTAGTATCTCTCCAGACTTCACCACTGTACTCATTGATATGAGTTTTCAAATTGGGGAGTTTTATGATACGGGTCATAGTCATCAGGGAACTACAACCATAGGCATCATGTTCCTGTACATCATGTGAGTTGCAGTACTGTAAGCCATGTGATGTGTGTGGGGGCCCAAGGGTTTCTAATATTGTTGTCACTCCACCTTACTTTGGGTTAAGGCAGAATGACAATGAGAAATCACAATAACAAGGCAAAGTGGGCATTTCATGCTGGCCACGCTGTGTAGCAGAGTGGCAATGCAAAGTGCCCACTTCATGGGCACTTCACAGGCATAATTTAAATTCATTGCATCTCTAAGATGGGAGACTTTGCATGTCTTATTACACTCTCATTTCACTTTGACAGCACGAGGGAAATTTTTGGACACAAGACAGTAGCATTTTGGGGATGAACATTAATTCTGGTGACTTTGTCTGACCACTGCTCAGATGACTGAGTGTGCCATTAATTCTGGGAGGCTTTGCATCTCTTGTTACTCTCTCATTTCACTTCATCAGCACTGGGGAATTTTCTGGAGACAAGACGACAGTAGCACTTTGGGGATGCACATTAATTCTAGTGACTGTGTGTAGGGGGGCTGCCAATATTGTTGTCACTCCACTTTACTTCATGTTAAGGAGGAATGACAATGCAAAGTAATAATAACAAGGAGGCGGAGTGGCCATTTCATGCAGGCCACTCCACAAAGTGGAGAGACAATGCAAAGTGCCCACTTTGCATTCACCTCGTCGACGAAATTTTAATTTTCTGCATTTCTAGTACCAAATCCATAGTGTTGGAAAGTCCCTTGAAACTATGAAAAATATCCCTAATTGATTTTTCTTTTGTTTGTTTCGACCTGTAAAAAAGAATACAGTCCAACACTGTTCTGAGCCCCACCACAGCTTTCCAGTTATCACCTGCAACCCCACCCCACCCCACATTCTCACTCAGCTGAATATGTCTCACAATGTAGATCCACTCTCTGATATAAGGCATGCCTTTACTGCCGGAATCAATAAGTATACCAATGTCACAGTGACTCCCCAAATGCAAAGACCATCACAGTGACAGGATTTAGGCAAAATCCCCACATCATTGTGATGG
Organism: Neoceratodus forsteri; assembly: GCA_016271365.2. Lineage (NCBI taxonomy): Eukaryota > Metazoa > Chordata > Ceratodontiformes > Ceratodontidae > Neoceratodus > Neoceratodus forsteri. The sequence continues at coordinate 584,090,924 of CM028137.1, read as the reverse complement.
TCTCTGCAAGTCCCTGAGACTTCCTCACAGAGTGTATTACCCCCCCAGTCCAACTCTGACTAGGAGTTAGAATCCTAGAGACCAGGGAGTGTGGGGACAGAGCACCCCAACATGGGGTGTTCAGAGGCACAGCCACCAATAGAAAAATGGAGTCATCCCTGACACTGCGTTGCCGACACTCGGCACTGTGGTTGTCGCTGTCAGGGATGTCTCCGTGGGAGATGTCATGGTGGCATGGTAAAAACTAATCAATGACTTCAAGATGAAAAAATAAAGTTATGTCTGGTTTCAAAGGGAATACTAAGCTCCCCAAGAGAAATACTGAGAGACTTTGAGGTCCCAATTTAGCAATTGGCAATGTTAAATAATGTTTTAATGTACTTAGTTGCAGTTTAATTTATTATCTGGCTGATCTTCCAAACCCCTACCCACCATGGTTCCGTAATATTTATCACCTGGTATCCTGCAGCCAGTCCTTTGATGATGTGACTGATGGGTGTAAGTGCTGGCACATCTATTAACTACATACTAATTTTACAGAGTGCATGATCATGCTAATGCTTCTGATACTGACCACTCTAACTCAGCAACATTAGTACTAGTAGAATAAGCATGCTCATGTATTTTATATTAATGTTCAGTTGAAAGAGGTGCCAGCACATAGATGTCCCCAGTGGCATAGTCCATCAGTCGTATCATCAGACAATTGACCGTGGGGACTCTGGGATAAATAGCACATAGCCATGGAAAGTGGTGGGGGTTACAGGATCAACCAGATAATGCATTAAACTGCAAATAAATTCATTAAAACATTATTTATCATTGTAGATTGCTCACTTGAGACCTCAGGGTCCCCTCCATAATCTCCTGGGGAGCTGAGTAGTCTCTTTAACGTATTTCAGTGATGTACTTTTATTCATATCTTTGTCATTTTTTAATACAGTATTGTTACTCCAAATTTTCAACATGGCCTTTTTGGGACCCCACCTCATGAACAAGGGCAATGAAATTTTTTAAAACCATCCTAAAAGATGATTTTTTCAGTCCCTGCACCCTTGGGCATGATTTGAAAATGTTCACCACCCTTGTTTATGAGGTGAGGACATAAGAAGGCTATGTAACAATTTGGGGTAAACATATTAAAAAAACAATAAAGTTAGGAGCATGCATTGAAATTTTTCTATGCTTACTCATAATTTTCAATATTTTAACCCCAAATTTTCAATTTAGCCATTTTTCACACCACCTTAAGAATGTGACAGTTATAATTTTCCAGATTTTGGAAAAAAAAATTGTTTTTGCACCTGTAGCATGAAATAACCTTTTAGCAGGGATTTGAAAATTTTAACTGACCAGGTTCATGAAGTGGGGTCATAAGAAGGCTATTTGGAAAATGTGGTGCACAAATATGGCAAAATTATCATATTATGAATGAACATTTCAATATTTCAACGTTCACTTATAACTTCACTAATTTTCAATATTTTGACAGCAAACTTTCAACACTGCCATTTTTCACCGCACCTTATAAACATGACAGGTGTTGTTTTTTTTAATTCTAGAGGTGTTTTCATACTTCGTGTGCTAAATAATGTCTTGACTAATATATATCAAATGCCACATATCACGTCTATAATGGGAGCCATAAAATTACTATTTTGAACATTTGGGGTCTAAGGAAGCTGACATGGTACAGCATAGGAGAATGGGGGTGAGCATTAGGGCTGACAGCCCCAAGGCACACCATGATGTCTGTTGGTCTTTGGATGGTGGGGGTGGGGTAGAGTGATGGGGTTGATTGTGGGATGGGATGGTGTGTTAGGGATTGAACCTGACACCACATTTCCATACTTTTGTTGTTTTAATATGAACCCTAACAGATGCATTAACAAAGTTTTTAGTTATGAATTTCCTTACTTTTTGAGACAGTGTAATCTTATTCATATGTGGTTGTGGGAGCGCAGGGTCCTTTGGGCCCTGTGCTTCCATTCATACATATTGTAATTGTCCCTGATTTTCATGTGGGAGGACAAGACTCAGAGGGCCCATGCTGCTATCTAACCATAAGTGTACAGACATTGTAATTAACCCTTATCTTCCTGTGGGAGAACAAGGCCCTCCGGGCCCTGCACTCCCTACACTCCATAATAGTATCTATTTGTCCTGCACTCCCATGTATCCATAAGTGTACAAACATTGTAAGTAATCATCATCTCCCTGTGGATATGCAGGGCTCTGCAGGGCCCTCCAGGCACTGTGGTCTCATTTATCCATAAGTGTAGAAACAATGTAAATAACCCTCATCTCCCTATGCTTCAATGACTGTATAATAGAGGGCCCTGCACTCCCATTACTGCATAATGGTATCCATATGTGGGAGTGCAGGGCCCTTTTTTGGCCCAGTGCTACCATCTATTCATAAGTATAGAGACAGAGCACAGGGCTAGAAATATTCCAAGTAACCCTTTGTGCTGCAAATAGCACAATATCACAGCAACCATAGGGACATTGGAAAAATTCCACTGCACTTGTAATCAAAGACTGGCAACCTGCATACTTGCTTAGTACACAAAAATATGTACTACTGTAAGCTGCATTTAGTGAAAGATCCATATCGCTAAGTGTTTTGGAGATATAGTTGTTGAAAGATACCACAACCACCACTAGTGTTATCCTATGGGAAATTTCTAAACTTTGGAATGTTATAACTATGGAACCAATGTAAATTTATCACCAAGCCAGTAAAAGGCACATCTGCTGGGCAAGCCATTTCTACCCTGCAAATTTCAGCGCAAAAGTCCTAACCATTTATTTACAGTGAAGTGGCAAAGAAACAGATATTTTTTTAAAGTAGTGCCTCAGATTGCAACAGTTTTGTCAAATGTGCAAAAGTTTTTGTAAAACAGTGTCACAATTTGCTGCATTATGAAAATAGTTTCACAATATAATGTTGCAATTTGCGACAGCTTCACAAAAGTATAGTTGCAAATTTGTGACACTACCAACGGTGATTTAAAAAACATATTTCCAGTCAGTATTTCTAAAAACTAATGAATTGTGTTCCTCGGGCCCCGACTAGGTAAACCTAACTTTGGATGTTTACCAAGGGGCAGTATATTTTGAATGATACAATTTTTTCCAAGTCACTAACTGAAAACAAGTTGGCAGCAGCACAACACTACTGATCCATTTGCAGCAGCAAAAAGTGCTTTCCCATAGACTATAATGGGTAATGTAAAACTTTGATATCGTTTGAACGGGTTAATATTTTTTCACCAAACTTTCAAAAGGCACATTTGTAACCCAGACCCCATATACCCTAACAATTTCAGACCACACCACCAGCCAGTTCAGAGATGTGGGATGGCAAAGAATTTGTACCTAAATGGTAATTTGTACATTTTTGACACTCAGCAACTCCACAACCTCACATTTGACCTGAATGAAACTTGCCACATTCAGAGATCTATGGCACCAGATGGCACATGCAAATGTTCAGGTGAATCAATTTAACAGTTGCAAAATTATTAAAGTGCTACATTTGGGGTTTAATATAGAAGTGACCATTGAACCCTAACTACACTGGCACTACAGTGTTCTATATTTATTTATTTGAAAAGGTTTCACCAGGAAAGATAACATGAGCTGTGAACAGCTCATTTCCAGAAGTGTCCTGGGGGGAGGGATTACAAAAAATGGGGAAAGCAGGCAAAAATGTAACAATATAAAATACATCACAGTGCAGTTCAGATACAATTCATATATATAAAGTCCAGAACAGACAGAAAAAAAACAACAATAAAAATGCATGCAGTGCCACTCAAAACATGAAGTGTAGTAAATATACAGTACTTTTTGATCAAAGACAACAGACAGCATAGTACAAAAAGTGTGGTAGAGTAAATAAGCTAAAGGAGCAGACATAAGAAGAGTCATACTGGGGTAAGCAAAAACTATATGTAGTTAGGACATACAGAGTGATAAAATCAAGAACAGGCAACCCAATAGAGGTATACGAAGAAGATGGAGTAAACCTAAATGTGGCAGAAGTAGGAGGCTGAGTAGCGGGTTACTAGGTGCTAGTTTAGGTCTAAAAGAAGGCAGTTACAACACAAGTGGGAAGATAGGGTGAAAGACAGGGCAGGGAGGGAGGGAGGAATGAGCAGACAACAGAGGCAAGTCCGGAACTATACCACTCCAGGATGCTGAGAACCCTGCAAAGGGACAGGACCTGGCAGTTCAGAGGTGATAGAAGGGAGGGGGGAGCAGAGTGTGAAAAGCTGTGCAGTGGAGGGATGGTAGAGGGGAGGAAGAAAGGCAAGCCAGAAACTAAACCCCTTCAGGATGCTGAGAACCCTGCAAAGGGATAGAACCTGGAAGGTTTGAAGGTGATGGGGGGGCAGAGGGGGATAGAATAGGGTGGGAAGAAGAGAAAGAGGAAGGAAGAGCAGTAACCAGGAACTATACCCCTTCAGGATGCAGAGAACTCTGCAAGGGGGCAGGATCTGGCAGATAGATGTTGAGGTGGGGGGACAGAGGGGGAAAAGTGGGGGAGGGAGGAAAAAAGGCAAGTGAGGAACTATACTCTTTTATGGTGCTGAGAACCCTGCAAGAGGACAGGGCCAGGCAGATGGGAGGTGGGGAGCAGAGGGGGAGAATGGAGAAGAGGCCTCCTAGTGGTAGCCTAGAACTGGAGATGGAAGGCATAGAGGGAAAACGAGGGCAGCGATGAGAAATTAGTAGCCATAGGAAGTTATTAGGTGCAATTATAGTGATGAACAGTATGCTTATGGAGGAGGAGTGAGAGTGAGAGGTGGGATTGTGCAGAGCAAATTTCTAGTGGGAAGGAGTTCCAGATATTGGGGAACTTATATGAGAAGATGGCTCAGCCAGAGGAGGTGCATCATGATGGAAGGGCAAGAGTTTTATGTGTGGAGGAGCGGAGGGTATAGCAGGACGGGAGGGAGGTAGATAGGAGGGAGGACAGATAGGGAGGCAGAGAACCATGCCATATATATATATATATATATATATATATATATATATTTATTAAGAAACTTTGTGCATATGCCAAGCCGTGGATGCAGTGGTAGCACTACCACTTGGGACACCAATGACCTGGGGTTGGAAACAACCTCAGGAGTCAGAAGGTCAGCCGGGGGGGGAGGAGAGACAAACATCCCAAAGACAGCTCTCCTCCACCAAGGGGGAGGATGGGGTTGAGCTCAGTGCTGGACCGTTCCCTTGCGGAAGCCGGAGGAAAGACAGCCTGAGCTCTAAGAGGTTGGGGGGACATGGCAGACATCTGTGCATGCACCATGATGTCAGCACACACAACATGCCCAGGGAAAAAATGTAAAAAAGGTCCCAGCTGCACTGGATGACCACCGGCCTCCACAGGCCCTACACACGATGACTCAAGCACCCCCAGTCTCCAAACTATAGTAGAGTCCTTGTGGATCAAGGGGACTCCCCACCACCCCTGCCATAGAAAGGCAACTTGGGGGATATTGGGTGAGGGGTAAGCACTGGGAGAAGTTGGGATGACAGAACTGGGACGACTGGCGTGAACATGGGCTGGCTGAGACAGAGGGGAAAAAGAGTAAAAAATAAATTTAAAAAAGGAAAAAGAAACTTTGTGAATAGCATCAGTCTTGGACCAAGCAGGTAGTACTTTGTGATCCTGTGCCGGCGAGCTGAGTTGTGGGCTGAGCTCAGTGACCCAGCTGTATGGGGTGAGGGCGGGGGATGGTGCTGCTATGCGACACTCTCCTGCCAGGGAATGAAAAGTACAGGGTTGTGCCCAGGGGTCCAGGTACTATATAGTGAAGACAATTCTCTTAGCATAGAGTCCTGTAAATCTGCACCTGTGGATGGCAGAGGGTCCTGTACACTGACTGAGAGAAAGACTCTTTGCCCTTTGCATCTGTATAAGTGACCACATTGAAGCACATGGCCCAGATAACCCAGTGCTTCTGCAGACCACCAAACAGACCCATAAATTCTTGACATCTGTTGCTCCTTTAAAGTGCAGGATCCTGCTGTATGCTAACTGGTGTAAAGGTTTAGCATATTGCCAGATAATGAGAGATGTTCAGGTGACAACATCTGCTCCATGCTAAGGTCTACTTGGGTAATCATAGGTATCAAGAAGAGGGAAAATGATATAGAATGGCTAAAAGAGGACTAAATATAAAAAGTCTGACCCCCACTGCCCTTTGCCTCTGAGTAATGCCATCTAGTTTTGAAACCAAGGATCCTATGCCAAGTCACATCTATCCAACCTTCCCCTTACCTTATATTGTACTCTTATATAGGAGGCTGTTCTGGTGACACAGGCCTCCCACTCCCTATAGGTTGTGGGTTCTACTTGCCTCCATTTTATTAGAATTTGTCTGTCCATTTCCATGATCATGGTGTAGAATAATGGTCAAATCTTGTTTTGGAGGCTCTGCTTCTTGTTCATGCTCAAGCAGCACCTCTAGAAATTAATACCTCTGGGTGTTATGTATGATGCCAATGTGCTGCGGAAACTGGGTGTATTGGCATCAATACAAGTGAATGCCATGGAGAGGGGATCCCATGGACCCCGTGTGGCATTCATGAATGGGGCACAAGGCAGGTACGTGGCTGCTCCCCTGGCTACACAGATTGCAAAGTGCTGAGGCTTTCTAGCACTACATGATATGCACTAAACCGCATAGTGTTGGCTGCAGTCATGGATATAGTATCTTGTATATTATTTTGTAATTGTGTACAGTATCTATTATTTCCCTTCTCCCTTCCCCTCCCTCCCCCCCAGGATACACCATAAGATGAGCAATCTGTTGTTCAGTGTGCCTTTTCTGATGAAACATTTCAATAAATAAATAAATAAATGAAATAGTTTTGGTTCTTCCAGAACCCAACAAACTGGTGTGGCTACTAGGCTACTCCTGCTACAGCTTCAGTGTTTTTTTGGACTTGTTTACAGAATGGTTGCATCATTGGGCAACTCCACAGACTGTGGCCTATATGTACAGGTCTTTGTTGACATCTCCAGCACTCATTTCTGACCTGTATACCTATGTGGGATAGGGCTGAGCGAAACTTATCTTCTGCCAGGTAATTCTGGCAAAATGCTGATTTTACTTCCATGAAATTTTACCAAAATTGTGATTTTGGTTATTTCTGTTTAGTTTAAAAATTGTTTCTCCACATTGTACCATATTTGGTTTTCTGACTTTGCCACAGCCCATACAGAAGTTTACCAGGTTTCAGATCTGTATCTTTAAAAATGAATGAGTTATAAGCCTCCACAATTTCTGAAATTTTAAAATTAGAATTAACTTTGTAAACTAAAAGTATTTGCCCAAATTGCATCAGATTTGGTATGGCGTCTTTATAAATGCCCATACATATGTGTGCCAAGTTGAGTTATAAGCCTCCAAACATTTGGACATTTTAAAATTATATTTCACAATTATGTAAACTGCTGAATTTTAAGCCTCTATAAGTTAAAAGCCAGAAAATGGAATATCACCAGTGTTGTTAAGTTCAGTGACCCTAAATATTAGGCTTTAAGGGGAACCCCCATGGCCAAGCATCAGAGCATTATGCTACCATGTTGATCACTCGGTTTCTGAAGCGAGCCCAGAAAGTTGTGTTGGGAGGCAGGTCATGGCTACAACTTACAATTTACATAACCAGTACCTCTCTATTTAGCAGTTTCTATGACTCTTCCAAGAAAGTATGCATTTAAGTCTTCAATTGTATAGCCCCAAAGATGGCTAAGTTGTAAGCATAGAAATATTTTCAGAAATGTTCACATGGATATTAATTTGACAGATTTTGGGCCCCTATAACTTCTCCACCCTTTATCCAAACAGTATGAAATGTGGCATGCTCTTAGGGTCATACCAGACAATACATATGCCAAATTTCAGAACTCTAGCTGCAAAATAACCGAGTTATAGCAAATTAATGAATTTTAAAAAATTCCAAAAAATTTAATGAAATATAATTTCACAAAAGTTCAGCAAATTCAGAATCTGCTAATTTCATCCAGCTCTAATGGGACAGTTTCTTCAGCATTTAGTGCCACCTACCCAGGTTTTTTTCTGAATTAATTGATACCTGTAGTCAGGTGTACCCTAGTGGGCAAGCCTCCACTGCCTCTCATATGAGTCCTGCACAATTTCCAGGTTCAGATCTGTGGCCTATTTTGTGTTATGTCTGTCCTAGTTAGGCCTGCACAGCTGCTGCAGATGTTTATAAACTCAATCTCTTTTAAAATGGGACAGCTTAGTTCACTGATCAATTGTCTGCTCAATATTTGTGAGGTGGCATTTATTACCCAATCAGTCATAGCTTTAGTTCAGGTCATCTCCAGTGAGTCAGTCCTGGCAGGGCAAATTCTTGTTACAAGCACACAAATAATTAAAGACTATAATTGTTGGGAGACAACAGTTCAGCAAACTTGGCAATGCTTCTCTTCTCCCACTGCCTCCAGTGGGGGCATTTTCCCTGTATTTATAACCTAGGATTTTCACATAGGTTTTCAAGTAACTCAGATAGGGGCTCTTTCGATCCTGATGTATTTTGCATCATCCATCAGGAGTACCTGGTAAAGTCAAAAGTAGGGAGCAGACATCCACCAGTCCCCTAACCTTTTTTTTTCTGTTGCAGACCAGAGTGTGGTCAGAAAGGTCAGTTCCAACTGGGTCCACCTACCCTCTTTAGAATTCTGAATGAACACCCTCTTTCACCAAAACTGATATTCCTCTTTCCTTTTTGGTGAAGCAGCTTAATACTGCTATTCATACTTTCTCCTTGCACAGTTTAGATAACTCCCCCTTAAGAAGCTTTGTCTCATGCATGGGGACCACATCATAGTTTCTCTTAAGAGAGGGTAACATTTTATTTTTGTTTCATTGGGTGATTTACCCCTTGAACATTCCAAGACACAAACCTTAATTCACCCATCCCCATGTGTGAATTGCCCTATACTAGCAATCAACTGATGTTCTATCCCCAGGTCTCCTTATCTTCCCATAGCAGCCCTTTTGAATGATCCAGGGACTGATCCACCAAGGATGAAGGATACAATAAGATGTATAGTTGGAGATTGCTTGAAGGTAGAGATAACAGATAGATAAGATACAGACCCATTATGTGAACATGAATATGAGAGCATTAGTGAGGTCATCCTGCTAATATTCAACACTCTTTCTCTGTTGCTAGAAAGCATTTACCTGTGCAGTTCATAGTTACATATAAAATGACAAAGACATGCATTTTGATAGTAAAACAACAGTATACATAGCTATGAACAGTAATGAATTCCAATATCAATCAAGAAGGTGGGTTGCTTTGAAGAGTGACCTTAAAACCACCTACTTCTCCTCCCTTTGGTCTCTCACTGCACTAGAACACATCTATGCCGGCAATCTGCATGCTGTGGAGCTTTATACTAATAATATAAACTCTCCAAACCCCTCCCCACCTCTTCTACCAAGGCAGGGTTATAATTTATACAGAAAGAATCCCTCCCGTAACTGTGTCATAGCCTTCTTGTACAGCTTCCTACACTATGGAGGACCCCACAGAGCTGGATAAGTCAATAGCCCTATGCCCAAGCTGTGAAGGAGCTGAGCAGGGGACACCCAGAGCCTTTCCACACACACACCTAAGACTCAGGGTGGGAGGGGGGCCCCTCTTTTTATGTCATTTGCCAGGACCATGTCCAAGGGAGCTTCACTCACATTCACCCTTGCAGCTGATAAGTTAAAAAATTGCTATAATGCCAGAGTAGGGTGGAGGGAAGCAATAATCAGGACTACACATTGCAAATGTCTGTTACAGCTTGTTAGCCAGCAGTCAATGGGCTACAACACTGAATGTGTGCACATTTCCTGCTGTAGCATGAAGCTACCCGTTGATTCCAGGAATAGGGTTTTGCTTGATCCTCAGGCTGGGAGTGCTTCCACCAACTCCAGTAGAATGGAGCATCATGTTAATTCCAGTTTAAACCCTATGCTTTGCAGTCATCTTGTCATTTATTCTTTGTGCCAGGCCAGGCGGCAGCAGTGAAAAGGTTTGGGTACAGCTCATCCTCAGTGAGGATTTCTGGTGTTTGAGTGCATGAAATGATAGATCAGTCAGGTAGAATGTGTGTCCTCTCATACCATCCCCTGCCTGCTCACCCTTATTAGTTATTCCTCATAAGTGTGGTGCTCTGCATTATTCAACTCCCCTGCTAACCCCAACCATAGGGCTGTAAACTGCTGCAATGAATGCCCATGTGTACCCTCTTGTGATCACTCCCCCCCCAATTGGCTGTCAGATCTGAATCCGGTCACCCTATTTAAGATACAATGGCAATTGTAAACTTGCTCAAACTAGCTGTGGGGTCACAGTCAGCACTGAGAATTGTGTTCCCTGCCTAATGGAATACCTATGACATGAGTACCTATTAGAAGAATATGCAACATATTACCTCGTTACCAGTTCCTTGGTTAAACAACAACCCCTATTACCATCAACTGCTAGCAGATTTTAGACAGAGTAATAGCACTGATGAGCCCCTTCTTGAAATCTTAACCTTCAAGTGTTTTTACTTAGATAAACATTGGTACCGTCAAGCCCCTGTATCCAGTGCTTTTTATATTTTTTTTTGCCTTCTCAGTGTAAAATCCAGTACACTGTTTTCTGTGCTGCTCTCTTCACAGTAGACTGAAAGTGCTTCAGCAGGATTCCAATCAAACCATGAATATCACCACTAAGGTTCTCTTCCTTCTTCAGGTTGCACACTCAAGCTATGCTATTGTGCAATGGTTCCTGACCTCTCGGCAGATGCTGGACAGCACTGAAAGTCACAGAGACTTTGGCTCTCCACCTCAAATGTTTGCTCCTTCATGAGGTATCAGTGCAGCCTGCTGTCAATGACAGCTAGATAGCGTGGGAACCCATGAGCCACTTTCTGAGCCTGCTCCACAGAGCTTATTGTTTAAATATCTGTTGTTTGTAAAAGAAAGAGAAGAAGAAGAAGAAGAAAAGGAGGAAGGGGGGAGGAGGAAAAAGAAGAAGAATGAGCATTAATATAATGCTTTTCATACACATAGCATCCCAAAGCACTTTACAAACTATGCTAGACTGGTAGTGAAGGGACTGAGTGTGTTGTGGCAGCCATATCTCACATCAACACCCACACACAGTCTTGGACAGTTGTATGAACAGCTTTTATGGGAAGGGGAATTTTGACCAGGACACCGGGAATGTCCCCTGCTCTTTGCAAAAATTGCCTTGGGTTTTTTAACTTCCACCTGGACACGTACCAGGACAGCACCAGGATCAGTAGAAGGAACCTCAGTTTAACATCTCATCCAAAATCCCAGCCATACAGAACCCCCAAATACTGCACCTGGGTATAAGCATTTAGGTATGAGCCTGATCCCAGTGTAGGACCTGAACCCACAACCTTCTGTCCCATAGGTGGATATGCTACTAACTGAGCCATGTTGATACCTTGATGGGAAATTAAATCTTGTCCTGGTTTCAGCATACCCCCCCCCGGGCCAACATTCATCTTGCCCCCACGTCTGTTTACATAGGGTGGACAAATTTGATTATTACTATTGTTCAGTGTACTATTCCCCTCTGCTCCCCATCTCAAGCCCACTTAGAATGCAGCTATATCCTGATTGATTAGACATTAGGTACAACAACAGGATATATCACTGAACAAGTCAGTAAATAACCGTAGGTAGCATATTTACTCTTGAGGATGAGGAGGGTGTAGAGTATAGGAAGTCATGTTTTGACAGAAAAGCAAGAGTCAATTAAATTTCAGTTCCATTTGATTGCTGTGTTGTTCAGTTTGACTATTCTGTACCACCTGGCTTGGCAGTGGTAGTAATAATAAGTCTGGGGGGATTTAGTCTGTGAGTGACAGCCCTCCACCATAAAGCTCAGTTCAACCTTAATTACAGCTCACCCTCTGGAGGCATGCTTAACACATATTCCATGTCCAAAAGCTCTTTCCAATCTGTTAGAGGATGGGGTTCTTCAATTTGGGGTTGGAGCAGTGAATTCCTGTGAACCTTACTTGGAGGTTCCAGCACAGAGGATGGAGGGCTAGATTCTGGCATGGAATATCTGAAATCCCTGCTTCTGGATCTTTGTGAATTGAGATGGAGTTCTGATCAGGGGAGCTTATCCCTGCCTGTGGGTCTCTGTATCTTAGGTGACATGGTCTGCCAAGCTTCTTTACTCCCTGCCCCCTGTTGAGCATGGTCTTCCTGTCTGTGCTGCATGTCTGGCCCTGGCTATGATGGCTGCCACTCTCCCTGACTGCCCTTACAGAAATAATTATATGAAAAGTTTTTATGCTGTGTACATAAAACTAACAATGTGACATGCATACAGCAAGCATAATTTAAATGTTAATCTGGAACTGATTGCTTGAATGTGGCATGCATGCAGCAAGCAAGTGTGGAAAGCATGTTGTTTATGTTAAATTAGAACAGACTGTATGCATATGGCATGTGAGCAAAAGCAAGTGGTCAAAGATAACTGAACAAATAAAAGTTAAGTGACTTGCTGGCCTGCTGGTAGGGCCATGTGTCTGAAGCAAAATGCACCCCTGGTGGAGGCCAGGAGTACCACTGTGGTCAGTGCCTGCACACATGGTAGGCGGGGCATATGCAGACCATCATTGCACATCCCCGCCCCGAGGGAACTACAGCAACAAAAATGCCATCCCACGTTAATAAGCTGGCTCTGGTGCCATCCCCTCTGGCCACCATAGTTCACCTCTGGCAGCCCCACTCAGGGAGGAGATAAGCCCGAGTATGAGGGGGTGGCTGCTGGAGCCTGGCTAGCCTGTTCGCGAGGCTAGGAGAGCCCAGCACCAAAAAGTTAACTAATAAAAAAATAAGTTAAGTGTCTTGCTCAAGATTACACAGTAAACCACTTGCAGTTGATGAGACTCAAACACAGGTCTTCAGGTCTGCAGTTCAGTGCCTTTAACCATTAAGCTATACTGCCTGCATACATATGACTCCCTTGTACTTCAGTACAAATTTGCATACATCTGCACGCATATGGCATGCTTATAGCCACTGACATGCTTTTTAGTTTAGTTGTCCCCCTCATCTCAGCTGCACAGCTGAACCATATCACATATAGAAATGGAAACACATGTGGTTCTTTCCACCTCAAATACACACACTTGCCCACAAAACTACTTAATTACTTCTATGTGCCCTGTGATCCAACTATTTTCTCTACATAGTTTTGAATACTTTCATGCAAAAAGACTTTAGGGGCATTGCAAAACTAACAATAACTTGACACCAACCCACACTGCCAGCCCCCCCACCACATGTAGAGGGTGGGTTTGACATGATTTCTAGGGTTCTTGTTTGTTCAGGTTCAGCATGATTTGGCAGGGTCTAGTTCGAGTTCGGTTCCATTTGTTTTGATAAGTAGAAGTCTGGGTTCGAGTTCAGTTCTGTTAGAGTTTTTTTTTGTTTAATTTTTCAGTTTCAGTGCAAGTTTGAATTAATGTCTCCCTACTGCCTCCTTATGGGTTCTCCTCATCTCACACTGTCTGGGTTCAAGTTTGGTTCAGGTTCATCTTTTTTTTCCTTAGGGTTCAAGTTCAGTTTGGATCAGTCAAAAACCTAAACGTTTGATTTTGGTTTAGGTTCAGTTCATGGACGAACCCTCCCTCTACCCACATACACATGCATTGTAGCAGATGCAGCTATGCAGTTACAGACAACCCACCAAGTGTTGATATAAGTTGAGAGTCTCTTACCTGTGTACTGTGGAACCAGAGGCAGGAGTCTTTAAGAGATGATGTCTATGGGTCAGCGTGTTGGGTTGTACACTCTTGAAATGAATGGAGTTAATTTTTATTACTATTTTATACATTATGATGACAAGCTGGAGAATAATGAAGGCCACTGTTCTACTAATAATGCCCTTATTAGTTGAGCGGTAATCTTCATTAATCTCCAAATCTCCATCAATAACATATAAAATAGTAATAACAAACTATTGCAATTTACTTTAATGGGACACACCCTTGCACTCTCTTTTGCCCTATATGGAGACCATATTCATGGGGTGGGGGGTATAAGTCCAACTTTGGGAGGCAGTATAGCGCAGTGGTTTAAGGCTCTGAGCTGCAAATTTGGTGACATCCAGCAAACTAGACCTGGGTTTAAATCCCACAGCTTCCACTTGCATACTGTATGACCCTGAGCAAGTCACTTAACTTTCCTGTGCTCCCAGATTGCGCCTGTAAAAAAGCTTTCAGCTTAGTGTGTCTCACCTGGTTAAATAACTAAACAAACAAAAACTATGGTGAAGCTCCAATAGTCTGTGCATATCATACCTCACAATTGTCCCTGATTGCAAGGAACAACGCTCATTTTACCCCTGAAAACTATTCAGCCCCTCATTCATCTTTAATGGAAAACATGCTGATCGCACAGAGGATGCCCTGTAAATTTAAACTTTATGGCAGGGGCACTATTTCAGATTTCAGCAAGGGGAGCCAATAACCAGCAGAGGCCAGGTGCTAGTTAGCCCTTAGACAGCAAACTCTGGAACATCTCTAAAAGGTAAAATGTAGTTATTGTGACTGAAAAGTGGCATGCAAATCTGGAAAAATTCAAATGTATATGATTCCTCTGTCTATACCCAGGAGCAGTGCATCATATTTGTACATAAGCCCACCCAGTTACTAACCATTTTTTCCTGGCTGAAGTTCTGACCCACCCCCAAAATAAACTTTGTCCTGATTTCTCTCTCCAACTGGATTCCATTCAGTACCCATCCGATATGGGTTGTGAAGTCACACAAAGGCACAGAAACATGAAAAACACATCACTATTTCAGTCCTTACTCATTCCCCAATCCCCCTATAAAAAATGATTTACTTTTACTTACCCAGCCATCTGGCAAGAACCTGTGGCCTGGTCCAATGTGCCACCAGCCCAGTTTTATTTCCACTCCTCTTCTACCCTTCTGCCAGAAGTTGAATACTATAAGCAACCCTCCCAGGTCCCGCCGTGGTCCATGACCAAGACACCTCACCGACTGACCCAACCCAATCTGTGTTGCTTGCTTCATGCTTGTCTGCTGCTGTGGCTGCTGCTGCATTGCACTGATCAAGGCCTGTGAAGGCTGCCCACACCACTGTCACCACTACTTCTAGACCTAGCTTGCTGCTGTGGTGGGGGCCCATGCTGTTTTTTTTTTTTTGAAGTGAGTCTAGAAGAGTAAGTAGGTAGCCTAGTCATTGAGTTAGCTTCTAGTTCACCCCCTTCCCCTTCATCCCCCAAGGGAGATGGAGACTCAATAAAAGTAGGCAAACAAAAATATTCCATTACAAAACTGCTATTGAGAGCTCAGTGCTCACCAACTCCTTTAAGCTATAGTGTGCAGTCTGTCTACTCTGTGGCAGGAAAGACAGTGTCACACTCATGTGACTTACATGCTCTTATTTGGTTGGAACTCTCCACATCACGTGTGATGGCGCTGCCATTAATAGGTGGAGGCAGTGGACAACACAATACATACACAGTCGAGTCAAGAGTGCACCTGCAGCATGACTGAACAAAGGCCAGGGGGGCACTTACTGTGCAAAAGATTAAATGCAAATGTAATGTCATTATTGCCACACCATAAGAACAAGCTAGGCACAAATGCAGGGGGTGGGCAATTGCCCCCACTCTACCCAACCTAAATGGCACCCCTGCTTTAAGGTAGAAATTCATTTTTAGGTGCTGAAATCAGTACAAGTAAATACAATGGTTTCCAATGTGTTCTGAGATACTGTACTGTAACTCCATGTTTCTTGGATGTGTCCTGATCATTGTGAGGGTTAGTGTCCATCATTATCCCTCATTTTTAGTGTCCATGACCCTCATTTCAGTGATGCAATGAGAGGTATGGTGCAGGCTTCCATGACCCTACTCAGCACAAGGAGTGCTGAGTACAGTCATAGTGTATATGCTCCATACCAAATGACAAAGGGAAAGTAAGTGAGCCTCAACAGTCATGGAGAAACACATATGTAGCACTAAATATATATACGGGGATTTGAATAACCAAAAACAAAAAGGCCAGGCTTCACACCAGAGGTCCATCTTCACATATCTGGAATGGAGGGGGGTGTTGGCTGACTATATCTTAGGCACTTAATGCAGTAAGCAAACAATACTTTACAAATTAATGGCAATTTAATTAAAAAAATCAAAAGCCAATAAATAATTTGCAAAAGGATCAGAATTAATGAATTTACCTAATTTTATGGGAAATCAATGAAAAGGGTATTTTAGTAGCTCTAATTGCTAGCAGTAGTATGAGAAATAGAAACTGATGTGTTTTTTTAGATGAGATTTGCACCAGCTTAGTTGCTGCATGCATGGCAAATGTCAACATGTGGGCCTAATGTGATTTTTAAATTATGTTTACACCAGTTTAGCTGCTGTACTCATGTCAAGCATGCAACATGTGAACTGTATGTGATTTCACCTGCTGTACACATGTCAGGCTTGCAGCTGGGGAACCTGATATGCTTTTTAGACCTGGTTCACCTAGGTGTACTTTGTGGATGCTAACCACATGCAAACATGTTACAATTAAGCATGTGACATGCATTTTGCATGTACACAGTGCACTTATATTTCTGTAAGGATGTTGCTCAGCACCTTGTCCTGATGACTGGCTCCTGGTCTGGCTGCACAAAACTTTAAATAATTGCTCAGCTTCCAGGGGAAGGCAAATTAATTCCTCTCGCCATTGAAGTGCACTTGAACAATCACTGGGTATTTCATCAAGTACTGGATATTTTGCCTGACCAACTCTGTTTAAACCAGCCCAAATACCTTCTGACTGTCTGCCAATTTCATAGAAAAAACCTGGAAAATAAAAATTCTGTGGTCATTCCAGGATAGCAGGGAGAGAGGGTGTGGGAATGGGGGTTACATTCTACTGGGCTTGGGGAAGGGAAAGGGATTTTTTAGTTTTACCCAAATATTTGGCTGCTGAATACCAAACATGTAGGCAAATATTCAGAAAAAGGTATTCACGTAGCCCTAATATTTAGCACAGCTGCAGAGGATGAGCATCACACACACCATGTCAAACATATTTGGACTTAAGTCAGACTGAAAAAAATAAGACCACATTTTTAAATCTTGTCACTAGAGGACTTCACTGCTGAAAAAATACTCACTGTGAATCTTCCAAAACCCAGAGATCCAAACCCTAAAGCAGATCCTTTGTTGTACTAGAAGACAAAGGGATCCATTTAGTAACTTCTGGTTTAAGCTGCTGCCTATTACATTGGTTGTCCACCCACCAGTGTGCCTTCAGAAAGGATATTCAGAACTAATGGTGACATTGTATCTCCAACCAGATCTACATGTCTCTCCGAATGTGTTGAACAACTAGCATTTTTGAAAGTCAACTTGCCCACACTGAATTACAATTATGACCTGTGCTATGTACAGCAAGATGAAAAGGAGTCTGATATCAAAAAGATAGATGACTAAACAATTACATGCTTCCCTGTTTTCTGCTGATTGAAGATCATGAGAAAATGCAACTTGGATGATAAAATTCAACTTTAATTTTCTTAAAAGCCTTACTGCTGTCTGATGTTGCTGAGTTCTTCCAATAAGCACACTGTCTACCACTGTCTCTAAATGAAAGAAACCTTAATTGTTGACCTAAAAAAACACTAACAGGCTCCCTTATTGAGCCTAGCAGAAATTTGTTACTTACAATTTACAGGTAAAATATGAAAAATGATGGAAGGATTGATACCTTTTATTGGACCAAATGTCTTGTACAAAGAATAATATACAAGCTTTTGGGGCCTCACAGGTCCCTTCTTCAGGTGAATAGCAAAACTGAGCAACACAAGCAGTATATATATATCCACTGTGGATCAATTAAAAAAATAGCAGGAAGTGAAGTAGGAAAGTGATAAAAGAGAACTAGAGATAAAAAGTCTATATAAGATGCAAAGTAAAACAAGCATTTGTCAATGCTGATTGTTGTCTCGCTGGCATTGGCATTGGTAGTGCAGTGCAGAAACACATTTTGGGCAGGATGTGAAAAATGACAGCTGTACTGTTCATAAGGAGGTGTAAAAAAATGGCAGTGTTGAAAATGTGGTATGTAAATATTGCAAATTTGGGAAGTTTCAAGGGTGCATGGGAAATGCGCAATGCACACTTGTAACACAGTCATTTTATGGACTTTTGGCACCAAATTTTCAACATAGGCATTTTAGTGCCTCTGCTCATGTACAGTGTCACTGTCATTACCTCAAACTGTCCCAAAAAGTGATTTTACACAGCGACCGCGCTATTCTGCGCCGGACGTGGAAAAACACATTTCGGGCAGGAAATGTAAAATGACAACTATATTGTTCATCAAGAGGTATGGAAAAATGCCAATGGAGAAAATCCAGAGTGAAAATATTACAAATGCACAACGTTATGAGCGTGTGTGCAAACTGCACAACACACGCTTGTAACACAGTCATTTTATGGAGTATCGTCACCAAATTTTCAACATAGGCATTTTAGGACCTCTACTAAATCACTGTCATTTTCATAGTCTGCCCCAAACACTGATTTCCCACAGCGACCACGCTATTGTGAGCTGGAAGTGCGGAAACACATTTTGGCCAGGATGTGAAAAATGACAGCTGTTCATTCACAAGGAGGTGTAGAAAAATGACAATGTTGAAAATCTGTTGTGAAAATATTGCAGATTTGTGATGTTATGAGCGTGCATAGCAACTGCACAACGCACGCTCATAATACAGCCATTTTTAGTTTTTTTTCCACCAAATTTGCAACATAGACTTTTTGAGAGCCTACCTCATGAACAGTGCCACTGTCCTTGTGTTACTTGGTCCTGAAAGGTGATTCTGCACAGTGACTGAAAAATCACCTTTCAGGACCGATTAACATCATAACAGTGACAGAATTCATCAGGAGGGGCCCCAAAAACCCCATGCTGAAAATTTGGTAAAAAAATTCCAAAAGATGCCCGAGATATTCATCAAAGTTGAAAAAACCCTATTTATTCCATTATACAGCTTATCGACATTTTCTCAGTTCACAGTCGGCTTTGAAGAGTGCAGACGTGCTCCCAGTCCACTGAAGATCATCGCTTCAGACTCTGGATGTAAGTATGGGGTGAGGGGGGGTGTGGGGAGGCAGTGTGCGCAGTGGGTGGGTGCAGGGTGGGGGTAAGGAGACTACAAGGGACAGTTTTCTGTTTACAGGTGGTAAAAAAAACATTGCAGATGTTTTTCTTTTTACAGGCTTTTTTTGGGGTACAGTAGCTGATGGGGATCGGGCACCCCTGTTGTCACATATGGAGTGGGAGACACTAGCTGTGGGGATTGGGCACCTCCTCAGCACAGAAGAAGCAGGAGACATCATGCCGATGGGGAGGGCTCCCATCAGCACATTAAAGTGGGAAGGGGGCAGATGTCAACAGGGATTGGGCACCCTATCGACAAACAACAACGATAGGGTGATGAGCCATGGGGGATTGGGCACCCCCTGGACAAGCAAAAAAGGAGGAAGATGGGACACATTATGCCGATGGGGAATGGGCTCCCCCATTGGCATATTCATGAGGGGCAGGGTATGCTGACTGGGGGATTGGGCACCCCCGAGGTTGGCAGTTTAGCAGCCACTGTGCCGCCATGTTTGTAGCTGTCAAAGCACATAGGAAGGTCCGCTGTGTGTGACGAGCTTTGCTCGCATTGCAGCGGACCTTTCCTTTGATGTGAATGCCACATTAGTATGCATGGTGTGGCACCAGCATGCAGGCTGACTTGGGAAAGAGGGACACACCTACTGGTGCATGCCCTGCATTCGCCCAACAGCGACCACATCTCCAAATCTCCAGTACCACAAGATGTTGGCTGCGCAAGCACACCAACATAAAAATGATAATGAGTGAGAAAAAAAGGAGAGGGGGGCTGGTCAGGAGGAGATGAAAGAAAGCTGGAGAGCGAAAACAAAGGAACAGATAAGGAAGATCTGAGATCAGAGCTAGGCTGTAAGGGTAGAACAGACAGGAGATGCCAAGAAATGCATGGAAATCAAGACATAAAAGAACAAGGTCTCTGATAGATGGAGTGTGATGTAATATAAACAGTAGGCATGAAAACAATCAGGAGCTGAGCTGAAGAGTTTGTAGGAGAGGCAAGGAGGATGTAAAGGTAGAAAAAAAGATTAGGCAGGAACTCAGAAAAAAAACAATAACAAGAGAACTACAGAACCAAAGTAAGATAAATAATGTCAATATTTAGTCCACAATGAAAAGAGAATTACAGTGTATCATAATGTGTCATAAATCCAGTGTCCTGATTCAGTCCAGAAATGTTAGATTTAAATTGTTTAATATATTTCAATTCCCATGTCCTTCTGTCCTGTGTGTTTTTAAAGTTGCCTCTTAGTATCAAGACAGATAAATCCAAGAGAGAGTGATCTGTTTGGGAAAAATAGGTTCCTACTGGAGTGCTGAAACTTCTTTTTACAAATAAAATATAA
The DNA here is from genome assembly GCA_016271365.2 of Neoceratodus forsteri. Taxonomy (NCBI): domain Eukaryota; kingdom Metazoa; phylum Chordata; order Ceratodontiformes; family Ceratodontidae; genus Neoceratodus; species Neoceratodus forsteri. Next base: position 584,070,339 of record CM028137.1, on the reverse strand, counting down.
CAAACTGTGGGTGACTGGGTGGATAACCCACTGGAAATTGAAAGGGTAGATAGATAGCTGGGTCCCCATCTTGTCTGGGGTCCCATCCTGTCATACTGCATTTTAGAGTGAAATTGCAAGTGTTCAAATTAGCCAGGGAGAAAGGTATTCACTCTGGGATGGAAGCAGCATGGCGGACTGCCGAGACATGGGCAGAGCTTCACAAAGCCAGGCCCCTAGATTTTCCCATTTTCTCTCTGATCCCCTTGCTGGGGCATGCATGCAGATGTGCATGCATGTGGAGGTATACACGCATGCCACTGAACTCCACAGCTCCCTCACATCCTGTACTGCCCCACAGACCCACACTGCCACCAGACCTTCACCTGGTAGAGTCATTCAGCAGGAAAAGTATGCCTCCCTTCCCCCCCCCACCCACACCCCCCGAGAGAAGAGCAGTCTGCTGATGCTCATCTTCTCTCTCCTTGGCCAGCCCCAGCAACCCAAGATCGCCCGAATCCCATGTTGCCATTTTGGTGGGCAGTAACGCTACCACCATGCCACCTAACTGAACATCTACTAGTTTGTTTTTATTGAAAAATTGCCACAATTAGCCCTTTGGGCAACTGTGAGAGAGCAGTACACAACTGGACATGACAGCAGGCAAACTGGCATATTAGGTGGGAATAAAGCAATTTTGTTTTTAAGGAAGAATAACCCAAGTGCTTAAATGCAACTAGTCCTTTGGGCAACTGTGACAGCAGTACACAAATGGACATGACAGCAAGCTACATGGCAACAAGCAGAGGTGTACTACACTGACTGACTGGTTCTACAATTTTTTTCTCCAAGGAAAAATAGCTAAGTGATTACTAAACCTAGCTCTTCAGGCAACTGTGAGAGAGAGGCATTACAGAAACGGGCATGACAGCAGGCAGTCAGCATGCTAGGTGACAACAAGCTTAGGCACAGTACACTGAAAACTAATTTGACTACTGTATTTTGTTTAAAGAAAAAATAGCCAAATGCTTAAATGAAACTAGCCTTTTGTACAGCTGTGAGGGAGCAACACACACATGGACCAGAAAGAAGACAGAGAGGCACAATACAGCAGGTAGCAACAAGTAGAGGTATACTACACTGGCTGACTGAGCCTGCAATTTGTTTTAAAGGAAAAATAGTCAAGTGCTTAAATGCAACAAGTGCTTTGGACAACTGTGCCTGAACAGTACTTAAATGAATGTGACAGCAGGAAGACAGACATGCAAGGTGGCAACAAGTAGAGTATTACCACACTGACCAACTGGTCCTACTAATTATTTTGTTAAGAAAAATAGAACAAGTGCTTAAGTGCAATTAGCTCTTTTGGCAACTGTGACAAAGCTCTACACAAGTGGATGTGAGATTAGGAAGAGAGGTATGCTAGGAGATAACAAGCAGAGGCATACTGTACTGACCACCTGGTCCTATATATTTGATTTTTTTAATAAAACTTGAGAAGTGCTTAAACTACAACTAGCCCTTGGGGAACTTTGACAGAGCAGTACCAAAATGGCCATGACAGCAGGTAGCATGGCACCATGGGTGACAACAAGCAGAGGTGTACTGACTGATCATACTGTATACAGTATATTAATCTTTTTAGGAAAAATTGCCAAGTGATCAAACTGCAACTTTCTCTTTGGACAACTGTGAGAAAGAAGTACACATATTTCCTTTCAGGTACTTTTTCAGTGCCGTTTAGCTCTAGCCCCCTGCTGCCCAATGTCCATGGCCACCCTGGACTGCCTCCCACCAGGTCTTCCTTCTGCTTCAGTCTCCATCTCTCTCTCTTTTTGACTGTTTTAAAAGATACTCTTTCAGATATTTTTTCAGTGCAGTTTACCTGTAACTCCCCTTACCCTAACCCCAATGCCCGATGCCCAGTGCCCATTCCCTGGAATGTTGTCCAACCCTGTTCTGCTCCAGTCTGTCTCCCTGATTTTTTTAAGAATATATTTTAATTTCTTCAGGTATTTTTTCAATGCAGTTTAGCTGTAGTCCTCCTCCCCCCATGCCCAGTGCTCACTGTTTGCCTTGGACAGCTGACCAGGCCCAACCACTACTGCTCCACCAGTAGTCTCTCTTATTTTTTTTGAAACAGGTGTTTTTTTAAGTGCAGTTTATATTCAGCAAAAGATTTTATTTTTTGTTTCAAAGTCAAATGTCCTCTGTAGCAGCCAACCTGTCCAATACTGTCTGTCTGTCAGTCTTAGTCTTCGCTCAGTGAGCTTTCTCTCTGTCTGTGTTGCCTGCTGCTGCAGCGTGTGACTTAACTTTCACCCATTCCCCAGCTTCACCACTCAAAAACTTTACAACCAGCCAATCAGAACCACTGTGATCACCCCTCTTCCCTCCCATGACAGGCTTGACTGAGACCAATTGCATGCCACCAGTCTCACATAGAAGTCAAGTGATTTATTTTGTGCTTACTGTCCTTTTCCAGTCCCAGTCTCACCATTACTGCCAGGTTCCACCTCCTTCAACTTGGTTACACCTGCTCAGCCCACAAGCAGCATGTTACTGCCAATGCCAGTGCCAGCAACTACTCTGAAGTCTGTACTTCCCCCTTCCACTAATCGTCCAGCAAACACCCCTTGCCAGTAGGACTATCCTCCCAGCAGACAGTGACAGCCAGTCCAGGCTGGAACTTCAGTTTCCTCCCTTCCAATGAGGTGATGCCAGTGGAAACTCCCAACTTTCTCCTTCTTCTTCGCTCCACCGACCAGTGGAGAAGAAAGGATTATGTGGGGCTTTAGTAGCCTGCTCTGCTGCATCTAATTAATTTGTCCATCATGGTCATAGATATAACAACCCCCAAACTCTCTGTCTTTATCTTTCTCTCTGCCAACCAATGTAGAAGAGAGGATTCTGCAGGATCCTAGTGCCCTGCCTAACCTCTTCTCAGTATATTTCCATAATGGCCAAAGATGCAGCAGCAGGCAGGTTGAAAATGCATTGGATTTGCTGTGGTCTGATTCTGGCCCACCAGATCTGACCAGCCAGTACCTGGCCAACCTAAATCTCCAACCAGTCTGCTGCACACCCCACTAGAGACTATATGCCATACCCTTTGAATACTTCTTCCCCTAGTCAAACCATGCACAGCTCTATTTAAAACTGACCTTTTGCATGTAATACAGATAGCACAGAAAACAATGTGGCTACAGGTATAAAATAGACAACTTAGGAGTTCTGATTTTTCTGTAGAAAGTACCTTTCTTCCCTCCCTCTCTTTACTATGTCTGTGAACACACTGAAATTCTACATTTGGTCAAAAGAGCTGGGGGTCTATAATTAAAATAGATTCAGGATTCAACTTGTGCTAGTCAGAAGTTCCTCATGTATTGTATGTATATATTACCTGTTCCTGTTGGGTTGAAGCACAAAACAAAATGAGTTTGGAATTTTAGTGAACATAAGTACAAGAGTGTTTAATGACAAGCTAAAAATAGAACAGTGTATTATCTGACCACCTACCTACGTTTGAGGGCATTGTCTCTAAGTAATAAATCTGACAGACAGAGCAGTACAATCCAGATCAAAAAAACTCCCTTGCTGTTTGAATACAGTAGTTCCTCTTCTGTACGTACAATATGTGTTACCAAAGGGCTTGATAATGAGCTAAACTTTTTCTGAAATGTGAATCCGCAGTCTGCTCTCCCAGCTGAGTTGCTGTTAATCTGATGAAAACCAAAGGTACAATAGTTAATGAGTACCCAACATATCATATTCAAATATTACTATTTGTATGCGGGGTATGTGTAATTTTTCTGGTTCTGACAGGTTGGGATGGGCAGATCAGAACCAGAAGTGTAACATAAAGTAAAAATAAACAGTTATCCAATTTAATCACAGAGTAATGTTATGCAGCAGATCTGGATCTGAATCTCTGAAAAGACCATAGTGAATCTAGGCCTCAGTTTATTTTAAATCTGTTTTATTTCACCCACTACCCCTGCATTCAAACATAGCTGATATTACACTGGCATTTTTCAGTTAGGCTGAGTGGCTTGCCCACTATGGTTCTACATGATAATGGCAAAAGCCTAAAGGCAATTGCTGTTATCGTGAAGTCAAAGTGCTGATATTTGTTTTCAGCACTCTGACACCCCGGCGCACAGCAAAACGGTGCCGGGGATTTAGATTTTTAATGTTTTCTGTAGGGGGCACTCCCTACTAAAGGATTCTTAACATCGGGGGGTGCATGTCGGTGGGGGTGAAAACATAAAAAGATAAAGGTTTGGGCTGGGAGTAACAAAAACGCACCAGCGACCAGACCCAAACCCAGTACCCTGCCAACTGACGCCAGCAACCCAATCACCATGCCACGGGGTCGGCATGGCAACTGACTGTGGCACCACTCCCTACATCCCTTGCTGTGTCTGCCAGCTCCTGCCTCCCCCGCATGGATATATATAGTGACAGGTTGTCGCTATAGTCCTGCACCCCCCCAATCAGGCTGCCATATCCTCCTGTAGCCATTCCCAAATGCGCTGGGGAAGGAGTCTCCATTATTGTCGGTGCCCTTCTCCCAGTGCCCTCATAACTGGATACCCCCACTATGTACTGAATGTATGACTGAAGATAATGAATAGAAAAAATACAGAAGTGCATTATCAGCAACTAGGACTTGGACAATTTGCATGAATGGCAACACACCATACCACTGGCTAGCAACTGAAGTGGCAACAAACTGCCAGACTGAAGGGCTCACCCACTACATACAGAACTGTACATACAGTACGTATAATAATAGCAATGAAAACATTCAATAGTGCTGGCAGCAACTAGCCCTAAAGACTCATGGGTAATGGCAGGCATACTCAGTGTACTTTGAGTACTGCAAAATCTGGAAAATCCAGGGGCAACATGAGCCTCAGGTCAAGACAAAAAACACAAACAGCCTGAAGAGTCTGAAGAACTGTTTCCCCCTCCTTGGATGCTTTATTGTAAGTCTGTGAAAGATCTTTGGAAGATGTGTGGGTGCTAAACATAGAGGCCATGATTACATGAGTGACCCAGTCAAGTATGTATGTATAACTGGTGTGAAAGGAATTCTGTATGGCTGGCTACCTTGATGTGGTACAGAGGCTTATCACAATCTAACCTAAACACAGCAACTAAAAGTCAACCAACATCTGTTCAATTGGTAGTGTGTGTGTTAGATAAAATACAATGTTGTGATCTACTAGGATCATTTGCTTATTACATATTGTAGACTGAAATGGGGTTGGAGCAATGTTTGAGTGGCAGGACAGCACTTCTTTTGGTTTGTGTTTATGGTGGTGGGGGAGCAACAGTTCCATTAACTCTTGAATGCAAGATTAAAATTCCTGGCTAAACCCCTGTACAGACATTTATCTGGCACATCACAGCACCACACCACTGGCTGACAAATGAGTGACAACGGTTGAGGGGATGGGCCTCAACATTACTGTGTTCTGTCGGATCTGTATATACTGTATGTCTTAAAATTAGTGAAGAAATACAACTAGTCAGCAGGACACAACAGCACATCACTGGTGGCTGGCAAGTGCAGTGGTAAACTAAGTGGCTTGCTGAGGTGAGCTAGCCACAATGCAACAAAGTAATATGCAGTAAATGACATGTCATAAAGTACTGCAGTAAAAACGGGCTTAATTGCCAGTGAAATACACTATTCCCTGCAGCGTGCTGCAGTATTTTGTGATACAGTGCAGGATGATAGCATTGCATCCTGACTGGCACTGATACATTTATATAAATAATAATGTATAAGTTGTTGTATGGGCCCCATATCCAGAAAAGAGGGAAACTGCATCGCAAATGCTTGCGCTGCGCTTACCCCTGCATCCCCCCCCCAACTGCTGCGATGTTCAGATGGATAGTGAGCAGCGCTATCCAACTGAATATCAGTGCATGTCAGGGCAGTGCTTAGTGAATCTGCACTTTCTGACATGGACCAGGGCAGTATTTGGCACACAGGGAATGGTGTTGCCTGAAACAAGAGAGCACCAAGACCCCTGGGTCTATATTCAGCCCAAGCATGCAAAAGAGCCCACAGGGCATGCAAGGTGGTAAGGGGCCAGTTGTATGCCCATTATGGGTTCATTTGCATGGGGGTTCAGCAGCCTCTCAGTGCCACTTACTAACCCTGAAATGAAACTCCTCAAGGTCCAGTGGTTCCCCCAGACCAATTGTCAATTTTCAGTTTATTCATTAGTCCCTGGTGGTCCTGTGTGTTCCTCCCTCACCCCTTTCAACCAGTTTCAGTGTCTACAGTAATTCCTGGTGGTCCAGTGTGTACCTTGAAGGTAACCCATTCATTAGAGCACTACCACAATAGTGCTGCAATTCACAGCGCTACTCTGGTAAGTGCTACCATGGACAGCGAGGGAGGATTTACAGCTCTTGCTGTAAGTGCTCTCCTGGTCATTGTCCATGGCGCTGATGAAAGAGAAGAGCACCGGGATCCAGGAGGCTGGCCAAGCTGCTCCCATAGGGCATCGAGCAGCCTGACCTGCGCCAATGAGACCTGGGTTCTAATCCTGGTCTCCAATGATTTCAGTGCACTTGGGACTTACATTCTGTTATGTGGGGCCATGGAAACAGTATTCCATGGCACCACGATTTTTAAATTTCCCCAATATCCACTCCCCCTGGAGTTAGAATCCTTTAGTCTGGGAGGTGCGGGCCCACCACAAAAGAAAAATTGGTGCCTTTTTTGATGCACAGTCCATGCCGACAGTATTCTTGTCAGCACTCTTTGGACCCAGTGCCTGTCTTGTCATCCCTTGATCTCCCATTCTATAATGCTGTGCTAATACCCAGTGGTCTGGTGAGCTGTTCCCCGATTTCTCATTCTCCAATTTTGTATTAATCCTTGGTGGTCCAGTGGTTCCCAACACCCCCCGATCCCCCAGTACTCCTTATGATAGCACATTCTGGTGCTCCATTGTTCCCCCAACAGCCTCCAACCCAACCCGCCTGCTGATGTGTTGTCTTCCCACACCCCCTTAACCATTGTCCAGCACTCCTAACAGCTACATATGGTGTCAACACAACCCTTCCCTCAACTCTGCAGTCAGCCACTATATTACAGTAGCTGTCAGTGAGCATGCGTACTGTAGAAACAATTGTTTCTACAGTATGCATGCTCACTGACAGCTCATATGGCAGCAACTGTAGAGAACTGGAAAGTGGGGGAGGGGAATGACCAGACCACAGCAAACTATGTAACATAATGAAGTTGGACTTTCGAGGCTAGGAGTGTGCAGTACAGCTGCCCTGCCTTCGGGGAAGGGGTGGGGATAAGGACTTAGCACAAATTTAAGAGGTGGTTTTCAGTGGCGGTAAACAGTACCACTTGGGGGGGTTGTTTACCACTGCTGTAAACCCTTTAATATCCCACTGTGCTGATGTGCATTAGGGGACGCCCCCATTTGCATCAGCAATGTGGTATTTTAGTGCCTTGGTCCTGCCATGTTTGAGGGATGCATCTGGACCTCTGCACAGACCCTGCCAGGAGCACTTATGCAAACCCAGAGTAGCATTGGCACTAACTGTGTTAGAGTGGGTGCTAACCTCTGAATATCCAGCACTATGAGTCTTTTTTACTTACACAAGGTGTGTAATACCACATAAACCATGAATGCGAAACATGAATTCTTTGTGATGGTATTACACACTGCAGGAGTGTAAAAACAACAATTGTTATACCCCATACTCTATTTTATATACAGTTTCTGCTGGTTGATTTAGCTCTGTATAGTGAAAAAAGCAGCCATTGTCCTTTCTGTGGCATTTCATTTCTGTGAGCACAAGACGGCATCAGCTTTCACTTTCCAAGAGAGTTTTGCAGTTTTAAATGTATTTTCAAAAAAATCATCATTCAGACTGTATTTTAAATGGGAGCATTGTGTTTTGCAATTATTTTGATGTGTGTGTACATGATGGGTGTGTGTGTGTGTGTATGTGTGTGTTGGTGGGCTCCTTACCAAACGGTAGAGATGCACAGATGATGCAAAATTTATGTGACTATTGTTTCTTGGACTCTAATGCACAGTTCTAATATGTGTAGGGCTCTTGATGCTGGTTAGCGGTATGACTGTTACATTTTAATTAATAGTTAATTGCTGCAGGATGGGAGTCTCTTTCAAAGGGGGAGGAGCACCAGAACATGAAGGCATGACATGAAGCTTGGTTAGGGAAGTTTAAGATGGATGAGAGGAGTTACTTCTTAACAGAACAAGTGGTGGATGTCTGGAACAGCCTGCCAGAAGAGGTGGTGGGGAGAAGACAATGGGGAGTGTCAAGCATGCATGTGATAGGTGGATAGGCACATGGCATAATAGACAGAGGAAAGGGAGAAAGGAGGGACAACTGCGACCAAGTACTGTAGGGTCCAGGGTATAACGAAAGGCATGGAAAATATGGCAGACTAGATGGGCCTACCAGTCCTTTTCTGCTGAAACATTCTATGATTCTATGCTTCTATGTAGTTAAAGAATTTCTAAGTCTCTGCATTTCCTTTTGGCTGACTGACACCTATGCTTTAATAACCAGCCAGTTATTATGGAATGGAGCTCAGGAATTATAGCGTTAGAAAGTGGTGTCAGTCAAGTAAATAAATGGCCTTACCAGTAATTATATACAGAATAAATGATGAGTACTGTAGGTGTGGTATACAGGGAAATATACCCACTGAGAGGGCTAATTAGATAATAAGGTCATGAGCCTGAAGGCCTTGTGGCTTTATTATCCAAGTAGCCCCCAAGATGAGCATATGGCCTTGTATGCCACACATACCCATCATTTGTTTTATATACTACATCATTTAAACCGTTTTGTACTTTATTTGCTGGCTAGGTCATTTCTCTGGTGAGTAGAGGGTAGTGCTATTTGGGGGTTTGCCATGTTTTTTTGGCCCCATGTTTTTCTGTAGTGTAGAGGTATTTTAGTAGTTGATTGTATTTTGATCCTTTCATGTTTCCATAGTGTAGGCTCCTCCTATGAAAGGGGACATGCCTGAGCTGGTCATCCTTTATATCATTGGTGGAGTTGTGGAATCCATTATTGTGGAGCTGCTTGGGTGGTCTGCAATGGTTTAAAGAGCCATCTGCGGCTGGAGGTATTATTTGTAGATGGGAGCAGATTGTGTTGTCAGGACCTGTGGAGTTGTTGAGTGTATTTGGGCCTGTTGCTTGGAGATGGAGGGTATGGCATTCCAGGAGACAGTTGGATCATGCAGGGAAAGGGCTGTTGGTCAGAATAATGGGATAATGGGGGTTGTGTTTCTTGTGTGTACACTGTAAGTGTTTTTTTTTTAGTGCAGATGTCCGGTGAGAAGTCTTTTATTGTGTGTGCCCTCCAGTTGGTTTTTTTTTTGCAGGTTCTCCAGGTGTTGGTGTGTGTGTGTGTGTGTGTGTGTGTGATCTTATTTTTACCTTCCAACTGTTTTCTTTTGCAGGTTCCCCAGGGCCTGGGGGGGGGTGTGGGGCAGATATTTTTTAACCCATGAAGGGAGGGTTTATATTTTAAGTACACTGTCTCTTTTCCTGCAGTTTTGTAGGTTTCCTGGGGGTAGAGGGAGGGTTTTTCCCCTGGTTACAGGCTGTATATCTCTGGAAGTATACAGGTATCCCTCAAGAGGTATACAACATTACTTGGGAGATATACAATTGTACAATGCAGCCCACTTATAGCTGGCACACTTAACCCATACAAACGATTATTATGGATGATCTGAAAAAGCCAAATGCCATTTGCATTGGAACTCTGTTTAAAAATATTGATTACAGCACACTACTAGAGTGAACTACACGTTCCTTCTATACCGGATATTTCCTAGCTTCATTGCCTGCAGCCTACAGTAACTAACAATGGGACTTATGCACAAATTGGTGGGAATTACTTTCTGGAGGCGCGTATCCCCCACGTAGCTCTACAGCCCCAGAAAGGAGCAGGGTGCACAGTATTCACTACTGCAGGAACCTGTGAGGCACCTGTCCATGACTGTGCCCCCCCCCCCCGGTGTGCAGAACTCCACAGGGTGGCCGGGGGTGGAGTTGCAGACCCTAACAGGCATTCAATGGGATGCCCATCCTGGGTCTCAGAGTGGATTACTTGCTTGGGGTGATGCGGTTCCGGATGTGTGAATAGCTCCCACAGGCACTTGGACCCGCACTGCTATGTCCCATAGTCCAGTGGACCACCCTGCCCCACAACGGCCCCTGCTGCTACACATGACCCACTGATGTCTCCCTCCACAGCTCCCCTGCCACATTACCGGTCATAGAGGACAACCCCTACAACCATGCACAGGAATGCCCGGTCCCCTGCCAGCATACACATACCCCCCAATATGTGCCAACCAGGTCCCAGGCTGTGTAATGCATACCGCCCCAGCAGCTGTCAGTGAGGTCCCTGTGTATGTCATGACAACCCCCCCACACACTGATGTGCCATGCCAGCCCTACACCGACCCCTGGCATGGTACCCTCAACCCTCATTTGTGTGCAGTGGTCTCCCGACCTTCCTTAGCATGAACCCCCTCATCCCCATTCCTGCCGTTGGTGCCATGGTGCAGGATGGCCAGTGGCACAACCCTCCACACATCTCCATGGCTGCCGTTCAATTGAGGCTGGGAGCTTGCGTCCATAAATAGGCGTCATGCTCCCAGCCTCAGCTGGATGGCCGGTGACTGTGGAGGTGTATAGAGGGCTGTGTTGCTGGCCTCCTGAGCTGCAGTATCGGCAGCAGGTACAGGGACCAGGGGGGGTTGGTGCCATGGGGTGTGGGGGACCACTGCACACCAACGTGGGGTGGAGGTGCCAGGATTAGGGGCCAGAGTGTTTGGGATGATGTGTACAGCACTGAGCCATGCAAGACAGGGCACCTGTTGGAGGAGGGCATCTGCTGCTCCGGTGTCGGGGCTCTAACATGTGCATGTGTGTGTGGGGGGGTTAACTACAGCAGGATGGGGCAGAGCTGTGTGGTGGTAGGGGTGCCTACATACAGCTGGGGATGGGAGAGTGCTGTGTGGCTGGGGTGGGCAGCACACAGACAGGAAAGGGACATTGGTGTGTGTTTGGGGGGGCAGTCACTGTGTGTGGGGAGGCAGCCATGCAGGACTGGGGCAAGGTGCCTGTCATGTGGAGGGTCAGTACTGTACGGCTGGGACTGTGGGGCGTTCTGGTGTGGGGAAGATGTCCATAGTGCTGGTGGTGCTGGGCAGTGTCTTGTGCACATGGGGCCGGATGCATAGGGTACTTACGGCAGCATTCCCCCTGGCATAACATGCACCTTCTATGCTTCCCGGTGTGCAGCTCTACTTACCTTGGTGCATGGTGCATGGTGCATAGTGCTGACACATCCCCGGCATGCCCCTTGCCCACCCCCAGCATGTTGCTGTCAGTGTGGCCGATCGATGGAGTGCCTAGGGGCTGCACCCCCCAATTCATGCATCCTCTATGGGGGTGGCGCAATGGGTACATAGTGGCTATGCACCGCAGATCCATAGCGCGTAGGCACTTTGCACATTAGTACATGTACCCAATTGTGTTCATTGACCATCTATTCCTTTCTTTTCATCTGTAAGAGGCTGCAAAGTGACCATGAATGAAACATAGAAACATAGACTTTGACGGCAGGTAAGGACCGCTTGGCCCATCTAGTCTGCCCATTTCCCTACCTACAGGATAAGCTGCAGATCCTAGTTAACCAACAACCTATTTCTTCCTACCCCCCACAAGAATTGCCTTATATCTGTCCCATGCATTCTTGAATTCTCCCACAGTTTTAGACCCCACAACCTCCTCAGGAAGGCTGTTCCATGCATCCACTACCCTCTCTGTGAAATAATACTTCCTCACATTGCCCCTGAACCACCCCCTCATCTTTAAATTGTGTCCCCTTGTTCTTGCATGTCTCTTTTTCTGAAAGATGCTACCCTCTTGGACTTTGTTAATTCCACCGAGGTACTTAAAAGTTTCTATCATTTCCCCCCTCTCAATCCTTTCCTCAAGGTAATACATATTAAGCTTCTTTAGTCTCTTCTCATATGGCTTCTCTTGCAGACCCTGCACCATTTTAGTTGCCCTCCTCTGGACTACCTCTATCCTGTCTATGTCCTTGCAGAGATGGGGTCTCCAGAACTGGACACAGTACTCCAGTTGGGGTCTCACCAACTGTTTGTACAGAGGGATAACAACTTCCTGTTTTCTGCTGCTGATGCCTCTCCCTATGCATCCCAGTATACCCCCAGCCCTCCCTACTGCCTTCTCACATTGCTTGCTAACCTAAAGGTAATCTGATATGATTACCCCCATGTCCCTTTCCTTTTTTGTTGTTGTTACTACCTCCCCCCTCATTGTGTATTCTTCCCCTGGGTTCTTGTTTCCCAGGTGCATTGTTTTGCACTTCTTTGCATTGAGTCCTAGCTGCCATACTTCTGATCATTCCTCCAACCTTGCCAAGTCCCTTCTCATCCTTTCTATGCCTCCTTGTGTATCAACCCTGTTGCAGATCTTTGTGTCATCTGCAAAGAGGCATACTTTTCCTTCCGGTCCCTCTGCAATGTCACTTATGAAGACATTAAAAAAGACTGGACCCAGTACTGAACCCTGCAGTACCCCATTAGTAACCCCTCTTTCTTCAGAGTGGACTCCATTTACAGTTACCTTCTCTGTCCTGTTGTCCAGCCAATGTTTTACCCAGGCTACCACCCTGGGACCCACTCCCAGGCTGGTTAATTTGACTGTTAATCTTTTGTGTGGGACTGTGTCAAATGCCTTGCTAAAGTCTAGGTAGGCCATGTCCACAGCCCCTCCCTGGTCTACTACTTTGGTCACCCAGTCAAAGAAATCTATTAGATTTGTCTGACATGACCTTCCCACTGTGAACCCATGCTGCCTTGGGTCCTGTGCCCCACTGGCCTCTAGGTACTCAACTATGCTTTCCTTCAGAAGTGACTCCATCACTTTCCCTACCACAGAGGTCAAACTGACAGGTCTGTAGTTTCCTGTCTCTGTCTTGGTCCCTCTTTTGTGAAGGGGAATCACATCTGCCTTCCTCCAGTCCTTGGGTACCACACCATCCTCCCATGATTTATTAAAAAGAGTAGCCAGTGGTTTGACTAGTTCCCCCTTAATTCTTTTAGAATTCTGGGGTGAATTCCATCAGGCCCCATTGTTTTGTCCACCTTCAGTTTTAGGAGTTCTTGCAGAACCCTTTCTTCTGTGAAAGGACTGGGATCGACCCCCCTATCAAGAGAGCTTCTGTTAACTGGATTAGGCACTTCCCCTCCTCTTTTGTGAATACTGAGCAGAAATATTCGTTCACTATCCCTGCTTTTTCACTGTCCCCTTCTACCCACCCACTGTTCATTCTATTCAGCCTCACTTTCCCTCCCTTTTTCTTTCTATGCTCGATGATGTACCTATAAAAGGTTTTATCCCCCTTCTTAACCGAGTTGGCTATCTTTTCCTCAGTTTGGGCCTTTGCTATTCTGACTTCCCTCCCTGCTTCCTTCTGCCTTAACTGGTACAGCTCTCTGTTCTGCTCCTTCTGTGTTTCCTTATACTTCCGGAATGCTATATTTTTCTTCCTGACTTTTACAGCCACCTCTTTTGAGAATCATAGTGGCATTTTCTTCATTGTGATTTGTTTATTTGCTTCACACAAAGACTTGTTGCCTCTGTGATGGCAGTTTTGATGATTCCCCATTGTTGCTCCACACCTCCTTCTAGCCTGTTTGCTAGTGCTTTTCTGAAGCACTCTCCGATCTTGCCAAAGTCAGCCCTCCTGAAGTCCAGTACCTCGCACTTTTGTATGGCTTGACTCTGTAGCTGAGTTTAACGTGAACCACACTGTTTGATGGTCACTTGTTCCCAGATGGCACCCCATTTCTAGATCTGAGATCCTCTCACTGCCCCTGTCTGAGAGTACAAGGTCTAAGATTGCTCCCTCACGAGTGGGTTCCGAAACTAGCTGTCTGAGGCCTGCCACCTGTAGGGCATCAAGAATGGCCCTGCTCTTGGATGTGGCTGCAGCAAATGTGCTCCAGTTAACATCTGGCATATTCAGGTCTCCCATCAACAGTATCTCCCCTTTCTCTGCTGTTCAAAGAATGCCTTCTATCATATCCTTGTCCATTTCCTCCCCCTGACATGGGGGTCTGTACACAACCCCTGTGCGGATTGCGGTGCCCTTTCCAGTCTCCAAGGTGACCCACAGTGCCTCCTCTCCTCCCTGTTTACTCTTTTGTTCAGTTGCTTTTATCCCTTCCTTTACATAGAGAGCTACTCCTCCCCCTTTTCTCCCTTGTCTGTCTCTCCTGTAGGTTATGTACCCTGGTATGTTAACATCCCATTCATGGTTCTCTGTGTACTGTGTTTCTGTGACTGCTACGATATCCAGGCATCCCTCTTCCATCAAGGCCACCAGCTCAGGGAGCTTGTTGCCCAGAATACGGGCATTGGTACACATTACCTTCCATTTCCTGATGGCCTTACTCCTTTTTGCCCCATCCCTGTCCTTCTTGCCTTTGTCACTTTCTCCATTTACCCCTGCCCTTCTCCCTATCGACACCTCTATGTTCTTGTTTACCACACTTACTACCGTGATTTTTGGGGGCTAGGATTTCCCTGCTCCTTTCCAGTGCCTCCCCCCTTGGCTAGTTTAAATGCTTGCCAATGAAGCATTTAAACCTATCACCTAGGATCCTGGTTCCCCTCCTGGACAGATGCAGCCCATCATGCCAGTATAGGCTTGCATCACTCCAGGTGGACCCCCAGTCCCCAATGAAGCCAAATCCCTGAGCTCCACACCAGTTTTTCAACCACTGATTGAATCCCATGGTGCGGAACACCCTAGCCTCTCCTACGCCATAGATGGGCAGCACCTCTGAGAAGGATAATGTGCATGCTACTTGTCTAAGGCCCCTCCTCAATTCCACAAACTCTTTCTGCACTTCTCTAGTCCCTTTCTTAGCCAGGTCATTTGTCCCTAGGTGGACAATGACATCCATCTCCCTCCCCTGTGCAGCTGCTCCGGCAATCCTGAGGATTTTCTCCCTCTCCCTCCAAGCCATGGCACCAGGCAGACACCTTACCTCCCTCTCCCCTTCCTCCCCCAGTATGTTCTTGTTCGTTCTGGCAGCTAAATTCTCCCTTTCTTTCTCCTCCCACAGCCTTTCCTGGTACAGTGAATTATTCTCTTTTTTCGTACTGGAAGGCAACTTCTACCTTTCTGCCCCCAGTGGTAGTTGCTGACACATTTTGTGTGTGGTCTCAATACTGGACCTGGCAACAATAGTGAGAGCTTAGAGTTCAGGCTGGATGATGACAATAGCGACAGCGTGTACCTGCAGAAGCGTAGTCGGGGGGGGGTTCCAGGGTGGTCAGAACCCCCCCACCCACCTGCCCGACCGACTGCCGCCTGCTTGCCATGTGAAGTGCCAAAAAACCCCCAAAACATTTTAAATTCAACCACAGTCAAGTGGAGTGATGCTGGATTTACTTATAGACACTGGATGCAGTGCCAGATTCCTGCACCGTGCAGCACCTGTTGCCATTCTTTTCCACCGGCAAAGCAGTCCATTTAAACTTTAAAAACCACGGTCTACTGGATGGCATGCGGGGCAGGGCGCTGAGAGTCGGCTGTTGAATATGTGCCCTACCTCCCCTGGCGCTTGGCTGAGACACGAAGAGGCCTTGGCTCTGCATCACATATTGCGGATTGGAGCAGTCACATGCTGCATAGCTGCCGAAGCGCACTGCACACTGGCAGAGAAAGAAAGATTCCCACGTGGAGGGCAGCAGCAGTGAATCTTGGCTAGGCAGGCTAGAGGGGTGTGTGTCTGAATCAGGCGGATTGCCAGCTTATTTGGTGTGGCAGCATGTTAAGGGAGATGGGGGACCCAGCAGGGTCTCAGGCAGGCTTCAGCATTAAAATCAGATCAGCCTGGGAGGCTGACTAATGAGGGGATGGGTGACAAATCTAGAGAGGCCTGAGTGTCTAGTCAGACTGAGAAGGCAGACTCAAGTGTGCACAGTGATCAGGGATTTTACAAGGTGGTAGCACTGCAGCACTGGCAAGGAATAATAATGGGGCAAACATGATTTAAAAATGAAAAGGTGGGGTATTAAGGAAAAATTACCATGGGGGGGTCCTGGAATTTTGACAAACTAACTGGCCTGGAGGTGGGGATTTCTGTCGAATTCTGTGCTGATTCACACACTGAATGGGGGCTGATGTGACCAAGGGGAATAGGAATGAAAGTGTGGCTGGCTCAAATATGAGGTGACTTATCTGGTCACATGAACAACATAAAGTGGGGCTAAATAAAAATGATGATATGAGTGGAGGATGGAAAAATGACCATGGGGGGGGGTGGTTCTCGACTTCTGGCTCAGTTTTAAGGTGAATCTTCTGCTCTCATCTCACACTGAAAAGGGCTGTGATGACATGAGGGGCTGGGGGAATGAAAGTGTGGCTGGCTCAAATACAGCATGCTAAATGGACACAATGCAATGAAGTGACTTATCTGGTCACAAGTGAGACAAAAAACATAAGGAGCTATCAAATAAAAAATGATGGTGGTGGAATTTTGATGCATTTTGTGACTCAACAGTTATTGCCTAAAATGCACCAAACTGTACCATTTAACTCCTAAATTTTAAAAAATTTCTGGGGGGGCATGTCCCCAGACCCCCCCCAGAAGTGTTTGGGAACCCCCCTTCCACCAAATCCTGGCTATGCCCCTGACCTGCCCTGGCAGCATGAGAGCTTGGAGTTCAAGTGGGAGGACAACAACAGAGAGTTTCTGTACTGAACAGTAGCAACAGTTATTCTCCTTCTTGTGAATGTCTCCTGCACACATGGCTATGTAGAGTAACATGAGTCAGGCGAGTGTGTTGTTAACATTGGCAGGCAACATTAACAATGTAGTGGTCCCAGTTCTAAGTACAGTACAGGTACCTTTTGATTTCCCCCGGCTATGGCTACACACTTCCCACCCAAACACACAAACAGTGAACAGTGAAGTGCAAGATTAGATAGATAGATAGATAGATAGATAGATAGATAGATAGATAGATAGATAGATAGATAGATAGATAACAACTTTAATTTTTTGACAGGAAAAAATAACTTTTAGGACCAGAAGAGGCCCTGTTTATCAAAGTTGCGTTGCTTTAGAATACAGTTTCAACAGATACAAAACATCATGTAATAAAGTATATTACAGGAACAGTTTTAAGAACATCACTCACTTAATTTCCCAGGATGCATACAAAAACAGAAATACACAATATACCATAAATCTGAATAAAAATTTTGTACTAAAGAATAAATATAACCGTTTAAAAATGGACAAAGCAGTATATATATATATGTATACAATTAATGCAAGGCATTTTCCTAGGATTTCAGGTCTAAGAAACGGAACATCAAAAGAAAGAGAGGAGAGGGAGAGAAGAATAGTAATATCATCCGCTAATACTACCAAATACCCCAACCCAGATATAATAAAGCGGAGAGAGTTTACAGGCTATCTACAATCCAGTCAAACAAGCAAATGGTAGTATCACTTGATAGCACCATAGCAAGCACATCTATCTCTCCAGATTAAATCTAGAGAGTGCTTAAATTTACCTAAACTATCAATAATCCTAATTTCTGGATCTATCTCATTCCGTATTTTTGGTAAATAGAAACGTCTTTGCATTTTACTATAAATATTAATTTCTAGAGGGACTTTTAGACTTCTATGCTTCAATTGCCTCAGATTATACTTATAGGAAGTAGAGACATCAAGGGAGTTCACTCCATACTTATCTTTCCCCCCATACTTCATATAGGCTTTATACCCTACACATTTTTTTCTACGAATTGCAAGATAATCCCAATCTAGATTTTGAAGTAGAATGCAATGATGAGTGGAAAAAGGGCATTTCGCCACATATCTTGCCATTCTATAATATGTTTTATCCAAACAGTTCAATGATGTTTTAGAGGCAAATTGACTTATTAAGCTACCATATTCTAATGTTGGTAAGAGTAACTGAATAGCCACTCTATTTCTTGATTCTTTTGAGAGAATCGATGTTTTCCTTCTTAGCACACCCAATCTAGAGTTAACCTTTTTACCTACATTTGTTATATGTGTGGAAAAAGTAAGAGAACTACCCATATAGACCCTTAAATACTTATAGGCCTGAACCTGCTCTAACACTTGACCCCTTAGTGAGTATATATTTAATGTTTGAATATAAGGCAATTTACCTTTTGAGTGAAAAAGCATTACCTGAGATTTCTTTGTACTAAGAACCATTTTGGATTGCAGTAATCAATTTTGTAAAATATCAAAATCAAATTGAAGAGTTTTTTGTAAATTATCTATATTTGTAGCTTTTCCTATGAGAGCCATATCATCGGCATACAGATAAATCTTACTATTTTTAATAAATGATAGGAGAGGATTTATATTAATCAAAAATAACAGGGGGCCCAAAATTGAACCTTGAGGGACACCTATAAAAGTACCTTCCATATCTGACAATGTTTCAGTTATACAGACCTGTTGTGTACGTTCGGTTAAATAAGATAGTAACCAGGTTTGAACAGGTTCAGACATGTCTATCTGAGCTAACCTCCCCAATAATATATTAAAGTCAACCAAATCGAAGGCCTTTGAGAGATAAGGAAAGAGTATCTGTCTCCCCTGGATATAGACCTGCCTTACTATAATGAGAACAGTATAGTATAAGTCAGCAGTGATCACTAAGCTCAATAAACATTTGTTTTATGTTTGGCTGTTTCTGAGACCCACTTATAGAGGACAAAATGATCTACAAAGAGTAGTCCCTTATAAGCAGGTTCCACTGTAACTGGGAGGAATAAAGTTATATTGGGAGGTCTGCAGGTTCTATTGCTGTGGTATATACGATAATGGTTCCTACTGGGGAAGTGCCAACCATGTGTTATTATAGTAGCACAGAAGTGACATTATAGTTAGGGTTGAGCAGGAGTTTCTATGTTAAACCTCAAATTTTGCACTCTAACATCTTCACAACTGTTCAACAGATTTGCATGAAATGTTGCATGCGTGGTCTCGGGGGGGGTAGATCTCTTGACATGCCAAGTTTGTTTCGGTTAGAAGATGGCAATGCATGCATGCAAGAGTGGCTACTGTGCTGGGTTGGCCATCACGTTAGTGCAGCAGTTATTTTTAGTTTAGTTTTTTAGTTAATTTAGTGGCTTGCTTTTAAGTTTTCTAAGTTTTGCGGAGTTGTTGCAAAACAGCGGTAGTGAACTTTTAAGTTACAGTTGTTTTTTATAGGTCAACTGCTATCTTTTTTAGGATGCCAACCACTCACTTTATTCTATCTGTGGTGAGGGTCTCTACAACCTGTGCCATAGAAGTGGAAACATGCTTTCATGCTGCATTCGGCACTCCATTTGATACTCCATTTTTGCCACCTTGAAGGTTGTAGAAGGGCGGGAGGACTTTTGGATACTGGGCTACCTTGGGGACACCTGCTTCAAATGGACCAGGTTGTAGTGGGATGGACTGGAGCTGGAGGAATACCTGAGGGTCTGAAAGCCAGAGAATAAATGGGAGCAGTGGTAAGGGCAGCCGAATTGTGGATTTATCGGGCTGCCCTTAGTGACTTTGGCTGACCATGGAAGAGCATGCCATGGAGATCTACATTTGCTGGAAGTAGAGAACTGGTCTTCGGCCTCTGACTGCCTGGAGATAGGCTTCTGGTCCAGGGGTTACCTGGTGGAGACAGAGAGCATCAACTGAAGGGTGGACACTGAATTTCTCTCTCCACTGAGCCTCTGTGGGCTGCCTAACTTAGGTTGGGTGGATCAGGGGGCTTAGGTGGAAGTACCTCCTGGACCGTGGTGCCTGCCTGTGTCGTGGCCTGGCATCGTAGTCATCACAGAGGACTTTTTTCCCTAAGTAGCTCTACAGAAGATAGCCTATTAAGAGGAGTACCATGTCATGAGTTCTGTTCTTCTTTACCTCCAGAATATAATCTGTGGCAGTATTGTGATATACAGATTTTGTGACTTGGAGGCAGTGAGACAGCCTCCTTTCTTCTGGCTTATTAAAATACTGTTTTTTGGCTCCCTGTTGAGCATGGCAATGAGAAGGCCACATGACTGGAACATATTATGTGGGTGTGGGATTGGTGAGAGCTTCCATCCCCTGCTTCACATTTCTGGAAGACATGGCGTGTTTTCAAGACAGTGTGGAATTAAAAGTACTGATTATAGTTAATTACAGAGAACTTTTGGGACAATTATTTTAAGAATTTTTAGTGCACTGCTGCTGTTTTGGTTTTATGTTTGTTGCTTTTATTTTGAATGTATAGGAGCATATGTAATTGTATGATTGAGTGTGTGAGTGATTGCTTTTGACTTACTGCTGGAAGTAGAATCTGAAGGATGTGTTGCCAGAAGGCTTTGATGGGCGGGCAGGCATTATTCTCGAACTGAGCTCAGGACCCTTCACCCCTTTGATTACCCCCCACTTTCAGCTGAGGTGTATAAGTGCTGTCACACCTTGGGGACTGTGAGGAGGCATCAGAGAAGTTGGGTTGGGAGTTCAGGTGGAGGGGACGAATTGCAGTGGTGGGGTCAAGAAGACACCCTGGGGCAAAATGGGCCCAGGAAAGGGGTCTGCCCTGCTTGATGCCCATACCCAAGTGCTTCACTTACAGTGGCAGGTAGCATGGTCAACCTCAACTACTCATCCATCCTGGATGGTGTTATGCAATGCCAGGTCAATTCAAAACAAGACAGCAGTAATTGTTGATCTTGTTTGGTCATCCAACCTGACTTGCATCATTGAGATCTGGCTAGACAAAAATACTGGTCCCATTTTGGAGTCAGCTGTTCTGGCTGTATACTTGGTGATACACAGCCTGAGGTTAGATTTTAAGGGCAGGAGGGTAGCCATCTGTTTCAAGACAGAACTGGGCCTGGTAGAGGTGCCAGTTGGAGCTACTAGATCCTTCGAATGTATCATGGGTGCAGGTATGGTTTGTAGGATACTTCTCATTAACCGTCCACCCAGGAGCTAGAAAGAGTTCCTGCAGGAGGTCACAGACTTCATCATCGAGATGGTATTGGAGGCTCCCAGGTGATTGGTACTCGGGGACTTCAGTGCCTGGGTCAACGATGAATTCTTGCAATTTGGACAACACTCCCTCCAACGGATGATGTAATTGGGGCTCACACAGGTAATTACCTCTGCGACCCATATACAGGGTCATTCACTGGATCTGATGTTGCTGCTGGGGATGGAGATCTCGGACATGGTGATGGAACACATCGGATGGTCTGATCACCACATTATTCGGTTCAGCTTTGCAGACCCCCACTAAAATAGACCTGCCCCTATGGAGATGGTCTGGTACCGCCCATTACAGACAGTAACTCAGGCTGGTCTGATGGCAGTTCTGAACCTACCAGGCAGTGTGAGTGTTAGCAGGGATCCAGAGAGTCTACTATGAGCCTATAATAAGGCAATGAGAGAGGCTCTGGATGCAATTGCTTCAGTCCATGTTCACCTGCTCACCCTTCACCCTCGATCCCCATGGTTTGATGGGACCTTGAGGGAGCTGAGAAGAATGGGAAGAAGATTGGAGCATTGCTGGCAGAAATCTGGCTTGAATGATGACAAACCCAGATTGATATTCCATTATAAGGCATATCAATCTGCTGTCTCCTGTAAGAAGGCAGAATTCCCATCCAGGGAGATTGCAGGTGTACAAAATTGACTGGCTCAGCTCTTCCATACTGTGGACAGGCTGTGCAATCCAGCCTGTCTCCAGAATTGGAGAGCCTTTTCACAACAGAAGTGTGAGGAGTTTGCTTGATTTTTCACAGATAAGAGTGTGACCATCAGGTAGGAGATCCATGTAGCTCACTCAAATGGGCAGAGCGGTGTGGGAGCACTAGCATCCAGTTTGTCTGGTCGGACTATGCTCGGTTGGTGATCGATGATGTCATGAAATTGGTCCAGGGCTTGCAACCGACTTACTGTGGTTTGGATCCTGGTCTGACGTGCCTCCTAGTGGGGTATATGGAGGCAACAGGACTGGTCCTTGCTGAGATAGTTAGGTGTTCATTAGAGACTGGGGTGTTTCTGGGCACCCTGAAGGAGGCGGTGGTTCACCCCCTCCTGAAAAACCTTCTCTGGAACCTGACTGTCTCGAAAAGTACAGGCTAGTCTCTAACCTGCCTTTTGTAGGTAAGGTTATTGAGAAGGCAATTGCATTACAGCTCAAGGATCATCTGACCCCCCCCCGTACATCTACGATCCTTTGCAGTCCAATTTCAGGAAGAGACATAGTACTAAGATGGCATTGGTCTGGGTACTTAGTGATCTCCTTATAGCAAGGAATCAGAGAAGCCATTCCATCTTGATTTTCCTTGATCTCTCTGCAGCATTTGACACCGTGGATCATAGGGTGTTGCTGGAGCACCTGTGACTTTTCTGCGAGCTGAGTGGCACAGTCCTCAGATGGTTTCATTCATTCCTCACTGGCAGGACACAGAGAGTGAAGCCCGAGGTGTTTTTCTTGGTCCCGTCCTCCCTGCCATGTGGGCAGGGCTCTGTGCTTTCTCTCATGTTGTTTGCAGTGTACATGCTGTCATTGGAAGACATTATTAAGTGTTATGGGTTGAGTTTTCACTGTTATGCAGATGATACTCAACTATAGTGCATGGTGGAATGTTGTTCTTGCTAGAAATTCCACCATGCTGAAACACTGTTCAGTCACAGAGAAAACAATGAATAGAATGCTGTACTGCATGTACATGCAGAACAGCATTCCATTCATTTAGAATGAAAAGAGTGAGCAGTGTTTTCAAGATCAAACAGTGGCACAGAAAACCCCACTAAGGATGGCTGTGGCATTTTTTTTTCAACAAGAGTGCAATGCTTTATTCAGGATCAACCAGATATAATCGGAGCACTTACAAAAAGGTTTATCCCTCCAGTTTGTTTGTTAAGTTACAAAGCGAGGTGTCTGGTCGCCATGTCTTTTTTTTTAAATCCCTCCCACAGAAGAACAACAACCAATGGGAGTGTGCACTGCTAACGCAGGGACACTCAGTCCCTAGCAACCACACAACTCACCATAGGAACAAGCTGTAGCTCCCGAAGTATGAAATGGGAGATGGCAATTTATTTTAACATGAAAAAAAGAGTTTTGGATAGCATTAAATATTATTAAATTGATCAGAGGAGCACCATACACTATATAAAACACAGGATGGGCAACCCAATGCAGAACCAGTGTGTTCTGCCACCTCGTGGTACAATTCCCAAGGACCTATTGAGCTTTGCTCTTGAGGTCACAGGGAATCATACCCCTCTGTGGCAGAACACACTGGTTCTGCATGGTTGCCCAACCAGTATACTCTATGTACTTGTCCTTTGTACCAGGACAATGTGATGCTGTTACAGTATTTAACGACTGTTTCACTGAGATCCAGGATTGGATGAGTGCCAGATGGCTCAGGCTGAATCCAGATAAGAATGAGGTGTTGGTTGTGGACCCAGATCATTGGGTGGAGGGATCTTTGGCTGGGCAGCCATCCAGCCATGGGAGGCAACCAGCTGAGGACCTTTGACCGGGTGTGAAATCTGGGCATCAGTCTTGATAGCACACTGACACCTAAGACGCAGGTTTCACCTGTTGTCAAGTCCTCTTTTTATCATCTGAGGAATGTCACTTGGATAAAGCACCTGGTACCACCAGATGACCTTCCGACATTGGCCCACACCTTGGTGACCTCATGCCTTGATTAGTGCAATGCCCTATACCTAGGGCAACTGGGGGTGGACCTCCATTGCCTGCAGCTGGTGCAGAATATGGCTGCCAGGTTGCTGGCAGGTTTACATAGATCTGACCATTTCACTCCTGTACTCCACGCTTTGCCCTGGCTGCCGGTGCAGTGCAGGATCACCTTCAAGGTCAGATTACTGACCTATAAGGCCCTACATGGACAGGGACTAGGGTACCTGTAAGAGCTCCTTGGTCCCTACTGCCCCTTTCATCCTCTCCACTCCAGCAATGAGGGATTGCTGGAGATTCCCAGGGTACGTTTGACAACATCAGGAGCTAGGTCATTTTCTTTTGCTGCTCTGACCCTGTGGAATTCTTTACCTCATCAGATAAAGGATTGCCCATCCATTGAGGCCTTTAAATCTGCCCTGAAAACGTATTTATTTGAGTTGGCTTATGCTGATATTTAAATTCCTACTATGTTTTAGAAACTTGGCTGTGTGTTTTTAAAAGTGCTGATTATACTGTTTTTTAAGAGTATTGATTATACTTTGTAAAACACTATGCTCTACACTGGAATAGCCTTCCAGAAATAAAGTTTGGTTGGTTTGTTGGTTGGATGTGCAGATTCTGAGATGTGGATAGTAAAAAACTCTCTATTTTTTTGCTGTTTTTTTGTCATTGCTTGTGCCCAGGTGGTTTGGAATTTCAGTCTGAAATTTTTAGGGTAGAAAGGGATTGATCCACAGATGTGCCATTTACTGGTTTGGTGAAAAGATTTTAACCCATTCCAAATTTATTTAATTTTAAAATGTTGGTTCTGAGCACGTCCAGTACAGTCTTTTGGATAGCTACTTGGAACGGAAACAGAATTTGGTCTTTTTTCATATGGGGCCAATTCTAATTCATGATGAAAAATCCTTTTTCATATGGACACCACTTTCTTTTTACTGTTTAAACTTACCCACAGTTAAAGTATTAAAAAATAATGTATTTTTAACAACAGCAAATGCCTGAACATATCTAAACAGGACCCGTTTCGCTAGATTCTGATGTTTATTTGTTTTTTAACAGTTGTCAGAAATAGGTTTTCTGGGCAACCAAAATCAAGGATGCCCAGCTTAGTGAGCAGAGTAGTTCGTTCATGTTCTCTGTATGAGAATTGTGGGATTTTCATGAGTTCTGCAGCTGCAGCTGGAACTCATGCTTCAGGCTGCTCTGAGGGCAGTGAGCTGCTGCTTCCCTGGTGTCTAGTGGTGCCCCCCACCCTCCAATCACCGTTGCCTTATGTACTTTTTCCCCTGCTGTCTAGTGGCATCCCTACCTATTGCCATCCCCTTAAGTATGTTTTTTTTCCTGGTGTCCAGTGACACCCACCACTCTCCAATTGCCATCCCCACATTCAAGTAACCTCTAATAAAGAAAACCATCCCTCAATGTTTATATATTTACACCTGTAAAAAAGAAAATGGTCCTTCACTGACCCAACCACTCCACCCCAACATCCTACTGAGCACCCACCACCTCGTACACCCCAACACCACCCACACACCTCACTCACTTGAACACATAGCAGGGCAGAGATCCACTCTCTGATCCAAGACACATCTTACTGCTGTAACCGCCGACTGCAATATGAGAGACTAAGGGAAGTGCATGTCAATATATTTCAATATGTTTTTTAACTTTGATGTATAACTTTGTAAAAATTTTTTTCAACATGGCCTTTTAGGGACCCCACCTCATGATCAATGGTGGTGGAATTACAAAAATCAAGCCCAAAAGGCAATTTTGACATCACTTGGTGAAATCATCTTTCAGGCAGGATTTGATAATTTTTACTGACCTTGTTCATAAGGTTGTGTTATAAGAAGGCTATGTTGACAATTTGGGGTCAGAATGTGTTACAATGGTAAAGTTATGTGCATATGTTGAAATTTTACTATGCACTCTCACAGCTTTGGTAATTTTAAATATTTTGACCCAAAATTTTCAACATAGCCATATTTTCACACCACCTAATGGACATGTCTGCTGTCACTTTTCAAATCCTTGCCATTAAGCATTTTCACACCTGTGGCATGGAATGATGTTTTGATGCTGCAGAATGGCTTTTCAATGGGCATTTGAACATTTTCACTACCAGGTTCATGAGGTGGGGGTAATAAGAAGGCTATGGTGACAATTTGGAGCACAAATACAATTTAATGTTTGTGGAATACTTTGTATTCATGCTTGTGCATACTCTGTTTTGGCTTAACTCTACTCCATCTATTCGTGTTACTTTAAGCTGGGTTGGTGTAGGGACTTTAAACTGGATAGCTGTAGGAACAGAGAGACAAAAAAATATGTTTGATAACCTATTCCAACTCATGGATAGTATGACTAGTAATGCGCAGGAGAGGAAAAAAACCCAGGGGGGAGGACCTCCACAGACCCATCCTCAGGGCATACTAAGAGGAGATGATTGAAAATCCTACTCAAGTTTCAGAATTTGGATTTGAAATGTAAGTTTCATAAGCTGATGACTTTCATCTTCAAGCTTCTTTAGAATATGATTGGGGATGTTATGTCTTGAAGCTGATGATGCTGCTCCAACTCTGAAAGAGTGCCCAGAATGTGAATAAGGATTGAGTGCCAGCAAATGTAACAAAAGTCTGATATAGTCTATAAACCATTTTGTAGTCTTTGGAGTATTATTGATTAAGGTTAGTAAGGGAAGAGAATGATTTGATCCAGAATGAAAATTCATAAGTTTGTCCAATTCAGCGACCAGCCACCATTTGTTCTTAGAAGGAAATATGGGTATGGAAACTCCTTCATGAACATGATCTGTTTTTGATGAAGGTAGATGCAGTATGTAGTAATCATCTTGCTTTCAAAGGTCAGCTACTTTAAAGAATGAAGAGGAGGTAGGAGATGAGCCTGAAAATTATCTGGGTTGAAGAAATCTGTAAAAAGCTAAACCTATAGCAGTGGAAATCATCAAATTGGTCATGGGATTGAATGGGTTAGAATCTAATAAGTCCAAAATGATTATTTTCTCTTTGAGCGGCTTCTGAATTAGCTGTTTAACAATGTAATGTAACACGTAATGCAGATTGCAGACTGCAAAAAATGTAAGGTTCAGAAAGAATGACAGCTATACTGGTATGAAAACCATGTTGAAACTCAAAAAGAGGTGAGCAACGGCGGTACAGAAAGGATGGGAGGACAAATCATCCACCAACACAGAGATTTTGAGAGGAGTCATGGGATGGGAAAAAAAGTCATTTGGAAGACTTGAGAGCTTTAGGAAAAATGCAACGAGTGTGGCATCACCACAATAATTGCAGACATGCAGAAATTTACAATCCAAACAATAACAGCCCCAGTAAATGAAACTGTAGCAGACTGGAGAAGTGCCAAACATCCATACAGGATGACCAAAACCATTGGAATGAGCTTGAGTGTTCACAATGGTATGAATGAATCCAGAACCGTTTGCAGATGATGGAGGAGGAGGAGGCTTGGAGTTGAAGGAAGAAGTAGTGGAAGAGGGCACAACCAATGAGCAAAGTGGTTAAAAGACTCTCATAGAGAGCAGGTATGAACCCTCTAGCTGGCAAAATGGCAACAAAACAGTTTGTTGTCAAGGACTGCTCAGTTTAATTTGGTATTATAGTGATGTAATGTGACAGTTGCCTTAGCAGTAAAGGACTTCTGTTAATCAGAAAAGAGCATACTGCCATAATGGGAACTAAGATCCATCATGAGGTACAAGTAGGAATCCAGTTCAGCACAACAATCAGGAAATATTGAGCAAAGGAAATCCCAACAAATGCTGAAGGCAAGAACAGGAGGGAGACCAAATGAACATCCTTGCCACCGATGGTGTCCTTGTGAAGGTGATCAGAGATGAGATGTATGGGAGAAATGACTGGAGCAGAAGGAGTGGGAAACATACCTGGTATGGTAAAAGGAGCAAGAGAAGGACTTGGCACAACCAGAGGAGCCTGAAATGGGGGAACTAGACACAATACTAGGCATTATAAGCATGATGATCCCTTCTCCAATGCAAGGCTACTCAGAATACAACAGGTCCAGAGGAAAACAACAAGAATGATTAATGGAATGGATGATTTGAACTATAAC
Source organism: Neoceratodus forsteri (assembly GCA_016271365.2). NCBI lineage: Eukaryota > Metazoa > Chordata > Ceratodontiformes > Ceratodontidae > Neoceratodus > Neoceratodus forsteri. The sequence continues at coordinate 584,042,395 of CM028137.1, read as the reverse complement.
AAGAGGTGAGGAAATTTAGAACTGTATAAACTTGAAATGATTAAACAGAACATACCTCTGAAGCTCCTGCATTTAAAATCAGGGACATGGCTTAAATAAATCAGGGACAAGTGGTCCAAATCAAAGACACATCTTAAGAAATAATAATATTAGTTCATATTCTGCTACAATGTTTGACTTGGTGTAAAAAGCATTTTCTGAAGGTAAACTAAACTGTAAAACTGATGTCCGGTGTTATTTTATGCTCTCAATCCCTATTCTTCTGCATCAGAAATCCAAAATTTAGGAGGAACAGTGGAAATTTCTGAGGCAAAATCAGGGTAAACCAGAAAATCAGGACAGTTAAGAGGTATGAGACAGAGGAGGAACCTAATAACAGTCTGTAGGATATTAACTGATCAGATTTTGAGGATATATTTACATGTGGAGTTTAACACCATGGAAACAGTAACATGGGGACATGCATTTAAATTGATTGGTAAACACTTTAAAACTGAGAGAAGAAGGAGCTGGTTCTCCCAAAGAGTTGTGAGTATGTAGAATAGCCTATCAAAAACTGTTGTGGATAGTGAAATGTTCTTGACCTCTGTACACATATAGATAGGATCGATATTTGCTGAATAGGGAAATAAATGGTTATATCCATGTTTTAAAATGGCAAACAAGCTTGATAGGCACAGTATACAACCTCCTCTTGTCTGTAACATCCTATGACACTATAATGCAAGAGGGGAACCTAGCTAGGGCTAAATAAAATAGGGAGATATAAGATTGAAGTATTTAAATAAGTGGTTAAATGGTTGGTGTCAGAAGATGTAGCACCACTTTGTCAGGGTCGTGGAGGCACTGGGACAGGTTTTCAAGGTGATGGTCTTCACCTGGCAAGAGTAAGGGGCAGTGCACTGAGGCAGAAGTTTGATGTCCTCATTGGACAGTTAAACTGACTATGGGGAGACCAAGGTTAGTGAAACCACAGTGATAGTAGAGAGGAAAGGGCACCAGCTAGTACACCCCCTAAGCCAGGGCTTGTAGCAGCACAGTGGGCAAAAATAAGCTGAGGTTCAAACTGGGATGGGGAAGGGACCAAGGAGGGAGTGCTCTTATAGCCTGCCATCAACATGAAAAACAAGAAGTTAAGGAGACCAGGGAAGAATAAGCAGGAAAGACAAATAAAAAATCAAAAAGTGATTAGAAGTTAAATTTAACGGGGTCTGTCTTAACACCAAGATTCTGGATAATAAAATCACTGAGCTACTGGCAATAATGACAAACATTGCAGTGGATCTTGTAGCCATCACATAAATTTTGCCTTCAAAAATGATGACTGGGACCTGACAGTTCCTAGGTACACAATGTATAGGAGGGATAGAGGAAAAGGCAAAGGGGGTAATGCTATATGTTAGGGAAGGCATTGAGATTGAGAAAAATGGATGTATCAGGGGAAGTCATTGGGAGACAGAGTTGTTGTGGGTGCAGCTCACGGCAGCCTTAGGCAAGGAACAACTTTTGCGGGTGATCTATAGAATGACTGGATAACAGTGTAAAAGGGAGAGACAGCTTCAGGAAGAATTAGGAAAGGGAGTGACAAAGAGAGAGGTGGTGCTGGTGGGTGATCTGAACCTGTTGAATACTGATTGGGATGTTCCTGCTGCCAGGAGCTCCAGATGTCAGGCCCTGCTGGATACAATCCAGAACTGTCTGCTGGTGCAGCTGATTAAGGAACCTAACAGGCAGACTGTCATTCGTGATGTGGTGCTCACCAACTTGAAAGTGGTAGAAGATGTGCAAGTAGGGGAGCTATTAAAGTCCAGCAACCGTAACTCCATTTGATTTTAGCCAGCCCTTGGTAATACAAGGCCAAAATCAAGGACAGAGGTCTTTCATTTGAAAAGGGAAGACTTGAACAGGATGATGGAGTTGGTTTGGGACAAGTTAATTGGATAGACAGCATTGGAGGTGGGGAGGAGAGATGGGGTGGCAATTACATGGGTCATTCTCGAGGTATCTAAATTATGTATGAGAAAGTTAGTTAAAAGAAACAAGTGCAAGAGACCAGCATGTTTCTCAGAAAGGGCCAGGGAAGTAGTGAGGGCCACAACAAGTCCTTCACCAGGTACAAGGAAATACAGGGAGAGGAAGAATGTGGAGAATACAAATTGAAAACCAAAGAATCAAAAAGAGCAGTTAGGTACATTAAAGCAGACACCAAGATGTGTATTGCAAAGGGAGTCAAGGGCAGGGAATGCAGTTTCTCTGGTATATTAGAGAAGAAGAAAGGAGAGGAGATTTTAGGCTATTTGAGGGAGGTAGAGCAACAGGGGAGGATATGCAAAAGGCAGCTGCCTTTAATATTGTTTTTGCTCTGTCTTCACAACGGAAGACAGTAGGCCTCTGCCAGAAAATGACATTAAAGCAGCCATAAAGTGAGTCCTGGAGATAAGGCAGCCAGTATTTACCATCAAAAGGGTCCAGAAAGTGTTAGCAGTGCTAAAGAAAGATAAGGCCCCAGAGCCTGATGGGATATATTGGAGGGTACACAAGGAACTGGCTGCAGAACTAGTTGAACCCCCAGTAGTGCCAGTAGCTTACTACAGACAGCTGTAGTGCTGAAGGACCGGAGGGTAGCAGATATAGTTCCAGTCAATAAGGGGGTCAAGGAGCAATTGGGGATCTACAGATCTATCAATCTCACCTCTTTTGTGGGTAAACTGATGGACTAGCTGGTCAAAGAGAACCTCATAGATTACCCATAGAGAAATAGTTTCCAGGATAGTAAACAGCATGGGTTCATGGCAGAGAGGTCTTACCAGACCAACCTGATAGTTTTATTTGACTGGTTGAAGAGGGTATTGTATAGGGGACACATCATGGATTTACTCAAACTTCAGCAAGGCTTTTGACTTGTTGCCTCACAGAAGATTGATGAAGAATATAGAGGATCTGGATGTGGCAAGGGATGTAATAAGATGGGAAGAAAATTAGCTGAAGGAGAGGCAGCAGAGTTTTGTGATTAATGGTGTCAAATCAGAAGAAAAGGAGATCACAAATGGATGCCACGGATCTGTCCTGTGTCCTGTCCTCTATATTCATCAGCAACACTGGAGAAGGAATCTGGGAAAAGTTGTGTCTCTTCACAAATGACACTATGTTCTGTGAGAGGCTAGATTGGGACTAGGGAATTAAGGAGATCTAGAGTGACCCACAAAGACTAGGGAGGTGGTGTAAGGTTTGGCAGCTGAAATTCAATTGCTTCATATTAATTCACATTGGTTCAGATTATTTTAAATGTATTTATTAACCTTCCTCAAAGACAGGATTCTGTGCACTCTCCCTTGCATGCAGCTTGACTGAGAGGCCCACGTGTAACAGATTAAGAGGAATTTTTGTCAATTGCCAATAAATACAGACAATCTTAAGCATTAGTATGGATTGTGTTAGCTCCATAATAAAGACGTTGAGTATGCTCAGTTTATATTCCCACACGTAGCAAGTTACATGATTTAAATGACATTTCAATTCCATCATATTTAAATTTGAAGCCATAAAAATTCCTGAAATGCAGCAGTGTTATCTGGTATTCTTTGCATAATGTTATTCGTGGTACTAGGAAAGCACAGTGAAAACAGCCCTTTTGGCTTTTTCCTTTACGCCTTTATATGAAACTGAGCTGCAGGATAATAGATAATAATATAGATGTGTTAGTGTAATTCATTACTTGGTTCAACATTTTATACTTAGTAAAAGGTTTAGTCAGAGGCGTCAGGAGAGCCAGAGTCAGCACACCATTCAAAGGACTAGCCATCTTTTACTACATATAAAGGCATTTGGCTAAAAGTTAACTACGGTATTTTTAGAGTATGCAGTAAAGCATGTACCCTTGTAAGAGCAAAAAAACGGAAATGCGTGTGTAGCTAATAAAAGCATATTATCTTAATGAGTTAGCACCACCAGCGTCACCACAGTCTCTTGGGGCTAGCATGGGAGAGTGCACAGGTTCAACAGCTGTGAAAGCCATTTATTTTGTATAAGTAAACAGAGCAGAGACATTGTAGCTCTTTAAAGAACTGTCTTACTTGAGTAAATAAGCAAATCTTTTACACACTTATTCGACCATAGCCTGAAAGGCATTAATTGGAGTGTTTCTGTCTTTCAGTTTGCAAGCCTTATACATACGGGCCGGACATAACAAAAAAAGAAATAAATTAAAAAAAAACCTTTAAGCAGTGCTTGCTGAAGGAGGGTTTTCCATAAGCTTGCTTTGTAAATCAAAGGCATCCTTTTGTTTTTCCTTTTTTACGTTTTAAAATGTATTGCAATATTATATCAGAGTTGTTCTCATGGGGAATTAATAGGAGAACTCTATAATGACATTTATGATTTAAAAAATAAGTATCACATTATTACACAGAATTCTGTAAGGCATTATAGTGCATGTAAGATTGTGAAAGGTTAAAGTGCACTTCAAGTTTGTGAAGGTGAAGCGTTAAACTTTTTTGTAAAGGACATCCTTGAATATAGAGAAGTATCTAAATGATGTTTAAATGTAAAAGTTTGATAACCGAATATTTATTTAAGTATTTTTTGTATATATGTTCTAGGAACTGTTTTTCATTTCAGACATCTGAAGGAATGTGAAATAATTCTGTTATTTGTGAGAAGTGAGTCATCTTCTAAGTCTGTTCATGAATTCCTGGATTAGTTTGGTTTATATTAATTACTGTAAGGACAAGGACCACGTATTTAATAAAATGTGTTGTTTACATTTAGGAATTAAAAGGCCACTCTCCTGATGAAGCCTGAATTCCAGGTAAAACATTGAGAACATAGGCCACATTAAGAAAATTGAATAAACATTTATAAGCATAAGTGAATTTCGGAATTCTGACAATTTTTTTAGAGTGCTCCCCCTTCCCCCTTTCTCACAGAGAAACTCTTATTGTGAACTATCATACAGCAGGGAGGCAGCCCATTAACTTTTTAGTCCATTTCCCTTGGCACTGCTGGGGATTCATTTCCAGGGCTGTGAGAAGCTGAAATTCAATGCCAAAATAGTGCAAAATAGCATCTGTTAATATCTGCAGCTTAATGGCTAAATATGACAGACTTCAAGTGTGGGTAAGCCAGCACAATTCAGATGTCCTTTCCTTAGTGGAAACCTGACTCTCACCTAAGATCCCAGATGCATTTCTAGCCCTTAATGAGTACACCCTATTCAGGCTTGTCAGACTGGAGAAAAGGGGTGGAGGTTGTGTCATCTAGGTTAGAGAGAGCAACAGTGTCACACCCTCCCCCACATAGACACCCGGAACACTGTGCAAGACCTAGCCATCAGACTGCTGTTAGGTGTGCACAGGAAATTCCTAACAGTTGCCTCAGTCTATACTCCCCCTCAAAATCAATCTACTGGCTTCTGCAAGATCATTGACTACATTAAATGCCTGAGACAAAACTGAGAGGTAGAAGTCCTAGGGGACTTCAATGTAAACTGGCTGTCACATGATGCTGCCCAGTATAAATATGTCCTGGCATGTATCAACTTCACTTAAATGGTTGAATCCCCCACTAGAGTTAACTATGCACTGGCTCCAGTACGCTGCTAGACTGGATCCTTACAAACCACCCTGATTGAATCTCTGACTCCACAGTCCTTGCCAATTCACTCAGTGATCACTCTCCTGTTATATGTCACTGACCAACAAAGCCCCTAAGCCTTCTCCCAAAACCATAACAAGTTGTATCGATAAGCAAGGACAACTAATCTCACTTAAAGCCTACCTAAAACAAATTGACTGGTCCATCCTTGACTCCACAACAGATGTAGACCAGGCACTGGAGTGCTTCATTACTAAATTTAATCAAGCTTGTGACATTTTTGCCTCAATAAGTAATGCAAAATAAAAGGCACCCACAGGTCATGGATCGCCCCCACTCTGCTAAATCTCATGACCACCAAAGACCACCTTTGGCTAAGAGCCAAGAACACTGGCAAACAGACAGACATCCAAAAATACAAATCTGCCAGAAACATCTGCACCCATGTGTTCAGACTTGCCAAACAATACTACATCAAGGACTGCTTCTCTAACTCTTGGGAAGATGGTAGAAAGTTTTGAGATAACCTGAAAGACCTAACTGGCAAAACCAACAAAAACTCACCCTCAATGTTATTAGTGAACTGGGAGCTCACCCAGGACTATAAAACCAACACATTTAATTATGCATTTTCTGATCCCAGCAGCATCCTGACTCAAGACTTCTTTGGTGCAGAGGACTCCTATAGGTGCTATGACCCCAATAATTGTTCCTCAATGGACCCCCCATCTACTTTAAGGTGCTCTCCAGAGCTGAAGCAAAAAATGACCTCATCTGGGCACTAGATAAATCTAGGCTCAGCAATGACAAGCTGGACATAAAACTAATTACCCTCACCTTGGATGAAGTACAGTACTACTACCACTAATAAAACTAATGAACCTATCCTTCAGTCTGGGACAATTCCCCCAGAGATGGAAAGCTGTGGTAGTCACCCCAGTCCACAAAAGTGGTGACAGAGTCCTCCACACCAATTACTGCCCAATATCAATCTTACCCCCTCCCACAAGGCCTTAGAATGAATGGTTTCTGACCAACTGGTTGACTATTTGGAAAAGTATAAACTCCAATGCCCCCAGCAGCATGGACTCCAGAAGGGACATAGCACCACTACTGCTCTACTTGAGTATACTGGCTTCCTTCATAGGGCCCTAGATAGTGGTCAGCTAGTGGGGGCAATATACATCGACCTCACTAAAGCCTTTGATTCTGTTAATCACAGTACACTCCTCAATAAACTCCACTCCCATTGGCTTCTCAACTGAAGCTGTGAGTTGGTTTAAAAATGACCTTATTAATAGGACTCAACAGGTAAAAATCAACAACACCCTTTCCAACAGTCGACAGGTTCTCATAGGGTCCCTCACTATTCAGCCCTTTTCTTAATCATCTTCCTTCAGTCTGCACAGAACAAATACTACTATATGCTGATGATGCTGTCATTTTTTTCTAAACGTCTTGTTCCGCATCACCTAGAATCAAACCTCCAAACTGAAGACTGGTTCCTCAAAAGCAAGTTTGTTATGAATTATAAAAAAAAACAAAGGTCATGGTATTCATGAACCCTTACGATTCGCAAAAAGATTATCAAATGAAAATTCTAAACAGCATGCAACCCCCCCCCCCGAACAAGTGTATGCATTTAGATACCTTGGTGTAACCCATGGTACCTCCCTATCCTATACCCAGCACATCAACCATACTGTTGAGGCTGTCAACTCCAGAATTGGCCTCCTATACAGACACCACCATGGCTTAACCCCTGAGGCACTGTCACTTGCTATTAAAAGTTCCATCCTTTCTATCTTAGACTATGGGCTGGTAGCATATGGGGCAGGCTCCAACTCTACCCCAAATGAATAAGAGTAACACTAAATAAATCCTGCAGACTGGTCCTTGATGCCGACAGACTTATCCACATCTGTGACCTGTATGCCCAAGCTGACTGACTTACCATACAGGGCAGAGTACACTACCAAGTTTGTCTTCTTGGTGAAAAAACATGCCTCTGCTTAACTCCACCTGCTATCCAAAACCTTCTAAAAACAGTGATCAATCCCCACCAGATGTAAAGCATGTCCTGATAATTGCTACAAGTCCCTTTCTTCACAGCTGCACAAGCGCAGAGGTCTTTGCCTACTGAGTTCCATGTTGGCTAAATTAACTCCCCACTGACATAACCAATGAGAACAAACTGGGTCATTTAAGAGAAAACTCTGTCAGCACCTTACCTCTCTAAGCAATTCTGACTGCTAACCCCACCTTTATCTTACCAGTCACATCTTCATTGCTATACTACTTCCTCATTGCCATGCTCTCTCTCCACCCCTTGCACACCTGACCTACCTACCCTCCTTCTCCCCTGCCCCTGCCTCTCCCATTTCCTGTTTCCCCCTCCATTGTTGCACTTTCTACCCTCACCTCTCCATCCCCTATACCCCCTCCTATTGTAACTCCAGACAAAGCTCAATATTCTGGCTCTTCGATTTATGTTTATTAAATATGTATCCATCTGTATGTAAATTATACCCTGTACACTGCACTTTTACTGCTGTTCATTGTTATTGTTGCCATTGTTCCATTTCTCCTTACACTGTGTCTTGCTGTTTGACTTGATGTGGAACCTTTTTAAATGAGCTTCCAGCTCAAAGGTATAATTACAAGAAATAAATAAAATAAAAAAATAAATAAAAAAGATGGTACAACTAGGAAACAAGAACCCCAGGACAGAGTACTGTTGGGATGGGTAAAGCTAAGCACTACAGCTGAGGAAAGGGACACTGGAATCATCATCGGTGAATCCCTCAAACAATCAAGTCAGTGCAGCAAGGCATATAGTAAGACAATTGAATGATGGGATTTATCAGAATGGATATTGACTGTAGAAGAAAAGAGGTATTACTACCTTGTTATAGATAGTTTGACTGCACCTCAAGTACTATGCCCAGTTCTGGAGTCTCAGACAGAAAAGGACAAGCTAGAGATAATGCATCGAAGGGTGACCAGGATGATTTGGGGTCAGCTGGATAGACCTTATGAGGATCAATTAAAGGCAATGAACATGTACTCACGGGAGACCAGATGAGGTGGGAGATATGATAGAGACCTTCTAGTTCTTCAAAGGAATAAACAAGGTCAATTATGAAGAACTATTTTAGCATGAATAACAGTTCAAGGCAAGGGGCATGAGTGAAAACTGATAGGAGGTGATTCTAGAGGATATAAGAAAGTTTCATTTTACTGAAAGGGTGGTGGAACCATGGAACAGTCTGCCAACCAAGGTGGTGAGCGCCAAAACCATTAATTATTTCAGCATGGCTGGGACAGAGTGAAGAGTATAGTAGCTACTCAGGACAGTTGTAGGAAGGAGGGGAACAGGGTAGTGGATAGTGACAGCAAGTAGGGAACTACTGGCAGACTGGATGGACTACCGGTCTTTTTCTGCCAATGTTGTCTACTTGTCTAAGTTTCATTGACTGTTCCATAAATGGCAACTAGGAATGTGGGAGAGGAAAGAAGCAAGGCAGGAGATAATCATAAGTTACATAAGTGTGCCAATGGGTATATCTCCCCAATGGTGACACCAACACAGCAACCTACCTCGCTGTCAATAAAATTGACTGTTCACCGACAGAGCACTGTATTGGTGCACCTGAGAAAGAGGCACACTATTTCCTGGTCCTGCACCCCCTTCCTGAATCAAGTGTGACTCAGAGTTGATTATAATAAGTATGGGGGTGTGGGGGACAGAGCCCCCCACATGAGGTTTTCGGGGGCAAAACCCCCTAATAGAAAAATGAACCAGGAGACATTTGGGATTTATGTCAAACACAACTTGTGGTTGACATAAATCCCATCACTGTGATGCAAGTAGTTGAAAGTGTTGAACTGGCATCGTAGAACTGTGGCAACGAGGGAAGGCTCACAAATATGGAAATGAAAAGGAAAAGCACTAAATGAAGGAGTAAAGTGGAGGACAAAGGGAGATGATGTGTAAAAAGGGGAGAGTATAGACAAAAGCTGTAATACAGTTTGTCTTAATGCCAACAGCCTAGAAAATAAAATTAGCCAAACTGCAGGTGATGATAACAGATGCAAAATTAGACCTTGAAGCCATTATGGAAACATGGGCCACCAGCAATAACAACTGGGACCTGTCATAACCAGGCTACACAATTTTTTATATAGGCAGGATAGGAGGAAAGGTAGAGGAAGAGTGTTAGTGCTCTATATCAAGGTGGACATAGAAGTGGTAGAGGATGAGACTATTAGAGGAGTGAATGGGAATGCAAAATCTCTGTGTGTTCAGATTGCAACAACATTAGTTAAAAAGCCATGTGTGAGAGTAGTCTATAGACTGCCGAAAGAGGGGAATGAGGGTGATAGGAAACAAGGGGCAGAAATAGAGAAAGGGGCCACAAATGGCAAAGGGGAGGTAGTGGTGGTGGTGGGGTGATCTCAACCTGGCAAACATATATCAGGACATTCTAGCATAAGCATTGGTCTGAACATAGCCTACCAAAATGCTGTCGGCATGAACAGCGTGGCAAAAATTTTGTCAAATTTACACCCCCACCACACCTCCTGGACTTAAAGATTCCCACTCTGGGGGTGGAGCGGATAACAGGGAAAGTTAAATTTGTGGGGCTGTGGAGTACTGTTTCCATGAGCCCCTTAAAAATAAACAAACAAAAAAAACAAGTATCGATGTCTGCAAAATGGTTGGAGAACAAAATTAGAACCCTGGTCTCCACTGCCTCCCAGCTGAGCTGCCCCATGTCCCAGCCTTCCATGCCATGGGAGCTACTCAGCCAGTCCCCAGTATTTTGCTGCACTTGTCCTCTGGCAGCACCATGGACAGCAACCAGGGGAGTGCATATTGCAAGCACTCTACATCCCTGTTCACTGTCCATGGTAGTACTACAGTGACCAGCGCTCTCTTGCCTGGCACTATTCCTGTAGTGCTAATCTGACTGGGTACCTCTAGCATCTAAGAGCACTGGAAGTCAGGTAATGTATGATACATTGCATGACTGCCTACCAGTGTACAAGGTGGTCTGCAATCTCAATGTGGTGCTCACCAATTCAGAAAAGGTAGGTGGAGTATGGGTTTGGAACCACAATATAGATCAAACTAATCCAGGGTACCAGTATAGCCTAATTGAAAGCAGAGGATCTGAATTTGAAAGACCAGACTTGAACTAGATGATGGAATTAGTTCAGGATAGATAATTGAATGGGTGACTGTTGAGGCAACTACATCATGCTTGAGAATAGTTACCAAGAAAAACAGGCACAAGCTACCAATCAGGTTCTTTAAGAAGATTGGTGAGGCAGTGAGGGACAAGAAAAAGGCCTTCATACACTACAAATAGAAGTAGGGTGATGAAGAATGTTGAAAATACCAAGTAACAAGGAGGGAGACTAAGAAAATAGTCAGGGGCATAAAAGCAGACAAAGAACTCCATATTGTAGAAAGAATCAAAGAAAGGGATAAAACAGTTTTTCAGAAACATTAGGGAAAAAAGAAACATGAGAAGTGAATTGTAAGACTGATAGAGGGGTATATGGTATTGCTGGATGACAAACATAAGACAGCCATTCTCAAAGACTACTGCTCAATATTTACAATAGAGGATGGTGAGCCTTTGCCAGAAAGCAGCATTAAGGCTGCATTGAGGGGATCCCAGAAATGGCACCAATGGTATTATTGAACAAAGGGTCAGAAAAGTCTTGCAACCCTAAGAATAGAAATGGCTCCAGGGCCAAATAGGATGCACCCAAGGGTGCTCAGGGAACTTCAATAGATCAATTCAGACTGGGATGATTCAAAAGGATTAAAGGGTAACAGATGTAATGCTGTTCCACAAGTGAGAGCACAAGAAGCAACTGAGTAAATACTAGCCTGTCAGTGTTACATCAATTGTAGTTAAACAGATTAGAGACATTGTAGATAAACAGATCGGGGATACTAGTTAAGGAGGACTTGTGGACTGCCTGTGGAAAAATGGTCTCCACTACAGTAAACAGCAGGGATTCACGGCAGCAAGGTCTTGTCAGACCAACCAGATAGTAATCCTTTGACTGGGTGACTGTGGCAGTGGCTTAGGGAGCAGAAATGGATTTATTCTACTTCAGCTTCTGCAAAGCAGTCAACTAGGGACCACACAAAAGTTAGGTAAAGAAGCTAGATGATCTAGGTAGTATACTGCAGGAGTCAGTCCTGGGCCCAGTCCTTTTCAATATGCTTATCATTGACATAGAAGAAAGAATACAGGGTAAGATGTATCTCTTTGTAGATCTTACTAAGCTCTGTGGCAGGACTGATAGTGAGAAGGGTTAAGGGATTTACCGAAGGACCTACATAGTTTGTTGAGGAGGTGGTCAAAGGTTTAACAGTTGAAATTCAATGCAAAAAATGTGTAAGGTGAAATACATAGGGGACAAGAACCCTTGGACATAATACTGGATGGGAGGGGTTAATCTGAGAACAGTGCATAAGGAAGATCATCTGGGAGTCATCATGAGTTACTCCCTGAAGCAACATGGAGTCCTCACCTAAGGAAGGGCTAAGGCAGGCTAAAGATGATGCAGCATAGGGAGTCAAATGATTCAGAGCCACTGAAACAGATCTTAGAAGGACCTGATTAGGGCACTGAACATTTACTCATTGGAGGCCAGAAGAGATAGGGGCAATATGACAGAGACCTTCACATTCCAGAAAGGAATGTGCAGTGTAAACTGCTAGGAGCTATTCAACAGGAAGAGTCAGTAAAGCACATGGGTACATGAGTGGAAGCTGTCAGGGTGATGAGGAGTCAGAACGGTCACGAGAAAGTTTTGTTTTACAGGCAGTGTGACTATGCCTTGTAGGAGTCTACTGGCTGAGGTAGTGGGTGTAAAAGCCACTAATGGTTTCAAGTACAAATGGGACAGAATTAAGGGCTTAATAGTTACTTGGGGGGGGAATCAGTAAGGGTGGCGACAAGGGGTGTGGGGGAAGCGAGGACAAAACCCTGGTCTAAAGAATAGGTCTTAGGGCAGGATAGGGTTAAACAGGGCAGATTGAATTGATCAATGGTCTTTTTCTGCCAACACTAGCTGTATTTGCCATGAATACTGTATCATTTTAAACTTTTGCTAGTACATTTAAGACATCTAAACCCAGGTATATATGTAATCATAGTTCTATTTATGTAAAGGTAGTGACTTCACCCCTAGGGGTTTCATAGGGTCACAGACTACCTGTAAAATATTGGGCACATTTTTATGAGGCTCACACTGTATCCCACAGCTATCAATCTATCTGTCTGTCTCTGTCTATATTTTCCTATATCTATTAATATGAAATTGATGTGACATTTCTATGTTGTTTTATTGTATGTTTTCATTAATGTGATTTTGTATCTGTAAATTTAATTATTACTTTATTTTATCTTGTAATCTCTCACCTAGTGTAACTATAATTTTTTAGGATATCATTGCAAATGAGGCTCAGCACAGTGGTCTTAGGAACCTCATTTTAAATAAGCATATTACTGTACATTACAAAAATATGGGGCTTCTACTATAGTTCCTCTGATTTTTTTTTTTTACCAAAGCATTTTAGAAAAGAATCTTGGCACAATCCCAGCTATGCCTCCAACGTTACAGGTTTGTTCACATTTATAACCTACAATAGGTTACATGACTAGAGCTCAGTAATAAAGGGATGGAAACATAGATGGGAAATCCCCCAGAGTGAATGGAAATCCCATTGTGCAGCGTCCTTAGCTCTGAGTGCTATAAAAGAGAGTGCAGTCAGACAGCAGGTTCATATCACAGCCAAGGCACCAACTTGCCTGCACTGAAGCTTTTAAAAGATATAGTAACAAGTGGCAAGTACTTTCACTCATATGTTCAAGATGAGCAACAAGAGCCTGGCAGCTGTTGTACTTATGGCTTTTCTATTGTTAATCACCTTTGAAACATCAGAATGTAAGTAGTTCTTTACACATCATACTATAAAAATTGTCATTTGTGGACTTAGAATATTTGGTTTTATGTTTAGAGGTCTTTAAAGTTGTACCATTTTTAAAATATGAAGTGACTGATGGTGTTTATAAATTGCGCACACCAATTCAATTGTTGATTATTTCTTTTGTTTCAGCTTTGCATGACTTGGACTGTTGCTACTCTTATTCTAAAAGAATACCACCACGTCACCGTATTAGGGGCTTCACGGAACAGAAACAACATGAAGTCTGCAACATTAATGCAATTGTGTAAGTAATAATATATTTTCAGCCATATAAATGATATAATTTAAGAAATATATATAATTGTAAATAATTTTATTTCTGACATACATTAATGCATTTATAATAAGCATATTATTATAATAGGTTTTGTTTTCATAGTAGTTTTTATCAGTTATAATTTCCAAGCTACATTTTGAATTCTTTTTCATTATCATTAGCTGTGATATTTACTCAGCTGTACATTAAGTCATTCAATTGGTTCCTATATTTCTGAAAGATACCATAGCTACAGTATAAAAAGTTACCTAAATTACATTTTGAGAAATTTCATAATCTACTTGTATCAATGTATTCCCACCTGAAAATACAGTACCGTTACTAGGCATGTTTGTTATCGTCATAGTCCTTCTGAGGGAAAACAGTTTTTATCATCATCACCTTGCCATATAGCAATCTTACTTTTTGGTGAAAAATGTAAGTGACTTTTTTTGCTGTGAGTGTTTTATTTCAAACATAGTTCTTTTTTTTTCAGTTTGCATTTAAATCACATTGACGTATGTGTGGACCCACATGATGCCGAAGTGAAAAAAATCCTCATTTGGCTTAGGTAAGAAAAACATTGTGTATAAGCTTAACAAATGTTCAGGTCAGGGCACAACAAAGTACCAGATGTGACCAACATTATAAAATAGGTTGAGAAATTACTGTAATGTGGCTGGCTGTTGATGCCCCAAAGGAGTTTGTTTATGTAACATATACTGTACAACACTTACAGTATGTACTTCTTTTGGCAGCCAACCACAATACATTATTAAACCTCTATGCCTGACAATTGGACTGACTAAAAGCAGTTTCAGTTACAGCTTTAAAATGTGTTGACTATGTTTACTATTTCTACTATTTATTTGACAAGGAGAATAATACCATCCATGGTTTGTGGTTACTGCTGTAATAATAACAATAATTAATAAATGTAAGAAGAACATCTCACTGGTGAGGCCCCATCTTGAATACTGCTCCCTCTTCTGGAACCCACATACTGTATAAAAAGAGACAAGGCACAACTAGAGAGGATACATAGAATGGTCAATAAGATGATACACGGTCATAAAGATCAGACATATGAGTAAAAGCTTGCAAATCTTAATTTCTATTTGCTTGAGTCCAGGACAGAAAGAGGAAATATGATACAAACATATAAGTTTCTGAGGGGCATAAATAAGGTCACCACTAATAACCACGTCAGTAAAAATTATGAAATGGGTAGAAAGAATGCTTGCTCCTGAATGGCCAAGAGCAGCTTTCAGCTGGGCTGTTATCCTAGCACAATGGTCCAGCTGAAAGTAATATGTTTAAAAAAGGCATAATATTTACTAAACATTACCCATTTCATAATCACAATAAGACACTCCAAGGGGCATGTTATGGTGGGCTAACAGACCTTCTTGGGTGGTTGAAGCAATCAGCTATGCCTCATGCTTCAACCCACCCAAGTGGGCCATTATCTCACCATAACGTACCCCTGTCATGCCAATTGGGTTACTGTTGCTATAGGGCACAGATGGAAAATTGGAGAGTGTATAAGAGTGATGATAGGAACTATTATTTCACGGAGAGAGTTGTGGAACAATGGAACAAATTACCTGGGGAGGTGCTTGTGGCTGAGACACTAAATATGTTTAAGGTGGGTGGATGGGACAGATTTAAACAGGTAGTAAATACTGAATGGAGGGGTGAGAAACCTTAATAAAAGATACTCTGTATACAGGCAATAAGACATGACTGTATGTATTTATAGATTCCAATAGTATGAATTAAGGGCAGACTAGATGGACTCTCAGTGTTTTCCTACCATTGCCCTATATGTATCTATCTAAGTTTGTATGAATTTATGTATAATGAATGCCTCAGGAGGTTGCAGAGGAAGTGTGTAACTAGGAGTATGAGTTGTTATAGCACAACCCCACACCCTGCAATGTATTATTCTTTATTGTATATTAACATTTGTATGCAATGACATCGGTACATTTATAAAAAATGATGCATCCCAAATGGGTCATTAATTTATTTTCATAATATTTTTCTGAAACTGTAAGAATGATCAAATGGTAGAACAGTGACCTAGTAAACAATGTTGTAGAGCTAAAGACCTGACAAAAACATTGAAGCTGCCAACAGGGCTATGGTCCTGAAAATGTTGGCATAATGTAATTTACTTACTTATAGAAATTTATATTTCTACACATAAAACTACAGGGGTCTATTCACACATGCATGTGTACCTCTCTATATAGAAAAGACATTGATAATACTGACACGGTGCAGAGGAGAGCCACAAAAATGATTCAGGGTCTGCATCAAATGGCATATGAGAATAGGTTGAGGGAGCTCAACATGTACTCCCTGGAGCAGAGGGAGGACATGGTGGAGACATTCAAGTATATCAAGGGTATAAATAAGGTACGGGTACAGGAGCTTCTTTAGGAGAAGAAAAGCATCAGAACTAGAGGACACGATATGAGGTTCAAGGGTGGGGGATTCAGGAGCAACGTTAGGAAGTTCTTCTTCACTGAGAGGGTGGCTGACCCATGGAATTCCCTGCCTTGGGAAGTGGTGGAGGCCAAAACAATAAATGGGTTAAAAAATGGCTGGGACAGGCTCAAAGGTATAATTTCACAGAAAGGAAAGGGGGGGTAGTTAACCATGTCAGGCACAGTAGATGGATCTTGTGGTCCCCTTCTAACATCAATTTCTATGTTTCTATGTGGTGTGCAAATCAACACTTGCTACAGAGGGAGGCATTCTGATGGCGCAAACTCCATTGATTGTACCATTTCTCCTGAACAAATTGTGCTGAACCATTAGATTTGTCCAGGTGGCCAGGTCAAAGGCATGCCTGGACCCTGGGATGCGAGCATAATACTTGGTATGCTTACAGTCATCTATGACTAATTTTGGATATTCAGTGAATCAATAAGTTATGAACACAAACTTAGCCAGCATTCATATGCCCCTCCATGAGTTCCTCATTGGAGTGGTAGACATACTGTACAGTAAATCAGCCCACAGACATCTGTCCCCAGTCTTCCTCCATGACATGGAAAGCAGGGAAGGAGGGAAGGAGAACCATGTGCCTCAGTGTGTTTTATTTTGCAACATTTATGTAAAGTGATATGGCAGTCTTGGCCCTGGCCTGTAATGTCAATTCTCTTATTTCAAAGAGCAGGCAATCCAGTGCTTGACCAATATATTATATGCTGTGCAGTGGAAGCCTAATGCCTGGCCAGGCTTCCCCCAGCAACTCCCTCCCTCTTTGGAGGACTCCTTGCCCATATAAGAAAGCAGTCAAAGATCACCTATGAGATCATGCTTGCAGTGCAGAATGAGGCTGAAAAGCTGAGCAGGCTGGATAGCTTTGACTCATGAGTATAGTTTTCCAGTAGCTTAAAAACAGTCCTTTTTTAAAAAAAAAAACAACTCAGATTTTTATTAAAACAAGGGTGTTTTTACACAAGGTACATGTTTAAAAACATACTCTTATTATAGCACTCAGATAAATACATAGTCAGAATAATTGATCATGGGAAATAGGTTACAGCCTGGAAAGTATATTAATTATAGTAAAATCCTTTACCTTAACTTGAAATATCAGTAGTAATGCAGATATAGCCTGGTTAGTATTTGCACTCCTAACCAGTTAATTAAAATCTGTTTTACTCTGTATACTGGTGCCGTGCGTTTTGTTCTTGTATTTGAGCTTTGTTGCATGGCACAGTTCTGTAGCTGAGGGGCTTCCCTTCTGCTACTCAGATTGTAAACATTTTCAGCATATGGCTTTTTTAGGCTGCAGAAAAGAAGATGTTCGTTAAATAAGTGTATTGTTTGGGTACCTAAACTCATTTGTACTGTCAACCCCTATACCCCCTAACACACACTCTCAAAAATTAAAATGGAAATGAACCCAGTCAGGCTAATATATTTAAGGAAGATAACATAACAAGCCAGGAGGCCTATTAAACTTGTTAAATTAAAACATTATCTACTTCTAGAGATGTAAGATCTTGTAAATATTGTCAATGCTGATTGCTCTTTTTTTTTGTTTGTTTGTTGCAGTAAAAAGCTGAAAAAAATGTCCCAGAAACCATAAAAAGATGTCTCATACAAAAAACAGCAACTGAAGAAATAAACTACAGTGCCACGCAAAGGATGGAAAAATGGATGATGTACACTATCGTGTGCAAATGTTACATTTTACTTGTCTTCAGTTCTGAAGAATTAACACTGATTCATATTGCATCATCAGTAGACAGCTAGTCTCTACTTGTATATTTTAGCTCATGAGCAAAAATGTTTATCTGTTTACTGTACATTCTGTGAATTACATATTTGTATGCAATTATGCATATATACATATATTTTTATGTTAATTATGTTTAATGTAGTGAATGCGACATTCTGTGTTTATTTATGTACTAAATGTAATTTACTTTCAAATAATCATATTTATATTTTCATAATATCATGGAAATATTCTGAATAATTTCAACATTGCACATTGTCTGAGATAGGGATGCAGTGTGGTCTAGTGCTTAGAACATCATATTGGGAACTAAGACATGATAGGTTCATACCCTGCTATAGCCAAAGGCTCAATGTTTCAGCTTTGGCAAGTCATTTAAACTCTTGATGCTCTACTTCAACCAGCAGCAGAAAAGGTAAAAGGAATCCAATGGAAATGAAATGGTGCACCCTCAGCTGGGCTATTCTGGTTATACAAATTCTAAAAAACACATTTTATTATGATTCATATGAAAAACATATCCTTAATTTTCTCATAAATTACCTCCTTGCCATATCTGTCAAAATTGTGTCCCTAATTTCAAAGCAGAAGTTAACTTTCAAAACAATTCTATCCAGATTTCAAAAATAATCCAGTAGCCAGGTTGCCAGTAGCCACCGCAACATAACCACTGGCTACCAAAACAATATGTTAGGTATTTAAACAGTTATAGAAATTAGGATATCTACTGAATGTCATTCAATATGGAATTTAGGGTGATAATTTCAGTTTTGAACACCAGATTTTCTTTCCTGGTGTCCATTTTAAAATGAAGTGCCAGATTTTCTACACCTGTGCTGCATGCCCATGTCATACTACCAACAGTGGTTGAGCTTAGAAAAGTAGTAGTGTTTGCAGCACTTTTCCCCATCCCCTATTAGGCTCTGTTTGCCTACCTGGTTAAATATGTGTCTTAGTAATGTCACAAAAAATGGAGCTCAGCTACATCATCCAGACAAGAAATATATCCCCAGGACCTTGGAGTCAGTAACACATTTTATTCAAGTAAAATTGGGTAAAAAATGGAGTAGCACCCCCACTGCACATAGAGCAACAATGTTTCAATGTGTCATATTCCACCATAAAAAGTTTGGAGCAAATCTTAAAAGTTATTGTAGATGATGATTTTGTTAGTCCTGTTTAGTTTGATTAATTGTGAAGTTTTGTATTTTGTATGTATTGTTATATACACTGTCCTTGGAATTTTGTATGAAAGTTTTATTGTTTTTATGTAAAAGGACTTTGTTGTAAATGAGATTTATCTCAATCGAAAGTATCCTGGTTCATATAAAAATATGAATAAAACATTTTACCTACCTATCTACGCTGATACTTTCTCAAGACATAAATGTACAGTTCATACACTGCCTTTCTATAATGCAAAACTATGTAAATAAGTTAAAGTGATCTCTGCAAGAGACAGAATAAATAAAAAAAATGTAAAAAAGATATGGTACATGAAAACTATCATTCAATATCCAACAGTTAACGTAAGGTGCAAAAGAAGCCACACAGTGTAAAACCTGTCAATGATGAAGTGATGTATTAGTGCAAAGTTCCAATCTCTACATCAGCAGGCAGGGTAGAAAATGGGGGGAGGAGGCAAGGCAAGGGCAGGGAAGGGAAGGGAATGGGAGGGGAAGGGAGGGGAGCAGAATAGAGGAAAGGAAAGGAAAGGAAAGGAAAGGAAAGGAAAGGAAAGGAGAAGGGAAAGCGAAGGGATTGAAAGAGGGGATATCAATGGAAACATGACAAGTAGGAGAAGGAAAATAGGGAAGGGGAATTAAAATCTCAAGACTAGTATATTAAAGCACAAGACACAACTGTGACATACTGTAATAGCAGGTCCAAAATTAATGTCGTACCATATGCATCTTATTTAGGAATAGGTCCAATTAAAAATGTTCATTAAGACCTGGTGGACACAACGCTCTCAGTCTATGTTGCCAGACTGTCTCATGGACAAGAGTTTATTGTCAAACCGCCACATCAATGGCAAAGGTTCACTTTTTCAAGTTTGCTGAATTTAAACTTGTTTCAGAACATTTTTGTCAGTGTGTAGAGCCACTGCATACAGTACTGGTATATGCTTGTGTATGGATATATTCAGAATACAGCAGGTCTAGGTCTTATGCTGTGAGATATTCTGGCAACATAAACGGAAGGTGTTGTTTCCATCAGGTCTTAATGAACATTTTCAGTTGGCCCTTTATCTTAAATAAGGGGCCTATGCTGGGAAATTAATCATGGACTTGATACAGAGACATGTAGCTGCACCTAAGCACGCTACTCCACCTAGATGCAGGGTTGATTATCCAACCTGAGACAATGCCAGTTGTCTGCAATGTTGTTAAACACATTTGGAAAGTACTCACAAGTTTCCATATAATGCTGCATGTTCTATTGACCTGGGATGCAATAGCAACCCCAAATGTAACTACTCAATTCATGTAATTTGTATCTGTCATATTGTAATCACCTCTGTATATTACTATGTAATAATAAGTGTTGTTTTATCTTGCATAACATGTCTGTTTGCCCTGATGTGGAGCCTTTGCAAAGGAGTCACTGACTCAAAGGTTGTAATTCTGAAACTTTAAATAAATTAAAAAAAAAAAATTATGTTACAGTTATGACTTGTACTTAAATGTAATAGTCTCAAGATTTTAATTTACCCCCCTTTCAATCCCCTCCTTGTCCCTGTTTTGATTAATATCACTCTTTCAATTCCTTCACCTTCCCCTCCCATTTTTTCCAGATCTTTCCATTTTTCCACCCCCAACCCCTTGTTTTTGATCCTGCTTGCTGTTACATAGAAACATAGACTTTAATGCCAGATAAGGACCTCTTGGTCCACCCAGTCTGCTCATTTACCTACCTGTTGGATAAGCTGCAGATCCTAGTTTTACCAACAGCCTACTTCCTCCTACCTCCCACTAGAATTGGTTTATTTCTGTTCCATGCATTTTTAAATTCTCCCACTGTTTTTGACCCCACGACCTTCTTAGGAAGGCCATTCCATGCATCCACCACCCTCTCTGTGAAATAATACTTCCTCATGGTGCCCCTGAGCCATCCTCCTATATCTTCAGATTGTGTCCCCTGTTTTTGCACATCTCTTTCTCTGAAAGATGCTACCCTCTTGGACTTTGTTGATTCCCTTGAGGCTCTTGAAAGTTTCTATCATGTTCCCCCGTCCCTTCTTTCCTTGAGGGTATACACATTAAGCACCTTTAGTCTCTCTTCTTAGGGCTTCTGGTGCAGACACTGCACCATTCTAGTTGCCCTCCTCTGGACTGCCCCATTCTGTGTCCTTGCAGAGATGGGTGGCTGGATTCTCAAATCTTTCAGAAGGTGCAAAACCTTCCCTAAGTCCCCAAAACTGCCTTAGGCATGGAAAAAAAGGGAAGATTGCTCTAAGTACTATTCACAAAATCCTCTGCAGCTGCAGAAAAAAACACTACAGACTGTGGAAAAAAGTGCAGCTGCGGAAGTCCCTGAGGAAAAAAAAAGGCGTGAGAGAACTAAGGCACAGACCCTGAAAGGCTATTCTCAGCCAGGTTTTTTCCGCAGTTGCAGACAAAACGTTACAAACAGTGGAATGAAGTGTAACTCTCCCTCAGCAAACTGCAGTAGTGTCCCAACAATTGGAATCAATTAAGGTGGAGGTGAGACACAGGTAATAGCATCCCAGATAGTATTGCAGTAGCTGTTGGTACGGGAACAAATGCACATATTGCCATGATATGGCAACAGGCAACAACCACCAGACCCAGTGCAACCCATGATGGAGCTCCACAGACAGTAGAGCCTGACCAGTCTGCAGCAAGTGCTAACCCTTCTGGCCACAGGAACACCCCAGGGAGAGAGTCGACCAGCAGTGATAGTCGACCACTGTGGTGCCATGGTATCATGGGTACCTGTGGTGCTGCAGTGGTCCCAGCTGAGGGACTGGTTGCAGGTCTCTTTGAGTGTGCTGTCAGCTTCACAATATGGTAGCAATGTTAAAGTCTACTAATTCAGCTACTGAGTTGTACTATTATTTATTTATTTATTGAATTTTGATGACCGGGTAGGCCCACTGGGCCCCAGAGGTCCCTTTTTCAGGGGTGACCCGGGAATAAAAGTACATGAGATTATAGACAGTTGAACGTATACATAAAAGGTCAGCATGGGTACACAGTATTCGGCTTTTTACACAAAGCAGTTGTTCAATGGATTTAAATATCTTGTTTGCAAGTTGTTGTTCATGTGATCCTACATTAGCCACACCTACATGAGATCCTACATTAGCCATACCTACTCAAGAGACAGTACTGCTAATTCATTAGGTAATGTAGTTCTAAGAGCATTAGGATTGTTCAGAGAGGGGGAGGGAAAGTTAGTGCTGCCTGTTCAGGGGTTAGAAAATATTAGTTTAGTAAGCAGGCTATCATAGGGTGCGGTGGCATTGGCATGCGGCCATTGATAGCAGGTGGGTTTTAAGTCTTGTGCGGAAGCACGGAACCGATGGGGTTTCACACACCTCCAAAGGGAGGTTATTCCACAAGGAAGGGGCAGCATGTGAAAAGGATTTCTAGCCTGCCTTTGTCCTAACCTTGGGGACATCTAGTAACGTAAGGCCTGAGGACCTAAGGCTGCCCAGGTTAGTTTTTACTGAAAGGAGTCCACCGAGACTTGGGGGAGGCATAGGGCTCATTATCTTCTTCACCAGGCAGAGTAGGTAGAGTACAGGGTACCTGAGGTGAGCCTCAAAGGATGGACAGTTAAACTTTGCTAACGCCTCACAATGATGGCTCCTGGAGTGGGATAAGGTGGCAAAGCGAGTCACCTTGTTGTATAGAGTCTGTAGTTTACCATACTCCAGCTTTGTGACTCCCTGGTAGACTGGGGCAGCATATATTAGTGTTGGAAGTAGGACACTAGCAGCAATAGTGGTCCGAGCTTCGGGGGTTAACAGTTCCTTGAGCCTATACAGTAACCCGAGTTTTGTATGGATTACTCTTGTGACCTGGTCAACATGTTGTTTGAACATGAGGCCTTGGTCAAGGGTAAGGCTAAGGTACTTAGTTGAAGAAACTACCTCCAATTTAGTGCCCTCCAGGGACGTGAGTTGGAGCAGTTGTGATCTATCTTGTCCAGGGGGTCTTGGTCCAAACAGCATGGCTTTGGTTTTATTGGTATTTAAGGACCATTTTGTTCTTGCAATCCAGATGGGGTCTCACCAACTGTCTCTACAGAAGGATAGCAACTTTTCATTACTATTGCTGTGCCTACTCAGCCATTTCCACAGCTGTGGATTCACAGTACTTGTGGGATTCCCACAGCTGCTAGAATTCTGCAGCTGCAGGACTTTTTGCTGAATTCTCGCAGTTGAGCAATTTTCTTTGTGAATATCATTCAATGGTGTTTCCGCAGTGCTGCAGGCTTTTTTCCCGCAGCTGTGGGATTTTGGGCCTTCTTTGTGAATCCTGCCCCGGGTCTCCAGAACTGAATGCAGTATTCCAGATGGGGTCTCACCAACTGTCTCTACAGAGGGATAACAACTTTTTATTTTCTACTGCTGTTGCCTCTCCCCTTTGTATCCTGCTATTCATCCAACCCTCCTTAACGATTTTTCACATTGCTTGCCTTCCTTTAGGTCATCTGATATGACTACTGCAATGTCCCCTTCCATTTTTATTGCAGTTAATACCTCCCCCCCATTGTGTACTCTTCCCTTGGGTTTCTGTTTCCCCGGTGCATTACTTTGCACTTATTTGCAGTGAATCTAAGCTGCCATACTTTTGACCATCCCTCCAACCTTGCCAAGTCCCTTCTCATCCTTTCCACCCCTCCCTTTGTGTATCAACCTTGTTGCAAATCTTTGTATCATCTGCAAGAGGCATGCTTTTCCTTCTAGTCCCTTCACAATGTAATCTATAAAGACATTAGGAGACAGGTCCTAGCACTGAACCCCGCAGTACCCTGCTAATAACCCCCCTTTCTTTAGAGTGGACTCTGTTTAATATTACCCTCTGTGTCCTGTTGTCCAACCATTTTTTTATCCAGGTTACCACCCTGGGACCCACTCCCGGGCTGCTAACTTGTTTATTAATCTTTTGTGTGGGACTGTCAAAAGCCTTGCTAAAGTCTAGGTAGACCACGTCCACAACCCCTCCCTGGTCTACTACTTTGGTCACCCAGTCAAAGAAATTTATTAGATTCATCTGACATGATCTTCCCACTGTGAATACACACTGCCTTGAGTCCTGTGCCCCGCTGGCCTCTAGGTACTCAATAATTCTTTCTTTCAGAAGTGATTCCATCATTTTCCCTACCAATGAGGTCAAAATAACAGGTTTGTGGTTTCCTGCCTCTGCCTTGCTCCCACTTTTGTAAAGGGGAATCACATCCACCCTCCTTCAGTCCTCAGGTACCACACCATCCTCCCATGATTTGTTAAAAAGGGTAGTCAGTGGTGCCACTAGTTTTCCCCTTAGTTCTTTTAGAATTCTGGGGTGAATCCCATCAGGCCCCAATGCTTTGTCCACTTTCAGTTTTAGGAGTTCTTTCAGAACCCTTTCTTCTGTGAAGGGACTGGTATCAACCCCCCTATCCAATCTGCTTCTATTATTTGGTTTAGCTACCTCCCCCTTATCTTCTTTTGTGAATATGGAGCAGAAGTATTATTTCAGTATCTCTGCTTTGTCACTGTCACCCTCTACCCTCTCCTCTCCCTTTTATTATGCCTTGCTATCCTTCCCCTGGTCTTTCTTTGCTCCCTACTGTACCTATAAAAATGTTTTATCACCCTTCTTAACTGAACTGGCTATCTTTTCCTCAGTTTTGGCCTCTGCTATTCTGACTGCTTTACCCACTTCCTTCTGGTACAGATCTCTGTCCTGCTCCTTCTGTGTTTCCTTATACTTCCCGAATGCTCCCTAAACTTCACCACCACCTCTTTTGAGAACCATAGTGTTTTTTTCCTTAGTTTTGTTTTGTTGATTTGCTTCACACAAAGGCTTGTTGCTTCTGTGATGGCAGCTTTGATTTTTCTCCATTGTTCCTCCATGCCACCTTCTTGCCCATTTGCTAGTGCTTTCCTCAGGCAGTCTCCTATTTTGCTAAAGTCAGCCCTCCTAAGTTCAATACCCTTACCTTTGTATGACTTGACTGTATGGCTGTGTTTATCATGAACCACACTGTTTGGTGGTTGCTTGTTCCCAGATGGTTACCCACTTCTAAATTAGAGATCCTCTCTCTCTGTCCCCATTTGAGAGTACATAGTCAAAGATTGCTCTGTTGTGAGTGGGTTCCAACACTACTGTCTGAGGCATGCCCCCTGTAGGGCAATGAGAATTACTGTGCTCTTGGATGTGGGTGCAGCAAAGGTGCTCCCGTTAACATTTGGCATATTCAGGTCCTTCAGCAACAATATCTCCCCTTTTTCTGCCTGGATATCATGGCAGTCAAAGAAACATGGTACACAGAGAACCATGACTGGGATGTCAACATACCAGGGTACACAATCTACAGGAGGGACAGGAAGAGTAGAAGAAGAGGAGGGGTAGATCTCTATGTAAGGGAAGGGATCAAAGCAACAGAACTAAAGGGCACACAGGGAGGAGAGGAGGCCCTGTGGGTCACCCTGGAGACTGGAAATGGCACCACAATCTGCACAGGGGTTGTATACAGACCCCTATCTCAGGGGGAGGAAATGGACAAGGAAATAATGGAAGACATCCTTAGGATGGCAGGGAAAGGGGAGATATTGCTGATGGAGGACCTGAATATGCCAGATGTTAACTGAAGCACCTTTGCTGCAGCCACATCCAAGAGCAGGGCCATTCTCAATGCCCTAAAGGGGGCATGCCTCAGACAACTAGTTTTGGAACCCACTCAGAAGGGAGCAGTCTTAGACCTGGTACTCTCAAATGGGGACAGAGAGAGGATCTCAGATCTAGAAGTGGGTAGCCATCTGGGAACAAGCGACCACCAAACAGTGTGGTTCACGATAAACTTAGCTGTAGAGACAAGCCATACAAAAAGAGAAGGTACTGGACTTCAGGAGGACTGATTTTGTCAAAATGGGAGCGTGCTTCTGAAAAGCACTAGCAAACAGGCAAGAAGGTGGGGTGGAGCAACAATGGGGAACTATCAAAACCACCATCACAGAGGCAACAAGCCTTTGTGTGAAGCAAATAAACAACTCAAAACAAAAGAAAAAAACACTATGATTCTCAAAAGAAGTGGCGGGGAAGGTTAGGGAGAAAAAGATAGCATTCAGGAAGTATAAGGAAACACAGAAAGGAGCAGGACAGAGACCTGTACCAGTTAAAGCAGAAGGCAGCGGGGAAGGCAGTCAGAATTGCAAAGGCCCAAACCCGAGGAAAACATAGCCAACTCAAGAAGGAGGATAAAACCTTTTATGGGCACATTAGGGAGCAAAGAAAGACAAAGACAGGGATACTGAGGCTGAATTAAGAGGAAGGTGGTTGGGCAGTGAGCAACAGTAAAAAAGCAGGGTTACTGAATGAATACGTCTGCTCAGTATTGACAAAGGAAGAGCAGGGGGAGATACCTAATCCAGTCAATAGAAGTGCTCTAGATAGGGGGGTTAATATTAGTCCTTTCACAGAAGAAAGGGTTCTGAAAGAACTCCTAAAATTGAAGGTGGATAAAGCAATGGGGCCTGATGGGATTCACCCCAAAATTCTAAAAGAGCTAAGGGAAGAACTAGTAACACCACTGACTACACTTTTTAATAAATCATGGGAGGATGGTGTGGTACCTGAGGACTGGAGGAGGGCAGATGTGATTCCGCTTCACAAAAGTGGGAGAAAGACAGAGGCAGGAAACTACAGACCTGTCAGTTTGACCTCAGTGGTAGGGAAAATGATGGAATCACTTCTGAAGGAAAGAATTATTGAGTACCTAGAGGCCAGTGGGGCACAGGACCCAAGTCAGCATGGAGTCACAGCAGAAAGGTCATGGCAGACAAATCTAATTGATTCCTTTGACTGGGTGACCAAATTAGTAGACCAGGGAGGGGCTGTGGACATGGCGTACTTAGAATTTAGCAAGCCATTTGACACAGTCCCGCACAAAAGATTAATAAACAAATTAGCCAGCCTGGGAGTGGGCCCCAGGGTGGTAGCCTGGGTAAAACACTGGCTGGACAACAGGAAACGGGGTAATAGTAAATGGAGTCCACAGTGAAGAAAGGGGGGTTACTAGTGGGGTACAGCAGAGTTCTGTACTGAGGCCGGTCCTTTTTAATGTCTTTATAAGTGACATTGCAGAAGAACTGGAAGGAAAAGTATGTCTCTTTGCAGATGACACAAAGATCTACAACAGGGTTGATATGCATGGTGGGGTGGAATGGATGAAAAGGGACTTGGCAAGGTTGGAGGAATGGTCAAATGTATGGCAGATTAGATTCAATGCAAAGAAGTGCAAAGTGATGCCCCTGGGAAACAAAAACCCAGGGGAAGAGTACACAATGTGGGGTGAGATACTGACAACAACAACAATGGAAAGAGACCTGGGGGTAGTCATATCAGATGACCTGAAGGTGGGCCTGCAATGTGAGAAGGCAGTAAGGAGGGCTAGGGGGATACTGGGATGCATAGGGAGAGGCATCACCAGTAGAAAACAGGAAGTTGTTGTTCCTCTGTACAGACAGTTGGTAAGACCACATCTAGAGTACTTTGTACAGTTCTGGATGCTCCATTTCCACAAAGACATAGACAGGGTGGAGGCTGTCCAGAGAAGAGCAACCAAAATGGTGCAGGGTCTGCACCAGAAGACATATGAAGAAAGACTAAAGGAGCTTAAGCTGTATAGCCTTGAGGAAAGGAGGGAGAGAGGGACATGATAGAAACTTTCAAATTCCTCAAGGGACTCAACAAAGCCCAAGAGGGTAGCATCTTTCATAAAAAGAGATGTGCAAGAACAAGGGGGCACAATTTGAAGATAGAGGGGGGACGGCTCAGAGGTAAAGTGAGGACGTATTTCTTCACAGAAAGGGTTGTAGATGCATGAAACAGCCTTCCTGAGGAGGTTGTAGAGTCAAAAACAGTGGGGGAATTCAAGAATGCTTGGAACAGACATAAGGCAATTCTAATGGTGGTAGGAAGAAGTAGGCTGTTCGTTAACTAGGATCTGCAGCTTATCCATTAGGTAGGAAGATGGGCAGACTAGGTGGGCCAAGCGGTCCTTATCTGCCATCAGATTCTATGTTTCAATTTTTTTTTATAATTCATATTTTATTAACAGATTTTCAGAATACAGGGGACAGAGAGTTACAACATACTCTGCATATGTTCAAAGTGTTACATGAGCTGTCCCCATCCCCCCTTCCCCTCACCATACAAGCAGCAGAGTCCATACTGTGATAAGATAAGCAATACTATATAGTGTCATAAATTAAAGATCATTGTTACAGTAACTCATATACCTGATCTGGTCATGATTAGCGTGTAAAGGGACCAAGCATTCTTGTACCACTGCAACTTATTAAGAGGTTTGCTATCGCTTTTCTGTAATGTATATTAGAATTTCATTAACCCATTCCTGATATGATGGGCTTACCACGTCCTTCCAATGCCGAAGTACAATTTTTTTAACAGATAATGCAACCATGGAAATATGAAATCTCCTGATTCTCACTTTAATAGATAGATCTCCCAACAGACATACGTCTGGGGTGAAGCAATCTTGCAAGCCTAAAATAGGATCTAGGTTATTCTGTATAGCTACCCACAAAGACCTTATCTTGTGGCATGACCAAAAGATGTGAAGAAGTGTGCCATCCTCCTGACATCCTCTGGTACAAGCCCTCGATCTTATAAGGCCCCATTTCCTCAGCTTCACAGGGGTGTAATACATGTTATGCATAATGTGGTATTGCATAAGTCGGAGTCTGTCCTGAGAAACATATTTATGACAGAAGATTCTATGTTTCTATTCCAAGGATGCCTTCTATCATTTCCTTGTCCATTTTGTCCCCCTGAGACAGGGGTCTGCATACAACCCCCATACAGATTGCAGTGCCATTTCCTGTCTCCAGGGTGACCCACAGTGCCTCCTTTCCTCCTTGTTTACCCTTTCATTTCATAGCTTTGATCCATTCCCTTACATAGAGAGCTGCTCCTCCTCCTCTTTTACTCTCCCTGTCCCTCCTGTAGAGTGTGTACTCTGGTATGTTGACATCCCAGTCATGATTCTCTGTGCACCATGTTTCTGTGACTGCCATGATATCCAGGTGTCTCTCTTCCATCAAGGCCACTAGTTCAGGGAACTTGTTACCCAGACTATGTGCATTGGTACTTAGCACCCTCCATTTTTTGATAGCCTTACCCATTTTAGCCCCATTCCTGTGCTTACTGTCTTTGCCTTTTTCTCCATTGACCCCTGCCCTGCTCCCTATTGACTTCTTTATCTTAGTGTTTAGCACACTAACTCTCCTGTTTTGTGTGGGGGGGCTGGGATTTCCATGCTTCTTTTCAGTGCCTCCCCCCTTGGCTAGTTTAAATACTTGCCAGTGAAGCATTTAAACCTATCAGCTAAGATTCTGTTTCCCTCCTGAACAGATGCAGACCATCGTACCAGTAGAGGCATGCATCCCTGCAGGTGAACCCCCCATCCCCAATGAAACCAAAACTCTGAGCCCTGCATAAGTTTTTCAACCATTCATTGAATCCCATGGTGTGGAGTACCCTAGCCTCACCCATGCTGTAGACAGGCAGCACCTCCGAGAAGGTTACCATACATGCTACTTGTCCAAGGCCCCCATAAACTCAACAAACTCCTCCTGCACTGCTCTGATCCCATTCTCAGGCAGATCATTTATCCCTAGGTGAACAATGATGTCCAGCTCCTGCTTCCATGCCACTGCTCCCATGATCGTGAGGATTTGCTTCCTGTCTCTCCCAGCCATGGCACTGGGCAGGCACCTTACCTCCCTCTCCCCTCCCCCCCAGTTGTTCCCTCCTAATGATTGAGTCCCCCACCAGGAGTTGTTTCCTTCCCCTGTGGGGTCTCATGCCACCCTCCTCTGGGTCTCCTTTGTGGAGGTTCCCACAAATTATTGGTTCTGAAACTTTTCTTTCATACACCACTTCATAAATGACACTTTTTACACTGTGTGGCTTGTTCTGCAGATTGCATTAGCTGCTAGATACTGAATGATAGTTTTCATATAAAGGTTACATATGGTTTCTTATGTATTTTATCCATTGCAGTGGTCACTTTAAGTTTGTTTATTTGCATAGTTTTGCACTATAAAAGGGTGGTGTATAAGCAGCATATTGACGTCTTGGGAAAGTGTTAGAACATGAAACTTTGACTCTCTACATGAGGTAGGGGTGCTACTCCTTTTTAACTGACTTTACTTAAATAAAGTGTGTTATCAACTCCAAGGTCTTGGGGATACATTTCTTCTCTGGATAGTGTAGCTGCACTCCCTTTCTTGTGACTTTCATGCAGTTCTGCTTTTGTCTCTGTCATGCGGTGTCCTGAGCTGCTTCTCAAGAAGCCAAAATGGGCAGCAGCAGTAGTAGACTTGTCCCAAACAGGCATAACCCTTTATTAAACACAGCAGTTCCCCTGCTTGTAACAGATTCAGAATTCTGAAAAAATAACTTTAATTTGGGGGTAATGGTGGTGGTGGGGAATAATAAGGAAAAATATCAGGCAGCATTACTTCACATAAAGAGCATACAATTACTATACCAGCCTTCCTCTTGAGTTTGTGGGATTTTGGAAGTGTTTTGGGATTCTGAGTGGATCGTGACAGTTCCCTGAAGAAAAATAACCATCAGGGATACACTGCATGAAGGGTAAACCCTCATTCAAGAAGGTAGCAAGCCATAATCAATCAGTCGGTCAATCAATCAATCACCAGCAGAAAGAGGGAGGCAATAATACTTCTGTAAAGATCACTAGTGCCCTCTATAGGAACCGCTCCTCCCTCTCGCTACCCATCAGACGTGATCTAGTCCTGAAAATGATTCTACCCACCTTTGACTACTGTGACGTAGTCTATAACTCCGCCTCAAAGACCACTCTAGCCAGACTGGATCCCCTCTTTAATGCTTTCTGCCGCTTTGCCCTCGATGCCCCCCCTCGCTCACATCACTGTGAGCTGTACCGTTCACTGGCCCTGCCAACCCTGAGCAACCGGTGCCTACTCCACACTGTAAAATTCGCTTCTAACTTCTGGCTCGGCTCCCTCCCACCCTACCTAGCATCCTCCCTTTCTTCCTCACCTACCCCCACTCACACCCTTAGATCCACAGACTCAAGGCTATTATCCATCCCCCACCGAAAGACCACTGCCGGCCAATCAGCCTTCTCCTACCTCTTCCCCAAACTCTGGAACGGCCTACCTGCCCAGATCCGCCACTCATCATCCAAATACTCCCTATCCTCTGCCCTCACTAACTTTCTCACAACAAATTGCAACTGCCCCTGAACTCTCCCCACCTCTTACCTCTCCTCCAGCTACCTCCCAGAGCCTGACCAGTGGCCTGGCAATAGCCAAATTGGCTGAGTTATATACTGCTCCACGTGCTTACACGCACGCTTACTTCCCCCTCCTACTCCTTAAACCTCCCTCTTTCCTCCCCTCCCTATCTCCCCCTCCTTACCCTCAGCACCAATACCACTCGCCCTCCCTCTCGCATCACCTTTACCTACCCCCCATGCTCCTAAGCACACTTTTCCCCGAACTCAAACAGGCTCCTGTGCTTCCCACTGCAGCTCATGGCTGCACAGGCACTCAAGTTCTGACCTGTCACACTAGTAAGCTAATGGCACTTATGTAACTAATGTATTTCCCCTTGAATATCCATTGTATGTTCACCCCTCCCCTGTAGCATTTGCTCTGCTTTGTTCCAACCATGACTGTACGCTTGATATGTATACCCTTGACCTGTTTGTATGGTTTGCTATGCTTTGCTCCTACCATGCCTGTACACTTGATATGTATACCTATGACGTGTTTACCCTGTCCCTGTTGTGCAACATTTATACTGCTCTAACCTTGCCTTTACACATGTCATATTTACCCTGTCGATACTATTCAGTGTTCTGTATTCCACACCATATGTAAAAAGTTCCATTTGTAATACCTCCAATCGATGTATATTGTCTGTATTGCATTACTGCTAAACTCATCTACTGTATGTATACCTGACTCCATTGTAACCTTCCCCCCAGGTTGCACCATGAGACGAGCATCTTTTTGCTCAGAGTGCCTTTTCTGGTGAAACATTTTCAATAAATAGTGAGATCCCACCTCGAGTACTGTGTACTGTTTTGGAGGCCCCATCTCCAAAAGGACATAGGATAGAAGTGGTGCAAAGGAGGGCAACCAAAATGGTGCAGGGCCTGCATCAAAAGCACTATAAAGAAAGGCTAAAGGATTTAAATATGTACTCTCTAGAAGACAGGAAGGAATGGGGGGAATATGATAGTGACATTCAAGTTCCTAAAAGGAATAAACAAGGTAGAGGACTTCCGGTCAGGCTGAGCTGCAAGATGGTGATGTGATCTTTTGGCTCTTCTTCCACTCAGCTGCTACTACAATTTCGGGTATTCAAATTCCCTACAAAAATCACATTTGGAAGCTTGGAAAAACCTTTCTTAAATGGCCAGCAAGAAAACAACCCCAAAAGCGGTGAACACAGCAAATAAGTTTACCTCAAGGGACTTCTCCTCTCCAACGGCTTCTTCAGCAATGGTGTCAGGCCCGGTAGATTATTCTGCTCAACCCTTAAACTTGGCCATCCCCGATGAATTGAAAGAATTCTGGGCCGAATTCTAAAGTCTTCTGATTGATCTAAAAAATTCCCTCTCTGCCCTGAATACTAGAGTGGGGGACTTTGAACAATCTGCCATGGCCATGGATTCCAGGGTAGATTGCTTAGAGTGGGTCTTAGCTAAGTCCCTTCAAAAACAGCATGAACTCCTCGAGCGGTGCGAGAATCTGGTGAACCAGTCCCGCCGCAATAATGTGAGGCTTTATGGCATTCCAGAAAGAGAGGAGGGCCAAGATATGATTACTTTTATGCAGGATCTATTCACTTCCCAAATTGGTCTCTGGGATTTGTCTTCACTCCATACTGAATGCGTACACAGATTGTTAACTACGAAGCCCCTCTCTGATTTGGCCTAACTCCAATCAATTGTCTGCCGCTTCCTCAACTATGCTACTAAGCAAGAAATCCTTTTAAGAGCATGGCAAAATGGGCAGTTGTTTTATAAAGGGGACCATGTGTATCTAGACATTGATTATTCGCCACTGCTTATGGCCAGGCGACAAGCTCATGTCCCACTCCAGTTCTGAAGTAGCTTCAGTCTCTGAAAATTACATTTTTGACCCCTTACCCAGCTCATCTCCATGTTAGCTATTCTAATGGCCCCAAGACCTTTGATTCCCCCTGAAGAAGTCTACCAGGACCTTAAAGCTCGGAATTTAATACCTGCTGAAGAGCATATGGACTTTAATATTGTACGCGAGAAGAGGACCATTCAGAAGAATTTATGGAATAAAGTGTTACCCCAGAACAAGAAATGTCAACAAGAGCAATCACTAGCAGAAATCAGATCCCTGCTACAAGGCTTCTGCAGGGGGACTCCACCTGAACATCACTGGACTGATGTTGAATTGTGGCAGGATTATTCGGAGCAGCTGGCTAACTAACCCTCAGCTTAATCTATCCAGTGGCTGTTATACTGTATATGGGCTATTCCATAATAACATTGTTTTGTCGTTAGTTGTTAGTATTCCCTTCTTTTTTCTTCTTCTCTATCCTACCATAAGCCGACTGCTTTGCTTTTTAACTGTCTGTTCTCTTTTTTCATGTTGTTTTTCCAATCTTACATCAGTGTGTCTCCTCTGCTCTACTTCTCGGCTGTCCTCACCTATTATGCAGCTGTAACTCATTATAGGAGTAATCTACCCTTCCCTCTTTGTTTTTTGACATCTTGCTCTGCCCTTAACTTGCCTTTAGATTTATCTGTTAGTGGTTAAGTCAGTCTACAGTTTCCATCTCTCTATTATTCATTACTCAACTGCTCTACACTATCTGTTGTTGGTTAATCTCTACTACATTTAAGCCTGCATTATTATTTCATGATCAGCTTCCTTATTTTTATTCACCTGCCTTAGTTTTTTTTTTCCTTTTTCTCCTTCTTCTCCTGCTTTTCTAGTTTCAGGGGCAACCATATTACAAACACTAATATTTCAGCATTCTAACATATGCTTGCGTTTTAGTGTCAGTAACATGCTTTTTTACTGTCCTGCTTAACAGTAAGCTAAGCACGTCACCTACTAGCGCTTTTCTGTTATGATTTATTTTGGATACTACTGATACTTTCTGGCTATAGCTCTTGCTGTATATGTGATGGACAATTTTATTAATCCTTTTTGGTTGACCTCTATCTAGTATTGTTTTTTCTTTTCTTTTTCCCTTGATCCCTTTGGAATTCTGAGACCTTTCTTCTGTCTTTTTAGTACAAACTCTTTACTCTTTTTTTAATTTTCTCTCAGAGCAATATTGGTCACAAAGGCTGTAGCTTTGGTCATTGGGGTGGGGGAAAACTTATATTACTATTAAAGGGAAAAGGGACCGACAGAGGAGAGTGGAGAGGATGGGATGAAAGTAAAAGGGAGGAAAAAGGAAGGAACAAAAGGGAGGGAAAATCAATAATTACTTTATTTTATGAATTTTAGGGTGAGTTTTTACTGCCTGGAATAAGGTTTTTCTCTTTTCTTTTAGTAGGGTTCTTTTTTTTTCTCTTTATAATCTGCAGCTGGGGAGATGCAATTGTCCTCCTTTGGTTATTTTCTTTCCACAGACCAGACAGTTGTTTTTGTTTCTTTTCAACAAATTATTATTGCCATATTTGGCAAGGTTCATTCTGAACCTTAAGGGGACTTGAGGTACATCCTTATCCCCTCCTGCGGCCTACAGATTCTCTTTACCTGAGCCGCCCAGGAGCAGGCCAGATTACCCTGCTCCCTGCCTAGGAAGCCATACACTTTTGTGTGTTCTTTATTGGCATGCAATCAAATTGTTTTTTTTTTTCTCACAGACTAATTTCCTTCCTTTTTAGGGGTCTGCCTCTCTTCAGTTAAGTAAAGGATATATTACCTTTCTGTATATAGTTATTGACAGTTGAGGTTGTTTGTTTTCTCTCTTTGGGTACAGCAATTTTCATTTGTGAATCTGTGATTTGGGGAAAGAACCAAGGGTTGATGTTTTTAATTCTTGCTTAACACTGATTAGTCAATCCATAAAAGTAATGGAACAGAGGGACACCCTTTTTGGAAACCAGTTCCAGTCTAATTGTGTGCAGTGGGAGGTCCACTCTAATGTATGCCTCTTGTCTGTTTTTCAGCAGCTTGAGACTGAGAATGTTTTATTTTTTCCTGTGGTGCATTTTTAATGGCTTGGAAGCCATACATAAATATATTGCATTGAAGATTTTGGGGATGGGCAGGCTATTTTATTTCTCCAACACATTCAGGGAGGTCATGTTTTTCTTGGTCTGAGGGTGCTCTCCTCCCCTTCTAAGGGGACTCTTATTTTCAGTTTTTTTGGGGGGGCTGTTTCATTTTACTAAACTGTCACACTTCATTCCACTTTTTTGTATGTATTGAATGATATATTGAATGGGCACCCACATTAAATTCATCTCTCTCAATGTTAATGGCATTCGTAATCCTATGAAGTGTACCCTCCTTCTGCAGTATTTTAAACAACAGGCTGATTTTTTATTTCTCCAAGAGACCCATTTGCTCACAACAGAACATGCCAAATTCTGCTCCTTGTTTTTTTTTTTTTTTTGTGGCAGGTCCATTGTCACACATCTGTCCTGATCATGTCCCCCAGGCTTCCACCGCCATTCATTGCCACTGTTATCCCCCAGTCACCCCCCGGCTTACCCCACCAGAGGGCGGGGCCACAGCAGCGGTCCTCTGTCCATGCTGTGGAACTGTATCTAGTCAGGGGATTGTGGCGGTGGTGACTAATCAGAGCCCTGAGGAGGGCTTCACTCTGACAGTGGACCTCGCCCACCTGCTATTTTCCCCTGTTTTCTGTGGAGGTGGGGATGTGCAGTGATGCCAGTGTCCACCCCACCTCCCTGAAGCTGAGCGCCGGTAGCGTGGGTATCTCCCAGCCTCCACCAGGAGTCCTCAGTGCACTGGACACTTACCCCACCCACCCTCTGGAGAAGGAGAGCCATCCCTGGTATGCTCTATCCTTCTCCCCTGGGCAGCCCTCCTATGCTCCTTGGGTTTTGATCATGTGTATTCTTCTTTCCATAGTTTGGGCAAGTGTCAAGAGGTCCTAATATTAGGTAGGTGAGGACTCCCCTTTGAGCCCTTTTATACCTATGAAGATAAGGCTGGACTTGATGTTCTGGTTATGGGCTCCCTCAATGGCAGTCCCCTAACTTTGGTCAGTATTCACTTTCCACCAGGGACATCAACTGCTGTTCTTTTTTTTTTTGCATCTTCTGGACTACCTGCAGGGTCAGATCATTTGTGGAGTGGATTTAAACTTTACTTTAAACCCGTCTCAAGATGCCTCAGTCTCAAAACCTTTTAGGTTCTCTGCCACAAACTGATATCTTCTGTGGACACTATGAGCTGTAGGCTTGGATGATCTGTGGCAGTTCTTACATTTGTCTGACCAGCAGCAATACTCTCTACTCACCCCATCATGGCTCACATGCTTGTCTGGATTATTTCTTCACCATAGTGGAAAATTTAGACTCTGTTTCATCTGTGAGTCATGGCCCTATCTATCTATCTGATCACGCACCTGTCTTTGCCACTTTCCGACTAGGTAAACCTTCTCACTCTACTTTCTGGAGATTCCATCGAGCACTTTTACAGGACCAGGCCCTTATGGACAAGCTGTCACAAGTAATTCCCCAATTTCTTTCAGAAAATAATGTGGATAGTGTATCTCCTAGCATTCTCTGAGATACTTTAAAAATGGTACTTAGAGGTACTTTGATTGTGCACACTTCTGCCCAACATCATATTCGGGAGGCTAAAATAAAGGAATTGCAGACTTCTTTATGGAGTCTCCAGCAGAACAGAGCAAAAGGAAATATGTCACTTAGGAATCAAATTAATGAGCTCTAACAGCAATTGCAGAAGTATCTCAATCAGAAGGTGAAGCATGCCTTATTCTATCTGTGACATAGTTGCTATGAGGGTGGTCCTCATGGGTTATGAAGACTGGCTTGCTGTCTTCACTCTCACAGAGCTGAGGAGACAGTGATCAAGCTGCAGTCATCTCCCCATGATCTGTGTTCTGCACATATTGATGAGATACTTTCTATTTTTTACTCATTTTATTCCTCTATTCTTCTGATACATCTTCCCCGGATGATGCCACTATTCAGTCTTTTCTTGATAAGACCCCGCTTCCTACACTTACCCCTGCACAGCTTCATTCCTTGTTGTCTCCTTTCTCTTTAGCTGAAATTAATAATTATATTAAGGCAAGTAAATCTGGCAAGAGCCTGATCCTGATGGTTTTCCCCCAAAATTTTATAAAAATCCTTCTCTTCAGTCATTACTGCTTCCTTTATTTCAATGGGTCTTTTCCTTTATACAAACAGGACAGTCTCCTCCCCCATCGATAGAGCTGTGTGGAATGGGACAATTCTGAATCCATGGAATTTCAATGAAATTTCTCAAAATTCTGTGAAATGTTGCAGAATTTCACCAGAATTTTGTGGAATTTTTAAAATGTAGTAATTTGGCTATATCTCTGCCATCATTCAAGCTACAGCTCTGAGATTTGGAAAATTTACACTGTGGGTCAGTGGGCACTAATGCACCACATATCATGAAATTTGGCTAGATTCAAAACTGTAGGTGCTCAAATGTTGTCATTTTATTGTTTGTGGAAAATTTCATGAACATTTTATCTGCATATACCTCAATCATCTATTGGGTCAGGGATCTTAAATTTGGGATGATTTCTTGATGATAGGTGTTCTAACAATGTGCCTGATTTCTTGGCCATATGCTGCATTGTCTCAAAACTATATGTGCTCAAAATCTGTCATTTTATTTTTTTCAGGAAATTTCATGAAAAAAATGTCATCTTCATATAATTCAGGCACCTTTGGAGCTAGGCATGTGTAAATTAGTACAGAAAGCAATTGTTTCAGGGGTTCAAAACTTTACTACGTAAATGTTTACAAAACTTTGTGAAAACTATCAAAAATGTGGATGGTTGTAACTTGTCTGCTCTTGCATGCATAGAGTAAACATTTGATATGCATATCCATAGTCAGTGTATCCTGGTGTCTAACACAACTGGATAAACTGCTTAAGTAGTTTAAAATTTTCAGAAGAAAAAAATGATTAGTAACATTTTCTTACATATTTATGATAGCATATACTGTAGACAAAACATGAAAAACATTTTTTGGTGGAATTTAACATTAACAATGCACATATCACTACTTCACTTGATAAGCTGAGCTGAGTTTTTTGCAGTTGTGCTGTTCCTCTCTGGGTGACTATTCCCCCACTTCTTTTTTAGCATAGTCAGATTGACTCAGTAGAGCTACTGATCCCATTGATATCATCTTTGTTCTTTACAGTGACAAACTCCCTTAAAATGTGAGTCAACTACTCCTTTTCCTATCGACCAACCCTGTTAGAATAGCCAGAATTCTTTCTTCCTGCTGCCCAAGACATTGTCTTCCCCCAGTACATCTTTTTGAGTACCTCTTTGTCCTAGACTTGCATGTACACAAGGCTCCCTGGATCATACATTTACTGGATGTGATCCTTAAATATCCTGCATTCAGCTTGGAATTTTTGACACTGTGCTTTCTTGCTCCAACCTGGGGGTCTACCACATTTGTGCTACCCAGCTCAGCTGTCCATTTCATGGGGAAGCTGTGTATCTAACTGCAGAACCTGGTGACCCCATGCACTTTCTGCCTTTTACACCCCATCCTCTAATTAGAACCCCCCAGATAAGGCTGAGTGAAATTAGAAAATTCCGGTTTTATGGAATTGTTCACCAACTTCTACAATTTTTACAAAGACTCATGTGATATGACTTTAAGTATATATGTTATTTTGCAATTTCTCGCAGCAAGCAATTAGTAAAATTGGCACACACAGTCTCCTTGTAAGGTCTAAGAACCTGTCACATTTAATGATATGGCATTATCTAATTTTAAAGTTTCATGGGGTTTATAAATTTGTAGTTTACATTCTTGCAAAATTACATTTTTAAATGTTGTGAATGTTTGACTACTTTAATTCAATCCCATTTAAAGCTGAACATATGATCTTTTTCAGAAATGACCATGTGATGTAGTAGTTTAAATGTTTTAACTCTGGTTAAATTTGAATATGTAATTTTAAAATTAGAGGAACTGAAATTAAAATTTTGGCAACATGTTTGTTAGGTTATAACTCAGTCCCATTTAAGGCTAGAAATCTGAAACTATGTGCATATACACATGTAGTGATAACTTGTATACCTGTTAATTTTTTTAACATTTCAATGAATATTATCAAAATTATACTTTACCTATGTCCTTCCCTCTCCCATATCCAGT
Source organism: Neoceratodus forsteri (assembly GCA_016271365.2). Classification (NCBI taxonomy): domain Eukaryota; kingdom Metazoa; phylum Chordata; order Ceratodontiformes; family Ceratodontidae; genus Neoceratodus; species Neoceratodus forsteri. The sequence goes on along the minus strand of CM028137.1, from coordinate 584,002,621 downwards.
TCCCCAGCACTTAACCATTTGCCTGCTCCTTACCCTCCTTCTGCAATCTATTTGATTAGTTATGTTGCACTTAGATTGTGGCCAGGTATTCTGTGTATCTGATATGCCTGAATTGTGTTGCCCCTGGGTCCCACACCCCTTCCACCCTCATGCACACGCCAATGACATATGATTTATTATTACTGTGATACTGCTGTATTGCACTAATATGTAGTAATGGATATCCATTGTACAAGCATGGGCACTAGAGATCATGCTTGCTAAGTGTATACACTATGCATTCATTTTACAGCATTATTTCTTAGTTTTCTGTTATATGTAATGTTCATTTACTTACATGAGGCATATGTGCTTTGGACCTAACCATATCTTTTTACCAAAGTATTCTTGTACACATGTATTTCTGCTGACACTGCTTTGCACCATAATGACCTTGCACCTGCTACAACTTCTGTGCTGTCTTTGTTCTAACTAATGTTACATCTTTCATATAAAGTAATGCTTTTCTTCCTGCTGACTCTACATTTTCTATCCAGCAATGTAGTGGTGCCACTTGCTTCAGCCAATGAGAACTGTCACACCTTTTTTCCTTATCTCCCTATAAGAAGCATGGTTCTAGAAAGGTTTATAATGTATGGGAGAGCGTGATTATTGTCTGAAATTGGCAAGTTTATAATGTTGTTATGGTATTGTTGTGACATCAAGAAGTTGTTAACCCCTCTTGGATACGTCACAATGATACCATAACAGCTTTAACTCCTTTGTGCACGTGTGTCCCCTTTTCCAGATTTTTTTTTCTGGCTAAAAATCTTTTTTTCTCCTTGTTACTTTACGGTGGATCTGTCCATATAGGCAGTGACACAGAACTCTTGAAGTTTTAATGGCAGTGATCTCCTGTGTACACCGTTGTGGCTATTCAGGATGAGCCCAGTTTGTGGGACTTGTTTATTACACGATTTGCCACTGTCTGTCATTCCTTCTACTTGTTTATCTCTAACAAGAACCTGATGCTGGAGTCCTTTCACTCACTACATATTGGCGACCGGGAAAAGTAAGAGATTAAACAAGAGAAGCTTCACTTACAATTAATTTTGAAGGTCAAGCAATGTAGTGCAATCTTCATTTTCCCTACTTGGATCTACTCGTACTTACAGTGGTAGCGGGTGTGGCAGACCCACACCGCCTTTGTTCTTGGCTGTGGCAGACCCACACCGAGTCACAGCCACTGTCTGTCATTACTTCCACTTGTTTATCTCTAACAAGAACCTGATGCTGGAGTCTTTTCACTCACTACATATTGGTGACCAGGAAAAGTAAGAGATTAAACAAGGGAAGCTTCATTTACAATTAATTTTGAAGGTCGAGCAGTGTAGTGCAATCTTCATTTTGCCTACTAGTACCTGCTCATACTTACAGTGGTAGCAGGTGTGGCAGACCCACACCGCCTTTGTTCTCAGCTGTGGCAGACCCACACCGAGTCACAGCAAACCTCCCGTGATGATTGATTGCCTACCAGGGACCAAAAAGCGGTAGGTGACAGCTCCAGGCTAATTTTCAAATCTCCCACATGTGTTTGCTTTTATGTTGTTTGTCAGTATGTCTACTTCCTACAGAGGTCTAATCAGACTTGTGCTGCACACAAGGGCAATAGGATATTCTGTACTTAGCATTTCTGCCCACTGCTGTACATCTGCTGCTCTACCAGCATTGCAGGCAAGTCAGCATTTGCTTGCCCTACACAGATCCTTTCTAACAAAAAGATTGGATTTACAGACATTAAAAATGCCTCACATTAACTGGGAAATGCTGACAGACCTCTGCTCATGTAGTGTAAGCAGCATTTTCGTTATGCTAGCTATTCAAACACCCAGCACATTGCCAACAGACCTTTTGCCTGTTGTTCAATTTGTGGCCAACTATTGGAGATTTTGCAATGGAAAACTGTCCCATTTGATCTTGCAGGGCAAGCAGCCATTTCTTCTCAAATTGATATCTGGTAAGTGTTCTTACAGTTCACTCCCTATTTTTGTCTCTGACCTTTTTTTCACAGTTCAAGAACCACTGCTTACCTTGGGTAAATGTTTAAAGCTGTTCTAATGTCATCTGCAACAGTTTGGGTGTGATACATATGTGTTTATTCAATTGTTATTGCTCTTCACTTTAGGATACATTCAGACTCAATGGTATATACTCCGGTTGTTATGTGCTCCGTACCTAATTATTGGTGTGGTTGTCCATGTTTCAGGGTCATGCTAGCCATTGTTCTTGCTATCTGGGGTATCGAGGATTGTTGTACAAGATTTTTGTTATGGTTAGAATCCTGGTGTTACAGCTGATTTCCTAGGCAGAAGTTGTTCAAGATGGCAATGAAAGTGTTGATTGTTCGTGTAGTTGAAGATGGATGGTGTTTGAGAAAGATGTGCTGGAGAATTCTTTGTTTACAAAGATTAATTGTTTACTAGAATGTGTACTATACTGTGTCTTGAAGGTGTGTTTATTATACTGGTCAATGTTAGTTTGGAATCAGTGTACAGTGGTTAATTTAAGATTTTATTTTAACTAATGTCTCATTTAAGTTTTCCTTGAGAAGAGTAACTTATCCTCACATACCAACATGTGTCTAACCATTCACCCCAGCTCCTTTGGGCTGACAGCCAAATTACTTAACCCTATTCATGACTGGATTCAAACTTCTACGGTCACTGTTTCTGAGGCATAAATACATGTATATCCATTTTTCTTTGCTCTTGGTGTCATTGCAATATATATACACCTTTGTACAGTTCGGTGCTTGACTGCACTACTGTTTCAAACCTAAATAGCTGTGTTTGATTCCCAACAGCCATCATTTTCAAACTATGTGACCTTTAGCAAGTAGCCTGACCTTCTTGTGTTTCAAAATTCTTTGTCACTAACAGTTCAAACTTGATGTGTGTCTCCACCTAAAGCACCCATTTCCACTCAAAATGTATGTTTTCATGGAAACACACCAAGGGTGAACCCTACAATTTAATTTTTTTTGCAGTACTTGCACGCTGTCTGAGCAAAAAGGACAGACATTTTCTTCTGGGCTTGCAGCCAACACAGCCAAGCCCAAGGCCTTCCTTCACAAAGGTTTAGTTATAATATCATGTGATTCCCATACTACACAAGGTGCTCAAAGGGGGTAAGTTACCACCTCCCAGTATATATATATATATATATATATATATATATATATATATATGTATACTGTTAAAACAAATATTACAGCTGTTTTTAAGAGAGTTTACCATCTACAGTTAAACACAATTTTTTTGTGTGTGTAACCATAGTGTGATCATTATTTTAAGAATGCATTCTAAGATATACGTACGTATGGTATTACCATCAATCTGGATCTTATATGAACTCAGCAGACATTTTGTAATGCTTAGGCTAAGGGAACCTAGGGACGCTTGGCTTCTTTCATCCTATCAAAATCGTCTTGTTTTATTTTCAGGTTGTTTATGTTGTTTTGTTCCTTCTTTCTTCCTTCCTCCTAGGGGAAAAATAAAATTCCCATCTTTTGGAAAAGTATGTGTATTGGTTACAGCAATGGGTTCACCCCATTGCCATCTAGTCAGTGTACACCTTTTAAGGTGCTGCATGACTGGCTACTAAACTTGCCAGACCATTTCTGTTTCAGCATCCACGTCATCACAAACAGCTCAACCCTTTTATTGCTACAGTGCTTGAGCTGCCTCTTTTACCACATTAGGAGCTCGGGGGGAGCATACCATACCTTCCAACACAAACACCCACAGAGGTAAGGGTAAATAAAAGAAAAATGTGTAATTGCTAATAACTATCTGTTATTTATAGATTTTGAAAATACCCAATCTATTCTAACAGTATAACACAGCTCAGTCTCTCTGCTTTTTCTAGTGCAAACAGCACAAAATGTATCATTGGTACAAGGGCTTCTGCCCTCAACAAGTAATCAGCCGAGCTGGAGGGGGGATTGTGTATGTACTTCCACATATTCATATCTTTTGATTGTCTTTTCATCTTTCTTATCCTGTCAGACAAATACAAAATAACTTCCCATAGCCTTACAGCAATTGATGCAATCATCTGCCTTCTATAAACACAAACAAGTTTCTATAATTTCAAAGTTCTAAAGCATTGCATACCCTGAAAAAGCCTTACAAGTCAACAAAAACAGAGTGGTGTATTGCTCAAATAATTATTTCAACTAAAACTAAGTAATTTTTACCAAGGACTGCAACTTAAACTGTGCCCCACCCTCTGCAACTTATTCCATGGTTGTGCTCAACACAAGTGAATTCACAATGCTCTAAGATTCCTGGACTCTGAACTAAACTTGCAGTCTACATTTGTTCTGTTGTTTAAAATGCATTTTATGCATTATGCTCAATACTGACATTGTTCTATTACAAAAAAAGTTGTTTTATGTTTATGCTATTATGATTTGATATACATCTTGCTACACTTTATCAAGTGTGAATTCAGAAAACTGCTCCACATTTATGAATGTTTTTAATGCCCATAACCAAACCTAGATACTGGGGCCAGCATTGCTGACCCACCCCTACAATATGTTATAAGCAAAACCCCAGACAAATTAAAGCCCTGTTTGTCTCATCAGTCCCAGGTACCCCTGGAAAATAAAGTGCACTATATGTACATTTTGTGATTTTAAATCTTAACAATTATATTATAGCAGAATTTAGATTCTGCTCCAGAACCTATGCTTCAAGGTTCCATAGTAGACCCTACCTCACTCAGTATTTTGGAGTATTTCACTAAACAGTTTATAAAAGGTAGATCCTTTCACTTGTCACAGGTGCCAATAGGCACTATTATCAGTTGGTATAGGCCAACAATATATATTTGTCCCACTATTGCATAGTGTAACAGGCATATTGCCATAAGCTACTTGTTTCAAGTGTGTTATTATAAAATTACAAGATTTTATAGCACAGGCCTCAGTTAGGCCTGCCAGCAACACATAGACAGAGAAATTAGGTTCATCACTGTCATAGCCTCTTCTACAATCTGAAAGCAGGGTGTAACCAAAATATTGTCATGGATCCACAGATGGTCAAATGGTATTATCGGACTGCAGCATGCATCGCCAGGTGTGTGGTCAACACCCCATTTTTAATTTTCTCTTTCCACAATTGTCAGACATTTAGGCTCCGTCACACCACTCGTTGCAAAACAAAAAAGGTCATGGGTATAAACAGTATTATTTATGTGTTCTTAACTGAGTTTCTAACACACTTCACAAGTTTGCAGATTTCCAAGGTGTGGCACACATAACATCTCCATGTACAACAGCAGTAACACTTTCATCTAAGCTGCAAAAACCTTCATCTTTTTCCTGAAAAGAAAACTGCCACAGCTTCAGTGTCATCACCATCTTTGTACCTGACTGGCTCCATGTAAGGACTACTACATAAAACAGGATATTATTACCTCTGCAAATGTAATGTTTTCAGCAAAATTACACCTATTTGTAGAACTTTAAATCAACTGATAAAAGGTCAAGCCAATTCAGTCTCTACAATCAAGCTTATAGTTTCTGCTTACTATAACGCTAAGCCTGGGGTAGAGGCACTCCCCTAACTTCAGCTAGAAGATTCTTCTTCAATTGATCTTCAGGCAAGGCATCCATTTTCTTCACTGCTGCTCTTTTCAAGCCTGGCTTCCACCTAATACAAACTCATTGTTTTTTTATGGACTGTCACTTACGAACTGTTAATCTTTGTGCCAGGGTGTGATCAACTACCACAACACAAATGCTATGCCAGTGTGTGTGGATATTTCATTAAAGGACTCAATGTACAGTCTAATGTACCCTTTGCCAAGACCTCTGCCAATCCAGCCATTCAGCAGCTAGCAACATGAACACTGACTTTCTTACTATGATGGTGATGGTGTTTCATCTTTCAAATACCATCTGCATAGCCCATGTGCCTTGTGGGGTTACCACCTTTCTGCACATGAGGAACTTTATGGACTGTTATTCATAACAACTTTCTAAACTGGTCATATATGTTTTATAAGGACCTATCTGTCAAGAGACATTATCAACAGATTCTTCAATCAAGCTCCAAGGCTGTGCCACACCTCAACTCCAGGTAGCATCTACCTTATCCACTCTCAAAGTGGATTCCATGAACTCTTCTTCATCAACAGACATTGTTATGTCATATTGTGTTCTATGTGGTATCACATGTTAACATCTTTTCACATATTTCAATTGTGGTGTTGATATCCCTGAGTTCTGCACTATGTTTTACAAACACACCATTTGTGCTCCATCTGTGACCACCCCTGTGCCAACTCCTGAATAGGTCCATTTGTGACAGTAACCCTGATTATCTGTCTGCTTTTTACAAACTACATAAATTTTTGTCTCCATTTAGGCTTCAATCTGTGATTATCGAATCACACATGTAACCCTGTTTTATTTTTATCATATATTATTAATACTAATGCTTTACTGTCTGCGGCGTACTATCATACAATATTATGATTTGCATTCCTTTACAAGGATCATGCTTCAGGCTTATAAACAATTCCAACCATGTCCCTATGGTTGTGTTGCCTCTTTTGAGGCAACAAGATGTGGAATGTTGCCCCTTGGTCCCACACCCTTTGCACCCTCATGCACACACCAATGACAGATGTTTTATTATTACTGTGATACTGCTGTATTGCACTAATATGTAGTAACAGGTATCCACTGTACAAGCACGGGTACTAGGGATTATGCTTGCTAAGTGTATACAGTATACATTCATTTTACAGCATCATTTCTTAGTTTCCTGTTATATGTAATGTTCATTTTCTTATATGAGGCGTACTTGCTTTGGGCCTAACCATATCTTTTTACCAAAGTATTCTTGTACACATGTATTTCTACTGACACTGTTTTGCACCATAATGATCTTGCACCTGCTACAACTTCTGTGTTGTCTTTGTTCTAACTAATGTTACGTCTTCTGTATAACATAATGCTTTTCTTCCTGCTGACTCTACATTTTCTATCCAGCAATGTAGTGGTACCACTTGCTTTAACCAATGAGAACTGTTGCACCTTTTTCCTTATCTCCCTATAAGAAGCATGGTTCTAGAAAGGTTTTCTGAGAATTGCTGCGTCTAGACGTAGGGGAACTTGTTTCTCCCAGTATTTGTTTTACTGCAGGTTGTAAGTCTATGTTTTTTAATAAACTTGTTTATTACATGATTTGCCACTGTCTGTCATTCCTTCCACTTGTTTATCTCTAGCAAAAGCCATATGCTGGAATCCTTTCACTCCCTACAATTGTTCCCATTCTACCTGTTTTGTACCACACTATTTGTAGTTGTGTTCTTAATTGTACTTTGTATTGTCCCTCCAGGACCATCTTGCAAATGTATATCTCAATCATGAATTTCCTGGTAAAAAATAAAATCAAATTGAATTAAATATATTAAAATTACAGAAATCCAAAATTTGGGAAAATATTTGGCTACATATGACTCAGTTCCCATTAAAGCTTGAGACTTAAAACATGGTGCATACATGCATTCTAGGTGCTTCTCTAAATCCTGATATTGTGGAGAAATTTAGATAAGAAATTTTAATATTAAGTCAAAATAACTGAAAATTAAATTTTGATTAAATGTTTGGCCACCCATATCTCTGCCCCATTTCAATCTACAGTGGTGAAATTTGAAACACTTTTGTAAGCCATAGGGTTCTGTTTCTGTTCCAAACTTAGTGTTATTTGGATGCACACTTTTACAATTATAGTGAAATAACTGTAATTTAACATTTTTAGAAATTCCGTAGAATTGGAATTGTCATTCCACGGGCATTCCACAGGTGGAATTTTACATTCTGTATGGCTCTACCCATCATGGCAGTTCAGGACTATTACAGCTCTCCCTAAACCAGGTAAGGATCCAACTTTGCCCTCATCCTCCTGACCTACAGTGAAGTCCACCAGGATGAAACCCAGCATCACAGGTTTACTGAATGACAAAAAGGATGAACTCCCATTGAAATTGCATTGTTTGCTGCAGTAACTCTATTGCAGAATTCTGCAGTGCAGCACTTCATCCTGGTGGGCTTCACTGTATCTCTATTTTAAACATTGATTATAAAATTTTCAAGTTGGTATGGGCTGTTAGATTAGAGGTTCTTCTCCCATCCTTGCTGGGGTCTGATCAGGTGGGCTTTGCTTGCAAATGCCAAATTCATGACAATGTTCAGCATACTTTTCTTTTGTTTGAAAATGCTCAATCCCCCTGGCCTGGGCCAGCTTGGATGTGGAGAAGGCCTTTGATTGGGTGTCATGGCCTTTCTCTGGTCTTTACTGTGGGCATATGGATTCCCTCCAACTTCCATCTCTATGCTTCAGTGATTATATTTGGGTTTTTCTGCTTTTGTTAAAATTAATGGTGTTCATTCATGTCCCTTTCCTTTGGAACAGGGCACCCAGCAAGGCTGCCCTTTATCTCCCTTATTATTTGCTTTCTATACTGAGTCTGTTGCAGTCTCTACCTGTCATACTCAGGCCATTCAGAGTATTCCCTTATGGGTCAGTAATATAAATTAACACTATTTACAGATGACATTTTATTAACACTTATGGACCCCACCACTTTTCTGAAGGAGGCCCTTACTATCTTTTCGCAATCTGAGTCTTTAGCTGGCTTTTGTTTAAACCAGGATAAGACTGAACTCTTGACCCTTCACTATCCCCCGGACTCCTTCCAGAAATTGTTTCCTATAAGGTGGAATAGAACTAACCTTTGATATCTTGGTGATTCAGTTCCTCGCTACCTAGATCACATAGATATATTCTTTTTTTTCCAAAATATTTTATTAAGAAAAAGTTGAGCACACAGCATAAGCAGTAAAATACAGACATATTGTTAAATCATTCCATACAGAGTATTATTCAGAGCAATATATAGTAGGATTAAGCCCTTCAAAGTTCTATAGAACAATCTGGCATTTAAGACAATCTAGTTCTTAGTGTTATGGAGCACACTAAGTTGGAGGGTATCACATAATAGTATCCCCATAAAGGCCATGTACTGAAAAGCAGAGGTAAGGCCTACCAGAACTCACTAACAGGAACAAGGTTCAAAATGGGATGGCACCGGCCTCCACTGCCTCGAGCAACAGGTGCCAAGTGGCTTGGAATGCAAAGAATTTTCCTTGTGCGCTCATTTGAGCTCTCTCCATAGCCATTCAGGTTTTCAAATTTTGCACCAACCTAGCCACAGAAGGAGAGCTAGGGGATAGCCATTCCTGGGCAGTAGTCCTCCATGTATTTATAAATCCTAAGGATCACAGGAGACTATGAGGTTGCTGGCCAGGGGTGATCGGGTCTGCTCCATGTAATAACTCTAGAGAGGACCTGAAGGGGTGTAGCCCAGCACTCCACTCATTATTTCATGCACAGAATGCCCAAAGGAGGTAATTTTTGGACAAGTTAATGCCATGTGCATAAAATCAGCTTCCGCAACCAGATATTTTGGGCAAATCTCAGACCTGGAATCATCTATTTCATGCAATCTCATGGGTGTCATATATGCCCAATGTAAAACATTAAGCTGAATTTGGTGAAGCTTGTTGCTACGGGAGCAGTTCACATAATGTGCACAGGCCAGCCTCCAGGTGTATCAGTCTATTGGGAGTAGCAGGTCATTACTCCACCTGCGCCTACTATTTTCTTGATGTAGGCATTGAAGGTGCCCCTGGATTGTATGGTAGTACACTGAGAGAGGCCATTGCCCAGGTTGCAGTCTAAAGAGCTCTTCTTCCAAAGGCAAGAGCTCAGATCAGCCATACTCCATTGACAGAAAATCCTCATATTTTTGATGTACCCTCAAATATAAGAAAGAATCCCCAAGCTGTATTCCCCAATCATTACATAAAGTTGCAAAGCTTATCAGAGCACCTTCCGCCCCCATACAATTGACTAACTGCAACAAGCCCCAGTCTCCTCCAGGCCCAGAGTCACTGTATCACAGTAGGAGAAAGGCTGCCTCCATCATGCATGGCCTCCAGCAAACTCACATTGGGAGACTTATCTTTATACCCAATGCACTGGTGAACCCGTTTCCATATTTGCAATGAAGTATCTGTGAAGAGGTTGGTCACCAGATCCCCCTCAGGGACTCCCAGGGTGCTTGCAAACATGTCATTTATAAGAGTCCCTCTCAGCATGTCCTCCTCTAACCCCGGCCGAGAACAGACAAAATCAGCATTGCCTGAGAGCAAAAAGGCTAGTTGTGCTGCCCAATAATAAGCTTTAAAGTTTGGTAGACCAGCTCCTCCCTCACAAGGGGAGAGCTGCAGGGTTGTATGTTTAAATTTTGCTCTTCCCCTCCTCCAGATAAAGTTAGTTATGATGGCATCAAGTTGCTTGAAATGCTTTTGAGGGACCCTGGTAGGGAGCAATTGGTATAGATACAGGATCCTTGGTGGGATGGTCATATTAACCACCCCAACCCTAACCAACAGGGAGAGAGGCAAGGCCAACCATTGGTAGCAGTCTTCTGTTATTCTAATAAGGAGGGGTGCAAAGTTCAAGGTGTATAGATGGCACACAAAGGCTGAAATCTGTATTCCTAAGTACTTTAAGCTGGAGACCATTTGTCAACCCCCAAGGCAGGCTATCAACTGGGAACTATCCAAGAGGCCTACTGGGAGTAATTCACTCTTGGGCCAATTAAAACAATGGCTTGAGATGTGACCAAAGGACTGCATAAGGTCATGGACTGCTGGGCGGTCTTGGGCTGGGTTCTGTAAGTAAAGGAGCTGATCATCAGCATACATGGCAATTCTATGTTCCCGTTCCCCCCCCACAAACCCCCTTATTTCTGGATGAGCTCTGAAGGCTGACCCCAGAGGCTCCAGGGAGAGAGCATACAAGAGAGGGGACAGAGGACAACCCTGCTGGGTGCCCCTTCCTAGGCCAAAGGGTGTGGTGAGCAATCCATTAACCAGTACTTGAGCTTGTGGGTGGGTGTAAAGTGTAAGTATCCATGAGCAGAAAGCTGGTCCCATCCCCATTCTATGCAGGGTGTCAAAAAAGTACCCTCACTCCACATAGTCAAATGCTTTTTCAGCATCCAGTGCTACTATAGCTGCTTCATGGATGCACTTACTCCATCCCCACCTAAAAATTATATTCAGGGTATGTCTGATGTTATGCTTGCTCATCCTCCCTTTAACAAAGCCAGACTGATCTTGGTGGATCACACTGGGCAACACATGTTCTAAACAAGTAGCAAGGGCTTTAGCCACAATTTTATAATCAGCTGTTAACAGTGAACTAGGCCTATACGAGGCACACTTGGTAGGATCTTTGCCAGGCTTTGGCAACACAGTGATTGTGATGTACAGCGTGGAGGGGTGAGTTTACCCTTGTTCAGGCTTTCTTTGATCATGTAAAAAAAATTGATTCAGGAGGAGAGTGCGAAACGTTTTAAAAAAGTCAATTGGAAGCCCTTCTGGGCCAGGAGTGTTTCCACTTTTAAGATCCTTAAGGGCTACCAAAATTTCTTGCATGGACAGGGGGGTGTCAGGTTTTTCTCCCACTGCATCCAAAATTTTGCAGAGAGGAATCCCCACAAAGAAGGAGTCAAGGTCTACTAGACTGAGATTATACTCAGAGGTATAAAGGTGATTATAAAGCTCAGCAAAAGCCTTCCCAATCTCACCAGAGCTTTGTACAAGGGCCCCGTGTTTGTTACAGACCTGCCCCACTTTACGCTCAGACTCCTTATGTTTCAGCTGCCATGCTAATAGTTTACCCACCCTGTCCCCATCAAAGTACGCCCCTGCATCAATTAACAAGATGGAGCTCTCAAGCTGAATACTCAATAGGGTATTAAATTTCTGTTTCAGTTTCTGGAGGACATTATAAAAGGAAGAAGAGGGGTTTAGCTTATGTGCCTCCTCGCATGCCTCAATTTTGGCCCTCAGGGAGGATAATTCCTTCACCCCAGTTTTCCTCTTGTGTAAGGCATAAAACATAGTTTGGCCTCTAATGTAGGCTTTCAATGCCTCCCATCTGGTTCCATGAGAAGTCTCTCCCCTGACATTTAACTGGAGATATTCCTGTATACATTGGTTCATAAATTGTATATATTCCTGGTACTTCAAAAGTAGAGGGTCCAGCTGCCAGTTTCTCACCACCCTAGGTTCACTCAAACCCTTGAGGGTGACAGAGTGGATGGCATGGTCTGAAGCTAGGATTGGGAGGTAGGTTGTATCCTCTACTCCTACCAACAGAGACCTGGAGACCAGAATTCTATCAAGCCTAGCATAAGAGCGGTGCACATGTGAAAAAAAGCTGTAGTCCTGCCCAGTTGGATTGGCTTACTACCAGGCATCTATCAAGTCCAACCCTGTTTGTAATTCCTCTAATGCCTTAGCATTCTGTGCCTTGGGTACTGTGGATCTGTTAGAATGGTCCATGTCCGGGTCGAGGACACAATTGTAATCACCTCCCAGGATCCAGGACCCATCCCAGTTGGACATATCCAGGGCTAGTTTTTAGTAGAAGCCTAGGCACTCAGTGTTTGGGGCATTGACCGAGCCCACCAAAAATACAACTTTCTCTATGGTATTGACTTTCACCAGGGCATATCTCCTGGGCTGGTGAACCAGTTCATCCACAATCTGAAATGGGAGCTCCCTTGGGATCCATATCAATGCACCTTAAGCCATTGAGGAGAAAGTGGCAGAGATCCATGTACCCCCCAATGAATTTAGTCATCTTTTGAGCCTCCCTGGAGGAGAAATGGGTCTCCTGAAGTAGGACAGTCTGCCCCTTTACCCTACATATTTCAGCCATTACTTTCCTCCTTTTTAAGATAGACATGAGGCCATTTATGTTACAGGACACACATTTAATATCCTCAGCCACGACTATCTAGTACAATAACACCCACTATACTAACAGTATGGAATATTTGCACATCTAGAACCGTTTTATTTCCCTTTTAAGTAAGAAATAACTTCTCAAACAACCCCCCTCCCTCCCCCCTTCAGCAGTACCATCATACTCCAAATTCTGGGATCTCAGTCCACTTCCATCGTCATAGGAAACTAATGTTGCGCTGAGAAAACACACATGCTGGGCACCGTAGTCAGCAGTTAAAGGAACCCCCTCAGTGTGTCTCACCATTGGCACCTGGCAACAACCACAGTGGTCTGAGCATCCCCCCCTCCACATTAAGAGCCTCCCTCCTTCCCAATGTAATAAGACCCCCTCAACTGCCAGTAAAAGTGCTGGCTTCTCCCACATGAATGCGTCCACCCTGGACAACAAGAATCACCCTCCGTCCATGGACAAGCCAAAGCCTGACAGAACTCCCACTGCAAACAACAGGCAGAGGGTGTACTAAATACCCACCATAAGTGATCATTGCTGGGACACCAAGTACAATACAAACAAAAAATATAACAACTACAGGATAATAATATAAGCATATGCAAAACTGGAGCCCCTATACCATACAAATACTGGATTAGAATAAGCTAATGGTAACAGAACATAGCTGCAGACGCCTTGGAGTTAAAACATAAAAGGCAGTTCCAGAGAGCTGGGCAAGTTATAACAGAACATAGCTACAGATGTCTTGGAGCTAAAATATAAAAGGCAGTCCCAGAACAGAAAGCAGCAATCATAGAGGTACAAAAATGTAGCAGGGCAAGGCCATCAAAAACAAAGTCTTCTGGCTTGTAGAGCGGTTTGTGTGCTATTGGGTCCACACTGTACCAGGACTGCTCTCAAACAGAACCCACTGGCACCCATGCCCCCAGTCACAGTTGGGTGGCGCTGCCAATATTCCTGGACACAAGAAGTAGGACCGGACCATAAACACCACAGCCGGTCCAGAGCTCCAAGGTTAAAATATTGAATTAAGGCATACAGAGCCATGACATCAGGCTCAGACCTGGACTCTGGAGATGCATGAATTGGCAGCTGTGAGCCTCCCCGCTGGTGCCCGCATCCCAAGACATGGTCTGGAGGCAGACCAGCTGAAGTTTAGATTTGGTGAGAGTGTCCTATACATCATGAGATGCTACTAGATCTCCAGTCCCAAACCAACTAACTCACACCAAAAAGGTCCCATCAGCAAACCATGCAGCCCCTCTCTCATAAGAGGACATGAGAGCCCCAGGAAATTAATAGAAAAGAAAAAGGTTATCACTTACATTCTAACGACTGCACCACAGTCAAGACGAACTAGCTGGTGCCTCTTCTCTCCTGGTCTCCGCCACTGCAATTCACTTCTCTGTGGCTTTGGGCCGTACAATGTAGCAGGAGCGGTGGCCGGGTCTGTCAACACTCAGGCGAGTGGGATACAGGAAAGCAAACGACCATCCAAGTTGGTACAGTTTATTCTTGACAGCGTTAAAAAGTGGCCACTAACTCTGGAGATCTCTACTGTAATGTTGATATACGTGGACCTTAGTGTTTCCAAACGTGATGGGGCCAGATTTTTTTGCCTTCTGCAGGACAGTTTCTTTATCAGAGTACCGAAGGTACTTGATGAGGCAATGGCGTGGCTTATCGCCTGGCTTTGATTTGGGGGCCAACACGATGCACCCTATCAATTTCATAGGCTGCACATTCTTCTGAAAGGCCTAATTGATCTACCAGCCACTGATGCAACCCTTTAACTGGATTCCAGCCCTCAGTACCCTCTGGAAGTCCAATGATGCATATATTGGACCTCCTGGAGTGGTTTTCCTGCTCATCAATGCATTCTTTGAGCTCCGCTATTGCAGAAAGGAGTCTGTTTCTTTCTGTGGAGACCCCTACATAGGAGTTATCAAGCTCTCCCACCCAGCGCTCAAGTTCCAAGATTTGAAACGTGTGAGTCGCTGACATCTCCAAGAGGCCAGTAACCATGACTTGAAGGTGGGTTAGCTGAGAAATAATATTCATAAATCCTGCTTTCATCTCTTGTTGCATTGTTAGCAGCGTAGAAGGTACACCAACAAGCAATTTGGTGTGTGTCTCCATATCGTGGTTCTGCTAAACTCCTGCGCTTTCCAGTTTGGGGTCCAGCTGCACAGGGTTGGGCAGTTCAGTCAAGCTCAGTCTAGGGGGATTTCAGGCATTAAAAGGTAGTTTTGCCTGCTTATTTTTTTGTTTGCCAGATGCCATCACTGATTCTCAAGGTAGGCATGCAGTTTTGCTGGGTTAAAATCACAAGAGGTATCTGTTTAGACATTTTTAATGAGGGAGTCCTGAGGAGCCACTCTAGCAAGCGTCTGCCATCTTTACCAACTAGCCACGACCCCCACATTGATATACTGTATTAAACTGTGAACCTGTTACAGAGTCCAACTCCTAGGATTTGCAGTCTTGGGCCATTTCTCCACTCTCCTTTCTCCAATGAGTCGACGTCATACACTCCCATATCCTCTCTCTGTCCTATTCCTTCTACAGGCCCTGCCCTTACTTCCATCATCCTTTTACTTCTGTACCTGGCACCAGCTAATTTTCAAATTTTATTTGGTGGGGCAAGAGGCCGAGAATCAACTCTTCTCTTCTGTACTTGCTGATGAATACGGGGGGATTAAATCTCCATAATCTCTGCTGGTATGCTATGGCCTACCAGCTTTGAATTCTTTGTCTCTGGTCTTCTCCAACCTTTCATGCCTCATGGGAGGATATTGAATTTGTATTGAATGATCTCCATGATGTCTCCCATCTTCTTTATTCTTCTTCTCCTGCATACCTGCCTTTCTCTATCTTTACATGACTCACACATGAAATTTTAGCTTGTTGGTCTAAATCCCAGTCCCCTCTACTGACCACAAATATCCCTGTTTTGTAGGCACTGGCCTGAGATAAGCATATCCCCCTTAACTCATCTGATTTGGTTCTTCGTTGCTGGGTCAGACTGGGACTCTCTCACAAATATCAGGTTTTTGACTCTAAAGGAGTCAGATCCTTCTCTGCCCTTCAATTTCATCATGATATTCCATCTTCAGATTACTTCAGGTACCTACAGCTTCATACATGTCTTCTTTCTCTTTCTTTTCCCCAAAGTTTCACTTTAACTTCTCTATCTTCTCTTGCCCGTATACTAGTTTGTTCCCAAACCAGGGACTCTCCAGCTCACTTGATAGGATTGCTTTATTCTGCTCTTTGGGGTATGGCTAAAGAATCCTCAGTGTCAATTTTTTTTCAGTGGCAAGCTGAACAGCCGATGAATTGCACTTTTGCTCTATGAGAAAGGTCCTTGCTTATCTCCTATAAACCTCCCTGAATTTACATGGAAGTGTCGGATGCATTATTTTAGCACCCCTGCCTCATTTGTGCCCTTTTTGGGCCCCTTTGCAGGCTTGTGTTAAAGAAACTGAAGGGACCAAAAGGCAGATCAGATACATATATTCTGGTCTTGTGCTTTCCTTCAACCCTTTTGGTCTAGTATTGCACAAGCGATCTCCCTTATTTTTGATACTGTCCTTTCTCCAGAATTGATTTTGCTACATGTCCCCGATCAGAACTTCCCAATTCAAGGCATGGCAGTGAAACTGTTACTTATTTTATTGCTCTGTGCAAAAAAAAAATATTATTACTAGTCTCAGGTGTTAAGTTCATCAGCCCCAAGTTGCACAATGGGAGGACTTGGTTAATATCATCTACATGTATGAAAGATGCAGCTATAAATATCTTGATAGACTTCTTATTTTTGATGAAGTCTAGGGCTGTTGGATATATTATATGCTGGAAATTGACCCTGTCTTTGTTACTGAAGATATTTGGTCTTTCCCCTTTTTTGGTGGTGGGGGTAAGGGGGGATTGGACGGAGGGAGGGGTTGCAGCCTTATTAGAGGACTGCTTATTTTAGTTGATTCCCTGAGTATGCCTCCAACTTTTGATCTTACTCATAAGTACATTCCAATGGTTGATTATTTTATTCACCACATGTTTTACTGTATAACTTTATATTATTGCCCTGATATCATGAGCAGTGAGTTTTGTTTTAATATTGCTCATATCATTTGTTATACTTAATTTTTGTTTAGACCTTCCCTGCCTACTTGTATAGAAATCACTTTTGTTTATCTGTGTAAGTCAATTACTTTCTCCTTGGTGCTTGTTTCTGTCATTGGATTGTTCGTTATATCCTGCTTTTTGCTGTATCTGGTTTTTTGGTTTTCATTAATTGTAATGTGGTTTGAAAAAAATTAATAAAACTGTTATTACAAAAGAAAGGAATAAAAAAGGTACAGGAAGGGAGCATTTTCCGAAGAAAAAAATGCTCAAGGGCAAGGAAGCACACTATGAAACTGGGGGGGGGGGTCTCAAAGGAACATGAGGAACTACTTCTTCACAATGAGGGTGGTGGATGCTCAGAACAGCCTCTCTGCAGAAGTGGTGGGGGCTAAAACCATCACAGGATTTAAGAATGCACAGGATAGGAACAAGGGAATCTTAGAAGCAAGGTGTAAGATGGAGACCAAGTAGGGTCTGCAGTGATAATGTAGGTAAGGAAATTAGGGCAGACTAGGTGAACCAAGGGGTCCTTAACTGCTGTCAGTTTCTATGTTTTTATGAAATCACTATGTTTATACAATGACTTGAAAATGAGATACCATTAAGCAGTGTTCATTTACAATGGTATCTCTTGACTACTGGAGCATTGGTCTTTTTTGGACCATTAGTCTTTTTTTGCAGTAATTGTCTATGATACATGGTTTTATTTTACAGAATGAGTGGTGGACCCATGGAATAGGCTGCATGCCAAGGTGATCAGTACCCAAACCACAAATACTTTCAAGCATGACTGGGGGACAGAGTGTGAGGTCTAGTGGTTACTAAAGGCAGTAGCAGTAGGCAGAGGAACAGGGGGAGTACACAGTGAGTACTAGTATCCTGTGGGGACTATAGATCCCAGGATTTTTAGGTATCTATTGCCAGACTAGACCTGTCATAGGTGATTTGTCTTTTTCTACAATCAGTGTAAATTTTTCTGTGTTTTAGAAAAATATGACATGACTAACCAGCTTGCAAACTAAGATCTATAAAAAATTAGAACATCCTACAGTATACTGTTGAATGATGAAACATACTAACAACTCAAACACATAGCACAATGCAGAAAAGATTGTTCAGTACACTTATGGAATATAAGTTAACAACCAAGCTTGAAATTAAGTCAGAGCTGCACAAAACATAATATGACAACATTATTGAGTAGTTTTACCTCTATGCGGCAGAAGGGGAAAAACACAGGACACCCCCTAAGTTCCTTCTGTCTCTACCATAATATGTATGTATACATTGATTGATTTACTGATTTATTCATTCATTCATTCATTCATTTATTAATTTATTTGTTTATCTATATGTTTATTTACTTACCTATTAATTTATAATTTTTTGCTAGGAAATGCACCCTAAGCTGCAATAGCGTGTTTCTATTCTGGGTGCCTTCTTGGGTGTGGGTTAGATGGACCTGTTTTAGTAATGGGAGAATCAGAATACTGTCCATGACTCTGGGAAAACAGTACTTTATCAATTAAGTAATTAATTAGGTAATCAATTAACCAATTTATAAGTTTTGACCAGGAAAGGCACACTAAGCTTTGATAGCGTGTGTCTAGGTGCATCCTAGGGGTGGTTTGCATGAACCTGTTTTTCTGACAAGGGGAATGTTGGCCATGACACTGGTGAAAATCCCCATCTCTTGTTCAGTAGGTACATTGGGATCTTTTACTTCATCTGTACAGTGACTCGAAATGATGAAGATAGGCTTAAGACACCTCAATTTAATGCCTCATTGGGAGGATGGCACCTCAACAGTACAGCTCCCCCTTGTACTTCTTTATAGTGTCAATTTTAGATATTACCCTAATTACCTGGTGTGGGGCTTGAATGTATGACGTTTAGATCTTCCAGCCCCAGAGGTCAGCATGCTACCTAATGAGCAACTGACACTGAAGTATCATGATTAGGGCTTTTCATTTGTCACAGAAGCCATGGAAATCATAGCTTCCATGATTTTTCATTTTAATGAAAATTCGATGATTTGGAGCATTTTTTCATGACATCATGGGCTCTATTTGAAATGGTTATGACTTGCACAAGGGGGCTTGTCTCAAGGAGAAGTGGTGCAAGGGGCCTTTTGCACAGCACCTTGCACCAGTCCTGATTTTCAATTGCTGCCTGCACCATGAGGGGGACCATCTGCATGAACTGGGCTTGCATGGTCCCAGCAATGCCTGCACTGGTAGCACCATGGTGGTAGGCAGTTTGCATCAGGACAGAGCTGCAATATTCCCTACACTGGAATTTTGCAAGCCCCCCCAAGGGGCACACAGATCTTGCAGTTATACCACTCCTGTGCTAGTCTAAGTTGCCATGCACCACTGGTGCAGCCCTTGTAGGGGTGGGTGACCCTCTGCCCCCTAGGGAAGGCACCCAGACAGCCCCTGACACTTGCCTAATCACCACGGGAGTAGCTGGAGGTCTGTGGCAGGTGACAGCCACAAACCCTCCCATGGTGCCACTGTTGTGTCCACCCCCTGGACCTGCACTATATACTTGGGGCAGTTGTCACCCCCCACCTGACCCAACCCACCACTCCTACGAGCCATGCCCTGGATGATCCACCAGCCACTACAGTGACTGGCCAGCAAGTCACAATTTCTGGCCGCTGCAAGACTGCCCCTCAGCTTGCTGCATTTTTTTCCAATGCATCATTTTGTTGCTGCAGGTATTGGCTTATGGCAGATCTGTGGAGTTTCAAACTAGAACCCTGTTTTTTATAAACTCATGCACAGGGTCTCTGGTGCACCCAGGTGTGCTGCAGGCAGCAGTTCAGTGCAGCATGCACCAATCTAATGACACCTTAGAAAATTGTGCCCAATAACTTTTAGCATTTTTCATGAAAACAGCTTCATTTTTGGCATTTGCTGGTGGCAGATATATAATACTGTGCCTCACCACCATAATACATTTGGTCACCAGTCAATTTCAGTGTAGAATTTTGGGGATTTTAAGAGGTCCCTGGTCTCCCAGGGTGTGCAATGAAACCCCTACATTGACAGCAATGTAGGTGCTGCAACCCAATCAACAGTCATTCCATTGATCAGGATTTTGCAGTGCCCACTGTCTTGCCACCAACGGGGGTGTTGTGCTGTTTTCCAAATAAACCACTGACTTGGAGGTAATTATATTATTTTCTGGGGGGGGTGCAGAGATGAAGCCCCCTGCAAACAGCTGGGATGTGCCCTGGTGCTTTGCCATGATGACAGTCAGGTGGCACGATTGCTGGGCAACATGGATGCTGTCGACACTTTGTTGTCGCTGTGATGTTGGTCAACAATAATGATGTTGAACTGACATGGTGGAACTGTATCCCAGATGGTAGAACAATGTGCTGCTTCTAGAGCTAGATGAACTTTATCTTCCACCAGTGGAATTCTGGTAAAATCTTGATATTACTTCTGTGAAACTTCGTGAAAATTGTGATTTCAGTAAAATCCATCTAATTTAAAAGTGTTTTTCCAAACTGGACCATATTTCACAGACTTCTGTACAAAAGTGCACCAACTTGGGGATCTCTATCTTTAACGATGTCTGAGTTATAAACCTACAAACTTTCGGAAAATTTAAAATTACATTCGCAATTATGTAAACTACAGAATTTTAAGCCCTTATAACTTCAAAACAAGGGAACAAAGCATCACCAAATTTGCTAAGTTCATTGACCCTAAATATTAGGCTTTGACACCACCCTCAATGGCCAAGCAGTAGAGTGTCATGCTGCCATGCAAATGACCTGGATTTGGAAGCAAGCCTGTGAAGTCTTGTTAGGAGACAGACCATGGCCAAGAAAGCTGCCACTCAGCAGTGCATCTCAGTCGTTGAGTGTGGCAGCAGGTTCCATCAACATGGTGACCACTACAGATGGGACAGGGAGCCTGCATCTGGTTCAGTAAAGCTGTAGCTGTGCGAGGCTATCAGTGGCACTGCCCACACAAGGGAAGATGGAAGGGGAAAATGTTGGAGAAAAAAGCAGTAGCCACTTGAATGATGACTGGATTCAGCCTAATCAGGGTATATCCCTGAGAAATGAGACACCTGATGAGAAACAAACTAATACAGAAAAAAAAAAAGAATTGACTTTTGTATCAGTTCAGCTAATACTTCTTTCACACAAAATCATACCCCTACAATCTAAAACAGTAACCCTTTTGTTCTGCTGGTTTGATTGGCATCTTTTAAACTTGGAGTAGTCCTGAAAAAATAAATAGTCCCATTCCATAGCATTACCTCTGGTTTGTAAATCAACTTGAGCAGAATACACATTTACAAGCCTTGCTTTGGAAGTGGCAAGTTTCAGGGATTATTCCAAGAAGTTGTGTCATGGATTCTGGCAGACAGCCAATGGAGTTGTGCAGAAATGCCAAGTAGCTTTTTGTGGTTATAATTACTTATTTTTATTAAGAAGAAAATAGAATACACATATGTAAATAAAACATAACATAATGTGAATGTAGCAACGAATGCATATACGAAACATTGGATCTTAGGGAGATTACGTAGTGCTTTTGAGTTTACATTAGCAAATGAACAACAATTGGCTTGCACTGCTGGCATGTGGCACAGACATAGTATCACAAAACTAGATTGCTTTCAGGGCCGGCCTTAATAATTCTGGGCCCATGTGCAGCCCCCTGCTGGGGTCCCCAACACCATTCCCTGTGGGCCCCCCCACACACATCCAACATTTACACCTAGCTAACCTTCCTGCCCTGTATTAATAAAGCCGTTGCAGGTCTACTAGTTCAACCAGCATCTTTTAATTAGTGCCATTGACTGCAGTGAATTATTTGACTTCACCATTGGAAAAGAATCTGACTGAGCCTGGAGCCAGAACTTAAGTAAGTATGGTACTACTGCCATATTCATTTCTGTAAGGACAGGGACATCATCACTGGACACTCATACCTCAGATACTCTGATCTGCAAACAAGTTAAACAAGTTAACTTTTCTGGAAGTGAGAGAGAGAATAGAGAGGATTATCATAGTTGACAGTATAGTGCAATGGTTTAAGGACCTGAGCTGCAAACCTGGAGACCTTGGTTTGAATCCTACAGCTCCCATTTGCATACTGTGTGACCTTGAGCAAGTCACTTAACTTTCTTGTGCTTCCCAGATTGCACCTATAAACAAACGTTCAGCTTAGTGTGTCTCTCCTGGTAAAAAAATAAATAAAATCATGGGACACCTGTAAGGTTGCCACCTATCAGATTTTTTACCTGGTGATCAGGTTTTCAGGGTCCCTATCAGGAAATCTGATTTTGCTCTGTGCTGGTCATGTTTTTGAGCCATTGTGAGCAGGGGTCAAACTTAGTTTTTTTTTGCACTAGCCAGCAAGGCAAGTTGATTCAAAATTGTACTAGCCCTCAATTATAATGGTATCTTTTGATCACTTGTGTGCTCCAAATTAAGTCTTGGCTTGTCTGACTTGCCCTGTAGTTTGGGTGAGGGGTGCTAATTGTCTGGCCTCTGACCTCAGCTACGTGATAACTGGAGGTGGGGCTTAGTCAGAGTTGTGGTAGCAAGTGAGTTTTATTTTCTCAGAAGAAGCCAGAAGGGGAAGGAAACATATTCAATTCAGTGCTTTACAGTAACTGGTAATTGCTATTTTTCTTTTAAACTTAGATTGTGGGCTTTTAGTGACACTGTACTTTCTTTGTT
The DNA here is from genome assembly GCA_016271365.2 of Neoceratodus forsteri. NCBI lineage: Eukaryota > Metazoa > Chordata > Ceratodontiformes > Ceratodontidae > Neoceratodus > Neoceratodus forsteri. The sequence goes on along the minus strand of CM028137.1, from coordinate 583,979,878 downwards.
GTCTTAGAATTGTTTTTGGGCTGTTGAAAATTTAAAACGTAGTGGTGGTGTATTTCTTTGCTCTCTGTAATTGCTGCAAATTGCTGTCCCCCTTCCCCCCAAATCTTAATTATATGCCCTGTTAAATCTGATTGACAGGAGCTAAACACAGGGTATAGTAAGGGGTGTGGAGTAGGAGGAACATAAGGGTGAAGAAGCCCACCCTCAGCACGACAAGTGTTTTGACTCATTTATTTATTTATTGGTTTATTTTCTTTTTTTAAAAAGAAATGTATCTGAGGATCGGTGGCAGGATTTTTAGGACAGTAAATTAATAAAAAGGGAACTAGGAGAGCTTCAGTAGCAGACAAGTAGTGGAATAGCAGTATAATTTCAGTATAATGTGGGGAGTGGTGCAATGCAGTGGCTGTGGGGCAGCCATATTCAGGCAGACCGTCTGGTTACTGAGGTGCTGCCCCATCTGCATGCATCTCCCTGGACTGTGGGATGAGGTAGCCAGACTCAGAGTGGAAGTAAACTGGGTCAGGAGTACCATCACCCCTATCCAGAGACCAGTCAGTCCAATGCAACTGCCTCAAAGGATGCCAAGAATGAGGAGCACTTGGATGACAGTGGGCTCAGGGAGGGTTAGAGCAGTCAGGCAGAGGCACATCCCAGATCCTATTCCACTCAAGAACACATATGCCATACTGGCAAATGGGGACAACCAAAAAGAGGTACCCAGAGAAGTGGAAGGAAAGGATGTGGAGGTTAGCCAAAGAGGTGACCGCTGCAGGGAAAGCAGTGGACACCAGAGGAGGAGGAGGAGGAAGCAAATCCTGGTGAGGGACTCCATCATAAGAGGGATCCAGCTAGGAACACAGGAGGGGGAGGACAGGGCAGTGAGGTGCCTACCAGGTGCCACGGCATGGAGGGATGGAAGGAAGATCCTGGGGATCACTGGGAAGGCAAGACGAGAAGGTGAGCTGGATGTCATTATCCACCTAGGTACTAATGACCTGGCAAATGGGGAGCCAAAGGAAGTTCAGGAAGAGTTTAGGAAATTGGGGAGGGGTCTCAAGCAAGTAGCTACTTCTGTCACTTTCTCAGAAGTACTACCGATGAGAGGCAAGGGAGAGCATAGGGGTGCATGTACCAGGAACTTTAACTCATGGTTGAAGAACTGGTACTGTGAGGAAGGGTTTGGATTCATTGGTGACTGGGGACCCACCTGGAGGAATGGAGGTTTGTTCAAACCTGATGGCCTGCATCCATCCTGGAGGGGAATCCAAGCACTCAATGATAAGTTTAAATGCTATATTGACAAGCATTTAAACTAGCAAAGGGGGTTGGCAGGCCAGCAAGGAGGGTACCTACTTGCTCACCCCCCACAGCTAGCAGTGGAACCAGTGAACCAGAGGAGTGGCTATCTCTACAAAGCAGTGTGCAAAAGATGGAGATTAGCACCCAAGAGGTGGATAGGCAGAAAAGGGGCAAAATTCAGCGGAAGGGCAGACAACAAGGAGAACCAGGGATAAAGGACAACCAAGGAAGGGGCTGGAGTAGAACAGTGAAACAGTCTAGGGAGGTCATATCATGGAAAGCCATGTGTGCAAATGCCAGGAGCACTAGCAACAAGATGGAAGATCTGGAGGCTGTCATGGTGCAGTCAGACCTGGACATTGTGGCCATCACTGAAACCTGGTGTAATGATAACCACGACTGGGAGATGGCCAAACCTGGCTACAACATATTCAGCAGAGATAGGGCAGGCAGGAAGGAGGAGGAGGAGGAGGAGGAGGAGTGGCACTATATGTGAAAAATGACATAAGGGCCACAGAGATCCAGGAGGAACAAAATGGGGGAGAGATACTATGGGTTAAGCTGGAAAGGAATATGGGGCCAGCCATCCTCACAGGTGTGGTCTATAGACCACCAGCCCAGGAGGAAGAAACAGATAGAGAGCTGATGCTAGCCATCCAAAGGATGGTAGACAATGGTGAGGTAGTACTAGTTGGAGACTTCAATATTCCAGACGTGGACTAGAGCATCCCAGCAGCAGCATCAACTAGGAGTAGATTTATCCTGGACTCCCTTCAGGGTGCCTTCCTCAAGCAACTGGTCATGGAACCAACTCAGCAGAAGGCAATACTGGACCTTGTGCTTAGAAACAGGGACAGTGTGATGGGGGTAACAGTGGGGGAGCACCTGGGGAACAGTGACCACCAGTCATTGTGGTTTGAAATCACAGAAAGAGCAGAACCAAACCACACAAAAACACGTATCCTGGATTTTAGGGGGGCAGACTTTGGGAAAATGGGGAGATACTTGAAAGAGGCATTAAGGGGAATGGGACAGGAATCAGGGGTTGAGGAACAGTGGGCAGTATTTAAAACGGGATTACAAGAGCAACAGAATTATGCATTAAGCAGGTTAGCAAGAGGAAAAGGAAGAGGAGACCATTATGGTTTTCCAAAGAGACAGCAATGAAAGTGAAAGCAAAAAAGACTGCATTCAGGCAATACAAAAAGACACAGGCAGAAGGGGATAGGGAGAAGTACCAGGAGACGCAAAGGGAGGCAGGGAGGTCAGTAAGGGAAGCCAAAGCACAGACAGAAGAACACATTGCAAAATCAGTGGTTAGAGGGGACAAAACCTTTTACAGGTGCATAAGTGAAAAAAGAAAGGCAAAGGGAGGGATAGTGAGACTGAAGGGGGAGGATGGGGGCCGCGTGGAGGATGACAACAGTAAAGCTCACATATTGAACTGGTATTTCTGCTCAGTCTTTACTGAGGAAGAGGAGGGTAATGGGTCTGAAGGGAGTACAAGTGGTGAGAATGGTGCAGAAATGGACACAAGTCCCTTTACACGAGAAAGGGTCCTGAAGGAACTGGAAGTAATAAGAGTTGATAAAGCAATGGGGCCAGATGGGGTGCAACCCAGGGTTCTTAAAGAATTAAGAGAGGTGGTGGCTGAACCTCTGGCTATCCTGTTTACCCAATCACTGGAAACAGGGGATGTACCCAAGGACTGGAGGATAGCAGACGTAGTCCCCTTATATAAAAGTGGGAACAAAGAGGAAATGGGGAACTACAGACCAGTCAGCCTCACCTCGGTAGTGGGGAAGATCATACAAGCACTACTGAAGGAGAGATTGGTGGAACATCTGGTTGTCAATGGACTACAGGACCCAAAGCAGTGTGGTTTCACCAGGGGGAGGTCATGTCAGACCAACCTCGTTGAATTTTTTGACTGGGTGACTAGGGAGGTGGATCAGGGGAGGGCAGTGGACATGGCCTATCTGGACTTCAGCAAGGCCTTTGACACTGTGCCACATAGAAGACTATTACACAAACTGGGGAATATGGGTGTGGACAGGACAGTAGTGTGGTGGGTAGGTAACTGGCTGGGTGGCAGGACACAGAGGGCAGTGGTAAATGGCTGTCACTCCACAGAGGGAAGAGTGACCAGTGGGGTACCACAGGGATCAGTGCTGGGACTGGTCCTATTCAACATCTTCATCAGTGACATTGCACAGGACCTAGAAGGCAGAATTTCACTGTTCGCTGATGACACAAAGCTCTGTAACAGAGTAGACACACCAGAGGGTGTAGACAGAATGAGAAGGGACCTGCAGAAACTTGAAGAATGGTCAGGGGTTTGGCAGTTGAAATTCAGTGCAAAGAAGTGCAAGATAATGCATATGGGCACAAAAACCCTGGCACAATATATCAGTTGGGGGTGAGGATATAGCATGCACCAAGCAGGAAAGGGATCTTGGGGTTATCATCTCTGATGACCTCAAGGTAGGGAAACATTGTGACAAGGCAGCAGATAAAGCAAATAGGATGCTGGGATGTATAGGCAGGGGCATCACCAGCAGGAAAAAGGAGGTCATAATTCCACTATACAAGACACTAGTGAGGCCCCACCTGGAGTACAGTGTACAGTTCTGGAGACCATACCTATGTAAGGACATAGACAGGGCAGAGAAGGTTCAGAGGAGGGCAACAAAGATGGTGCATGGATTGCATGACAAGTCCTATGAGAACAGGTTGAAGGAACTGAACATGTACTCCCTGGAGGAGAGGAGGGAGACCAGGGATATGATAGAGACATACAAGTATCTTACAGGGAGGAACAGGGTGCAGGAATACACTATTTTTAAGTGTAAAATATGTTCCAGGACTAGAGGGCATGGGATGAAGTTGGAGGGAGGATGATTCAGAGGAAATGTGAGGAAGAATTTCTTCACAGAATGGGTGGTGGACAAGTGGAACACCCTGCCAGAGGAAGTGGTGGGGGCTGAAACAATCACGGGATTGAAGAATGCATGGGATAGACATTAAGGAATTCTGGAGGTCGAGGTAAGGGGCAACAGACTTCTAGGAAAACATAAACTGTACTTACAAGCTCAAATGGGCAGACTGGGTGGGCCATAGTCCCTTATCTGCCGACACTGTCTATGTATCTATGTATCTATGTACTTATACAGGAAACAATGCAAGCCAAGAAATACTCTGTTTGCACATTTATCTACTCCCACATTGCTTCCTGCTCTCCAGCAGAAATAAATACTGCAATGCCTTCACACACAGTGAGCCCCCCCCCCATGGTTCTGTAGCACAACCTCCTCTCTTCCTCTTCTCTTTCTGCATGCACACACACCCCAAACCAGTGGATATCACAACAGCAAATGTTCAATCAAGCAGTCCTAGCTCTGCACACACACAATTGCTGATATCATCATGCACCTCACCACACTGTTACCACCACCCACAGGGCAATGAACAGAGTCAGGCAGAGAAAGACACTCTCAGCCCCCACCCTATAGTCAACTGGAGACCTGCACTTCTGGAAGTTTTGCACAGTCTCAAGTAAGCCAGGCGTACATCTAAGATTTCTTTGGGGTGGGGGCTACACAAACCTAAGGGGCTTGGGAAATAGAAAACTATGATATTTTTATTTTTAAAAGCATTTATTTTAATATGCTCTGCACCAACAATAACAGATTTTTCTTTAACATTGTCCTTTCATCAGAGCAGAGGAAACAGTACACAGGCATAAAGCTATACTATCTCTATTTCTATATAGCATTGGCTCTCAAATGGCGAAGCCAGCCTCCCAAGGGAGACCCCAAATTTTTCCAAGGGAGGCCCAGTCAAGTCTGAGAATGTACAGTATTTAAATTTTAAGTTTTGGCTGTTTTGTGTGAAAGGATAAAACAAATTAAATATGGATAATTGCAGGTGACTTTCTTTACTTATGCAGAAATATTTGACCAGGAAGTCCCCATTGAGTCAAAGCTTGTTTATAGGTGTGCATATGTAAATTAATGCCTGGAGAAGGCATGCTGAGTCAAGGCTAATTTCCACAACAGGTATTTATATGTAAATTAGTAACTTGGGAAGCCACACTGAGTCAAAGCTCATTTCTATAGTAGGTATTTATACTTAAATTAGTGACTGGAAAAGGCACAGAGATCCGATGCATGTTTTCAGGTGTGACCTGAGGTACGGGTACAGGAAGTTATTTAACAACAGGGTAAGAGAGGGAGAGATGAAGTGGCTAGGTTTGGCTGTTCCAGAAAGAGAGGAAACAGAGTAACAAGGGGCCCAAGAGTCAGAAAAAAGGAGTAACAAGTATAACCTGGGGTGCCAGGTCTGAGGTGGAGAGCAATAAGTTCAATAAAAAGAGAATATACTTAGTCAACTTTATTAGTTTCACTTTATTCCTGGTGTATTGTGCAAAGTAGGAGTTATTTTTTTCTTTGGGGAGGCCCAATATTTTTTTCCAAATTTGAGGGAGGCTTGAAACCTTTTTCATGGCTTGGGGGAGGCTCACTATCAGAAAGTGTGAGAACTAATGCTGTATAGGATGATCTATGTACCCTAGGAATGTCTATTTTAAGCTTTCAAATTATGTATTTTATTAAAGTTTATTTTTGTACCATACGTGATCCAAAGTTTTGTTTTTAGGGTGAAAGAACATGCTGGGTGGGATAAGGGTGGGATTGTATGGATAGTGATGGTTAGCATGGTCCATTTAGAGGAGCTGGGGACTGTCCACACTTGCCAGTAATGGCAACTATGGATCTGTGGATGGTCATTTTAGAGTCTGGTCTGCAGTGGTGTCCAGGGAAAGAACAGAGTTAAGAGATTTGGAATGGAGAGGGAAGTTATGGTGAGGCTGGGATAAAAAAACACCACCTGCAGGGCTGACCCTGTATAACTCTTCGCATTTTGTCACTGAAATATTGGATACAGACACTCAAACTGTAGGGAAAAGAAAGACACTGGTCCTAATCATATGGGACAATTTTTTAGACAGAGACACATTCAAAAAACTAGAAGCTAGTGACTTAACAGCACTCTACCCTTGATCACACCCTGGACAAAGGCTGAAAGTCTTAACAGTGGAGTGATAATGACTCACATTGAGTCCATTGTGGGATCCACCTCTTGAACTGCCAGATAACTGCAGTTCTTAATGAGCTGTTAACCACACCAGGCCATCTGGAACATTAAGTGAGATTAGCATGAGGACTAGAGCCTGCTAAACATACCTCTCAAGTGTCCCTGATTGTCAAGGAAATCCCTCATTTTGCCTCAAAATTTGGCTCTGTCCCTCCTAAAATTCGTGTTTTTCTGGCTAAACAGTGGGGACTGTAAGCACAAAACAATGTCAAGCATTAAAGTTACAGATGTGTTCTTCTTTAGAAAATGCATTTTGCACTAAGCCCCATTTTCAACCAGCTTTCTGGGTGGATAACTCTAATTTTGAAGATGTGTCCCTGATTTTGGTCTTTTGTCCCTGATTTTTTGAAGCCTTGTCCCTGATTTATGAGGCAGGAGGTTGAGAGGTATGTTGCTAAAGTAGACTTTTTTAACTTCATTAACAGCCATGAAAACCTGCAGTTGTCAAGACGGACAAGTAGAGAGTTAGCTGCATTAGCCCTGGACAATTTGCACTAGTGTTTGGGCTAGTAAAACAATGTTAAGATCGACCTCTGATTTTGAGTGCTCACATACTTTTGAAACAGATTTTGTCATATCATTCATTGTTTCAGCTACATGTCCAGGCTACAAACAAGTTCTCTTGTCAATATAGCCCTTTGTTTGTGAAAGCAGTCAGCCTGGGAGGTGTAAAGCATGGTCATTAACACCATTAGCACTTGCTTAACCTAATCTTTTGCACTGCATCAAAGCTGCCCCCACTTTTTGTAACAGTAGCAGAGCCAGTTGTCTTCCACTTTGATTTGCTGGTAAACATTTTCATCTATAACAAAATGTTGGCATTTTTAAATGTTTTAAATTATGTTTGCTTCCTCAAGAAAAAAGTATGGGCCCCCAAGGTGCAGGGGCACAGTTTGCACCTAGCTAAAGCCGGTGCTGATTGCTTGCAGAAATCTCTACACAGACACACATATCAAACAAACACACATGTGTGCATACACGCGCACACACTCAAGCACACACACAGACACAGAACACAATGAAATCTCACAATATTTAAGGCTGCGCCTTCTGTGACCCACCAGGTTCCGAATAGCAGTGATAATCCTCACGTAGAATTACTTTCTCCAGGGCAGATCCAGAAGCAAATGATTTGATACCTTTTAATGGACCAACATAGATGTAACAACAAGAACAAAGTGCTCTAGCTTTCAGACCAACCAGTCCTTCTTCAGAAGCTCATGGCAGTTGCTTAGAAAATACAATACCTATAACAGCTAGATAATGCAGAGAAAAACAGAAAAAAATCCCCATTGGTTTAAAATACTCATTTAAAAAAAAAAAACAGAAGATGATGTCAGAGAAGTTAAACAGTACAATACTGCCCTCAGTCAAAAAGAACCTTGGGTTAAGATGTGCTTGGTGCAACAAACATAAGAATCTCTACTGCACATAAATTTAATTGACATAAGATAACACTGCTGAAGCAGATAACTCCCAAATCAAGCCATGAGTGTCACAGTCAGTATAAGGATGTGATTACTGAAAGGCAACCCCACCCAACAAAGACAAACTAAGATAGTTATAGGGCTCATGAAATTACAATGTATGCATTAAAGACAAGAATACCAGTAAAGTTGTCTAAAAAACATCAGTGCACACTGTGTGATGTGTAAAACCTAGCTAGACATGCCACCCAGCTGTATTCTCAAGCTAAATAAAAGGCCCAAGAAATTACAAAAACCTCAGGACTATATAAATGATAATTTAAATATAAATTGATAATATTAGTGTTAAACAAAAAACTCTAGTAGAGGAACCTCAAGGAATTCAGACCATGCATCCTGATATGTACTGATGTCAATATATATACTGAGAATGTAGCAACTACATGTACCACAAGTGTCTAGGGAATCTGAAAAAGAGATAAAAAAGTAATTTATCTCCTCCTGCTCCATACAAACAAGTACAACCTAACCCACCCACATCACAATAATGTGGGTGGGGAATCTATAACAAACGAGATGTTGTCTCTCTCTCTCTCCCCTCCTCTCTCTCTCTCTCTCTCTCTCTGTCCCCCACAGACACACACACACACACACACACACACACCATACACACTCTCAATCTCTCCTAGTGAACCTATATTAACTTCAGTCACTGTAATTGTTCCCCAAAGAATACAACTTGTAATGAGAATTCTGAGTAAATTACTACAATATTAAGCTAATGTAAAAAGATATGTGCAGGACCCCAACAAATGAGATCACACATCCCAATATGTACAGAGTTACAAAATTATATATAACAGTATAAGATAACACTCCTGTATGTACACTAGCAGGCTGGGTAAACTGAATATGGTGCAATTGAATCAATCCCCCACACCCCACCCACAGGCAAAGATAAAAGTAAGGAGAAATTTGTTGTGTGAAATGAAAATAGTAACACATTATAACTCCATATAGCTAAATAGAGACTTACCTCAATGTGACAGCAAGCCCACATCTATTATATCACATACCTCACAGCACATACCCACACATACATATGGGTATGTCTGTGAGGTATGTGATATAATAGATGTGGGGCTTACGTCACATTGAGGTAAGTCTCTATTTAGCTATATGGAGTTATAATGTGTTACTATTTTATTTCACACACAACAAATTTCTCCTTACTTTTATCTTTGCCTGTGGATGGGGTGTGTGTGTGGGGGGGGATTGATTCCAGTGCACCATATTCAGTTTACCCAGCCTGCTAGTGTACATACAGGAGTGTATCTATATATAATTTTTGTAACTCTGTACATATTGGGATGTGTGATCTCATTTGCTTGGGGGTCCTGCACATATCTTTTACATTAGGCTAATATTGTAGTAATTACTCAGAATTTCATTAATGTTGTATTCCTTTGGGGAACAATTACAGTGACTGAAGTTAATATAGGTTCACTAGGAGAGAGATTGAGAGTGTGTATGTGTGTGTGTGTGTGTGTGTGTGTGTGTGTCTGTGGGGACAGAGAGAGAGAGAAAAGGAGGGGGGAGAGAGAGAGAGACAACATCTCGTTTAAGCTATAGATCTCCCCCACCCACATTATTGTGATGTGGGGTGGGTTAGGTTGTACTGTTTGTATGAGCAGGAGGAGATAAATTACTTTTTTATCTCTTTTTCAGATTCCCTAGACACTTGTGGTACATGTAGTTGCTACATTCTCAGTATATATATTGACATCAGTACATATCAGGATGCATGGTCTGAATTCCTTGAGGTTCCTCTACTAGAGTTTTTGTTTAACACTAATATTATCAATTTATATTTAAATTATCATTTATATAGTCCTGAGGTTTTGTAATTTCTGGCCTTTTATTTAGCTTGAGAATACAGCTGGGTGGCATGTCTAGCTAGGTTTTACACATCACACAGTGTGCACTGATGTTTTTAGACAACTTTACTGGTATTCTTGTCTTAATGCACATTGTAATTTCATGAGCCCTATAACTATCTTAGTTTGTCTTAAGTTGGTGGGGTTGCTTCAGTAATCACATCCTTATACTGACTGTGACACTCATGGCTTGATTTGGGAGTTATCTGCTTCAGCAGTGTTATCTTTATGTCAATTAAATTTATGTGCAGAGATTCTTTATGTTTGTTGCACCAAGCACATCTTAACCCAAGGTTCATTCGGACTGAGGGCAGTATTGTACTGTTTAACTTCTCTGACATCATCTTCTGTTGTTTTTTTTTTAAATGAGTATTTTAAACCATTGGGATTTTTTTCTGTTTTTCTGCATTATCTAGCTGTTATAAGTATTGTATTTTCTAAACAACTGCCATGAGCTTCTGAAGAAGGACTGGTTGGTCCGAAAGCTAGAGCACTTTGTTCTTGTTGTTACATCTATGTTGGTCCATTAAAAGGTATCAAATCATTTGCTTCTGGATCTATTCTTGCAAGGACCAATACGGCAACTACTAAATCAAGATTTCTCCAGGGCATGCACCTTCCTACCTGATACTGTAGTAGGTGAAACTCAGGAACACCAGTGGGAAGCTGCAAAATGTTTATGAGGCCCACAGTCTGTTCTTCACCCTTCCTCCAGTAGATTTTATAAAGACAAGAGCAGGCTCTTCATTTCTTTAGGACTAGAATACCTCATACCTTTCCTCCCCCAATGGAAGAAGCAGGACACCAGAAGCAGACACAGCATTTCTTTGAGGCTTGAATGTCTCTAACTCTCTTTATAGCAGGAAGACTGTGTAGCCTACTGGTTAAATCTCTATACTGTACAATACAGTGCACATGGAGACCAAGTTTAATCCCACCATTAACACTTTCTTACTGTGGGACCTTCAGTATGTTCTGTAACCTCTTATTCTCATTTGTTTTGTTCTTAACTCACTGAGGCCTCAGGAGCTGTTTGAGAGTTCCACCACTTGTGGCCTGTATACTTTTAACAGTGCAACCTGGAGCTTTTGGAGCAAAATCAAGTCATAATCAGCATGCCACAAATAAATGCAAATACCTCATGAACCATAAGCGCTACACACAAAGAACAAGTGGAAAAGTTGTTCAGCACAAAATTATCTTTCTAATGGTGCTATGCAATTAATTATAAGTAGTTCCTATTTTTTTTCTATATTGGTTGAAATGGCAAAAAAAATATTTTTTCAATAAAAAAGGCAACGTTAATTATTTTTTGTGGAAAAGTATTTAACATATCAACATCAAATAAAGCATCCATACATTAGATGGAGGTACAACACTAATTTTATACTATAGAAACATAGAAACATAGAAGTTGACGGCAGATAAGGACTGCAAGGCCCATCCAGTCTGCCCATTTCTTTTTCTACTTTATAAATGTGCCATCGGCCTTTGCTCTGTCTGTGGTCTATCTATTCATACTCATCTGTATTGCTCCCTTATGCCTATCCCATGCCTGTTTGAAGCCCTGCACTGTATTCATAGCCACCACTTCCTGAGGTAGGCTGTTCCATGTATCCACCACCGTTTCTGTGAAAAAGTATTTCCTCAGATTCCCCCTTAATCGGCCTCCCTCTAATCTCATGCTGTGTCCTCTTGTCCTGCTATTTTTCTTATATTTAAACATGTTAGACTCTTTCACCTTGTTAATGCCCTTAAGGTGTTTCAATGTCTCAATCATATCACCTCTCTCTCTCCTTTGCTCAAGGGTATACATATTGAGCTTGGTTAATCTGTCCTCATATGTCTTCTGATGCAGTCCCTGTACCATTTTGGTTGCCCTTCTCTGGACTGCCTCAATTTGGTTAATGTCCTTGTGAAGGTGTGGCCTCCAGTACTGCACACAGTACTCCAGATAGGGCCTAACCAGTGTCTTGTAAAGAGGGATTATTCTCTCTCTTACGACTTGTAGATACCCCTACTTATACACCCTAACATCCTCTAGCCTTACCTACTGCTTTAGAGGTCTGCTTGATGATTTCAGGTCATCAGTGATGATGATGCCCAAGTCTCTTTCTTCCTTTGTGACTGCCAGCAACTCCTCTCCCAGCCTATAGGTGGCTTCAGGTTTCTCTTCCTATGTGCATGATCTTGCACTTCTTGCATTAAATCCCAGTTGCCACCCTTCTGACCATTTTGCTAGTTTATCCAGATCTCTTCTCATTCTGCCCACCCCATCTGGATCATCTACTCTGTTGCAGATCTTGGTGTCATCTGCAAACAGACAAGCTTTACCTCTAGTCCATCTGCAAGGTCACTAATGAAGATACTGAAGAGGACTGGCCCAGGACTGATCCCTGAGGTACCCCACTTGTGACTTGCATCTCTTCTGACTGTATACCATTTACCACCACTCTTGTTTTCACCACAACCAGTTTGCCACCCAGTTGACTAACTTCGACCCACCCTGAGCCTACCCAGCTTATTTATCAATCTTCTATGTGGAACAGTGTCAAAAGCTTTGCTGAAGTCAAGGTAGGCAACATCAACTGCTCCCCCTTGGTCCACCACTCTGGTTACCCAGTCAAAGAAATCTATGAGATTAGTTTGACAGGACCTTCCTTTTGTAAGCCCATGCTGTCTTTGATCCTGTGCCCCTATGGATTCCAGGTGTTGCACTATCCTTTCCTTAAGGAGTGCCTCCATAATCTTGCCCACTACTGAGGTAAGACTGACTGGTCTGTAGTTCCCTGCCTCCTCCCTGCTACCACCTTTGTGGAGCGGGATCACATGAGCCCTTCTCCAGTCTTCTGGGACCTCTTCTGTGCTCAGAGACTCACTAAACAGTTCTGCTAATGGCTCTGCTAGTTCCACCCTTAGCTCCTTAAGTACCCTGGGATGTATGCCATCAGGTCCCATTGCCTTATCCCCCCTGAGCTTAGCGAGCTCTTGTAGGACCCTTTCTTTTGTGAACAGAGTTGTGCTCACCTCCTCCTGTGTCCATGGTGTTGAGCTGTGGGCCCTGCCTTCACCTTCTTCAGTAAATACTGAGCAAAAGTATTCATTTAGATAGATGCTTTACAGGGTCCTCTCTTCAAATATCCCCTTTCTCCATTGAGCTTAGCAATACTCTCTGGACTTTCTCCTTTCACTAATGTATCTATAGAAAGTCTTGTCACCTTCTTTCACTGTTCGTGCTAGTGTTTCCTCAGTTTGGGACTTTGTCTGCCTTACTGCCTTCCCTGCTTCCCTTAGGGCAGTTTGGTATGCCTCCCTATCTTCATCCCACTGTGTTCTCTTATATTTCCTGAAGGCCAGACTTTTGTCTCTGACCTTTTCTGCTACTGTATTTGAGAACCAAAGTGGTTTCCTTCTCCTTTTGCACTTCCTTTTCCATCTAACACAATGGGATGTTGCTTCAAGTATTGCATCCTTAATGCTTGCCCACTTTGCCTGTATCCCTTCACCTGTGTTTCTTTTTGCCAGGGCTAGCTTAACTCTGTTGGCCATCTTATCAAAGTCAGCTCCTCTGAAGTCCCATATTTTTGCCTTGGAATGGGATGATTTAGATGTAGTAGCCAAATTGAACCATACCATGTGATGGTCACTGGCCCCCAGGTGACCTTCCACCTGGAGATCTGTGATCCCTTCCCTGTTAGTCAGTACTAGATCCAGGATAGCCCTGTCTCTTGTGGGTTGTTGTACCAGTTGATTGAGGGCCTCCCCCTGCAGGGAATCCACCATGTGTCTAGTTCTGGCAGATGTTTCTGCTGGTATTAACCAATCTGTATCTGGCATGTTGAAGTCTCCCATTATAAGAACCTCCCCTTTAGCTGTCATGTTTTGTATATCTTCTAACAGTAATGTGTCTATGTCCTCCCCCTGGTCTGGGGGCCTGTAGACAACCCCGGTTCTTATGGCTGTACCATTTCCTGTTTCCAGCATGACCCACAGTTCTTCTGGCTCCTTATGTGTATTCTGAATTTCTGTAGCTTTTATACTTTCATTGACATATAGGGCCACTCCACCCCCCCCTTTTTTGCACCTCAGTCTCTTCTGAACAATACATAGCCAGGTACTGAAGACTCCCAAGTGTGGTTACTGGTAAACCACATCTCACTAATTGCTACTATGTCCAGTTTAGCTTCTGACATTATTGCCTGCAGATCTGGGATCTTATTTCCCAGGCTGTGAGCATTTGTGTACATGATTTTCCGTTGGCCAGATTTCGGTGTGTTAGTTGTTGGGTGAGGTTTGGCATTCCCCTGTGCATTGTATGGGGAGACAGACCTTTTTTCTTACCTGGTGATGCAAATGAACTGCAAACATGCTGAATCCCTGTTTGACCACTAGCTGAGGGGGGAGGGGTGTTCTCATGTTCTCAAGAGTCAGGTCATGAAATAAAGCACTCATGTTGAGGAATTTGAAGGGGCAGTTCTGGATGTATTCTGGGGGAGTGGGGAAGGGCAGGACTTCCTAATATAAAAGGTGAGGCAGTTATCACTGTCTTGCTCCAAAGGTGCCCGAGTTATATGCAGGAAAAATCTTGTCATGAAATTTCCTGAAAAAAATAAAATGACAGATTTTGAGCACATATAATTTTGAGATGATGCATCATATTGTCATGAAATCTGGCACATTGTTAGAACCCCTATCATCAAGAAATTATGCCAAATTTAAGATCCCTGACCCAATAGACGGTAAAGGTATATGCAGATAAAAAATAGTCATGAAATTTCACACAAATAATAAAAGGACACCATTTGAGCACCCATATGTTTGAAACTATTCCACATTACATGATATTTGGCAGGGTTGTGGCAATTGATGCACTGAGAATATATTCCAAATTTCAGAGCTCTGGCTTGAATGGTTGACAAGTTATAACCAAATTACTAAATTTTTAAAATGCCACAAAATTCTGATGAAATTCAATGAATTTCACTGAATTTTGTGAAATTTCATCTAATTTCTGCAGAGTCTGAATTTTCCCCTTCTGCACAGCTCTCGTTGGCACCGAATGTCTAGCTCACCCAGTCCCAGCTGAGTCATGATTTCCGACTTGTGAGAATTAATCCCTCACAGGCTCACACAGCGTGACTGGGCAGCTACTACCTGCTCGCACTTCACTTAGTACCAGCAGCACCTCCACTCAAGCAAAGCAACTGTTTTTCTGGAGATTCAGGGAAGGAATGTTGATTTCCACTGACTGTGCTTGCCGCTGCCCACATTGGCAAGACTGGAGAGCTGACTGGTTTTGCACCACACAGCCTGCAACCCAGGACGAAAAAAGAACGGTCCCCCCACACCCCAAAAAACAAGTGACCTCAGACTCAAAACCCTGAGTCTAATCATGGCCTCATGGTGGAAGAAGATTAAAATGGGCCAGCCAAGCCCAAAAAGAGCCACCTCCTCAAAACTTCCTCACAGGAGTCCTGCCAGAAAATGAAAAAAGAACGGGACAAAACTAGCCACCCAATGCCTCACCACCTCGACTCCTTCTCCAGAAGACACTATGGTGCACAGCAGGTGTGCATGCTACATGTGTGATGCTACAAAGCATGCGCCAACCACATGATGTTCTATTCCCTCCATGAGTGTGTCAAAATCAGCAGCTGGCAGCATGGTGGGAGATGGCCTGATGAGAGTCCAGAGGAATCAGTGTTAAATGCACATGTGCCAACTCTGAGGAATGGTAAAAAAATACTGAAGAATTTAAGAAATATGGGAGTGACACTCCCTCTCAATATGAAGTAAGGGGTCAGCTCTCCCATGCGTTTCCACAGGACTACATCCCTGATATGGGTGGCTGGCAACACACCTCCGGATACCACTGAGCAGCCATTTACTTGTATAGAGTCTGGACAAGAGTATGGTCAAGCCCCATGAGCAGTCCCTTACCTTTACTTTGCAGTTTACATTCCAAGGGTCTGTTGCATAATCACCATACCTGTGTCGCTCAGCTTGGACCCTTCTCTCATTGCTCTCCACTCTAACCAATGGGGATGAAAAGCCATGATCCCCAGCAGCACGGCATGAATTATGACTGCATCATGACAGTGACTGCTGTAAAGTTACATAGATTGCAGCACTGTGTGTTGATGATAACAAAACAAATACATGTTTTATTTGCATTTCTACATCAGCTGCTTTGGTTGCCTTCCAATATTCTGTGACAATTCCCTGACCTTCTGTGGTGACAGACAAGACCCCAGCAAACTGGAGTATCCAACAGGTGCACCACAAAATATTTATAAAGGATGGAAGGGTGGGAGGGCCAGCCACCTGAAGGGGACAGGGAGAAAGAGGCTTCTGGTGTTGATAGCCAATCAGTTGCTTGCTGACCAGCTTCATGCAAATCAAAGGATCAAAGCCCTTTCTTATTGGAGTGACTCAGTCCTTTGTCTGCCCAGCAAGCAGCAAGTGGTGTCAAAACCACAGTACATGGTCATTGGTCTAGACTGCTGAACCCCTGCTATTTTCAATTGCAATGGACTCGGCAGTGACACTCCACCAAAATCTCCTTTCAGTGTAACAAAACATTTGGCACCCATGTGCATCAAATGAAAAAATGGAGCAAATGCCAAGTAAAGATGAGAGATGCTAAGAAGGCAGTCAGGGATGTAAAAGCAGAAACAGAACTGCATATTAAGTAAAGGATCAAGGCAGGGCAAAACGTTTTTCAGATTCATTAGGGAAAGGAGACAGATGAGAGAGGAACTGTAAGGCTGACAGAGGAGGGCATGGCAATAGAGGACAAGCATAAGGCAGCCATTATCAACACCCACTTCTGCTCAGTTTTCACTATAGAGGATAGTGGGCAGGAACAAATGGGATGCACCCAAGGGTGCTCAGGGAACTGGCACTGTACCTAGCCAAATCCTAGGCTGGGCAATTCTATATCTCAGTTCAGTCTGGGGAGGTTCCAGAAGATTGAAGGGTAGCAGAGATAGCCCTGCTTCACAAAGTGAGGGGACAAGGAGCAATTGAGTAAATACTGGCCCCTCAGTCTTACCTCCATTGTCAATAAGCTGATGGAGACACTAGTCATGGAGGAAATAGTTTACTTCCTGCACATAAAGGTGTATGAAAAAAAGTTCCGCTGGGCAGAAGTCTCACGAAGTTGGAATTTCGCATCTGCAAAAATGTGAAAATCATCTTTGCGACTTTTGAAGAAGTTCCGACTTATAACTGTGTATTTTATTTGGATTTAATGAGTATTTTTAAAATTAATTTGTGGAACAAGAAATCTGCAGTTCAGATTGCTCAGTTTTCAGTGAAGGTAGAATAATTTTCAAATTATTCTGCCTTCATTGAAAACTGAGCAATCTAGACTGCACATTTTTTGTTCTGCAAATTGATATAAAAATACACATTAAAACCCAAAAAAATATTCATCTGCCACACTCACAATGGTGGAATTTTAATTCGGCATGTCATAGATTATTTCACACTTGGCTTGATTGTAAGTAGTCGAATGTTTCACAAAAATCCTCGTTCTCAGTGACGCTTTCCGCGTTATGTGTTTTCTTTCTGCTTTTTTACGCATGTCCGCTGTGAAATAATTTTGAGTCTGTCTGATGTGAAATGTGGAACTTTAAGTGCATTTGAAAAAAATCTGTGCATCAGCCCGCAGAAGTCACATACTAGTAGTGTTCAGCATGGAATTGGAGAGAGAGAGAGAGAGAGAGAGACAGATAGAGAGAGAGACAGAATTAGTGGGAGAGATTATACATCAAGTTTTTGACCAGACCACCAGGCAGTCTAGGGTGTACTGTGGAGTGGAGGGGACTGTTGGAGTAGGAGCAGTTAAAGGGAGAAGTGCAGTTCAAAGTTACTTAAATTTCAATTACATTGTGTTCTTTATGTTTTTTCCAATCTTGTGCATTGTTTTTTTGGGGGAATGGCATCACCAACAGCAGGATTAGCAGTGGGCCAGAACCAGGAGAAGGAGGCATACCAGCTGCATGGTGGGTACCAGCAGGGGCAGCAGGAGCAGACTGTGCAACAGGTGGGGATGGTACAACAGCTGGAGGGCAATGGGGTGGCACCAGTGGTCCAGCAGCGACATCAGCAGAATATAGAGCAGTAGGCTACCACCTCCTCTGACAACATGGGAAGAAAGCTTTCACCACCTTTTCCCCATAACTAGGTGTCACTTCTAGTTAAGGAAATCACCGGCCATGCATCCCAGCTCTATGGTCCTCAGAAGTTGCCATTTAAGGAGCAGAACCAGTTGTGGGCCACTATAAAGGTCACCCTGGATCATGAGGGAGGGGAGGCTTCCATAGAAGTATTAAACAAATAAAACACAAGTAGGATGACATGCAGCATAGGGACCTGCAAGTTTCTGAGGTGCTGGGTGGAGCAGTCACCATTGGTGAATGCGTCAGACACCTGGCTACTATATCTTGCCATATTTAGTGACAGCACACTACTTTTACAACTGTAAGACTGTGCTTGGTGTCTGTATTACCATATAAACAGGTAATATTTCAGGAAAAGTTCAATGAGCATGTCTGACTGCAGTTCAGGGTTCAGCCTTAACCTTTTTGGCAGTATCCAGCAAGAGAACATGATTCGCCCTCTCCCCAAAGAAATGTTGGATGAGCTACCTGCTCAGTTGACACTATTGACTTAGGCATTTGATGAGTAATACAATGCCTCAGGACAGAAGGGGCAGCAGCAGCATCCATTGAGCAAGCCTTACAAAGGCAGACCTCAGAAGAGAAAAATCATACAGACAGTTGCAGAAACACCAGGGAAACATGGCATTGCTTATAACAGGGGCAAACCATGCCTGTGAGGCTGGACAAACAGTTCTGAACATCCTATCACTAGCTAGTCTCCCACCACTCACTACCTAATGTGCAACTAACTGGTCTGCACCTTCAGTTGCACCGCCCTTCCCCCACACACCTGCTTTATTTGTCTTAGTATAAATACATATATCCCACTTCCATATAATGACCTGTGTGGGAAGAAAAAAGGTCAAACGACAACAACAACCACTGCTACTTACCTGGGCACTTGTGATGGACAAACAAAGCCTCAGGCCTGGCTGGCAGGGTACATTCGGGACAGCAGGAACAGCAGCTGCATCCAGAAAGCATTAAGTGGCAGACCTAAAAAAATAAATCACACCCAGAGCTGCAGAGACACAAGAGAAGCATGGATTTGCACTGATTTAGCAGAGGCACAGCACCTGCTAGGCCAGAAAAACAACAACGCAGAACATACTCTCTCCCTTTACATAATCTGCAGGCAGAACAACTTGGTCTGCACCTGCAGCAGCTACTTCACCACTATCACTACCACTGCCAATGTTCACCCCCCACTGGCCCCCCTAACTGCCTGCCTCAAAGGCCATTCGAATCTACACTAAAGGGAAACTAAAAAACTAATTGCAAGCTTTGACAACAAAAAAAAAACCAAGCATTTGTCAATGCCGAATGTTTGCCTGCTGATATTAGCATTGGACATGCAGGAGTTAGACAGATGCAGAATAGGAGTGGCAGTGAAGTATTGAACTCATGCCAATCCCACCTCCACCCTGCAGAGATGGACAGGCATTGGGGTGTGCCTGTGGGTCGTTGCCCATAATGCTCATGGCATTTCACCTCACCCTATCCTGAAGACACCAAGAAGTGTTGAGGTGTGCCTTGGAGTGTTTGGCTTCACAGTCACCCACACTGAAATGGGTGCAGTACAGGAGAATGGGGTGAAGTCTGGGGCTGAAGAGTCCAAGGCACACCTTGATGCCTGTCACTGGCTTCAGGGTGGGGGTGGGATGGCATGAGTATTATAGTCGGTGATCCAAAGCTACATCTCTGATGCCTGTTAGTCTGTACGGCGTGGGATGTTATGGTTAGAAACCCTAACGCCCCAGGCACATGTTGGTATTTTCAGTACAAATTTTCAACATGGCCTTTTTGTGACCCCCTCACCTCATGAAAGCATTTGGGACCTCTTGTCATGAACAGTGGCACTGTGATTTTGTTAATGTGTCCCGAACTTCGAGTTCCCACTGCAACTGTGCCATTCTGTGCCACATGTGCAAAAACACAGATCAGGCAGGATGTGAAGAATGACAGCTGTACCAGTCATAGGGAGGTGTGAAAAGATGGCAATGTTGAAAATCTTTAGTGAAAATATTAAAAATGCTCGAAGTTCCGAGCATACATGTAAACTGCGCAACACATGCTTGTACCGCAGTCATTTAGTGGAATTATTTCCCCAAATTTTCAACATAAGCATTTTGGGACCTCTGCTCATGAACACTGTCACTATGATTTTCTTACTCTGTCTGAAACATTAATTTCCCACAGCGACTGTGCTATTGTGCACCAGATGTGAAAATGCATATTTTGGGCAGGATATGAAAAATAACAGCTGTACTGTTCATAAGGAGGTGTGGCAAAATGCCAATGTTGAAAATCTGGAGTGAAAATATTAAAATTTGTGAAGTTACGAGTCTGCATGGAAATTGCACAACACACACTTGTAGCACAGACATTTTATGGACTTTTGTCACCAAATTTTCAGCATAGGCATTTTAGGGACTCTGCTCATGAACAATGTCACTATGATTTTCTTAATCTGTCTCAAACTCTGATTTCCCAGAAGCGATTGTGCTATTCTGCGCCAGGAGTGCGAAAACACAATTTGGCCAGGATGTGAAAAATGACAGCTGTACTGTTCATAAGGAGATGTGAAAAAATGCCAATGTTGAAAACCTGGAGTGAAAATATTACAAATTCATGAAGTTACGAGCATGCATAGAAACTGTGCATTGCACGCTCATAATGCAGTCATTTTTTGGATTTTTTTCACCAGAGTTTCAACATAGGCTTTTTGAGAGCCCACCTCATGAACAGTGACACTGTCATTTTGTTAATTGGTCCGGAATGGTGATTCTGTGCAGTGACTGCAAAATCACCTTTCGGGACTGAATAACAAGATGACAGTAACTGAATTCATGAGGTGGGGTGCCAAGAACCCCATGTTGAAAATCTGGTGCCAAAATTTGAAAAAATGGCCAAGATATGCACCAAAGTTGGAAAAAAAAACATTTATGCCATTATTCAGCTTACAGGCATTTCTTCAATTCACAGTTGGCTTAGAAGAGTGCAGACATGTTCCCGGTCCACCGAAGATCATCGTACCGGGCTCCAGAGGTATGTATGGGGTGAGGGGGGTGTGGGGAGGTAAAGTACACAGTGGGTGGATGCAGGTTGGGGAGGGGGCATGGGGCTCAATGAGGGACTGTTTTCTTTTTTTACAGGATTTAAAATTAAACAAATATATCACAGGACACTTTTGGCATGCTGGGTTGGGCTCCCAGCATGCCACCTGGCCGTGTGTTTGTTGGGGAGGTGGGTAGTGGTGCCAATGGGGATTGGGCACCCCCGTCGGCCATACAGTGTGGTGGGGGGAAATGGGAGCACATGAGCAGAGAGGGATTGGCACCACCTCGACACATAACAAATGGGGGGGTGCATCATGTTGATGGGGATTGGGCTACCCCATTGGCAAATAAACTGGGGATGTGGACATGCTGGCAGGGGGATTGGGAACCCACAAGTTGGCTTTCATGGGGACTCTGAGGTGGGCGGCAAGAGTTGCCACCCTCCCTGATGTTATAAGAAATTTTACACCAGGCAAGAGACCGCCCTGCAATGACAGGTCACTCCCTCATTGCTGCAGCAGATTCCTTTCAAGGTAGTGGTACACTGGCTAAACTAGTATCAGCATCAGCACGCCACTGCATTGAGGAAAGCGGGCCAAGCCTCAAAAGGCACTGGGGGTATTGGCCACCAAAGTGCCCCAACTCCAAACCCCCACTTCTCTCCTATGCTGTGACTAAATGTCTTTTGTGCATGTGTGTAAGCAAACATAAAAACTGCAAAAAAAAATTATTAAGTACTTACCTGGGCAGTTGGGATGGACACACCATGAAGCCACAGGGCTGGCAGACTAAGGGAGGATCCTGGCAGCAGCAGGAGCAGCAACAGAATTCACAAAGCCTTACACAGGCAGACCTGAAAGGGAAGCACACGAGAGTTGCACAAACACAAGAGAAGCATGGATTGGTATTCTTTAGCTGAGGAACAACACCTGTTGGACCAGAGAAACAACAACGCAGAACATACTCTCTCCCTTTACCTAACCCTTATAGAAATATAAGTGTGTTGTGCACATGCAGACTGTATACCACATGCTTAATTGCTCAATGTTTGCATGTGGTTCGCTTACACAAAGTGAACATATGCAAACCAGGTGTAAAAAGCAAATCAGATTTGCATGCTGCAAGCTTGACATGTGTGCAGCAGGTAAGCTGGTGTAAACATCTAAAAATCACATCAGGTTTTCATGTTCAAGTTCAAGTTCAAGTTTATTGCAGGAAAACTCCATTGAGCAAGCTCATTCACAAGGAGGTCCTGTGACATAAACACTTAAAGTACAAACACAGATAGGTAATAACCGTATATACATGAAATACACGTTACATGATGCAGGCTGGATATACATACAAGGGTACCACACAGGGTGACCGCAGGTGGTAAACATTGATATGAGACAGGGTAGCAACTTATAGGTCACATACTGATAAATAAAACATGATGACTGGTGTGATTTAATCAAATCAAATATACAGTATTTTGGCAGCTAGAACAAACAACAGTCTACAACTGATATGGGAGGGAGGAGAAATTTGATAGAGTAGCAGTGGAGCGTAAGCAAAGATAAAGCCAGGAGTAGAAGGGGGAAGGGAAAGCAGTTAATATGACAAATCAATTATACCTTACCAGTGGATAAATATGGCACACATGGGGAAGGAAGAGACTTAATGACAGTTACAGGTGTCTTTTATTTTGGCTGAACTTAGCGATTTGTAGAAGTTTATTGAAACTGTGCTAGTTAGTTTCAGTACGGTTTGTAATTGGTTCCAGATGGAGGGAAGGGCATATGCAATAGCACGTTTACCAAAGGAAGTCCGCGTCCTTGGTATGTCAAGCATAATAAAGTCAGATTTTCTTAACGAGTATGCACTATGTGAGATACTAATAAGGGAAGAGATAGCTTGGCAATTTCTGCAGGAGCAGTTTAAGAGTCCATAGCCCAGCATGGAGCAATGCCTAGTAGTTAGGGATGTCCAACCAACAGCTGCATATAAGTCACAGTGGTGCGAACGGTAAGGGGAGTTGGTAATGAACCGTAACGCATGGTGATAAAGGATGTCCAGTTTACTTAGATTTGCAAGAGTGGTGGAGGAATAGATTACATCGCCATAGTCGAGTAGGGGGAGAAAAGTGGCCTGTACAAGCTTGTTTCGAGTTTCAAGGGGGAAAAGGGGCCTATTTCTGTAGAAGAAACCTAACCTTGCTTTTAACCTTCTAGAGACATCTTCGATGTGGTCACTGAAAGATAATTTATTGTCGATCCAGATACCTAGATATCTAAATTTGGTTACAACTTCCAGAGGCTCGTTTAGCATGGTGACAATGAAGTCTTGGGCAAGAGTATTGGGGGGGCCTGAGACAGCACTGTGAGAGAATATCATCGCTTTAGTCTTCTTGGCATTGAGCAGAAGCTTTGCCTTTATTAAATTATGCTCAAGTTGTGCGAAGTCCGCTTGAAGCACTCCCTTGACTTCAGATAACAATGAGCCAGAAGTATACAACACAGTATCATCTGCAAAAAAGTGCAGATTGGACGTAGATATGTTAGCATCTAAGTCATTGATGTACAGAGAAAACAAGATAGGGCCTAAGATGGATCCTTGGGGACTCTCTTGCAACTGGCAAGCAGCAGAAAAAGCCTTCCGCCTTTACTTTTGGAATCTTCCAGTTAGGTAGCTAGAGAACCACTGGGTGGTATGGTATGTGGCACCAGCTTTGCAAGGCAATTGACTAATAGTTTGTGATCAACAGTATCAAAAGCTTTGCTGAGGTTCAAAAGACTGCACCAGTTACCTTCTTAGCATCTATAGCAGAGATCCAATCATTGGTTACTTTTGCTAGTGCAGTGATTGTGCTATGATTAGCCCGGAAGCCAGATTGAGCTGGGTTAATGAGAGAGAAGGTTTCAAGTGAGATTTTAACTGAATATGGATCAGTTTTCGAGAACTTTAGAAAGGATAGGCAATATGGAGATAGGCCTATAGTTGTTTACATCGCATGGGTCACCAGATTTAAATAGAGGAGGATATGTGATGATTTCCAGCAGGACGGCACAGTAGCAGATGTAATGGAAAGATTGAAGATGTGGAGAATTGGGCAGTGAGATGGGCATAGCCTGACCTTAGGAAAAGGGTTCCAAGCCATCGTCCCTGCACTTTTTGGTGTCTAAGTTAAGAAGAGAATCTTCTACTTTATAAGTTATCTCAGTGTGGAAGGGACTGGGTCCAGGACTAGATGCATGGGAGGGGGGTATGCTGGCTCACCGCAACACCAGCATAAGGTGACGAGTCAAAGCTAATCCAGCTGTGGCAAAGTGGGAGTTAAATTCCTCCAGGATTAGGGACTTGTTTTCCACAATCTTGCCACTATGCACTATCTTTGTTGGGACAGAGGGGCCATGGGCCGTCCTTCTATAGCTTTGATAGTCTTCCATATTTTATGAGGGTTACCTTTAGCTTGTTCGAGAGTAGAAATATAATAGATAGCTTTAGCAGGAGGCGAGTTTTTCACACAGTTATTCCTGGCTGTTCTAAAGGCCTGCCAATCCAAAGATTCTTTGGAATGTCTAGCTTTAGCCCAGAGCTTATCTCAAGCTATAAGGGCTGCCTTGAGATCCGAGGTGAACCAGGGATTGAATTGTTCCGCACTTACTTTGATGAAAGGGGCATGCTTATTTATTATTGTAGTGAGTTTGTCATTAGGATGCAAGCTGCCTTGTTGACATCTTTGGCTAGGTAAAGATCTTGCCATCTGATCATGCTCAGGTCAGATAGGAAGTTTACTGCACTGAATTTGCGAAAGGATCTTTTTGTTATAAAGATGGGTTGCGGCCGGGCCTTAATTTGAGATCTTATGCAAGCAACAATTCCATGATCGCTCATGTCGCTGTGAATGCATGCTTGACATGAGTGCAGCAGTTAAGCTGATGTGAACATTTAAAAATCACATAAATTTCACATGCTGCACATTTGCCATGTACTGTATGCAGCAGCTAAGCTGGTGCAAATCTCATCTAAAATTATCAGTTTCTATTTCTTATACTACTGATAGCAATTAGAGCAATTAAAATACATTTTTTATTGCATTCTCATTAAAATTAGGTAAACTCATTAATTCTGATCCACTTTTAAGTTGTTTAATGGCTTTTGATTTTTGTCATTAAATTACCATTAATTTGTAAAGTACTATTTGCTTACTAATATAGTCAGCCAACATCCCCCGTTCCAGATGTGCAAAAAGGGGCCTCTGTGTTGTGAAGCCTAACCTTTTTGTTTTGAGCCATGCAAATCCCCTTATGCATATTTAGTGCTACAAATGTGTTTCTCCATGACTGTTTTGGGTCACTTACTTTCCCTTTGTCATTCTATATGGAGCATGTACACCATGCCCATGCTCAGCTCTCTTTGTGCTGAGTAGAGTTTTGGAAGCATGCACCATACCTCACATTTTGTCACTGAAATGAGGGACATGGACACTCAAAATGAGGACCACTAACATTCATGATGATCAGGACACTTCCTGAAACATGGAGGTATAGTACCTCAGAACACAGTGGAAACCATTGTATTTACTTGTACCTATATTAACATCTGAGTATGAATTTCTACCATAAAGCATGGGTGCTGTTTATGTAGGGCACAGGGGGAAGCTGCCCCCCCATTTGTGCCTAGGTTCTTCTTATGGTGTAGAAATAATGTCATTAAATTTGGATTTAATCTTTTGCACAATAACTGCCCCCCAGTCTGTGTGCACTCATGCTGCAGGTACACTCCTGACTTGACTGTGTCTGTATTGTGTTGTCCACTCTCTCCACCTATTAGTGGCAGCACCATCACATGTAACCTGGAGGAGCTTCACCAAGCAAGAGCACATGAGTCATGTGAGTGTGACACTGTCTTTCCTGCTACAGAGTAGACAGGCTGCACAATACAGCCTGGAGGAGTCAGTGACCACTGAACTCTCAATAGCAGTGTTGGGGTGTCATATTTTTGTTGGTCTATTCTTAATGAGTCTCCATCTTCCCATGTTTAGTTTAGTTAGTTTTTGTTGACTGGGTAAGTGCACTAGGCAAATCCTGCCTATTTTCAGGCACGACCCGGGGGAGGGGGAATACAGATGAATGCCAACTGACCTTGAACCAGATGAAACTGTTGGTGGTATTTTTTAGTGAATGAGAGAAGCTTGGCCAGGACACCGGGGAAATTCCCCTACTCTGTAGGCAGGCGGTGCTGTCCATCTGTCTGCAGAGATGAGGACCTCAGTCTGAAGGAGGTAGAGGACAAGGACGGTCGCGGACTAAGAGCTCAGGAGCTATCCGCAGTAAAAGTTGTGTTGGATGAAGGAAGCCAGAATGAAAGCAGAAATCGAGCAGTGGCTTTGGATTCACCGGATTTAGCATTACAAATTGACATGGATATATCTGCAGAAGTGCAATTACAAGAAGAATTGGATAGAAAGAAACTTCAACTACTGGATTTAATAAATACAGCGGAGAGAGATTTTCATATGTGCCAGATGAAACTGGAAGCAGAACGCAATAAACGGAAATGTTCTCCAACCAGCCCGTTTAAAAACGGAGGGAAACGTTTTGGGCAGCAAGATAGTAACAACATTGATAATTCACATAGCATGGCAAACCTAAATGGAGAAGGTACACAGGATAAAACATGTGAGCATTTATGTACATTGTCAGCATGGTCTCCAGGAGATGCTTTGCAACAAGCTGGATGGATGTGGGTAGGAGATAAATGGATTCCAGACCCTTTGATTCCCATTCCTGGTGGCTTTACTTCAGACTCAATAGGAACTGCTACAACTAATGCAGCCTCTGGGCTAACAAAGGCTAGTACATTTTCTAAGTCCTCAGTTGACGACAATGTGAATGCGCAACATCAGGGAGAGGCTACTGATTTTTTAGGTGTGCAAGACGCCGGCAGCAACCTGGAACTTCAAACTCCCTTGCTGGGACATCGCCCTTCCAAGGACATTTCTGCAAAAGAGCTAGGCATAGAAGGGAATGAGAACGTAAGCCATACATTGCATTTGGATATGAGAAAGAATTTAAGCAAGAATGTGAGTGCTGAGAAACCAGAAGGAATTGGTGCTAAACCTTTTGCAGGCTTGTTTAAAAAACCAGCAGAGTCAGCGAAACGTAGATTTTTGGTGCATTTGAGATATTGAGGAAAAGCCCCAATAGTACCAGACAGACTTTGGGTGGGGAAGGCTTTGCTAATTGATTCCATGGGTTTTTCTCCAGCAGAGGTATACGCTTTTATACATCCTTCTAGTGACTATAATTAAGATATTAGTTTTTGCTCTATTATTTCTTTAGACAAACTTTGGAGACTTTATTATGATATTAAAGACCAAGAAGAATGGAGGGATTTCCAGGCTATCCCTATTACGAAACCTACAATTAAAACTGTTACTATTCTTTTTAGAAATGAAGGGGTGAGCTTTGCAAATATTCTCTTTTGGTTAGAGAAAAGATGTTTTGTACAGGACAAACCACGGCCTATTCTGGATGGGAATAGTTTTTGGACAGGAGGTTGGACGATCCGTGTACAATTAAAACAGGATGATGACGGCATTCAACATTTACCCAATTCCTTTTTTGGGGGGAGGGATGGGGCATAATTTTTTATGCTGGACAGCCTAAAAGTTGTTTTAAGTGTGGGTCATTAACTCATCTGAATACCTCCTCTGATCAGATTAAATGCTTCCACTGCGGTATATTAGGACATTCAGCAATAGACTGTGTAGCTCCCTCGGTTTGTAATTTGTGTAATGAAGCTAGCCATTCCTTTTCAGATTGCCCATGGAAAAGCACGGATACTGATGATTGCTCAGATCAGGAACACTTTTTGTCACAAGCAAGAAACACTCATCAAGAACAGGAAGGGACTGGGACAGGGCATATGTTTCAGGGTAGACAAAGAGGCAGAGGTCGGGGAGGATCAAACGTGGAAGGTAGGCAAGCTGTAATTCCAGTCGCCCCTAACTTGACGAGGTCTGATGAGCATTTTTTTTGAGGTTCTGCAAGCAGAGCAGTCAGCAGCTATACCCTTAGAATCAACTCAGGGGTTAAGTTGGGATGAAAGAGAAACTCCATTTGTGACACCGCAGGGGTCCCCACAATGGTCATCTACACTGATGGGCAATGATTCACGCTTCTTGACAAAAGTTATAGAATCTAGTAAAAGAGGGGATCAAAAGGATTTACAAGACCTTAATGAAAGCACGTTGATTATTGATAGCGAAGGGAGGGTTAGCGGTAATATGCCCGTTTCCCCATTACCTCTAGGAAATAGATTTTCTGTTCTTTCATCATGGGGGGAACAGGTAGAGCAAGTTCATCCTATGCAGGACAACACAAATGTAGCAGTTATACCATCGACAACATCACCCGTCCCAGAATGTGCATTCGGGAGTAAACTGCCAGAAGCCAGGAAATGGGTGACCTGATCAAGTATTAAAATACTTAAACCCCCTCCTTGAAACCTTTTACACTATCAATAGCTTCCCTAAATGTGAATAGTTTAAAATCACATCTAAAACATATATCAAATGACATTTGGAATACTTTCCTCACTAAAGCATGATGTCTTTATATTACAGGATACATGATTGAACACAGTTTTTGAGACATCTAGAGCTATTAGAAAATGGTATTGGGGTATATCTTTCTGGTCCTTTGGGGAAGAAAGGTGTCGCGGGGTAGGAATATGTTTTACTACAACAGATGTGAGACTTATACGTTTGGTAGATATAGAACCTGGAAGGGTGTTGTTAGTGGATGTTATAGTAAAAGGCCTTCCATGCAGGTTAATATCAATTTGCAGCCCTCAGACGAAGGCCCTTAGAATTGATTTATTGTGAAAGATACAATCTTATTTGTACACAGGTAGGCATTTATTTTTCTGCAGGGATAGTAACATAAATTTTCAGCAAAAGAATGAATTGGGGAAACAATACTGTGATAAAACATGTTTAAAGTCCATTCTTTCTTTAGCGGGCTTGAGAGATTCTCATCAATCAGGGATGAATACTGCTAAACCAACTTTTTTTAAAGGAGGTCTAGCATCCCGAATAGACTTTATTTTTGTGAAAAAATCATTGTTAATATCTAAATTACTTTATGTACCAATAGAAACTTCGGATTATATTATGATTGGTGTAAAAATAGATCTTCCTTAATGTAGGATAAAAGGACCTGGGTTTTGGAAATTAAATGTTTCTTTTTTAAGCATCCCAGCAGTTTTAAAGGATTTAGAATTGATAATTCATGATCACATCACAACGATTGACTTACATGAGGACAGGGTGAGTTGGTGGGAAGCCTTTAAGTTATGTTTGATAGGATACTTTCAGGCAAAAGGAAGATTGAAAGCTGAAACAAAAAGAGAGGAATAATTGTCTCTTCGGCATTCTTTGCAAAACTTTATTTCAATACAAACGGAATATGGAACAGACTTATCTACAGATATTGCACAGACAAAACAAAATATGATACAGCATCAATATGATCATATGGATTCATTAATTAAGGAACAGTCCTTTGGGACGCAAGGAAAAAATGCACAGGTTAATCCCTTTTTAGCCTGTAAAAAACGGAGAGATAACAGATTTTTTTCTAGTTTAAAAAATAAGGAAAATAAGTTAATAACTGATAATGTTGGAATCATGGAAATTTTAGACCAACATGTAAATAAAAACTTTGGGGAGAAAGCTCCAGATTCTGGTTTTACATCACAGTTATTAGCAGCAGCAGATCTTCCTCGTTTAGAGACAGATTTACAAAAATCAATGGTAGAAGCATTTACGGAGGCAGAACTACGATCAGTAATTGTATCTCTTAATAATGAGATTTCTCCTGGCTCTGACGGATTGCCAGGAGAATTATATAATGGAAATTATATAATTATATATGGAAATTGATGCCTAAAGAATTATTGGCATTGTATAATACCTTAATTTCTGATATGATTTTACCAACACAAATGTATAAGGGATTATTAATATTTTTATTTAAGAAAGGGGATCATTCCGATATAGGAAATTGGAGGCCTTTGACTTTATTGAATGTTGATTTTAAGATATTTTCTAAGCTTTTAGGGAATAGATTATCCATAGTGATGCCGGATTTAATTAAAAAATATCAATATTGTGCAGTTCCAGGGAGGAAAATCTATGATGCATTGATTTATATTAGAGAAATTATGGCAATGGGGACAGGAAGTATAGGAGGTATGGAAGGTTATTTAGTAAGCCTGGATCAAGCTAAAGCCTTCGACGAGGTATCACAGGAATATTTATGGGAATGTTTGAAGGCTTTTGGTATTCTGACTTTATTTGTACAATGGGTACAGTTGTGTTATGCTTTAGCAAATGTAATTCCATTATATAACGGATGGAAAGGAGGAAGACATAGAGTGATGAAAGGAGTTAGATAGGGGTGCCCGCTTAGCCCCCTTCTATACGTTTTTGCATTGGATCCTTTATTGCGGATAATAAATAGATCTCCCCAGATAAAAGCTATTCAGTGGGATAACACGAGTCAGACTAAAATTATTGCTTATGTGGATGATTTATGCCTTATTTTACCTGATGAAGCTTCAATAATGATAGCTTGTAGGACCATTACAGAATTAGGGAAAATTATGGGTGCACGGATTAATAGCTTAAAAACAAAATGCATCAGCATTTCAGGGTTCTCAGATTCTCCAACCAAAGTGGGAAGTTTTGGGATTGAATGACAACCGTGTAAGCTCCTAGGTATTTACTTTGGAGGTAGGGATAGTGCGATGGATAGTTGGAAAATAGCTTTGCAGGAGGTTAACTCTAAAATAGCAATCTGGAATAAAAATAAACTATCAAAAAAGAAAAGGGTATATCTAATTAAAACCTATTTAATACCTGTCTTCTTATTTTTAAGCAATATTTATCTAATACCTAGAACAATGGAGACTTCATTAATGAGATTTTTTTTTTTTGTGGGGTATGGGGCAGCAATTTAAACCCAATTAAACGTAATATTTTGTATTTAGATAATAAAGATGGGGGTTTGGCAATGGTTAATCCTATCCTTTTTTTTCTTTTCAATTTTTGCATACTCAAATCTGATTCCCGTTATTAGAGGCAATTATAAGGTTTGGGGCACGTGGATTAATGCACACTTAAAGGGTGTATTGTCTGAATGGAGAAATGCAAAATTTGTGCATCAAAATAAAAGACACCCTCAATTGATGGAAAGATGGACCGAGATATTTGATAAAATATAGTGTTGGAATACTAGGTGGGAAGCAGTTTTGAGCATCTCTAGGAAAGAGACGTATAAAACTGTTTTGGAACAGTTTTTTCATGAAACCCCTCTTTTAAGGTTTTCTAAGGAGGTACATTTAGCTTTATCCAGTTATATAATTAATCCTCGCATCCCACTACATATGTGGGATATCTCTTGGTTAGGTATTCATGGGAGAATAAACATAAGAAGTAACCAGAAACATAAGTCTATACAAGAGCGTTATTGTCCAAGGGAAAAATGTGTATTAACTTTGGAAACTATGGATCATATGTACTTTAATTGTTATTATGCGATGAAATTCTGGGACATAGTAAAACACTTTTGGAAGAAAGGCTTGATAATCCCACCTTCAAATGAGAGTTTATATTATGGCTCCTTTGATAAAGGAACACCTGAGGGTATTTACAGCACATTGCAAGTGATACACAGTTTTTTTTTATATTGGATATGGATTAGCAGATGTAAGTTATTATTGCAACAGCAGGTTAGTCTTCCAATTAATTTAGTATATATAGTGGAAACTGAAATAGGGAAACTAAAGCTTTTGGAGAAAAATAAATTTCCATCTAAATATTGGGGAACCTTATGGCATGCATTTGATTATATAAAATAACATGTATGGAAATCATGGAATGAAGAAAAGAAGGTTTAAACTTTTCTCGGGGAAGATTAGCAGTGAAATATGTGTTACACGGTAATAATAATTACTTAAACATCTCTGTTTATTATTTCCTGTCAAAAAAAAAACTTTATGAAAGAATATTCTGCATCAAACTGTATTTTGATATGTAGTATTAAGAAACTGAATGTTGTATTATTTACAAGATTATTGGTAATATGAATAAAAAATTCCCCTACTCTGCTTCCTGTGAGCAGAGGGGACCCTCTTGCTGGTGACTCCAAGATGGCTGCTGTTCCAGATCCTGGTGGAGGTGGTGGAAATGCTGCTCTCTGTCCCCAGGTTCCAGCTTCTGCTCTTCAGCCTACTTCTCCTGCTATGGATGTGTCTGTTTCGCGAAGCAGGATGGACGCTCCCAGAGAAGGGGAGCAGCTGTTGTGCTCTGCCTTGGATACTACAGTTTTACTTGAAAATAATACCGTATGTACTGATAAAATATTGCAGGATACAGAATTACCAGTGCCTACAATGAATGAAGTTCTAACTGTTTTTCAACCGATAAGCAATGTCATGTTTAATACGACTCCTAATCAAGCAGCTTTACAGGAACAGCTTAAACTCCAGCTTGCCGTTTTGGCTGAAGAACAAGACAAACTCCAGCAGCAGCTCTCTGTAATGCTATTCCTCAGCAACGCCTGTCAGTACTTCCAAACAGGCTGTCATAAGCCGTGACGCTGAGCTGTGCAGGAAGCCTACTGATTCCGGTGAGTCTGTACAAACTTTAAACACTGTTAATGACTTGCATTCTGCTTCTGTGTCGGCTGGCAGTAATGAATCCATAGCAATTCAGTGCCTAGAGCCCTCACAACAGTTATATGAACAGAAACCTTTTTTAAACTTGCCGCCCGCTGATCCTGTGCACCCTAAAGACCCGGATGACATTACCATAGCTAGCGAAAGCTGCGATCCTGAGCCTTGCTGTATCACGCTTACAAAAACTGTGGGGTTTGTGTTCCACAGTTCATTACCTGTTTCTTCAACTGATAGCCCTACTTCTGATACCTCCTGCGTATTTCAAACTCACCCCTTAAATCAAGATGGAGTTTCTGAATTTCTTTTTTCAACACGTCAACAATTATTACAGGATAAGACTGGGGATGAAAGTAAGGACAAACAAACTGCTCTTTTTTTCTCTAAACATAATATAGGTACCAGCGTTACTGCAAACACCTCCTCTCCTCAAGGACCTTCAGAACTTTCCTCAGGGTCACTACCACTGACCCCTTCACAACCCTAGGCTACAGAGTTATGGTCTCCCAGAAAGCTCTCAGTGAAGCAGGCTGGACCTTGAAAAAGGGTACCTGGCATCCAACACCTGGTTGGATCTGAAATTGAATTTTCCCAAATGAGCCAGCTTGGAAACCCCAGTCATCTCTGAAACATTGTCAACTTTGTCAGCTGCAGCTTGTTTGGATGCTTTCCTTCTGTAAGGCTCAGCTGTGGCCTCCCAGACCATTGTTCCTGTAGCCACGGATCTTTCTGATTCAGTTATAAATTCTGGAACTGAAAATCTTTCTACTCTTTCAAAAAGGACACCTGATTTAGAGAAACCATTAATCAGATTTATTTTCTAAAATTGAAGGAAGCTGCACCTCGTAGGAATGCAGTTAGACTTGCGTTATAAAGGGGATTGGAGGTGAGGCCAGATAGACATTATGTGGAGAAAAAGCGTAAAAGACTCTATGCAATTTTCTCTAGAAGTCTTTTGCTTTATTAACATTCTGTGAAGATAATCAATGTTATTTTCGCTCTGCCTATGCTTTAAATTTATTTTGGGAGAGATATAACCAGGTAACATTTTCTCCCATATGGACCCCTTTTTTTGTTATTCCCTTTTCTAAACCTTTGGTTAAATATGTAACGATTATGTTCAGGAATGAGGGGGTTCATGTGGACAATATTGTCTATTGGTTGTCCCAAAAAAGTGAAGTTTTAAGTTTCCCTGAAGCCATTCTCGATTCTGAGCAGTTCTGGACTGGAGGTTGGCGGTTTAAGGTGAAACTTCGACAAACAGATAGTGGTATAGAACTCATCCCCAACTCTTTCCTCTTAGGGAGAGATAGGGTGGTTTGTTTTTATGCTGGACAGCCTAGAGCTTGTTATAAATGTGGGTCTCATACTCACTTGTCCAGTTCTTGTGACAGGCCCCATTGTGATAATTGTGGGGAAATAGGTCACATTGTTTTTCAATGTGCCAGTTTTACCAAATGCAACCTATGAGAAGACACTGGGCATGTCTTCTCAGAATGTGTATCGGCAGCAAAAAATAAAGCTTGGAGTGGCAACCCTGACCTTCTTATTCAGAAAGCTCAGGACCAACAGATAGTTCTCCTCTGTCAACCACAGTATCTCTGTGGATGTGGCTGACCCATATGGATTCATCCCACACTATGGGCAGTCAAAAGACCAGGCCCTTCCCAGTTCTTCTGACCTTCCCCTGTCTTCCTCTACTCTCCCTATTCTTCTCTCCCCTGTGTGTTATAGTTCACAGCAGGGGAATCAGGTACCAGATCCTCCGGCTTCTCCACCGGTAGTTGTAGTTCAGAGGTCCTCAAGGAACCTAACCCCCTCCAGGTGGAGATTGAATCTAGCAATCCATTTGCTGTTTTATCCACTCAGTGGGGGGATACTGATATGGACTGTGGTGAACCTGAGTCACAGACACCTAAGGATTGTCCCCCTTCCCCCTTCCACCAACAGGAGGGGTACAGAGGGAAAAAGAAAAAATCGAAGGAAAAAGGATGGTTGATCTTCCTTTTCTATTAAATGGGCTTCACAGTCAGTTCCTTAAATGTCCATAGTTTATTGAATCCAAGTAGGCGTTAGACTGTTTATGATTATATTCACAGTTCCTCTATTGATACATGTCTTATTCAAGAAACTTGGATGTTTACACTGGATCGCTTTCAGGTTTTCCAAAGAGAATGGTGTTGGGGCCCTTCCTACTGGTCTTTTCGTCAACAGACTGCTGATGGTATAGGTTTTCTTTTAATTCATATAATTTTTCTTTTAAAAATTATTGATTTGATTCTAGGAAGACTAATGATTTTGGATGGAAATGGAACTCCATGGTTTGCCGATTTATTAATGTATATTGTTCCCAGATAAAGGCAGAGAGGTGGTCTTTTTCCATGATTCGACCCTTTAATTACTTCATTTCACATTTTTATGTGGTGACTTTAACTGTGGGTTACAGAAAGTGAAGGGCGGACTTATGGATAAGGGAAAAAAATTTATTGTGACTCCAATGCTTTATTTCAACTACTGGATACATCTGGCCTAGTAGATAGTAAACAATTTCAACAAGGGGGTCCAAAATTTACCTATAAAAAAAAACACCCTTACTTCTACAATTGATTATATTTTCTTGTCACAAAAACTCCTCCCATATAAATTTTATACATACCTTATGACTTTCTCAGATCATTTACTCCTTCAATGTAAAATTTTATCCAGTGCAGTAATATCTCCCCAAAAACCAAGGTGGAAATTAAGTTCTCCTCTGTTAAAAAATCCAATTGTGTTAAAGGCCATAAAATCATTGCTCTGTGCACGACTCTCAGTCTATTCTTATGATGATTTAGGTGATTGGTGGAGGAGTCAAAGGAGGATTTAAAATTACTCCTTTCAAACCTTGGCAGATCTAGAGAAAATGTAAAATTCCTGAATTATTTAAAACTACGTCAGCAGCTGTATTATTATTTACTATGGCAAACACCTCCAAATTTGATTACTCATCCCAAATTGCAAACATATAACAACAACTACAGGAGGTACAACACAACAGGGCCAATACTATGACAGTGCTTTTTCAAGAAGGCACTCGGAAACAGCCTTATGGGGATCCCTATGAGGCCTTTAAACAATATAAATCAAAAATTACGATGTCCTCTTTAATAACACTGGATGGGTATCAAGTTCAGGATATAACTAGGATTCATGCCGCAATCAGACAATTTTGGGAATTACATAACCCAGTGGGGCCCCCTAGTGTTGAGGAGATGGAATTCTTTTTAAAAATGATTCGTCTTCCCAAAATTAATTTTGATATGTTTAATTTAATTACCCCAATAACAGCTGCAGAAATTGAGGTTGCAATAAAATCCCAAAAGAATGGGATTTCCCCAGGAATTGATGGAATAACATCGGAATTATACAAAGCATTCCCCTCTGAATTCTCAAATTTTTTTTTTTATTTTAGTTGTTTAACCAGGTGAGACACACTAAGCTGAAAGCTTTTTTACAGGTGCAACCTGTAAAATGTTTGGCTTTGGTATTTAATTTTTTCCTTTCAACCCCTACATTCCCCCTTTGGTTTTCAGAAGGCCTGTTAATTTTTATATTTAAAACAGGGGATAAAGAGAACCTAGAAAACTGGAGACCAATTACACTTCTTAATTCAGATTATAAATTATTGGCTAGCCTTTTAAATTCATGACATTCATGACTTAGGGTCTTTGCAAACATGGTTATATCACCATCCCAATATTGTGGGCTCCCGGGCAGAAAGATACAGCAGGCCCTTATGATTATCAGAGATTTAATTGAATATCTTTCATCACATAAGCAGTCAGGATGCATTCTCGCCCTAGACCAAATGAAAGCTTTTGATTGGGTATATCATCCTTTTTTGTTTCTAACCTTGCAACATTATGGGGTTCCATCTTCCTTCATCCACTGGATAAAAACACTTTATGATACTGCTATTATTCATCCAATTATTCATAATTGCATTACAGAGGGCTTTCACATAGCTACAGGGGTTCGTCAGGGGTGTCCATTAAGTCCGCTATTATATTTATTTACACTAGATACATTAATACAATCATTAACACATTATCCACAGTGGAAAGGGGTATTGGGATCCCCCAGTTTGGATGCATTATATTTACAAGCCTATGCAGATGATGTTTGATTTTTTTTTCTCAGATTATACTCAAATTTCAATTTTTGGGGATTTTTTAGTCTCATATTCTCGTGTTTCTAATTCAAAAATTAATAAAACAAAAAGTCAGTGTGTATTTATTGGGGTCAACTATCCTGCTGAGATTTCCATTCAGGGATTTCATATTTCTTCAGCTCCAATTAAGATTTTGGGATTATACTTTGGGCCTCAGAATCTCCCGATACTAAACTGGGAACATGCTTTCTCCTCTGCTAATACTAAAGTGCAAGTGTGGGAACATTGGAGATTGGGCAAAACAAAAAGGGTGCAGGTCATTTGGCAGTTTTTAATTTCCAAATTTTTATATACAGCACTGATATTTCCACCCCCTCAAGAATTTGAAACCAGACTATACAGTCTATTTTTCAGATGTTTTGGGGCAATAGGCTTAATCCCATAAAAAGGTAATTTACCTATCTGGAAAAAAAAAGGGGGACTAGGAATGGTGGACCCAATCACATTTTTTATTACTTTATTTATTTCTCAAAATGTCAAAGTGGAATTATTACCATCAGCATCTCGGTACAGTTCTCTATTACAATGTGTTCTTAATCATTATTTTTCAGTTTGGCATAGTACCTTCCTGAAACTATCACAAAATTTACAGGTCCCATTATTTTTCAAACCAATAGTAAAGAAACTCTACAAATGAGGTCTTTCCAAACAAATTATTAAAATGAATACAGGGCCCAAATTATATGACATAGTTATGTTGATATTATATCCTTCAGTGCCAGCTTAAAAAAACTGTCCTACTACTCTAATACCAGGGGTGCTTTCTCAGCTAAATAATCCAAGATTGTCCGAACAAATGTGGGAATTTTTATTGTTAACTGTATATGGGAAGATTGGGGTATGGAGAAATGCTAAACACAAGGTTAAAGAGGAAACAGTATGTCCTTTTCCTGACTGTATCAATCAGGAAGAAACCGTAGAGCATTTCTTCTTTTTTTGTTACTGTGCTACTTCCCTTTGGAAATTCCTGGCTTTAAAATGGCACATGAGATGGTTGTTGCATATGAACTATGATATTTTGGTTTTGGGTAACTTTCCTCAATTTGGGGCCAGTTATAATATAGAAACCTTACAGATTTTTTGTTGTTTAAAATTTTATTTATGGCAGGCTAGATGCCAATGGGTTCTTTATCAAAAGGTGATGTTTTATGAGACAATCAGTTTACCGATAAAAGGGGCTATGGAGAAGGTGTATTTAAAAGATTTACAATTTGGAACAGCATGAAAGGTGACTAATTGGTGGAAAGGATTTACATTATTTATTAAATACAAATAGATCAAGAGTGTTGGGGTGGGGTTTGGGAAATATTTTCAAGCAGTGTGCCAAGGGGTATGAAAGTAGGTTTCTTTATGTCTATGGCTAAGTGCCGGTTAGGATTGTGATTAATATTGTTTACAATGATTTTTATGGTTCCCCTTGATTCAGATTTATAATCAGTACTCATTGTTTCATTTGTATTTTTTGTATCTTTTTCTATGATGTTATTATAATAAAAAATTCCCCTACTCTTTTTGATAAGTGCCATGGGATCTTTAACATCCACCTGAACTACCACCAATCCAGGCAGATGGGACCTCGGTTTAACGTCTCATCTGAAAGACAGACAGCTAAAGGGACTGAGGGTGAGCTAGAAGCTGACTCAGGACTATGCTGCCTACCTATTATACTAGGCTCACCTCACAAAAAAAAAAACAGCACAGACCCCCGTGGCAGCAAGCTAGGCCTAGCATCTGTGGTGACAGCAGTATGGACGGCCTTCATAGGCATTGATCTGTGCAATTCAGCAGCAGCCACAGCAGCAGTCAAGCAAGAAGCAAGCAACACAGGTTGGGTGAGTTCAGTTGGTGAGGTGTCTTGGTCATGGACCACATTGGGGACCTGGGATGGTCAGTTCTAGCATTCAGCTTCTGGCAGAAGGACTGAGGAGGAGTGGACTGAAAACTGGATGGTGGCACACTGGGCCAGGCAGCAGGTTCTAGGTTTTTACAGGGGGGTTGGGGAAGGAGGAAGGACTGCAATATTAATGCATTTTTCATGTTTCTGCATCTTTGGCTGGCTTCACGACCCATATGGGATGGATATTGAATGGAATGGAGTCAGGGAGAGAAATTGGGATAAAGGTATTTTGGGAGGGGGGTCAGAACTTTAGTCAGGAAAAAACTGGGTTATAAACAGGGTTGGTTTACGCCCAAATCTGATGCACTGTTCAGGGGTATAGACAGATGAATCTTATACTTTTGAATTTTTCCTGCTTGCATATCACTTTTCAGTCACAACAAATAAATTGTACCTTTTAGAGATGTTCCAGACATTCTAGAGCCTGACACCTTGGGTCTAACTAGCACCTGGCCTTCACCGGTTGTTGGCTCCCCCCTGCTGAAATCAGAAATGGAGCTCCTGCCATAAAGTCTAAATTTACAGGGCATCCTCTGTGTGAGCAGCATGTTTTCCATGAGGGAGGGATGAGAAGCAGAGCAGTTTTTAGAGGTACATTGTTGGCTGTCCCTTGCATTTAGGGACAGTTGAACAGTATGGTATGCACAGACTATTGGAGCCCCACTATAGTCAGTCTTGTGCCCCCCCGTAAAGTTTACCTTCACATCCCCATGCTCAGGCACATTATGACATAGGGCAAGGGAGACTGCAGGGGCATGCACCATTGAAATGATTTTTTTATTACTATTTTATAAATAATTGATGGAGAGTTGGAGATAAATAAAGGCCACTGGTCTACTTGTTTGTAGAGCAGTGGTCTTCATTATTCTCCAATTCACCATCATAATGCATAAAATAGTAATAAAAAATAACTCCATTCATTTCAAGGGGGTACGACCCAGCACTCTGGACATCATATGTTAAAGACTCCTGCCTCTGGCTCCTTGTACTCAAATAAGAGACTCTCAACTTATATCTATACTTGGTGAGTTGTCTGTAGCAGCATGGCTGCAGCTGCTACAGTGTGTGTGTGTGCATGGGGAGTGGGGGACTGGCCATGTGGGTGGGTGTTGAGTAATTGCTACTTTTGTGTTTTCCCCTTAAAGTCTGTTTGCATGGAAGCATTCAAAACTATGGAGATAAAATAGGATTACAGGCCAGACAGAAGTAATTAAGTAGTACTGTGGGTAAGTGTGTGTACTGGAGTGGAAAGAACCACATGTGTTTCCATTGGTACAGTATGTGTGCTACAGCTCAACTGTGCAGCTGAGAGGAGAAGGGGGCAAGAAAATGAAAAAGTATAACAGTGACTATAAGCATGCTACACGCGTGCAAATGTATTCAAATTTGTAATGAAGTACAAGCACTCTATATGTGTGCAGGTAGTATGGCTTAGTGATTAAAGGCACTGAACTGCAAACCAGGAAATTTAAATAATTGAAGACCTGGGTTTGAATCTCATCATCCCCCACTTGAATGTGGTATGATCCTGAGTAAGTCACTCAACTGTTATGTGTGCAGTTATCAGTGACCACTTGTTTTTTGCACGCGTGCCACATGCATGCAGTCTGTTCCAATTTTACATTAAAAGCTTGCTTTCCACAATTGCTTGCTGCACAGATGCCACATTCATGCAATAGGTTCCAGTTTAACATTTAAATCATATTTGCAGCACATATGTTACTTGGGTAGTTTTATGTGTGCAGCATGAAAACATTTCATATAATCATTTCTGTAAGGGACTCTACATGCATCACAACTGGTCTGCGCCTACAGCAGCTTCCCCACCACTACCACTACCATTGTCCACCCCACACCGGCCCCTCAACAGCCTGCCTCAAAGACGGTCTGAATCTACAATTACAGAGAAACTAAAAAACTAATTGGAAGCTTTCACAGGAATAAAATACAAACCAAAAACTGCAAAACAAAAAAAAAAATAAGTACTTACCTGGGCATTTGTGATGGACACACCATGAAGCCACTACAGGGCTGGCAGACTAAGGGAGGATCACAGCAGCTGCAGGAGCAGCAGCATTCACAAAGCCTTATATGGACAGACCTGAAAGGGAAGTACACCGAGAGTTGCACAAACACAAGAGAAGCATGGATTGGT
This sequence comes from Neoceratodus forsteri, assembly GCA_016271365.2. Classification (NCBI taxonomy): domain Eukaryota; kingdom Metazoa; phylum Chordata; order Ceratodontiformes; family Ceratodontidae; genus Neoceratodus; species Neoceratodus forsteri. Next base: position 583,938,842 of record CM028137.1, on the reverse strand, counting down.
ATTCTTTAGCTTAGGAACAACACCTGTTAGGTCAGAAAAACAGCAATGCAGAACACTCTCTCTCCCTTTACCTAATCTACATGCATCACAACTGGTCTGCATCTACAGCAGCTACCCCACCACTACCACTGTCCGCCCCCCACTGGGCCCCCCAACAGCCTTCGTCAAAGACTGTCCAAATCTACACTTACAGAGAAACTAAAAAACTAATTGCAAGCTTTCACAGCAAAAAACAAAACAAAAAAAAAAAACAAAGCAAAAACTGCAAAACAAACAGAAAAAATAAGTACTTACCTGGTCAGTTGGGATGGACACACACCATGAAGCCACTACAGGGCTGGCGGACCAAGGGAAGATCACAGCAGCAGCAGTAGCAGCAGCATTCACAAAGCCTTATACAGGCAGACCTGAAAAGGAAGCACACCAAGAGCTGCAGAAACACATGAGAACATGTATTGACATTCTTTATTTAAGGAACGACAATTTGTTAGGCCAGAAAAACAACTCAGAACATACTTTCTTTGTACCCAATCTACCTGCAGCACAACAGGTCTGCACCTATAGCAGCTACTGCACCAGTACCACTAAAACTGCTCACTCCCCACTGCCCCCCCAGCTGCTGCCTCAAAGACAGTCCGAATCTAAACTAAAAGTGAAACAAAGAAACAAATTGCAAGTTTTCACTGTAAAAAAAAAAAACATATTGGGCCAGATATTCAAACTGCACCCAAAATGTGCGCAATAGCAGGAGCAAGCACAAGTCAATTGCGCACATGTGCAACAGACACGATATTCAAACATGGAGCAAGTCAAATTGTGCAACCAGCCAATGTCTGAATATCACACAACCTGCACCATAGCGCAACCAGGAAGGGGAAGCTGAGCACATATGATGTGCCATAGCACAACAAGGCCAGCCTAGCTGAGCAGTCCAGAGGCACCATAGAGCAAGCAGAGAGCCCCCCAGCAGCAGATCAATGGAACTGCACAACCAGGGAGGTAGGCAGGGGCCCACCACCCATGACACAGATGGGCACAGGAACATACTGCAGAACTAACAACACACCCCCACAACCGAAGCACAGCATCACTGTTGGAGGGATGGAATATCCACCGGCCCATGGGGACAAGCCAACAAAGCACAGCTGGGCCATGGTGCCCCAGCACACCCACTGGGAAGCTGAGACTGCCACACAAAGGGGCTGGACAACCCAAGTGTACAATGGCCCCCCCTGTGCACGGCACACCCTGCACTGGAACCCCAAGACACCACCCATGAGCAGTGACTGTGACCATCACTGCAGGAAACCCCATGCCACCCCGGCACAATGCAACCGCATGTACCACAGAACCATACAAGCCAGACCCACCAGGAGCACCCAGCGGTGTGTGGCAGCACACAGCCAGACCGGCTAAAAGCCACCACCACACCAGGGACACCCCCCCCCACGCACACACACACACACAATCCCAGGACAATACCACACCAGATGCCATGCACACCACTGCAACTGAGCACCCATAGCCAGCTGCAAATCAGAGACCACCACAGTATTCATATCAAAATAGATTTATAAAAGACTATCAACATGAACACATAACAATAAACTATGTACAGAGAGATATATACAAGAAAGGGTTGGGGGTACGGGTACAAGGCAGGGGTGGGTAAGGGGCAGGGGTGAAGAACTTGGTGAGGGAAGGCAGGGTGTGAGGGAAGGGTAAAGGGTAGGTGTGGGCAGCTACTGCCCTCCAGGCTGCACAGCAGCAGGATGCCTCTGGTCCCTGGGCTCCTCCGCGCCTCACACCCCTCTGGTGCATCTCCCGCAGAATGGATAGGGACTCTGTGGACACCTCCAGCAGGCAGTGGACAGCCTGCTCAATCCTGCGCAGGACCCGGACACCTAGGGCAAGGGAACAGAATCAATGGCTGTGACTGTCCACAACCCTGAAGCCACCCAACATGCATGGCATACAGCCAAGTGCCCCGCCCTGTGATGGACTGCACCCACTCACAGTGACCCGCACAAGACAAGCCCAACCAGGCAGCAACAGCCCTGTGTGCCACTGCACCCACCAATACCCAGCTGCTTGTAAAGGCTGTCCATTTGGCGATGGCACATGGTGGGAAGTTAATGCCACAGCCATGTGCCCAGTGCATGCATGGACCACCAGTGATGCACTCACAGACATGCAGTGCCACTGAAAAGTGCTGACTGTCACACGTCACGTGCATGGCAGTGTTGTCCATGGATGGTGGCCATGCCTTCCCCCCCATAGCACACAATAGCATCCATGATGTAATGACACTCACCCTCATCAAGCCACTGCTGCTGCTGCTGTGGGCCAACACCACCGCCACCTCGGCCAGCCACCTCCGCAGCGCCCCTCTGAGCCTCATCCTGGGCCCTCCTCCTCTTCTCCATGCCAGTGGGAAATAAAAGTTGAGAAACACATCAGTGAGATCCCAAAGCAGACAGCCCCCTGCCCCAATGAGTGTGCCTGCCCACACAGCCAGACCCATACATCACACACCTGCAAACACTGTCACAGCCAACCATGGACCAACCCTCCTCCATTCTCTGGTCACATTACACAGTGTTACCCATGCGGACAATACAGGTGCATAGACGGCTCAACCACCTGGCCTAGGCATAATGCCCCTCCTGGCACATGACCTGAGGTGTGCCAGCAGTGCCCGCTCTCTCCTGCGCAGGTCACTGTACTGGTGCCTGCACTACTCCAGTGTTCTCCGCCACCCAGTGGCCTGCTCCAGATCGGTGGCCACCTGCTGCCACACATGGGTGCGGGACATGTTTAGGGGTTCCTCCCCAAACAGTGGCCCATGGTGAGGCTCCACCAAGCCACCAGGTTGGCCACCTCCAAGGCAATCCACTGAGGAGCTCTCCTGCATGCCATCTCTGCAGGTTTATAGTAGGCAATATGGTGCTCCACAGCGCGGCAACCCCAAGTGGAAATGTTGCACAATATAACTCCTTCAGTCCCTGTCGCGCTGTTTGTACAGCACCGTCGGTCCCTATCTCACTGTTACCAAACAGCGCGATAGAGCTGCAGACATGCCATATGTACAGCGCCAAGGGGGCAAAGGTCAGGCACAAGGTCATGGGTCTCTGGCGCAAGGCCACGCACAGCGCCATCGGACGTCTACACATCCAGCACGATTGGTCACCTGTGTGCCAGTGCCACAGTGGACTATTGCGCAGTTGTGCCACAGCACCATGTGGTGACCAGCACTGTAGTGCCACTGGCACAATGGTGGCCGTGTCCTGAATTGCCGATCGCGCAGCACATCATCATCAGCACGCAGACACCCGCAGCTACCGCGCGCGTGAAAAGGTGTACTACGCAGTCACAGAACTGCGCCATTGGCTCAGCCGCTCAACTGTATTGCGCAGTGCAACAGTGTGATATTCAGCCATCATATGCAAATCATCTGATCAGCCATTCAATGGCGCAGCGGCATGATTTGCATCTCATTAAAGTTGCTCCACTCCTAATTTGCATACATTGCGCTATAAATGTGCGACATTGATCTGCAGTGGCCATATTCGGTTACTGCAGGTGATAGGTGAGTTGCATGCTGTGTGATGTTCTGGACTATGGTCTTAGGGTATTGCTGTATACTGCTCAGTCACAGGTGTCCACTTCCACCCATACAGACTGTGACATGGCCGAGCCAGGAATGGGTGAGGAGGATGATGGTGGGTGGAAGAGGAGGCCCAACTTCACAAAAGCCGAAACAGAGGCACTCTTGAGGCTACCTGGAGGAAGAGCCACTACTCAGTGGGTCGGCGGGGCACCTCAGGCCCATGCTGCTGCATGGGAGGGTGGCTTACGCTGTAAACCTGCACAGAAGCTACCCAGCCTCCGTGCAGGAATGTAGAAGATGGGGACCCGACAGGAGGAGGGAAGGAGAAGGTGGCAGCCTCAGGGTGGCACGCGCTGCCACAGGCGGGGGCCAGCTGGAGGTGGTGCAGCTGACCCCGGTGGAGGACCGTCTTGCTGCATCCATGCAGTGCAGTGCCATCGAGGGCATTCCAGGAGGTGGCTTCCAGACAGGTGGTAGCCCATCACTGCATGGTATGACATGGTCGATGTGGGGGGTGAAGGTGGATCCCATGCACTAACATGTTCTCACCTTCTGTTACAGATCCTGTGTGTCTGCAGGGGACAGTGGTGGAGGGCCTGTCCACTGTGGACATCCAGCCGGAGTTGGAGGAGGGTCCATCCACCTCTGCTGGTAGCCGGCGTGCATTACACCAGTGTGCATGCCTGGCTGCCATCTCTGATGTTGGTGAGACAGGTGTGGGGGTGCCCTTCCTGTGTCTCAGCAGTCTGGCATGCAAGCATGCCAGCACGCTGTGGCTGTGGCTGTGGCTGTGGCTGTGGCTGTGGCTTGTGGCATGAACCTGCACTATTGATGATGCAACGACCACTATGGGCATTGACACGTGTGTGTCACATAATGGACACACAGCAGGACAGCTCGTGCCCATGGATGTAGCTGGTTCCAAACGTGTGTGCCAGCACGTCAGCACAGTCCCAGGCTGTGCCTGTCAGCACTGGTGGGGCAGCACCGGTGACTGTGCAGGTCACTGGCACTGTTGCGGACACAGCAGTGGAATGACTGGTCCCTTGGGCACAGCAAGTGGAGGGGCAGCAGCAGCAGTCACCCACCGGATCTGGGGATACAGGGTTCAGCGGTGGAGTATGTCCACTGCCTGTTGACTTGCCCATACCTGGTCCTGATGAGCAGCACCCACCCTCAAGGGGTGTTGAGCATCAGGCCCTTCCATACCCTGAGGGACAGGTTGCCGATGTGGCAGATGACCCATTTGACGAGCACACCCGCCTGCTGCGAGCATCAGTACAGCAGCAGATGTGGGTTGCAACATCCGTGGAGGCACTGTGTGTGGCTGTGGAGTGGCACAGCAGGGACAACCCGATGATCCTTGCAGGGATTGTCCAAATGCGGATGGATGTGACTGCCGCCATTGACAGGCAGACTTAGGCATTGGTCGCTGTCGTGGCCGCATTGGGCACACAGTCAGGTGCCCCTGTGCCGCGCATGCTGAGCAGTATGCCTTATCCCCCCATTCCGGCGATGCGACACCCAGCCTGTCGATGCTGGGTTCCTGCTGTGGGCATCCTGAGCACCCCTGGTGCAAGTATGTTCGGCATGCTGCTGACCCCTATGCGGATAAGGTCATGCTCGTGCAGTGGAACCCCTGGTGGTCCATCGGTGCCACCCCAAGTGGCCCATGCTCAGCCTGCCAGTGCTACTGGGTCTCGGCGGGGCCACCCATGCATCCGAGGTGGCCGTGGCACAGTTCCACATGACTGACCTGTCTCCCAGTGCGAGCCCTGTCTGGTGCTGCTCTGTGTGCAATGTGTGTCATGGTGGACAGTGCACCAGTGGGTGCCCTGCCCAACACGCCGACACACGGACCACCTGCACACCCTCCCGACTGCTGTCCACAGGTGCGTGTGCATGATGATGCCTGCATTGTACTGTACACCAAGGTGCAAGGGTGTCCAGCATCTGACACAGGTACATGGACAGTACAGGTGGTGGAGGTGGCCTGTGGACGTGTGTGTTTCACATGTCTGTTCCTGCTCTGCTGTGCACCTGCCCCTGTGCACTTTGTGCCTGGTGTGTGTGTGTGTGTGTGTCTGTCCATGTGGCTTGTGACTGTTCACCCTTCCCTGGTTGTGTGTTTGTGCACCTGTACCCTTCCACTCCCCTCACTGTCATGCACCCCTGGTGTGTTATCCTGTGTGTATGTGGGTTGCGCCCTGGACAGTGTTGGTTGCACATGGCCCCATGACTTACCTGTGTTGTGCAAAGTGCTCCTCTGTGATGATGTCCCGGTGCAGCTGGGCCAGCCGGATCAATAGGGGGTCACGCCGTCCAAGGGGGGGCTGCTCATCCCCATCATCACCGGCGTCACCAGCATCCCCATCGCTGTCCCCCTCCTCGACCTGTACGGCTATCCCACAGTCTTCGGCCATGTTGTGCAGGATACAACAGGCCAGGAATATCCCACAGGCCTTTGAGGGGCTGTACTGTAGGGCACCGCCAGAGGTGTCTAGGCATTGGAAGTGTGCCTTCAGCATCCCAAACACCCGCTCAATGATGTTGTGTGTGGCGGCATGTGCCTCATTGAAGCGTTGCTGCGATGGGGTCGTGGGGCGCTGGTAGGGTGTGAGCAGCCAGGCACGGAGTGGGTATCCACTGTCACCTGTGTGGAGATAGTGGAGGTTAGTGTCATGTTCAGGACCATATTGCCCCTTGCCCTGTGTGCCACTCCCATGGCACCTGTGGCTTACCCACCCTTGCCCCAACTTTGCCAATCCTACATGCAAACTCACCCACTAGATGTCCTGTGGGGATGTCCCCACTCTCGAATCAATGGCACAGTGCAGACTGGTACCATATGAATGAATCATGTGCTCTGCCAGGGTGCGTGGCACAGACATTGATGATGCACCCACTGGCATCACACACCACCTGGCAGTTGACACTGGAGAACCCTTTCCGATTGCGATATGCAGCCCCATCAGGGCCAGATGGCATGTGAATGGCCACATGGGTGCAGTCTATCGCTCCTAGCACGCCAGGCATACGTGCTACCCTGTGGAACTCCTGTATGTTTGCTGTATGCTCTGCCGCAGTGCTGGGGAAATGGATGTACTCCATAGCATGTGGCAGCAGTGCGCTGAGGAATTGGGTGAGGATGCGTGACGTGGCCGACTGTGTTATGCCTGTGGTGTCCCCTGTTGGCCTCTGGAAGGTACCCGTGGTGAGCAAGCACATGCAGGCTGTTACCTTTGTCTCCACTGACAGAGAGTGACTCCGTCATGAGTGTGCCTGCATCACATCACTGCACAGCTCACAGAGCTGCCTCAGTATTGCCCTGTTCAGGTGGTACCAGCCCACAATCTCGATGTCTGAATACAGCTCAAAGCTGATGCGGGCATGGTACTGCCTGTTGGGGGCGAACCGCTGACGGGCCCTTCCACGGCCACATCCCCCTGCAGCATTCTCACCTCTCATTACAGCTTCCATGTGGAAGCTGGCACTGTCCATCTCCCTGGCTTGTGTCCCCCTGCCATGCTGTTGTTCTGTTCCCTCCGCTGTCCTGACTGCTACCTCCACTGCACTGGTACACCTACTGGCCTCTGAACTCTGTGGCCCCACACACCTCAGCTGCCCCTATTCTGTCCTGCCTACTCCCTGGCCTGCACTGGCTGCTGCTGTGGCCTGCTCTGTGTCGGCTGCCTCATAAGCATTCCTGTCGCGTTCTTGCGCCTCTTCTGAGCCTTTTTTATTTTGGCTCATTTCGCGTCGCGCAACTTCCGCTGATCCATTGTTGTGCGTTGCGCAAGTCTTTGAATATCGCATTGCGCACTTTATGCATGGATCCACCCCCTTCGGTTGCACATACCTTCATTTGCATTGCACTGTTGCTCAGCATGTTTTCAGTGGTGCAACTGCCTCCTGCTGAATATCGCAGAATAGCGCATTTTCAGACTTGCACTGGCGCAACCCTATTGCGCATAGCGCAACCCTTTTGAATATCCCACCCATTATGTACTTACCTGGGCATTTGGGATGGACATACCAGGAAGCCACAGGGCTGGCATCACAAGGGAGGATCCCGTCAGCAGCAGGAGCAAAAGCAGCAGCAGCATTCCCAAAGCCTGCAAAGAGGAGAAAAACAATTACTTTCAGAAACAGTACACATGAGTCTGCATCACTCACTCAGTACACAAAAACAGAAATTATTTCTACTGAGCTGTGTGGCAGTGGAAGGAGATGTGATGTGTCAGATTGGATAGCATGACAGTCAGAGCTCCAGGTTTGTAGCAGTAACTACTCACCTGTCATTATGATGCTGCACTTCATGTAATAAACTTGACCACAGCAGATCATTATGACTGGCATGTTTTCTCTTCCATCAGTGTAGCAGAACTATATAATAAACACAGCATCACAGTAATCAGGTCATGACATACAGTGTCCTGATATGCTCACATCATCTTGTGAGGCCACATTGTCAGTCTGTTCTGTGTCATGGTGCAGCTCCTGTTGTTGCTTTTCCGCATGTAAATGTCATTGTTAACAACACTGTGCATAGCAGCATACATAAACACTGTGGTGAGGCTGTTTCACTGAGAGGTGTACCAACAGTTGCGGACTTCAACACACATAGCCCCCCTGTGACATTGTTACTGTTTTTCTGACTTTCTGGAAAGTACAGTGATCTAGACAGACCCTGCTTGTTCGTGGATTTATGGATGTTGCTTGAATGAGGGTACCTTTGTCAGTCCAAGCGATGTGACACAATATCAATAGATTATTTATGCAGACCGTGCAAAACACAGAACATGTTCCCATCTCAATGCTGAGTCATGTTGGTATGAAATGATGAAAGGGAGGTGGAGGTGATACTGTAACATATGTGACAGGTGACTTTCTGGGTATTGTTTAACATAGTGGTGGCTTGATCACCATTTCTGTAACAGGTATAACCACATACTGTAGGTTAACATGTTTACTCCCAACAAATGCCACTTTTGGGTCATCATCATTGCTATTATCATGTGGTATAACAGTTTTCTTTTGGGGGGCGGGGGATGGACAATGGCCGATTGGGAAAATTGTAAATATCAGCAATATTACAGAACAAGAACAATGCTCACAGCAATTGTTTTTTTTTATCTTTTCCTTGTGGGGATGCCTAAACCGTGGCCAGCTGGGACACTTGTAAGTACTTATCAACATTACAGGACAAGAACAATGCCCACAGCAATTGTTTTTTTTTTTTCATCTTTTCCTTGGGGGAGGGAGGCTGATCAGCACCCAACTGGGAAACTTAAGTTGTAAATAGTCATCAACATTTCAGGACAAGAACAATATCCACAGCCATCTTTTTTTTTTTATCTTTCTGGGAAGGGGAGGCTGAACAGTGACCAACTTGGAAAATGTTAAATATCATCAACATTACAGGACAAGAACAATGCCCGCAGTATTGTTTTTGTTTTTTTCATCTTATCTTGAGGGAGGGGGGGATCTGAACAGCGACTAACTGGGAAACTTGTAAATAGCCATCAACATTAATTATTGTGATTTTAGGAGCTCAGATTACTATGGATTTGTTTTTATTTATTGTATTATAAAGTACTGTAAGGCACCTTGAATTTAAGAAAGGCGCCATATAAATAAAGTTTCATTTCATTACAGGACAAGAACAATGTCCACAGCAGTTTGTTTATTTTCAACTTTTCTTTTAGGGGGGGTGCCTGAACAGCAGCCAACTGGGACACTAGTAAATACTCATCAACATTACAGGACAAGAATAATGACAACAGCAATTTTTTAGTTTTTTCATATTTTTTTGTGGGGGTGCCTAAACAGCGGCCAGCTGGGACATTTGTAAATACTCCTCAACATTACAGAACAAGAACTATACCCACAGCAATTTTTTTTTCATATTTTCTTTGGGTGGGGGTGGCCTGAACAGCGGCCAACTGGGAAACTTGTAAATAGTCAACAACACTACAGGACAAGACCAATATCTGCAACATTTTTTTTCTTTTTTATTGTTTGGGGGGGCCTGAACAGTGGCCAACTAGGACACTTGTAAATACTGCAGGGTTATAACTACAGAAATGCAGCAGGTAATGTCACTGTGAATTTAGGAAAATAGGCCCAGTGTGCAGTAATGCGCATACTGTATAACTAATACCCGATGATGGGCCAATAATCCAGATGTCTATTGTTAGGTGGATGCTGGCTACTTCAGAGTGGGACACAGTATGTAACACTATGCATACCAGGTCATTATAAATTGGAGGAACAGCCTTAGTGACGAAGTAAGTGCGACTGGGCACTTTGCATTTAGGCGCAGCCTTTTCCATTAGCTCTCTAAACCCTGGATTCTGAACAAATGAGAATGGCAAAAGGTCTGTTGCCAGCATCTTTGCAACAGCCATGTTCAGCTCTTTTGTCACTGGGTGACTGCGATGATATTTTGTGTGTTTTAAGGCCAATTTGTATCTGGTTGCTTCAGCCTCAGAGTGTGCTGTACTTTGGAGGGTGTTGTGGCTTTGCCAGCTATGGTAGTGCTGTTTTGGCTGCCTTGTCCAGAAAAAATAATTACAGAAATGCAGCAGGTAATATCAGTGTGAATTTTTAGCATTAATGTTTTTTGTAACACAGCAGTTGATGACTTTTGCATTGCACACACTGACTCCTGGTGCTTTGCTTCTATGTATTGATAATGTAACTGCAGACACAAACCGGATTCAGGGTACCTCTCAGAACAATTTACGTGCACACAGACCACACTTGATCTGTCTCCTACTCAGGAGAACTCAAACCCCACCGCTGTGTCTTCATCACCAGATGGCACTGTCATACTCTCCTAACACTCTGATGAGCCCTGTTGCTCTTCACCTCCTTCAGCAAGATCATGGAATCTTGGAGTTGATGACAAGATGTACTGTTTTGGGGTGGAAATGTGAGTTTATTTTTACAAAAGTGAGGTTCTCAACATTCCTATCAGACAGGCAGCTTTGGTAGTCAGTCACAATGGAACCTGCAGCACTGAATACCCTTTCTGAGCTTACACTGGCACAGGGGCAGGTGATGAACTCAATGGCGATAGCTGCATGCAAAGGCCAAATTTCAAGTTTACTTTGCCAATAATCCAGGGCCTCATCATCTATGCTGAGCTGCTGTAGGTCATCCAGATATGAATGCATCATATAGCATTCAGACAGCTGCACTTGTATATTGCCCTCAGGTGGCTGGCACATAGAAACACAAATGTCCTTCAGCATGGCCTACAGATGGTTTGTGAAACTAGTGCTATGTGATGATGAGGGTGCAGGTGCATACACCATACTGGAGGAGGAGATGGATACTGTCCGAGGGACTGTTGCTCTTGTTCCTTCAGGTTCGTCTACAGCTACCAATTTTTTGACCCTTTGCCCTGAGTGATTCATACAGTTTTCTACCGTGCCATGCAGGATTACAATAGCATGATCAAGATCAACCTTCCCACCTGGAAGAAGTGACATTATGCCATGCTTGTACCTGGGATCAAGCAGGGTTGCTAGGATGTATCCCTCAAAGGTGTTAATGTGTATCACCCTGGGATCATCATCACACAGTTGCATGATGCGGTCAGCCAGCTCTGCTCCAGCTGAGTCTGCTGCCACTTCAAATTGCCCCCTTACATTGACCAGTGCCTGGTGGAGTACATGTAGCAATGGTAACACCTGGCTCAAGCATGCGTTTTCTAAGCTTACATCCTCTGTCACCTGTTCAAGTGGACAGAGGACTTAGATTACACTATCCATCAACATCCACTGTGATGAACTCAGTGACATGGCTGACTGTGCTTCCCAATCAAACAGCTTCTCTAGCATATGAAGCATGGAATTCAGGCATGTCGGCACATCAAGCTTTAAGTGGTGTTGTGGAACTTTATTGTCCTTCTGTAGTATTCAGAGCTCTGATCTAGCCAGTGCAGAGTAACTAAAATGGCTGCAGATTTTGTGACTGACAGCCAACATGCTACTCACTGCTTTGAGCTCCAGAAAGGCCCTCACGATGAGGTTCAGGACATGTGCAAAGCAACGGACATGATAAAAACAGCCATCAGTTATTGCTTTAATGACATTCCATGCATTATTATTTACAATATACCCAGCCTGGAATCTATGTCATTTTAGCCACTGTGTAATGGCCTCATTGATATGGCCGGCATAGCCTTAGTGCTGAAGTAAGTGCGACTGGGCACTTTGCATTTAGGCGCAGCCTTTTCCATTAGCTCTCTAAACCCTGGATTCTCAACAAATGAGAATGGAAAAAGGTCTGTTACCAGCATCTTTGCAACAGCCATGTTCAGCTCTTTTGTCACTGGGTGACTGCGATGATATTTTGTGTGTTTTGTTAAGGCCAATTTGATATCTGGTTGCTTCATCCTCAGAGTGTGCTGTACTGTGGAGGGTGTTGCGGCTTTGCCAGGTATGGTATTGCTGCTTTGGCTGCCTTGTCCACCAGCAGGGACATGATGAAAATATTCTCTATCCATGCAGTAGATGGGTCAGCTTGGCTACCTCCACTTGTATCTGCATGTGTAGGAGTGGAACACAATAAAGGGTTAAATGTTACCACATCATAACCAGGATGGGGACCCTCTCTTTCAGAGTGTGCTGAAGTGTCAGAACTGGGCATGGTTAACAATTGCTTATGCTGTGTCCAGTGAACGGGATGCTTACTTTCCATATGGCTATGTATACCAGTTTTCCCGTAGTGTATACTTGGCTTAATCCAGCTAATCTTGGACCTGCAGATGTTGCACACAGCCACACTGTCATCACACTCATCAGTGACAAAGAAATCCCACACAATTGAGTGTCTGCCGACATTATCCTGGGTGGGGCAGATGGGGAAAGGGATGTAGGGGTGGGCAAAATGGTTTTCTTTTGCTGCTTGTGATGCTGCTTATCCTTATCCTCATCCAATTGTCATCCATGCCCAGTTCTGACAGTTCAGCACACTCTGAATGAGAGGGTCTCCATCCTGGTGATGATGTAGTAACATTTGACCCTTTATTGTGTTCCACCCCTAGACATGCAGATCCTAGAAAGCAGCTCCTGTGATTGCTCCAGTCCTAACCTTCCCTGCCCTCCTATTCCACTGCCCTATTCCTGCTGTAATATTCCTCCCATGGCTATGTAACTGACCATTACCAGTTTCCTCTTATTCCCATACCTTTCTTTTGCTATTGAATGTCCCATTTTGACTATGTCTCTTGACTGCTACCTATTTTTTGTTCTTGTAACTTACTGTAAATTGTTGAACAAAACTGGCCCCCTGTATTATACTGCAAAGTATTACTTCTGTATTTAAGCAGCTCATTTACACTGTTTTGACAATGTCTCTGACTGCTACCGATTCTCTTTTTTGACCATGTAACTTCTTATTGTTGGATACTTGCACAATGCTGTATTTCTTTGTTACATGTCATCTGTCCAATTCAACATGGAGCCTTTGTAAATGAGTCTCTGACTCAAAGGTTATTTCTGAGAATCAAATAAATAAATAAATTTAAAAAAATCTTCATATCCCAATTTTTCCACTTGCTGTCCCTTTACACTGACACGTTGCTGCTTGGGGAATGGCATAACAGGGATTGCTTGCCCTTTACCCATAACAGTTGTGGGTGCTGCTTGTGGAAGGGATGACTGCCAAGTAGGATCTAGAACTGGGTCATCCCTGCCCTCACCCCCCTAATCACTAGTACCCTCACTGCTTTCAAACATTTCAGGCTGTGACAGTAAGGGCTGACTGTTTCCCACCTCCTCTTCCTCAGTAACTTTCTCTGTCACATGAACAGTGGCAGTAACAGGCTGTTCAGTCTGAGGTTGTTCTTTCTCCTCAGATTCCATCTGAAGCACTGTATACTCACACTCCTTCTTTACACCCTGGATAGTACATAGTCCTGCTGCTACCCCCTTAATGTCACTGTCTGTCACTGTCATTCTACCTGTGACTGGACCCAAGCCCTCACCACCTATAATCCCTCACAGTAACTCAACTCAACTCCTGGGTGTCCTGTGACTGTTCGGTCTGTTCCTTCTCCAAAGACACACTGGAGTCACACAGGAGGGCAGTGACATCTAAGGCAGTCTTTTTAGACTCTTTTGAATGTTGGCCAACAGCTGCTTGGAAAGTGGCTGTACTGTGCTGTAGCCCAAAGAAGCTGGAAGTTTTCATTCCAACTGAAGCTGACACTGACACAGCATGTGGTATGGCTGGCATTGCACTGCCACTGGAAGTTGCAGTGCCAGTAACAGTGTTGCTCATACTACCACCTTTCCTGGCACCCTCTCCACCTCCTCATGACACCTTTCTGACAGACACACTACAAACACCACTTTTTCCATGAGCATGTCCTTCACGCTTTCCCTTGCTTGACATGGTGTGCTGTCTGTGCTTTAGTCAGTCCCTAAATACAATGAAAAAAGTATTCAAAAACAATGCAGCACTACTGCAGACTAGAGAAGAAAGAGTAATACAGTATAGGATGTAATAAAAAAAAATCTACAAAACGGCTGCAATCTCTTTGTGCCAGCATTCCAACTAGAGATACCAGCACTTTATTTCTTCTATTGATCAAGAAAATGGCAGATTTTCCCTCAGAAAGCCTATTCTGTTGAGCAGAACAAACAGAGCTCTTTCCTCTTCAGAATTCACTTCAGAGGTTAGTAGCTATGCACTAAGAAATGTTTGCTGTCAGCTGATAACTCCCTCTGCACCCCATGTGACTGCAGAGTTGCAAAGCATGTGATTAGAGCTAACCATGGTGTAATTTGCCCTTTTCACAGAATTACTGTGCTAAACTGTGGAATTTAGCATATATCACAGAAAAAACAATAACGCAGTCCTTGGGTTCTGCAGAATTCTAAAGAAAGAAATTCACAATAAAACCAGAAAAGGAGGAAAAAATCAAGATGTGACCTGGGAGTTACATACATACAATACAAATGGTGCATAGGCAATGGTGCATACAACAAGTAAACAATTAAAAAGCAAGAAAAGGTTAATTGCTGCCACCACAGTTAAAGTTTGTTTGTTTGTTTGTTGAATTTTGTTGACCCAGTAAGCCCACTGGGCCTAGAAGTCCCTTTTTCAGGGGTGACTGGGGGGGAGGGGGATACAGATGGTAAGCAACTGAAATTGAACCAGATTAAGCTGTTGGTGGTATTTTTTGTGAATGATTGAAATGTTGCCAGGACGCTGGGGAAATTCCCTTGCTCTCCATTGGGGGAATTGCTGGCTGTCTTGCCAAGATGGCCACTACTCCTGAGCAACCTTGGTGTGAGGATACTGCTGGGACAGGAGTTCAGGCCTCAGCTCCTGTCCTGTCCACTCAAGAGGCTGAAGATCTCACCTTTGTAACGTCGGAATTTTTGGCTACGGACACAGAATTTGACCACATGGAGGTTTTGTCTGATTCAGATGCTTTATTGGGAAAATGTGCGGTTGCCTTACGTGATGCTGCGGGTGTTTCAGAGTCTATTTCTTGCTCTATATTGCAGCAGTGTGAGCTCCTTCAGCTACAGAAACAGACCTGGTTGGAAAAGACTTGGGACTTGGATTATAAAATTAAGGCTTTAACTGCCGGCTCTTCAGCGGTTTCGGTGCCTTCCTTGGACAAGCAGATGCAGGAACAGGAACACCATGGGAAGGACACTGTCCCTGTTCTGGCCCGATCACCTGTTGTTTCACTCCATCAGGATTATGGTGCGGCTGGCAGTGTGAACAGCACTCTTGCTGTGTGTTGAGAGACGCCTGTTAAATTTGCTCTGGAGACAGACGTGCAGCATGTTACCTCGGAGTCACCTTGCCTGCTATCAGACCGCCGAGTCGTAGATGGCTCTAGTACCTCTGCACCACAAGCCCCTGTACCGGAGGTTACTTTCTCTTTTCAGGAGCGGGCTAATAAGACAGCTTGGAGTGACTTAATCCCTCATTTACCACCTCTACCCCCCCCCCGAGTGTGCAGTGGTCTGCCGTGGGCTTCTGGTCCCCAAAACTTGCCTTGTCTGATGCTGGGTGGATTCAGGGTTAGACGGGACACTGGATTCCTGACCCGAATGATCCATCCTACAAACCATTGTGCGAGTCAGCTTCTTCTGCTGTGGCCACTGACACCGGTTCTTCAAAGAGCTCCAACGGTCCCCGGGGTAATAATCTTTCTCTTCCTAAGACTGATAATGGTATTCCTTCAAGGGTCTGTGTTACAAATAAGATTGATGTTGTTGGGGAGGGGACACCTGCAGCGGTTCACCTTGGGCCTAGTCCTGAAGTTCTAGGGGAACATGGGAAGGGACCTTCTATGGCCCCCATGTTTAAACTGGCTGATCTCTTCCACTCAAATGGGGAACCTGCCCCCAAGGGGAATGCAGTCAGGTTACTGTACAAGGGGGGGTCTGGAATCTCCTCCAGACAGGCTGCTTATTGCTAGGCAATTGTTAAATCATCTATGAAGTTCTTTTCTTCAGAAATATTTGCCTTTATTAGCCTAGGTAATGGGAATTTTGATATCAGCTTTAAAAATGTATCTAATTTGGATAGGTTCTGGTCTCAATATCAGTCACTGAAAAATAACCCTCTTTGGGTGTCTTTTCAGGCTGTCCCTTTAACTAAGCCTTTGATCAAGACTATTACTATCATATTTCGAAATGAGGGCATTAATGTTGAGGATATTTTGTTCTGGCTTTGACAAAGATGTGAGATTTTGAGGCGACCTATGCCTACGATGGACAGTGAGCAGATCTGGGATGGTGGATGGAAGGTAAAGGTTAAACTTCTATCTACCAATTCGGGTCCTGTTCACCTTCCTAGTACTTTCTTTTTGGGTAGGGATAGAGAGTCTATTTTTTATATTGGACAGCCCAGGTCCTGTTTTAAGTGCGGTTCTCGGCTGCACCTTAGCTCGGCCTGTGACACTGCTAGGTGCAGTCACTGTTTGGAGTATGGTCATGTGGCCTCGGGATGCCTTAATTTGTTCAAATGCAACCTTTGTGAGCAAACAGGGATTTATTTATTTATTTAAGAGATTTACCAGATAAGCATACTGAGTGGGAATCCACTCGTTTCCAGATGTGACCTGGGAGTTACATACATACAATACAAATGGTGCATAGGCAATGGTGCATACAACAAGTACATACAACAGGTACATAATCAGTACATAAAGGGTGAAACATCAGGTCCAGAAAAGTTACAGTCTGGACTATGCATTTGTTATTTGGTTATAAGTTTAGTGCAGAGTGCATGAGTTGCTGTAACATAGTTGGGGTCTATGACCGTAGTGCATAATAGACAGTGACACATAGGGAAACACAATAATAGTCAGTTGTTGGACAATTGTACAGTTTATGGCACATTTCGATGCCTCGTGATATCAGATCTGGACTGCAGGTTGCAGTTACATATGTCTGAGAAGTGAGCCTGAAGGAGAGTTTTCAAGGTCCTTGGGGTAGATGACTGTCTGATTTCTTCTGTGAGGTCATTCCAGAGTTTGGGCAGTCTGCATTTGAAAGCTGATTGGCCCTTTGAGGTGTGCATGAAAGGGATTTGTAGAAGTTTTGAGTCAGTGCCTCTCAAGGAGTAGGCCGGGGGGGGGGGTTGAGTTGACAGGACGGAGCTGAGATAGGTGAGGAGGGAGTTTGACCAGTGCTTTGCTGCAAGATTTGCGCAATGAAGCTGGCGCCTGGAGTGCAGTGAGGGGAGAGCTAGGGCGCTATACAGGTCACAGTGGTGGGTGGTGGGGGGGCATTCTAGGATGAGCCGACAGAAGGAATGAAAAAGGGGGTCCAAGTTGGCCAGGGTGGATGGTGGGGCTGCGCAGTAGACCACATCTCCGTAGTCGAAGATTGGGAGAATCATTTTGTGCACTAGCTCCCTCCTGACTGAGGTGGGTAGGCAACCTTTGTTGCGGTATAGTGCGCCTAGTTTTGGGTGTAGTTTTTTCTGAAGGGAGTCAATGTGGACAGAGAAATCTAAGTGGCGATCAAGCCATATACCCAGGTACCTAAAGGAGGTGCAGGATTCCAAAGTGGTTCCATCCAGTGTATGGAAAGTGGGGGGAGCAGCTAGTCGGGAGAGTCTGGGCTGTGTGCCAAAAGTTCTGGATACAGTTTTCTTAGTATTTAGGACAAGTTGGTTTGAACTAAGCCAGGTTTGAATGGCATCAAAATCCTGCTGTAGGGCAGAGTTTAATACCTTGCTGGAGGGGCCGGAGGTGTATAGAACGGTATCGTCAGCGTACATTTGTATAGCTGAGTTTGGGCATGTCAGTGGGATGTCGTTTAGAAATATGGAAAAGAGAAGGGGGCCCAGGACAGAACCCTGGGGAACCCCCATGGTGACTGGGAGCAAGGGGGATACGTGTGGGCCAATTTTTACTGCTTGTTTCCTGCCAGATAGGTAGGCTTGGAACCAGCTGGTGGCTAGATCGGATAGGCCTGCATCATGCAGTTTTGTGATGAGTTTGGGGTGGGAGACGGTATCAAATGCCTTTTCCAAATCAATGAATATGGCCAAGGTGAGGAACCCATTGTCCATGCCTGAGGTAATATCGTTGATAATATTTGTGAGTCTTAGTAGCGCAGTGATGGTGGAGTGTGATTTGCGAAAGTCTGACCGGTAGGGGGTGAAAAAGGAGGTGGTGTCAAGGAATTGTGTGAGTTGAGAGGGCTAGGTGTTCCTGTAGTTTGGCCAGAGTTGGGAGGAGGGAGATAGGGTGGTAGTTTCCAGGCTCAGATGGGTTTCCACCCTTTGGCAGCGGGATGACTACTGCCTCCTTCCAAGCTGTTGGAATTTGTGCTGAGGAGAAGGAAAGGTTTAGGAGGTCAGCTACGGGAGCCGCAATGGCAGGGGCAGAAAGATATAAGAGTTTGGCATCCAGTCCTAATGGACATATACCTTTATTGGGGTCTAGGGAACATAGGGTGGCTAGGACTTTTGTTGTGGAGACTAGGCGGAAGGAGAGCTTGGTGGCAAGGGGGGAGTGTGGGGAGAGCGCGGGGGGTTTTGGTGCGGTTGAAGTGATTTGTAGGTTTGATAGGAGAGATTTAGCACAGTTGGTAAAAAAGATATTAAAAGTTGTGGCAATTTCACTTGGCTCGGATACATTTCTGCCCTGAATAGTTAGGGTAGGGGAGGGCGGCTGGATGGGAGAGTGAGCAAGGTTTTAATAGATTTCCAGAATTTGGATGGATGGCTAAGATTAGTGGAGAGGGACGCTCGGAAGTAGTTCTTTTTAGCCTGCCTTATGGCTTTAGTACAGTTGTTTCAGAGGGTATGGTAATGCTGCAGGGATTCAAGGGTACCTGTTTGCCTTTGTTTTTTCCAGGCCCGGTCTCTTGCACGACATCTGGAAATAATGTTGGCAAAGACCCAGGGGAGATGGGTTTCCCTTACCCTTTTGCTTCTCAGGGGGGCATGATAGTCCCAGACAGCAAGAATTTGATTTCTGAGCATGTCAAAGCATGGTCAATGGTAGGTGCCAGTTGGATGAATGACCAGTCAGTAGAGGCGAGGTCATTTTGTAGGGAGTTGAGGCAGAGAGAACTGTATGCTCTCATGTGGAGTGTTCTTGGTGGGTGGTGATTTGTAGGCCTTTACACCTTCCTGATCATGTAGATCATGTGGTGGTCACTCAGTGAATCTGGTAGGAGGCCAGCTTTAATAATCCTGTGTGGGTGTGTTGTAAGAGCCCAGTCCAGGAGAGAGTGGTTTGGAGATTTTGGGTTGAGGCGGGTGGGTTGCCCAATCTGTTAGGAGAGGTTAAGGGCTTTAATCTTGCTGCATAGTTTTGAGCAGCCGTTATCTAACCAGTTGTAATTAAAGTCCCCGAGGATGTAGAGCTCACCGGCAGCAGCCATATCTTTAAGAGACGCCAGGTGGTCTATGATAGTAGATGCTGAGGTGGCAGGGGCACAGTATATCCCTGCCACAAACACCGGTGAGGTATGTGGCAGGACAAGTTTTATCATCTTGGTTTCTATATGAGGAGTGTGTCCTGGGAGCTGGACAGAGGTATACTGGAAAGTGTTTGATATATACATGGCAATGCCACCGCCTTTCTTGTTGCGTAGTCTGTCCTGTCATATTATTGTGTAGCTGGGCATGGCTACTTCAGAGTCACCAGGTTTGGGTTTTAGCCATGTTTCGGATATTACACAAATGTCTGGTTTGAGGGTTTGAGCAGTGACTTGCAGCTCCGGGACATTGTTCAATAAGCTGCGGATGTTGAGGTGAATTAGGCTAAGTCTCTTTGGCAGTTTTTGGGGGGCGGGGTGTGTCGGAGGTCCAGGGATGGTTTCAACATCACCCCCCAGTAGGAGCATCAGGGTGAGGTATTGTAGGGTGGTTTGCCATTTACTTCTAGTTTTAAACTTGGGGTTGGAGGAATTCGGGGTGTGGTTTGAGATTGACTTCACTAGGCTGCTTAGGGCAGCTAGGCGAGGGGTGAAGGATGGGGGATGATGGAAGGGTATGAAATCCATCCAGGATACGGTGCTTATGGTCATTGTCCATGGGCATCCCACAATCATGATGATTGGTCTTCCCGTGAAGGAATTATTAATCAGGTACGGCATGCCCTGGCCAAGACTGCTGCATCAGTGATGGTACCACAGAATAGTCATCAGGAGTTAGTGTCTCCCAATGCAGGGTTAGGAGAGGTAATACCTGTTACAATCCCTTGTCAGACTGCTCCTTCCGAGACTCCTGTGGAAGTTGTGCCAGTGGATGGCATGGGTGGGGAGCATGACACTTCACATGAGGCTGTTCCTGGGAAATTATTGAGGTTGACATGCCCCCTCTCCCCCTCCAGAGACACCTTACAAGATCATTCCTCCGAGAAAGCGAAACCAGCAAGGGAAAGCCATGTCCTCTACTAAACATTCATCCAGACTTGATCCCCCTCCTGATACAGTACAGCTGGGTAATAGGTATACTCCACTTGGGGATGATAAGGGGGGACTCGGAGGAGGATGGTACGGATACCTCGTCTGTCCTGTCCACTACTGACACGGAGAGTAGGACTGAGGACTCTATAGCCAAAAGGACTAGATGGAGGCAAGGGGGCAAAAGCCCTTAGGACTGTTACTTTTCCTTTGATAGGGTGTTTGTTTCCTTTTTCTATACAACAAGCATTCCTTGGCAGTTTCCACCATTAATGTTAATAGGATTAAAAGTTTAAAGAAATGTATTGGGTTTTTTCCCACACTTAAGGGGTTACTTTCTGACATTATTTGTTTACAGGACACCAAGTTAAAATCTCATTTAGAGCTTCAACATGCTTCACGGAGTTGGAATCTGGGGCTGTCCTTTTGGTCGCTCAGGATTGACCTCCGTGATGGAATTGGGATCCTTTTTTCTAATCCCACCATCTCAGTTTCTAGGTTAACAGATGTACACCCAGGGAGGGCTCTCTGGATATTTCTTTCCTTTCAGAGAGATTTAGACTCATTGCCATATATGCTCTACAGACTAAAGATCAGAGAATAGCATTGTTTAAAGACATTCGACCCCTTCTCCAGACATCTCGCTTAGTGATTTGGCTGGGGGACTTTAATTGTGGGCTAACTCAGGCTGATACTGTAGAGGCCTTCAAACTTTTTTGTGATTCTGTAGCTTTGCAAAAGATGGTTTCCACTGTGAATCTGATCGACTCTTACAGGACGATTCACCCTAAGGGGGGTTTTACATTTTTTAGGGGTTCCCTTAAAACACAAATTGATTTTATCTTTTTGTCCAGGGTAGTTAAGGTACTAAAGGCCTATACTTCCCCTATGGAATTTTCAGATCATGGAGTGGCTACAGCTTTGATAACCTGGGAGGGTGCCCCCACATGTAAAAAGAACAGATGGAGGTTGAATCAATCAATGTTGGAAGATCCTAAAATTAGGAAACTATCATTAAGAGAGTGGGCAGTGCAGCTTTCCATGTTCTTGAATGGTGGGAAGACTCAAAGAAAGGGTGGCAAAATTTCTTTCAGCACTAGGCTCATATTAAAGCTAATAAGGATTATTTGGGTTACCTTAAACTCCGACATCAGTTACAACATTTGATTTCCCTGTCTGATACTACTAGGCATGACTATAGTCAGTCTATTGCTACTATTAAAAAAACAGATGACTGATCTGCAGTATGATAGGGGTAGGTCCGTGGATCAGGAATTACAATTTGGAACTCACATGACTAAACAATCTTTAGATCCCTTTGCTGAATGTAAGGGCAGAGTTGACTTCCGGCTTATTACCTCTTTAACTGATATGGATGGTACCAAAGTATGTTCTCCACAGCAGCTGTTGTCAGTGGTAGAGGAGTATTTTTCCCAAGTTATGTCTACAGACATTTCTTCATGAGACAAGGACATAACTCAGTGTCTGTCTACGCTGAATTTACCTCAACTTCCTGATAGTGATAAAGTAGCTTTGGAAGCTGAAATTTCTTTGTAGGAGGTCCAGACTGCCATTGGTTTTTTGTCCTCTCACTCGGCTCCTGGGTCTGATGGCACTGGGGCAGAATTTTATAAATCCTTCTTATCTGAGTTGAGTCCTGTATTAGTTGTTTTGCTGAAATACATTTTACAGACTGGTGCATATGCACCTTCTGTGACTGAAGCTGTTTTGCTTTTGATTTACAAGAAAGGGGACAGGACTGATCTGAGAAACTGGCATCTGCTCAGTTTCTGAAATACACACTTGAAAATTTTGAGTACAATTTTGCTGGCTAGGCTTTCTAGGGTCACCCAGTCTTTTGTAAGTCCTGCACAGACCAGTGCTATAAGAGGCAGAAAACAACAAGACAATTTGATTTGGCTTAGAGAACTGTTTTTTAAAGGAGAAACTGAACAGCTACAAGGGGTTGTGTTAGGCCTGGATCAAGAGAAGGCCTTTTATAGTGTTTCTCATTGGTTTTTGTTTTTGGTCCTGAAAGCTTTTGGGATTCCTGATACATTCATGGGTTGGCTTTCTTCCATGTATCGGGAAGCCATTATGATACCGAATGTGAATGGTTGGTATGGGTGGCGTATTCGTGTGGGCAAAGGGGTACGTCAGAGTTGTCCCCTGAGTCCAACACTGTATACTTTTTCCATAGATATCTTTATTAGACTGTTGCAAATGAATCAGGCTTTGAAAGGTATAAAGTTATCCCCTAGTTCCCCTTCACATAAGAGTCTAGCTTATATGGACAATCTGGTTTTACTTTTATTTGCTATTTTTTCTGTTCAGGCACTCTTGGACACTATAGAGCACTTCTCTAGCTTATCAGGTTTGAAGGTGAATTATGATAAAAGTAAGGGAGTTGTCATTGGGTCCACATCTGTGCCATCATCTGGTTTGATGGCTGAGGTTCAGATTTCTAGGGACCCAATTAAGGTTTTGGGGTACAGTTTGGTCCTGGTGACATGGCAGGAGTCAATTGGGATATAACTCTCACTAGGGGGCAGCAGCTGGTTAGCAATTAGAAGGGTCATTTGATTTTGAAAAGGAAGAGGGTAGTGTTAATTAAGACATTCCTCGCACCTGTTTTTTTGTATATTAGTTATATTTTTCCACCTCCTTTTTTTGTCTGGACTAAGCTGCTTAGTGTCTACTTTCAAACTTTTGGACGGACTAGGTTAAACCCTATAAAGAGAGATTTGACCTATTTGCCTATATCTGAGGGTGGTGTGAATATGATTCTCCCAATTGCTTTCTTTTCAGTATCTTTTTAATGTATAATGTTGGGTTAGTTTTGAGACTGGGAGAGATTCTGTGGAGACTTCTTATGGAACATCAGTTGCAACTCTGTATGGGATGCTGGCGAGACAAGAAACCTAGGTTCTTAGCTAGATTACCCACATTACCCTCATATGTACTTGCTAGTATTAAACAGGTCATCAAATGGAACATTACCCCTTATCACCTGCAAACTTTGGATAGGAGAGCGCTATATAGATATATTCTTTCTGTTGATAGTTACGTTGAGGTAATCTTTCCTGACTGTCCAAGTGATAGAAAATTGGATGTCTTGAGACTCCTTGCAGATAAAAGAATCCCCTCCAATGCCTGGGATTGCCTGTGGCTAAGTAACTATGGGAGGCTGGGACTGAATGGAAACCATAAACACAAACAGTTATCAGAGAGGTACTGTCCTAGAACTAGTTGTATTCAAATACTTAAAACCCAACAACATTTGTTTTTTGACTGTGATTATATTAAGCAGTTCTGGGTTTATTTGGCAGGTGCTTGGAATGAAGCTGAGTTTGGGAGTATTGATTACCCCATTTTGATGTTTGGGCCCTTGAAGAATACCTTTGCTAAATATCATAGTGACACGATCTATGTGATCCTTTATATCATAACATTTTACATTTGACAATCTAGGTGTCTCTGGATCCTGCAACAAAAAGAAATGACTTATGTTGAATTGTTTTCTAATATTTGTAAAGTTGTTAAGTGTTTAATGAAATCTGATTTTGAGACAGATCTATGTGCTTGACCACAACATTTTTGGATCCACTGTAGTTCATGTATACTTTGATTTATGTATGTTTTTGACTCTGAATTTTCTATTGTTTTGTATGTAGTGAAGTCCAATTTCTCAATAAAATTCCCCTACTCTTTTCGATAAGTGCCATGGGATCTTTAACATCCACCTGAACTACCTCCAGTCCAGGCAGATGGGACCTCAGTTTAACGTCTCATCCAAAAGATGGCACCTCGGAAGTGCAGCACCCCTCTCATGCTGCACTACAGTGCCAGTATTGGGATATTAACCCAAGTGCCAGATGTGGGAACTGAACCCACAGCCCTCTGATCTCCCAGCCTCAGAGGCAAGTGTGCAACCTACTGAGCCACTGATACTGGGTGTCACAAGGTGGTTAACAGGTTGTGTGGTTACATTCAATAAGTGAACCCAAAATTTACAGCGCCACCTCCAGAAAATCAAATATGTCCATGAACTGCTGGGGCAGAAAAAAATCAACAGCATATATTAAAAACTGAGGATAAGTACCTCTGTACCCATTGTGACTGCAGAGCTGCAAAGCATGTGATTGGAGTGAACCGTGGTATGATTAGACATTTTCACAGAATTACTGTGCTAAACTACAGAGTTCAGTGGATACCATGGAAAAAACAATAATGCAATCCCTGGGTTATGTGGCATTCAAAAAAAAGAAACTTGCAATAAAACCAGGAAAGGAGGAAAAATTGAAACAATTAAAAAAAAAAGAAAAGGTTAATTGCTGACACCACAGTTAAGGTAGTCTACAGACTGGGCGATTACATACAAAATGTGAGCTTAAAATTTACAGTACCACCACTAGAAAATCAAATATGGCCATACATTTCAGGCAGGAAAAAATAATCCACAGAATTTCATTAAAAACTGCAGATAATTACATGATACAGTGGACTAAGTGGCAAGACAATTTATTTCCATATTTCGTAAATAAAGTTCCACAGTTTGTCACTAAATATCACAGTTTTAGATGAAAATGCACAGTAAATTGTCAAAAGTTCAGAATTTCGTCATAGTCAAAACAGTGACAAATTCTCCGAAAGTTGAAATTCCAAGGAACTTCCATGAAGACACAATTCTCAACTTCAGACAGCCACTACCTGCACAAAAATGGGTCTGACCATAGAAAATGTCAGGAATAATGGCAAGGCGGTCTTGGCAGACCAACCTGATGGTAATTATTTGACTGGGTAACTAGGGCAGTAGCTTAGGGACCGAAAATGACGTACTGTAATTCTACTTCAGCTTCTGCAAGACATTATGCTAGGCACCACACAGAAGTTTGCTGAAGAAGCTAGAGTTTCTAGGTGCAGAGAAGGACCTAGTTAGATGGGTGAGTCATTGACAGGGAGATAGCGGATGGTAGTGGTAAATAGTCAAGCCATGGGAGAGGGAGCTCACAAGTGGTATCTCGGAGGGGTCTGTCTTGTGTCCAGTACTTCTCAATATGCTTATCATCAACATAGAAGAAAGAATACAGGGTAAGATGTGTCTGTTTCTAGATAGCACTAAGCTCTTTGGCAGAGCAGACAGCAAGGAGAGGTTAAAGGATTTGCAGAAGGATCTGCACAGATTGTGGAGGTGGTCTGAGGTTTGACAGTTGAAACTCAGTGCCAAACATGTAAGGTGAGCACCTAGGGAATAAGAACACCTGAACAGTATATTGGATGAAAGGTGTTAAGCTGATAGCTACACCGAAGGAAAATAATGAGGAAGTCATCAAAAGTTATTCGTTAAAAGAACATGGAGTCCTCACCTAAGGAAAGACAAAAACAGGGTAGAGATGGTGCAGCATTGGTCAACCAAAATGATTCAGGACCAGTGGGGCAGATCATATGAGGATCTGCTTAGGGCATTGAACATGTACTTACTGGAGGTCAGAAGGGATAGGGGAACTATGACAGAGACCCTCACATTCCTGAAAGGATTGTGCAGAGTAAACTGCTAGGAACTACTCAACAGGAATAGCCAGTCAATAACATGGGTACATGAATGGAAGCTGTCGGGGGAAGAAGGACTCAGGAGGGTCAAGAGAAAGTTTTGTTTTATAAGACAAGTGAATGAGCCTTGGAAGAGTCTGCTGGCTGATGCAGTGGGTGTAAAAGCCATTAATGGTTTCAGGTACAGCTGGGACAGAGTTAAGGGCTTGATAGTTACTTGGGGGGTATCAATAAGTGTGGGGACAAGGGTTGGGGGGAAGCGAGGACAAAAATCTTGTCCAGAGAATAGGTCTCAGGGTAGGATAGAGTTAAACAGGGAAGACTAAACTGATAAATGTTCTTTTTCTGCTGACACTATCTGTATTTGCCATGAATAGTATATCATTTTAAACTTTTGCCAGTACTTTTAAGACATCTAAACACATATATATATGTAATTATAGTTTTATTTATGTAAAGGTAGTGACTTCACCCCTAGGAGTTTCATAAGGTCACAGACTACTTGTAAAATATGGCATGGGGTCATCTTGTCGCATGCCAAAACAGCGCGGCATTACACAGCACTGTTAAAACAGTGACCAAGCAAAAAAACAGGAAACAGCCTGTTTTCTCCACCTGCATCCCCCATTATAGGGGGGCTGTGCCCCCAAACCTCCCTACTAACATAACCTCATCTGCGGGGGCAACTCTGGGAAAGGGTGAAAGCTGGCAGGGGGCAGCACAACACAATAAAAAATAAAATTAACTGACCTGAGATTGGGACTAGAACCCTGGTCAACAGCCACTCCACTGTCACGCAGCACCAATGGCTCGGCTCTCTGAGTAATGGCAGGTGCTCAGTGGACCCTTTTCCGGCAGAGGTCTTTCCCTCTGCAGCAGCAGCACTCTCCTGGGAACAACTACAGGGTTACCCTGACAGCTGCACACTATTGTGGTCATATGGCATTGTACAGTATACCCTGTAGCTCTTCTCACACATGCTGTTCCTGCTGCATGGTTTTGCCCTGTGGCATAGTATCTGTGAGATATTGACCCGGCAGGGTAAAATATCAGACATATTTTTATGAGGCTCACACTATGTCTCATATACTGTATGTCTATATTATTATGATATTGATATAACAGTTGTATGCTGTGTTTTATTGTATGTTTTCTTTATTGTGCTTTTGTATCTGTAATTGTACTTGTTGCTTTATTTTGTCTCATCTTATTTCTTAACTAGTGTAACTATGACCTTTTAGGATAGCATTGCAAATGATGCTCAGTTCAATGGTCTTAAGAACCTGATTTTAAATAAGCACATTATTGTACATTACAAAAATATATGGTTTCTACTATAGTTCCTCTAGAAATTTTCTTGCCAAAGCATTTTAGGGAAGAATCTTAGCACCATTCTAGCCATGCCTCCAACATTACAGGTCTGTTCATATTCATAACCTTCCATAAGTTACATCACCAGAGCATGGTGATAAATGATGGAAACATAGATGGGGAATCCCCAGAGCAAATGGAAATGCCATTGTACTACTTCCTAATCTCTGAGTGATATAAAAAAGAGTGCAGCCAGACAGCAGAATCAGATCACAGCCAAGGCACTGACTTGTCTGCACTGACAATTTTAAAAAACAGCAAGTGTCAAGTATGTTCATGATGACCCAGAAGATCCAGGTTATTGTCATGCTGATGGCCTTTGTACTGCTGATCAACTTTGAAACATCAGAATGTAAGTAGTTCTTTATGCATCATACTGTAAAAATTGTCATTGGTGGGCTCAGAATGTGTAACCTTATGTTAAGAGATCGTTAATGTTGTTGCACCATTTTTAATAGTTGAAGTGACTGATGGCATTTATAAAATACACACTAATTAAACAGTTGATTATTTCTTTTGTTTCAGCTCTGAATGACTTGGACTGTTGCTACTCTTACTCTAAAAGTATACCACCATACAAACATATCAAGGGCTTCACAGAACAGAAACAGAATGAAGTCTGCAACATGAATGCAATTGTGTAAGTAAGAATATAATTTCAAGTCATATCAATTATATGATTTAATATATATAATTTTAATTAATGTTATTTCTAACATTTAATGTATTTAAACATATGGATATTGTTACAGTAGGTTTTGTGTTTACTGTAGTTTTGAGCAATTACAATTTCCAAGCTACAGCTTAAATTATGTTTTGATTATACTTAGCTTTGTTATTTACTAAGCTGTACATTAAATTATTCAGCTGGTTCCTAAGTTTCTGAAAAATACCACAACCTCAGTATACAGTGTTACAATTAAATTACATTTATAGAAGTTGCATCAACACCTATCAATGCATTCTGTCCTGAAAAAAATAAAGTGTAAGATATGTTTGGTATTACTGTCATAGTCCTTCTGAAGGAAAATAGCTTTTTATCATCATCATTTGACATATAGCAATATTACATTTTGGTTAAAACAGTATATGAAGTTTTTTTGCCATGAGTGTTTTCTTTCAAACACTTTTCTTCCTTTTTTTAGTTTGCATTTAAATCACATTGATGTATGTGTGAACCCACGTGAAGAGAAAGTGAAAAAAATCCTCCTTTGGCTTAGGTAAGAAAAATATCATGGATAAGCTTAATAAGCGTTCAGGGCAGGGTACAGAAAAGTACCAAATGTGACCAACGTTATAGAATAGGTTGTAAAATGTTTGTAATGTGATAGGATGTTGATGCCCAAAAGGAGTGTATTTATGTCACATAGACAACACTTACAGTAGATACTTCTTTTGGCAGTCAATCACAATAAATGATTTTATCTCTATGCCTGAAAACTGGACCAACTAAAAGCAATTTTAATTTCAGATTTAAAATATATTTACTATTCTTTACTGTTTTAGTATTCATTTGACAAGGGAATAATGCAGTCCATGGTTTGTGGTTACTGCTGTAATAATAATAATAATAATACTTAGTAATTATAAGAAGAAATGAGGTGGTTTTACCACTGTACACCTAACTGGTAAGGCCTCATCTTGAGTACTATTCCCAGTTCTGGAGTCCACAAACAGTACGAAAAAAGACAAGGCACAACTAGAGAGGGTACAAAGAAGGGTCACTATGATGATACAAGGTCATAATCAAGACCCCTGGAATTCTGCGGTTCTGCGGTTTCGGAATTTGCTGCAGAATCTGCATCATGCTGCAGAATATATATAGTGCTGCAGAATTCATTGTTTTTGGTAAATTTTCACATAAATATACTGTTTTTCCATAGTGTCAGGCTATCTTTCTCACCTCATTTATTCTGAAGCTCCTCCTCTATGCTCAGCATATGATGACATCACATCATATTTAGCCAATGACAGGAGTGCATTCTACCAGAGAAATGAATAAATCATTCTGCAGAAATCAGAAAATACTGCTGCAGAAGTCAAGGAGCCCTGCCGGAGAAATCAGAAAATTCTGCCGCAGAACACCAGGGGCCCTGGTCATAATGATTAGACATGAGTAAAGGCTTGCAAATCTCAATTTGCATTTGCTGGAGTCCAGGAGAGAGCGAGAGAGGGAGAGATGTTATGATAGAAACATACAAGTTTCTGAGGGGAACACAAAAGTTCACTACTAATTATCTGTTCACTAAAAATGAGAGTACTGTTGCTAGACAGCACAAATGGAAGGTTATGAGAGGAAGTATAAGAGATACATTTGGAAGTATTATTTCATGGAGAGAGTTGTGGAGCAATGAAACAAACTGCCAAGGGAAGTGCTGGAGGCTAAGACAATAAATATGTTTAGGAGGTGGTTTGACAGATTTAAACAGGTAGTAAATACAGAATAGTGGGGTGAGGAACCTTAGAGATACTCAGTATACAGGCAATATGCCATTACTAGATCTACTGTATTTATTTATTTATTGTTATTTATTTCAATCTAGGATTAGAAAATACCTTTGAGCACAGTGGAGCTCATTTACAAAGGTTCCATGTCAATAATGAGGAGGGGGTTATAAAACAGAGTATAAAGCACAATAACATATACTATTAATATCAAATACAGCGAACAGTAGAACAGCACAATAGCTAGTAAACATATGTGATTGCAATTAGACACATAGTTGGCATTCTAGGACTTTATAGGCAAAAATGTGGGTGGGTAATCCCATCTGAAAATCAGTATGGTGAGTCAGGGGAATGAAGAACAGCAACAGGACAGAGAACGGGGTGGCGGGGATGCAGCCAGGCAACATTGTCAAGCATGTTGAGTGAGGCAGGAAGGGGTAGAAAGGGGGAGCACAGGGCAAGCACAGAAGGAGATGGTGACAGGAGGGAGGGATGGCGAGGTGTGGGGGAGGGAGGGGAAGAGGGGAGGAGGATGAAATTGTGGAAAAGAGTCAGTCAGGGGTCATAGTGGGTGAGTTAGTGGGACAGAATAGGAGGGTCAGGACATGACAGGTAGAGGGGAAGGGGGAGGGGGAGAGAGGTGATTGAGCAGGGGAGGAAGGATGCAGCCAGGGGCCTTGTTGAGGAGGCTGGGAAATGCAGGTTGCCAGATGAGGTGCAAGTCGCATGACTAATTAAAGCAGGTGCACTCACTTTCCTTCAAGATGTGCAGATGCAGGAGATGCTTGAACTGTGTAAGTTGAGGTATGCTAGTTAGTTCACAACTCAGGCCATTCATCCAGTTAGGAGCTCTGTAAGGGAAGGATCACTGGCATTGGGTGGTCCGAACCCTGGGAACGTGAAAGAGTTCAGGGACAGAGGACCAGGTGTGATGCAACTTTTGAGGCTTTGATAGAAGACTGGTAATGCCTGTTGGCAGGGCTCCAAGCAACACTTTTTTTTCCAATTGTTTAACCAGATGAGACACACTAAGCTGAATGCTTGTTTACAGGTGCAACCTGGGAGCACAGGGAAGTTAAGTGACTTGCTCAAGGTCGCACAATATACACAAGGGGGGCTGTGGGATTCAAACCCAGGCCTCCAGATTTGCAGCTCAGAGCCTTAAACCACTGCGGTATACTGCCTCCCTATTTGGCAAGTATACATGAGTGATACTTGATGCAGTCTTGTATTGATTCTATAAGTATTAATTTAGGGCAGAATAGATGGACTGCAAGTCCTTTTCACCCTATACATATCTATGTATACTTTTATGTACCTATATAAAATGCATGCCTCAGAACATTGCTGGTGAAGCACACAACTGAGAGTGTGAGTTATTACAACATAGCCACACAACATACAATGTGTTATTGTTTACAGACAGTAACATTTGGCATGCAATGATGACAGCACTACATTTACAAAAAAATGGTAACTTCCTCACTGGGTCATTAATTCATTTTCATAATCATTATCTGATACTCTAAGAACAATCAAAATATAGAACAGTGGTATAGTCAACAATGTTGTAGAGATAGAAACATGAAAAAAACTTTGAAGCTGCAAATAGGCCTATGGGCTTGAAATGTTTATATAATGTAATTTGCTTACAGAACTTCATGTTTCTACACTTAAAACTATAGTGGCCTATTCAAACATGCATGTGTACCTGTCTATGCGGTGTGCAGATTAACACTTTATTTTATTCATTTTTTATTTATTTAGTTTTTGTTGACCGGGCAAGTGCACTAGACAAATCCTGCCTATTTTCAGGCATGACCTGGGGAAGGGGGATACAGATGAATGCCAACTGACCTTGAACCAGATTAAGCTGTTGGTGTTATTTTTAGTGAATAAGGGAAATTTGGCCAGCACACCGGGGAAATTCCCCTACTGCTTGGCCAGTAGGGGGACTTGCTGTTGACTGACCACAGGATCAGTTGGTGGCCTGCTCTGCTGGAGGATGGATGGTGAGGAGCTACTGGAGCAGCCGAGGGCTGCAAGTGAAACAATGAGTATGGCTGTACAAGAGGACATCACCCTGAAGAACACTGAAACGAAAGATGTGGAGTTACTTGATTCTCTGGATAATTTAACGGATGCAGAAATGGTGAGCAGTAACTTGGCTACAGTACAACGTTTACCGGAGGAGATGAATTTACAATTAAAATTGCAAGCATTACGTAGAGAACAGAGGACTGTAGTGCAGCAATTGCAAGAGTCAAATAATGTGGAATCCATGAAGCTTACCAAGTTAGAAGACGTTTCGAACGCTGTAGCAGATATAACCCTCCCTGATCAAAGAGAATCTCTACTGGTCTGCCGTGCTTACAGTACAATGGAACATGAGGTTAACAGAAAAAAAAATACACAAGCTGTGGCTGGCAGTTCTTTGGGAGTAAAATCCCTGTGCAGAGAACCAGCAGAGAGAACAGCACACAAGAAAAATGCACCTTCTGATTACAAGTTGCATGACAACATCCAGGAGGAAAAGGAAGTGAGACAGGGAACGGTTTCAGTGGCACATAGACAGTCCGCAAAGAAATCATCCGGATTTACTTTAGAGCTACTACTGGGCTGCGAGTGAGAGTACTACACCACTGAAACATTGTATTTTCAAACTGATCCCGGGACACAGGTTGGAGTGTCGGAGTTTTCTTTCAAAACGACAACTGGATAAGGTAGGAGAGGAGGGAAAGGAGAAAGAATGGCCTTGACATTTGCAAAAGACATTTAGTATTACCTATTGCTGGGATAGGTGAGAAGTTACCAGGAAAAGAGCAGTGTGGGGAAAGGAAGTTCAAACTAATGCTGAGACTGAGCCTCTCAATGATGAGAACTGGTCCCCACAGAGAGCTCTTAGTGAGGCTGGTTGGACTTTGGACAGTGGGGCTTGAAGTCCACTCCTGATTGGGACCCAAAATTAAACTTCTCCCAGAATGAACCAACATGGAGACCAACTTCTGAAGACATTACTGTTTTAAGTGGGGTTAAAGAGGTGGTGGGTGGAAATGAGGAGACTATTCCTTTTGTAGTTTCATCTCCTGAACGGCAGGACGAAGCTGCGCCTGTCGCCGAGTTACAGGTAGAGGCACAGGACCAGAGGGAGGAAAGGGGGAAGAAACCATTGATGTCAGAATTGTTTTCAAAAATTAAGCAGGATGCTGCACCTCGCAGAAATGCGGTGCGTCTTCGTTACAAAGGAGGTTTAGAGGTTAGACCTGATAGACAATATGTTGGTAAATGTTTATTGAAAGATTCTTTGCACTTCTCTCCTAGGGAAGTGTTTGCATTTATTAATATTTCTGGGGAAGACAATTTTGATGTTAGTTTTCGTTCAGCATATGCTCTTGACCTTTTTTGGGAAAGATATACTCAGGTTAAGTTTTCCCCCCTTTGGACACCCTTTTTAGTGATACCGTTAACAAAACCTTTAATAAAGTATGCAACTGTTATGTTTAGGAACGAAGGGGTTCATATTGATGATATTACTTATTGGTTAGGCCAAAAATGCGAGATTTTAAGTTCCCCAGAAGCAATTCTGGATGCAGAACAATTTTGGACAGGGGGCTGGCGGTTTAAAATTAAACTACGACAAACAGCTGCAGGAATTGAGCATATCCCGAATTCCTTATGTTGGGTAGGGACAGAGGGGTATGTTTTATGCTGGGCAACCTCGGGCTTGTTATAAATGTGGTGCTAAAACTCATTTATCAAGTTCCTGTGACAAACCAAGATGTGATAACTGTGGAGAAGTAGGACATATTACTTTTCAATGTGCTAACGTCACAAAATGTGATCTCTGTGATGAGACAGGACATGTGTTTGCAGAATGTACATGGGCAGCCAAAATAAAGAGTGTTGTGGTAATCCAGACCTATTAATACAAAAGCCCAGGATTTGATAATAGGGAAGGTCATGTGGGTCACGAGCAGCCAGTTGGAAAAGTACCTTCTGTTATTGAAGTGAGGAGATGTGGTAGAGGTAGAAGATTTAGTAGTTCTTGACAAGGAGCCTTCGAAACCTACTGGGGTAGGAATTTTGCCTGAAGAAGAGAAACAACCAAAGGAGTCTTTTAGGGCACCTGTAGTGTTCTGCAGTTCAAGTCTTCCAGAAATATAAGGGCCTTCCACAGCAGTCTGCTATGAGTGTAGAAATAAGTAATTCTTTTGCCTTGCTATCAAGTCCGTGGGGGAATCGGATATGGATTGCCCAGATAATGATTCGCAGCAGGCGTTGGATAGTCCACCGTCCCCATTAAGGATTCAGGAGGATTATAAGGGAAAAGAAGAAAGCGACGGAAGAAAGATAGGTGATGGGCTGGAATTGACTGTACCTGATGCACTTTAGGTTGGGTTCGGTGAATGTTCATAGTATAGTGAATTATAAGAGGCGACAGATAGTTTATGACTTTGTTCATGCTAATCAGATTGATGTCTGTTTATTACAAGAAACATGGATGTATACTATGGAACAAGCCAGGTGTTTTCAGCGGAATGGTGCTGGGGGCCTTCGTATTGGTCCTTTGGCCAGCAGTCGGCAGATGGCATAGGGTTTCTGTTTCACTTGTATGACTTCTCTTTAATTAAATTGATGGATCTAATACCGAGCGGTTAATGATTTTAGATGGTTTGTGGAAATCAAGATTGTGCGGTTTATTAATGTCTATGGGTCACAGCTCAAGGCAGAAAGGGTGGCGCCTGTAATATGATACAACCTTATTTACTGACCTCCTTTGAGGTGTTTTGTGTGGATTTTAACTGTGCATTAATAAATGCTGGTGATTCTATGGTGGGAGTAGGTAGGAAAATTTACTGTGATTCCAGGGCTTTATACAAACTGGTACACTCAGTGGGTTTAATAAATGGGAGTAGTAAACAAAGCTCAGGGCCTAAATTTACTTATAAAAGGAACCAGTTTACTTCTACGATAGATTATATTTTTTTATCTGACAAAATTCCCTTTACATTTGAAACATGTCCTGTTGCATTTTCTGACCATCTCTTGTTGCTCTGTACGTTTCTCCTCATGCCAGACTGATAGGTAGCGGGCGAGATGGAAGTTGAATCCTCTATTATTAAACTCTCGGGAAGTGCGGGATAGAGTTCAAGCATTGCTGATGGCAAGGCTTTCAGTAGCCTTTTATATGACTCAGTGGGTGAGTGGTGGAAAGATTCTAAGGACGACCTTTGTCACCTATTAAAACAACAAGGGAAGGTTAAAGCAAACAATGATTTTCTCAATATTTGAAATTAAGACAACAATTATATTATTTATTTTCAGTAGCCAATACTTCTACTTTGGATTATAGTTCACAGATTAGATCAATAAAGATCAACTCCTAGAGGTTCAGTACAATAGGGCTCGGACCCTTACTGCTCTTCTACAATATGGGGTGAAGAAAAGCGGAGGGTGATCCATATGAGGCCTTTAAAGTTTATACACAATCTACTACCTTAAATGCCCCACGGAATAAGGTGGGAAAATTGGTACAGGATCAGAAGTCACTACAACATATTATTAAACAATTTTTCTGGATTATGAGCCAGTAAGGGCCCAGAATGATCAGGACATTTGGGACTTTCTAAACGGATTGAGGTACCAGACATGTATTTGATACATTAATATTGATACAGCCTATCACTACACAGGAAATAATTACGGCTATTAAAAATCAAAATAAGGTACTTCTCCTGGAATTGATGGTCTGACAACAGATTTATATAAAGCCTTTCCAGTGGAATTTGCAAATTGTTTAGTGTTAGTTTTTAATGCTTTTATGGGACAATCAGATTTTCCAAGTTGGTTTGCCGAAGGGCTGTTGATTTTTTTACATAAAGTGGGTGATACATTTGACTTGAATAACTGGAGACCAATTACACTATTGAATTCCGATTATAAACTCTTTATGAGTATTTTGAACACCAGATTAAAACAATTTGCAGTCAAAGTTCTTTCCCCATTTCAGTTTTGTGGAGTACCTGGAAAAAATATATCAGGCTCATATGGTACTGAGAGACATTGTGGAGATAGCGGTTTTCAAAGATTTCAGGATGCATTGTCTCTGTGGACCAGATGAAAGCATTTGATAGAGTTTACCATCCATTTTTATTGCAACGTTGAGACATTATGGGATTCGGAAGTTTTCTTAACCACCATTCAATCAATTTACAATTAAGCATGTACCACCCAGTGATTCAACTGGAGATTGGGGAAGGGTTTCACGTTCCGACAGGAGTACATCAAGGTTGTCCATTGAGTCCCTGTTATATGCTTTTACTATTGATACTTTAATTAGATCATTAACACAAATCCCTCGTTGGGTAGGGATAGGTTGGGCTGCTGGTGAAGATAGGTTGTATGTGCAAGCTTATGCGGATGATTTGTGTATTCTTCTCTGATAGTACACAAGTAAGACATTTTTAGATTTTATGGATGATTATGCTTTGTTAGCAAATTCTACTATTAACAAGAATAAGAGTAAAGGTTTGTTTATAGGTACAGATGGTCTCCCAGAACTCATAATACAAGGTATTATATTTCCTGTGACCCGATAAAAATTCTAGGATTATTTTACGGACCAAAAATGTACCAGAACTTAACTGGGAATTAGCTTTGACTTCAATAGACAAAAAATCCAGATTTGAAACAATGAAATTGGATAAAATTAAGCGGGTCTCAATCATTAAAAATTTATTATTCCGAAGTTATTGTATACAGCACTGATTTTTCCCTTGCCACTGAATTTGGAAACCAGAATATATAGCTTATTTTTTCAGATGTTATGGGGTAGTAGACTTAATCCAATTAAAAGACAATTTACATATCTAGATAAAAAGAAGGGAGGTTTAGGAATGATAGATCCGGTTATCTTTTTTTCTACCCTATTTATTTCAACAAATGTAAAGTTCGGTTGGGGGGTACCCACGGAAAGATGTGGATGCTACATCGCAGGTAATGGGGCAGTATTATGGTTGTTGGGATGAGAGACCCCGAAACCAATTCCTAAGTTGTTTCTGCCAACATATTTTATACCTATTGCAAAAAAGTATTTAAATGGGGTTGGTAGCACAGGTGGTTAAAGTAAATCGGGTCCACAGTTATACAAATCAGTAATGCTTCAACTGTATCCCAGTGAACTGTGTTTAAGAACTGTCCTCTACTGTGTGTGGATATAGTTTTAAGTAAATTAAACAACCCAAGGTTACCTACTTATATGTGGAAACGCTATGGCTTATAGTATATGGTCGAATTGGAGTACGAGGAGCGCAAGCATAAACCGATACAAGACAGAAATTGTCCATTTTGGAGTGTGTGCACAAGAAAATGGTTGATCACTTTCTTTTTAAGTGTTCTTATGCTGTTTCTCTGTGGAAATTCTTGGCAGTACAATGGAGTATGAAATGGTTAGAATACATGGATTATGATACATTGGTACTGGGTCATTCTCCACAGTTCGATTAATATATCATGTTGACACTTTACAAATCTTTTGTAGCACATTGATATACTACTTGTGGCAAGCTAGGTGCCAGTGGGTGCTATATCGAAGTTGATGCCCTATGACAATGTCCGGAGGTTGATTCACGGGGCAATGTACAGGATTTATGTTCAAGACACAGCATTCTTCTCATCAAGGAAGCTGAAGGAATGGTGGAAAGGGTTTTTGAAGTTTATTAAATATAAATAAAAAGTTAAGTAATGTGCCTTTGTTCACCTATGGCTGAGTGGGTTACATATGGGGAGAGGTCATGATTGTTAGTTGGGAGTATGTATAGGATAGTATTAGTCAGATGTGCAATGTTACATGATAGTAGAAACTTTTGTTACCTAATATTTGGGGGGTTTATTATATATATAAAAAAAAAAAAAAAAAAAAAAAAGGTTTCTTTGTGAATATACGGTAATGATTGTTTAATTCTTTTTGATTTCAATATTTTTAGTATAGTTTCACAATATGGGTATTTATTACATGTTTTCTTGATGTACAAGGGTTTGTGGAGTGAATCTTACACTGTATGTAATTTTTGAATTTTGATGTTATTCTAATAAAATATTCCCCTACTCTTTTTGATAAGTGCCATGGAATCTTTAACATCCACCAGAACTACCGCCAGTCCAGGCAGATGGGACCTCGGTTTAGTGTCTCATCCGAAAGACGGCACCTTAGAAGTGCAGCACCTCTCTCATGCTGCACTACAGTGTCAGTACTGGGATATTAACCCAAGTGCTTACCACAGCGAGAGGCCTTCTAATGATGTAAACACCCACTGCTTGCACCATTTCTCCTGAAATGATTATGCTCTGCCATTGGATTTATCCAGGAGGCCATGTTCCTGGCATGCCTGGACCCCCTTGGTGGGAGCACAATAACTGGTATGTTTAGAGTCCTCTAATACTAACTTTAGGCAATAAGTGGGACTATAGGTTACACCAGGCTGGCGCAGCCAACATTCATATGCCTCAACATGACAGAGTTCCTCATTTCAATGGAAAACATAAATCAGCCAACAGACGTCTGTCCTGAGTCTTTCTTCATGACATGGAGAGCTAGAAAGGAGAACAATGCACATCAGTGTGTTTTATTTTGAAAAATATATGTAACAGTACATTGCAGTCTTGGCCATGGTCTGTAACCTAATTCCCTTCTTTCAAAGAGCAGGCAATCTGGTGGTTGAACAATATATATTGCATGCTTTAAAATGGAAGCCCAGTGTATGGCTAGGCTTCCCCACAGCAACCCTTTCTCTCTCTCTGGAGATCTTCTTGCACATAAAGGAAATCAGGCAAGGATCACCTATTGTACGAGACCATGCTTGCAGCGCTCAATGAAGTTATAAGATGACTGGATATGTGTGATTCATATGCTTATTTGTCCAGTAAATTAATTTAGCCATACTAAGGAAATTAATTGCTCTTTAGCTGCCAAATCTCCTTTGCACTGTCAACCACCTATCCCCCAACATGCACTCACAAATATTAAAATAGAAAGAAACCCAGTCAGGTTGACATATTTAAGGAAAATAACATGAGTAGTCAGGTAGCCTATTAATCTTATTAAATTAAAACATTACTTACTTTTAGTGATGTATGATCTTATAAATGCTGTCAGTGCTAATTTCTCTTTGTTTTGTTTATTGTAGTAAGAAGCTGAAGACAATGTCCAGAAAATCATAAAAAGATGTCTCATACAAAAACAGCAACTGAAGAGATAAATTACAGTGCCAAGCACAGGATGGAAATATTGGCTGATTTACACTGTTGTGTGCAAATATTACATTTTACTTGTCTTCTGTAATGAAGAAATAACACTGATTCATATTGCATCATCAGTTCAAAGCAATTGTCTGCTTGTATATTTTAGCTCATGAGCAAAAATGTTTATCTGTTTACTGTACATTCTGTGAATTACTTAGTTATATGCAATTAAGCATATATATATATATATATATATATATATATATATATATATATATAGTAGGTTAATTATGTTTAATCTATCAGCATTTTGTGTTGACTTGTTTACATACTAAATGTAACTTACGTTCAAATAAAGATATTTATATTTTCATAATATAATGGACATCTTCTGAATAATTTAAACACTGCACATTGTTTGAGACAGAGAGTCAGTGTGGTCTAGTGGTTAGAGCATGGGAACTGAGAGATGATGGGTTCACATGCTGCTATAGCAAAATGCTTACTGAATCAGGTTAGGCAAGCCAATTAAACTTTTAGTGCTCTAGTTTATCTAGCTGCAGAAAGGGTAACAGGACTCCAGTGGAAATTAAGTGGTGATCCTCAGCTGGGTAAGTCCGGGTACATAAATTCATAAAATAAATATTAGATTGCATTCCATTTGTTTACCTCCTTGCCAAATCTGTCACAATTTTGGCCCTAATTTCAGAGCAGAAATTTGTTTTCAAAACATTTACATCCAGATTTCAAAATGAATCCAGTAGACCGGTGGGCAGGTGGACAGCAGTCACCACTACATTACCACTGGCCACCAAAACAATATAGCCCCTATGCACAAATGGGCAGAGTGGCTATGCGCTGCACATCCGCAGTGCGTACTTAGTCTGCACCCAATGTACCTCCCTCATGGGATGCAGAAACTGGGGCATGCAGCCAATTCCTGTGCTGTGTGGACTGCTATGCGCCGAGGGTGGGAGGGGTGTGTGCCATCACTATGTGCCATGCACAAATGTATGTAGTGCTGCTTGTGGGGGTGTGGAGGAGGGTGTCAGTTATGCCAGGTGGGACCCTACCATAACACAGTGTGTGCCCCAGTGGACTACACCCACCGGTCTCTGCGGCACCAGGACCCAACCACCAGAGCTGCCTCTGTCCACGAGACAGACAGGGAGGGCTGGTGGCTACACAGCTAAGAGCCTATCCATGTGGGCAGTGTGTCCATCATGGATGCAAACCAGATGGGTGTGCACATTCACCCAGCCTCTGAGTACCAACCAGCCCCCCTCCCACCACAGGGCTGCCCCACACAGTCAGTGCCAAGCACACCCTACACAAGCCTGCCCTGGCCCCTAAAGTCAGTGCAGCCCCCTCAGACATATGCTCCATCCCTGGAGCATCAATGCCTTCCCTGCATGGACATCTGAGCTACATCCTTACCCCCAGCCCATCCAGTACCTGGCACCAAAGGAGCTGAACCCCCCTCCCCAGTGCCTGGTCCAAACAGACAAAACCTGAACAGCCATGTCAGCCTGCCTGCCCACCCCTGTAGCCAGACCTGTTCACAACATCATTGGTGTACAGTGGACCCCACTCACCATGGCACCAGCCCCACCCCACAATACTTGACTGTAGGTGTCGTGGCTGCGGATGACCAATGGCACTGCCCTCCTCACACCTCCACAGTCACTGGCCATCCAATCACTGCTGGGGGCATGCTGCCTATAAATGGGGGAATGCTCCCAGTAGCAGTCAGATGGCTGGCGGCTGTGGAGATGTGAGGAGGGCAGTGCCACTGGCTGTCCGAGGCCACGGCACCAATGGTCAGGTATCGGGTGGGGGAGGCAGTGCCATGGCAGATGGGGGGGACAGCTGTTCACTACTAATGTCCCTGGGGTGCCAAGCTTTGGGGTTCAAGGATGTGTGTCTGGGGTGGGTTGGCAGATGTGGTGCCACAACAGGCAGGGCAGCCATGTGTGTGTGTGTGGGGGGGCATCATGTCCTCAGATGGGGTGGTGCTATGTACTCAGGAACCGAGGACCTGGCATGCAAGTGGTGGAGGTGGGATTGTCTCAGAGAGCAACAGAAAGCAACCATACTGGTGTGTGTGGGGGGGGGAGCATTCCAGGGGCCACAGCCATAGAGGCATAGCCACGAAGGTCTGGGTGCCTGCAGTGCCTATTTATGCACCCCGGACCTGTGCCTTCTTGCAC